>BSBN01000606.1:14800000-16000000 GCA_027924645.1 Cunninghamia lanceolata
TCTTTGCTACAGATCTGCAATACTATCTTGTGTCCCTCATAGATATGCAATGAATGTAACATGTGATAACACTATTCTGATGCTCAACTTATCAGTAGCAAAATGTGAAGCATAATTGGATATATTTCATCATTTAAAAGGTAGCTTATGTGATTTGAATTCTAAATTTGATTATGCCATTCTACTTAAATGAGAAAGGATGATGCTTGGTACTCACCTGTCTTTGCAACTTGCTTACTGGTTTATAATGAATACTCCAATTGGACTATTTATCATGGATGTGTAAACAATCTCAAATAGTCAACACTTGTGAACACTTATTCTTTATCAGTCTGATAATTATAAATGCATTGCGTACCCATAATTATTATCATGCTTGAGAATGTCATTTTCATAATAGTTGGAGTAGTACATAAGCTATTAAATGCATTGAATTTTATCCTCTACCAGTTCAGGTGATCTTATTGGTTATATTTCATACTTTGAAGTGAAATCATGGTCATGTCTTGAAATGGGACTGATGCATATGATTGCCTTGCTATTCCTTCAGCTTGTCATGTGAATGCCATCAATGGTTTTCTTCTTCCTATTCATCCCTTATGAGATCAAGGAGCAACAACATGATGGGCTCAACCCCTATGCAAGCCCATTTGACACCACATGGTGAATGTCTTCAATCAGATTCATGATTTGTCCTATACCTACACATGAAAAAAATAGATTAGAATAAAATAATGATGCTCTATGTTTGCTTCTCTTCAGTTCCTTCTGCATATGGATGTTCCCATTTGAACAATGCATTATAACTAAAGTATTATGCCTCTCCTGATTGATGAAGGATTTTCATAACTGGAGCTTCTAATGGGACCCTTCCCACAATTGTTTAGGTACATGTCGAGGTTAGGAGTAGGACTGGATGCTACTATCAAGATTAACCAAAACGAGGCAATGATGGCTATGTCTTCCCTCTTCATTCATTAGATACATATTGTTTTATTTGTATTTGTGTGAGTTCAGCTATAACCCACACAAGCTTGTGTGGGACATCTGATGTCTTATTTTCCTTCAATGTAATGTTTATTCTCTTATGTATTTAAACTTGTAAGTGAATAACCATTGTGGTGAATGAACACTTATCTCATTTTATTACTCTGCAATGCAATGAATGATTGAAACTTTTCTTTCTGCATCTAAACAACTGAACTGCATTTGTCATAATAACTATGCAACTAGAACATAACAAAAATAAATCAAACCTCATATAAAAAATGATCAATAATAAATCTGCTCAACCAATTTTGAGTTGTGGTATAAAAATGGTAACATTTCTGCAACTTCTGATATATGCTTGCCTTCTAACCATCTAACTAGTTACTTTGACATCCATTGGGCATAGAGTCATACTCTCTCCTTCTTAAAAACTTAGAAAACACTATAACTTAGCTCTCCATCAATTCAAACAGCAACAAAAAATTGAAACCAAACTCTACTGAAAGTAAACTAACAGGCACTGATAGCCAAAACAAAGTGCTGAAACAAATGTGCATGAGCACTTATTGACTGTAACACTACTCTACTATGTACAAAAGAATTATTTTACCCTCAGAGGCAATGTTTGAGTTGGATCCCATTAACTAGGATAGACAACACCTCTTCACTCAACATGGAGAGCTGAAATGTATTGATTTATTTGCACTCTATGATAACGTAATGCCCATCCCAAATGGCATCAAATTTAGAATGTTTACTTGGCCTGCTCCTTAATTCATTCCACTTTGAACACCATATTTCCAACAATGAAATTCCTTTGTCTTGCTCTCTTATCAAATGCATTCTTCATTTGGGTTTGATGCATATCAAGCTTTCTTAAGGCCTCTTTCCTTGTCTCTTCTAGCTCCATGAGCCGAGCTAGTCTGATTACAAGAGGTTGTTCTTCTAGCAACTCAAGTTCTTTGATAAAGGCCAATGTAGGCAATTTAATTGAAATAAGTAATCGAGCCTCTTTTCCATAAGTAAGCACATATGGGGAACAACCAGTAGCTCTCTTAGGTGTAATTTTGTCAGACCAAAGAGCTAACTTTAACCTTTTGTGCCAAGTTTTTTGATTGTCCTCAATACTCTTCTTGATGATCCTTATCAGATTTTTGTTGGTAAATTCAGCCTACCCATTACCTTGTGGGTAATAGTTAGATGAAGTATTCAAATAGATATTATTTCTGATAGACCAATCTAAAATTCTTAATCTTAAAAAGGCTAGGCCATTATCAGAGATGATTGAATCTGGTGTACCGAATCTTGACACTAGGTCTTGATAAAAACTTAGGACAACAGATTCATTTGCTTCTTTTAAGGAAATAACCTCGGTCCACTTGGTAAAATAATCTATGGCGGTCAAAATCCACCTGTGGCCTACACTTGAAGGCAGATTTATTGATCCTATGAAATCCAATCCCCACTTTGCAAATGGTTGTTCAACTTTAACTGGATGTAGGGGTAAGGTAGGAAGTATTTTCTTATCTGAAAATAAGAACACTTCTCACATCTTCTCACCCAAGCAAAAGAATCTTTAAATAGATCGGGCTAGTAATAACCACCCTGTATAATCTTCAAGGAAGTTGTTCTAACTGCAAAGTGACCTCCTGAAGGTCCATTGTGAAATTCTTCTAATAGTCTAACAACTTGATAAGGTCTAACACACCTTAGAAATACACCATTAAAGTCTCTCCTATATAAAATACCATGAATATTAGCATAAGGAGTAGCTTGCAATCAACAACACCTTCTTCCTACCCTATCTAAACCAATTGGGCACTCACTAGTCTGCAAATAATGCATCATCTGATGCACCTAGCTATCTATTTGAGTTGGTGGATTAGCTGATTCATTATTATTCAGCACTATTTCGGTGTCTTCTTGATGTTCTTTCTCAAACTCTTCTCTTTCAACAAGCTACTTGCATAAGCCCTTACCTCTAATCATCTTGGTTACATGGATGTCAACATCAAATTCCCTCACTTTGGTTATCCACCTAGCCCTCTTATCATTTATATCTTTGTTTAATAAGAAACTCTTGACAGTGGGATGAGAAACCTTTTAGTGAATTTTATTATTAGACAACATGTGTCTAAATTTCTTCAGGCTTCTTACAATAGGCAAAACATGTTTTTCTACAAAAAAGTACTTTACCTCATACTCATGCAACACTTGACTAAAAAATGCAATTGGCTGCTCCAATCCTTCATCGTTTTGCTAACATAACAATGCAGAAATAGTGTCAGCTCCTCCAAAAGCATATAAAATGAAATCCTTCTCATAATTAGGATTGATGAGGGTAGGGGCATTAGTGAGAGCTTCCTTTTCCCTCCTTAGTCTAGCTGAATGGCACATTCTTTGTCAACATGGCAGTAAGAGGTTGTAACAAAGTTGTAATATTTTAAATAAACCTCCTAACAAAATTAATTCTACCAAGAAAGATCTGGAAGCCTTTCTTATGTGTAGGTAGTGGTAAATCTAGAATAGCTGAAAATCTTTCAGGGTCAATAGTAATACCTTCTTTTGAAACAATATAACCGAGGAGTCTTCCTTCATGAACTAAGAATATACACTTTTGGGGGTTCAATGAAACTCCAAACTTCCTGCAGCTCTGAAAAATCTGCTTCAAGTAGTCAAAATGATCATTAGAATCTTTAGAAAAAATAGTTATATCATCTAGATAGACCAAAACTATTTCATTCATAAGATCATGGAAGGCCATATCCATTGCCCTCTAAAAGGTTGCCCCTGCATTGGACAAATCAAATGGCATATTCCAATAGGCCATGGTACCCCACTTAGTTGTGAATACAATTTTGTATCAGTCCTCTTCTTTGACTAGAATTTGATTATATCCAAAGTATCCATCTAACAAAGAGTACTTATCAGAACCTGAAACAGTTTGAAGTATTTTTTCCATGGAAGGAAGAGGGTAATGGTCTTTTAATGAGGCCTGATTTAAATCATGGAAATCAACACAAAGTTGGATTTCACCATTCGTCTTCCTAACTGGGACTAAATTGGAAACCCAGAAGGTATGCTTTATAGGGAAAATGATACTGCTTTCAATCAGTTTATTCAACTCAGCCTTCATTAATTGTTAAAGTTTGGGATTGAGGGGTCTCTGCTTTTGCTTAACAAGCTTGGCATTAGGCTCTAGCTCTATGGTGTGCTGAGCCAAACTAGGATCAAAACATCTTAAGTCCTTATACTCCCATGCAAAAACATCAGAAAAATCTTGACATAATTGATTAAAAGACTACTGTTCTTCTCTAGTACATACCTTTCCAAGCTTTGGCAGTTTGTCCTTGAAAATATTTATGGTCTGATAGTATTATTGCTTCACTATCATGCTACACTTGTCTTTTCTGAACTGATCATTAGCGTTAAGCACTTATTCTAATGTGACTAATCCCTTGGGCAACTTGTTGGTCCTTAACTGAACAATCTGATCTTCAAATTGCTATTGATACTTATGTTGATTATCTGCTACAAATTCAGCCTCTGCACTTAAAAAACACAAGATTTGTTCATTATTGTTAAACACTTGACATGAAACACTATTGTCAGGTACAGAAGGCTTAACAACTATCTTAACATATGGTTGTACCTCAACATTCTGAATTTGATCAGGAATCTCAAATTGGGATCCCAAGGCTACCAACCTATCTACATACTTATTTTGATCCCTAGGAACTAAAATTAGATTAAAAGAATCAAAAAATTTAATTGAATCCAACACTCTATGCTTGTATTTTTTCAGCAGATCATTTTTAGTAACATTTAGATTCCTAACCTAGTTGACAATCAACATAGAATCTCCATGAACCTAAATAGATTTGATACCTTTTTTTTGAGCCCATTCTAAGCCATGGATCAGGGTCTCATACTTAGCCACATTATTTCTATAGCTGAAGGTAAATGTTAAGGCAGCATAACATTTGTCTCCTTCAAATGAAATTAATATATTATCTCCACCAACACCCGTCTTGGTCCTTGATCCATCAAAGTACAGCTTCCAAAGCTGATCTTCTTATTGTTCTAACTGATTTTGATCCTTAATCAGATTGGGAATCAATTCATCAGGTTCCTGTATCATATAGATGCCTAATCCTACCTCATCCGTGTGACAAAAATGGTCACTTTCATGACCTTCAGCTACTCAATCCTCTAAATTTATGTCTTCTACAGGTGTTTTGGGATCTAGGATCATGGGTTCATCCTGCTGTCCATGGGTGATGTATAGATTAGCATTTATTGGGCCGGGAACATAGGGCTCAATATGATCTTCTGCAAGTGGTTTAGACTGTATTGTTACTTTTGTACCATATCTAGTTCTAAAGAACAAGTGAGTCTAGTCAGATGAAAGAAACACACCCAATTTGGCTGTAAACTCCCTAGAAAGACAGATTGGAAAATTAGGTGGAAGGTCAATGATGTAGATATCCTGATGGATGGCAAAATTGGGACAAGCATGCAATGTGAGTGGCAGATTTTTTATTATCCCCGCAATACTAAGTGCAGACCCATCTAACTGTACTACTCGTTTTGCAAGGGGCTCATAAACTAATCCTAATGAGTCAACTACACTTTAGGGCATAACTAAACTACTTGCCCCTAAATCTACCATACAGTTATGAACCAATTTATCACCAACAATAAGACTTAGATAGAAAGGGGGAGGTTTTACCTCATCTACTGACTGCCCACTTTTAACTCCTGAACTATTGGCAAGTAAAACCTTGGCCTGCTCTTGACTAGAATGCTTGAAAAGTGAGAGTTCAATCAATGCTTCTTGGAACAAATTTTTCTGGCTAGGGATGTGTAAAGCATCCATAACTAACATTCTCACTGTCACTTTCTTAAGATGATCAACTATATTAAAAGCAACAGGGGTTACCTTATGATGTACTCTTGCTGCAACTGCATCAATCTAACCTTGTGAAGATTGTTGTTGTATTTTGGGCTATTCTTTCACTGGTACTATTTTGTCCCCTTACAAAATTTACACTTTTTGCTATGGTACAGGGGTAGTTTGTGATGGATAAACTTGATTTTTATCCCTTACAACCTGCTATTATACTACTGTAGCTTGCTGGTTTACATTTGCAGCTCTCAGTTTTGACCTTGTGTTGCCTAAATTAGGTGTACTTTATTGATTCTGACCTTGGAAATAATTTATACCACAAAAATTAGATTCTTCCCAATTCATTAAGACTACATCAGCCTTATTCTCCTAAGTTGAATCTTCACCATTAACCCCTTTTGAACTTGCATAGTTGTTCTGAACCATGAGTGCTTGATTTCTCACTCCATTCGTGCAGGAAGCTTGATTATGTGGTTGGTGACATGGATAACACCAGTCATTATCCTAGACCAGATTATTCTATGTGGGAATAAGCTCTTTTGAAATACTAGTAGTATTTGGATTATAAGCCTAAAAAGGTTGAGGCTTATAGTACTTTCTTTGCCCCTGAGGATCAGCCTGAAAAGGTTACTTATATTGTTGATTGGGTTGATATTGGGTATTTTGTTGATTAGGCTGATATTGATTTTGGTAGGGCAAATGTTTCTTTATATTTACTAGCTTATTTGCAATTGTCCTTAAAGTATTTTCCAATTCTGGGGTACATTGGGTTTGAACTAAGATAGCAGTTTGTTGGGTCGTTTGATATCCTACTGCTAGAATAGGTGGGACATCAGCTAAAGGAGGCACTACCATAGGCATAGATGGCTGAATTTCAGGGAAAATGGGTAAAGGAGGCCTAGGGGATATCTTCCCTACCTGAATAAGGTAGTTTTCTTCTCTAACAGTGGTCTCAAAAGAATCTAAAAGGGTGGTCCCTCCCATGGACTGTATCATTCTAAAAATTTCACTATTCAAAGCTTTGAGATAAAATAGAAAAACATGTCTCGGAAAAGGTTTTACCGTTGTAGGAATCCTAATCCTAGTTCTCTAAAATTGGTAGTTGAAATTGGCCATGTGTTCATGGGGTGGCCTTTTGATGGTGCTCAGTTGCTCCAGTAGTGACAGATGATCAGACTTATCCTCGAAGTGTTTGTGTAATCCATCTCCTAGTAAGTCCTAGGATGTTATTGAATTTTCAGCAAGACCTCTGAACCATTGTAAGGCCTTTCCTTTTAATGAAGTAGCTAAAAGCCTAATTGCCACATTCTCTTGAGTGACATGGTGCATGAAACATAAGGTTGCTACATCTTGAATATGTTCAGCAGCAATAGTATGATCTTCTCCAGTGAAATAAGGCAAACCTTTAAGGGATGCCATTGGAATATCATCTCTTTGGGTAAGTTGTAAAGGGTTGCCTCCATTGAAAGTAGCAAATGCATATTGTCTAGCCATTATAGGTATCTGGACTATCAGCACTAGACTCCTACTTCTTTTGACTGGGCTTGTAGACCTGAATTGGGAAGGTGTTGAAAAAGAGATGATAAATTGAAAGAAAGACATATTCAGAATCTAAGACTTTCATGAATAGATGTCTAAGAAATGAACTAACATGTTATCATGAATTGAAACTAGAGTGTAAGATAACATCACCTTCTTACAAATAGGAGACTTGACACAACAAACCAACCAAACAACAAACAACAACGAAAATTGAAGAACAAAAACTAAGCTAAGAAAAAACCAACAATAAGAAAGCAACATGAAAGCAAAACTAAGCTAAGGAAAAACCAACACTTGAGTCAAATGACCTCAAGGGAGAAAATCTACTCTAAGACACAACATGAAATGAAGACCTTATTTTAACCTAGCTATGTACAAGCAACAGAGATGCAACCCAGGACACTAAGTATATACATGCTCTAGCATGGTTTTTCAATATGAACAACAACAATAATGCAATAGTGATAGTCATCAACCAAGCAAATTAATCCTTGAACTCAAACCATTGACCTTTCAGGTGACAGACCTCAAACGTAGGAAAAAACTTTGGTGGTATTATAATCAATTGAGAATTCTCATTAGGACCATGATTTATCCAAATGCAGGTTGTTCTACCCAAACCTGCATAATCAAATTCATGCTCAATGTGTTCAATATGTCCAAGATTATCATCAATATCATTACTATCAGTGCGATCAATGCTATCAATTAGAAGTTCATGATGATCAAATTCAAAGTTCTTCCAATCAATAGAAGGGAAAGATACAACCTGATGCTCATTGTTTTCAATGAGACATGGCCTACCAAGCATTTGATCATATTCTATGCATCCATTAGGAGGTCGCCATTGATGGTTGATGAGCTTCTCATCTTCTTCATATTCCATGATTTCATTGTCCGGCTCCTTTGTTATATCCAACATTGGTGTCAATAGCCTTTTGATTTTAGCATTCATAACTGCGGCATGTTCTTCAATTGTCATTCTCTTCTTTGGCTTGTTATCTTCCTGTATAATGATGGAAGAGTCAAGCATCAACCCAAATTGCTCTTGTCTACGCATGGGCTCTTCATCAACATGTGCTTGAATAATAGCTTCCAAATTCTTTTGTAATGCTTCCAATTCATGATCTTTTAACAATGTCCTTTGTACTTCTTATAGCTTATTCTCAAGGTTCTTTTGATGTAATGTAGATGCATACTCTTCAAGAAACTTATCTTCGTCAAATTCAGGTTCCTGCCACAAGCTTGAACTTCTTTCTTTCTCAATTGTTGCTTCAAGTACTTTGACATCTTTTAAACCATGTTTATAATCCTTTAATGCTTTTGATAACTTATGTCTAAATACTTCTATCTCTTCAGGATTGATAAACTCATATTCATATTCCTTCTCACTTGTATATTGTTTATCAAGGTTCTGTGTAGTAAAGACTTCTTCCTCAATAGGTACACCATCTTCTACCTCCTTCATGGCTTGATGAATTGCTTCCTAGCATTTCTCACAAGTGTATTCCAAATGATCTGTATCATGCACCCTACACCAATTTCTAGAAATTAATATATCATCTACACCTAAATCTTTGTTATCCTTTAATTCCTTCTTGATCTTCTCTTTAAGCTTCTTGAATGTTTTGCCATCAACAGGAGTATTAGGATCTATCTTTGAAAATACTACCAGATCATGTACTTGCATGAATGAAATTTTCATTTTCATAGCTAGTCCATCCTTGATAAGAATGTGATACAATCTGCCTCTTTATGATCATTTTTATTATGAATACAACATCCATACTTGCACTCAAAGTCTTTCAAACTCTTGCCACCAAGATGCTCATTCAATGACCACCATATTTGGAGAACAATGGGAGTTGAATTTGCAGGATCATACCCAACAACTTACCGCATATCCAAGCATGAATCCATGGCTGATAAATCCATTTCGTAATTTTTTTGTACTTTTTATTTTTTGGATTTTTTTGGATTTTTTTCAAAATTTTCTACTTTTTTTTTGTATTTTTGACATATAAGAGATCTTGAAATCTCAAATCTATCCTTCAAAGCTCACTTCAAACTTCAATCCACTACTCGGAGTATCTTGTTGCTCTACTTGAAATGAAGAATGTCCATGTTCATGCCCTCCTTCTAGTGCCAAAAATGTTGATGATTGTTTTTAGACAATGCAACAATAGAATAAAACACTAAATATCCTATTCTCTCTTGAATAAAGTTTCTCAAAGGCTAAGCTATGTGATCTAATGAGGTAACTTCAAGGTTCCTTATTTATGAATTATAGTGGATGAACTCAGTGACATGATGTGATTTTGCTGGTAATCACGAAGGAACTTACGCAGACTTTTCTTACTTCATTCATCTTGTTTCTCCTTTCAGTGTGGATGGTGTATGTATGATGCCTCAATAATAAAGAAAAGGAAAAGGATAAAGGTTTAAAGAAACTAATCTAAGGTCAATGAAGCAATGATGATGTATGAATAGACAAACTCCTTAATCGACCTAACTCCACTTCGCTAAGAATGCCTACAACTACATGGAGTAGGTGCAGTCTCCTAAGGATAGCGAATGGTTTTTAAATCATGAAAGATTATATAAGCACCCATTAAACGGTGTAGCTCAAACAAGCATCCACAATCAAACTTAAGCAAATTATAATGTAGCTCAGACTAACTTTACACAACACTTTGCCAATGATGAATGTCAAAAAGCATGAGCTAGGAGTTGACTAATTATTCAATACATACATGCATTACATCAATGAGATACTACTCTACTTTTAATCTACTTAGAAACATCTCTTCATTTCATCAAGATACAAGAAACCATGTCATTCTACAAGACAAAACTTAACACCAAGCGAGCTCCAATGACTTTGCATTAATCTTGAGAAATATTTACAACAACTTCAAGTATTCTAAGAGAATTTTGAGAGTCTCTTTCTACTCTACTCCTACTACTAGCAAACTTGTAACTATTCCCTTAACAAATGAGGCAATAAGGCCTTTATATAGAGTTCCTAAATTACAATTAATGAGCTAGATCAATTCAAGTAGCCAAGGGCCCAGATCATGCCATCTCAACAATTAGTTACAACAACTTGCTATTTTTAATACATAAGAGAGGCAATGAAGGAACACTTTCCAAGATGATAAGTTTGCAGTGAAATAATGTGGCAAAATATGATTGGCTTGATGATGTGTATCTGCCACATTGGTGCTACTTCAGTAACTCTTATGGATTCAAACTATTTATTCAATTTGCTTTGGGCATATTCCTACATTGTATCATCTGTGTGATGTCTTCGAATGTAATTACTTTGATGAACTTGAGCATTTTGAGAATGTATCCTTGTTGATCTTGCCTTGTTCTTTTTTACAAGTCGGATGTGTATGATGCATGTTGCTCATCTATCTAACTTTGTGATTCTTCTTCTCCTGTAGGATATAGGTTGATATTCTTTGAAGGTTTCTTCATAGAGAGAGTAGTGTAGATGATGGTGTTTCATGGAGTAGGAAACTTCTCAGAGACTTGAAGTTGAATGGAATTTGAAGCTTGATGGATAGATGTCTTCCGTGATGTAGATGATGAAGTATACTTGAACAATGAACTTGATGTGATCCTTTGTAGTGGCTATCTTCTATCTTCACTTCACTCCTTGCATGAAGGTGGTTCTAGGTGCTTACTCCTTAATGATCATTCAGCCTCATCCTGCAACACAAATCAAGAAACACTTGAATTCTTTTACCTTACAACACAAAATAATCATTTTAAACAATTAATAGGCCTTCCAAGCCTAGGTGCATTAGATGCCAAATTGGTTGATTTCTTAAATGCAATCATAAAATTTAAATTAAGCATCATATATGAGTGGTGCATTGAATCACAATTTCATCCTCCTCTTAAAAAAACTCATAAAATTTGAATTAAACTTCACACTAAGAGTGAGGCATTGGATGAGGATTTCATCCTTCATCTAAAAAACCTTCATAAAACCTAAATTAAACCTCACACCAAGGTGGCACATTGGATGAGGATTTCATCCTCCTCTTAAAATCACACCTCAGCAAACTCTAACAACCCTCTTGGTCTAGGCGCATTGGATGAGGATTTAGATGCATGCCTAAAAATTGCATTTTAACAATCAAAATAGACTTCTCCATCTTGGGCACATTGGTTCACAATTTCATCCTCTGCTTGAAAGAACTCATCAAATTTGAATTAAACTACCCTCCAATAGTGGTGCATTAGATACCAAATTGGATCCTTGCTTGAAGATGTCCTAAAACTTGAATTAGACCTCCTCCACAAATGGCACATTGGATACCAAATCGGTTCTCCGTCTGAAAGGTTTCATGAAACTTGCAATTAAAACTACATTATTCCAAGCACACCAAGATTTGGATGCCTTCCTGAAAATTGAAACAAGAACCTCATCTCTTGGCACACTAGATCATGATTTTGATCTTCGCTCGAATGATCTCCTAAAATAAGGGTGCATTCGATCAAAATTTTGATCTTTCCTTAAAATCACACCTCTGCAGATTGCAACTAGCTTCCCTATCCTGGTGCATTGGATCAAGATTTTGATCTTCGCTTGAATGATCTCCCAAAAATCATCATTTTTCTTTCCTTGATAAGAGCACACTAGATTGCAATTTTGATGCTTTCCTGAGTACTTAGCCATTTTTCAGTATTCCTGGGTGGAAGTATATTTAAAAAATATATTTAAGTATATGTTTCCAAGATGTTTGAGATAGGTCCTAGATCCATAGGATTTAACATGCAAATTCTAAATTTTTGAGGATCCACCAGATTTCAGACTTAGTCAATTTCAAGGCCTCGAGGATTAACTTCAATAATCTCAATTACACCTTGTTTGACAGATGACCTCCCTAATTTCTTACTTGCTAGGAGATTATGGTTTCCAACACAAAAACACCACTGACTTCATCATGAAAAAGTGCTAAGACATCATCCAAGACTAAAAAAAAGCACTGGAGCTCAAAAAAGGGGGGGGGCATTTGCAATGGGGTGATAGTGTGATTAGGTCACAACACTTACTTGGGCCAGGAATGAATGTCAAGATCAGACAAGCGAGACTGTTAAGGGCGCCTTTCAATTCTCACTCCAAATCTCTCTTCTACGTTTCCTTCACTAACTTCTTCTGCCCTATCAATTACATTGTTTTATTTACCTTTTTTCCATTTATGGGTATTTCTAAAGAGCTGGATAGTGACTACAACATATGCCAGCCACAGTAGACTACTTAAAGATTACAGTTGGACCACAGCCCCTGAGGCCCTACAAAATTATTTTTCACTTCCAATTGATGAAGTGCTACAGTAATCAAAGGCTAAACCACAACTTATTTACACCCTCAGGACTGCAAACAAATTCTTGAAAAGGGTACACAGTCACACCACTCACCAGATTCCACCTTATAACCAAAGGATTGTCATCGATCCTCAGTTAACTTCAAAACAAGATAAGATAGGAATTGGCTTTCACACAAATAAACCCACCAACAATGTTCTTATCTTTAAACAATTGACATAATAGAATTATACCCAAACCCAATTTTCTCAACTCCAATACCAATTTTTTAAAATCCTTCAATTATAATTCAAACTAAATGAGACTCAAGACTCAAAACACCAGAATTCAGATCCAGGAAAGTCCCTGAACAACAACAAACCAAGTTCCAACAAGACTCCTTTCTGAATAGAAATCTGTCTTCACTAGCAATCAACCTTACACATCAAACTGAAGCACCTTATCAAGAAAAATAGCTCTAAAAAACACAGGCTAGCCTGTCACAATTAACGGAAAGGGGCCAGTTGCCGCCCACTCCCCCAATAACCACTATATTCTTGCGCAATTGACCCCCAATTAAATTTTTGAAAAGAACATCATGTTCTTGCGCACTTAACCCCTATTTAAATTTTTAAAAAGAACATCATGTCAAGTATCAACATGCCGTTAACAGGAAGAATTAGATTTATAATCAGGGGTAATTCTATGATGTAAAAATCTCAAAGCATTACCATTCACACGGAGTAAAATATTGGATACCTTGTATTGAGAAGTGCATCTCTCATTACTGGGTATCTGTAATTTGATGCAAAAACAAACTATAAATAAAGTATACTTAGTTATTTTGGTTCACAGGAAAGATTGGACAAAAAAATATTCTTATCTTAAACACCCATCTCTAAATGCAATCCTTAATTATACCAACACTTTGGCTATTTTGAGCCCTCGTTGGATTTCCCATAATAACTGTTTAAATTATCTTCAGGGCCAAGCTTGTAAGTACCACCACAGACATAAATGTTTTCGGGCTTAATATCCAGATGTACCACTCCACGGTCATCAATGAATTCCAGTGCCTGAGCAATCTGTAAGAATATTACAAGCATACTCCAAGATCGTCAGGGTTCCAAAATCATGACTTTGAAGGTAAAGATAAGCCTTTTTCTGTACCTGATACATTGCATCAAGAAAGTCCACATCCGATTTTAGAAGCCCTTTCTAAAGGGCATTTGCCAGACTATAGTCACATAGTTCCATTTGAATGTAAAGATTATCATTCTCAAACCAGGCTGTACGATATCCCACAATATTTCTTTGAGGACCTGTTAGCAAACACAGACTGTGTTTAGACCATGGCATGTTTTTGCTCATAAACAAGGATTTGATGAAGAAATAAGTGCACTTTATGTACCTAATGCTGCTAGCACTTGAACTTCCAGGAGTGCCTCCTCCCCGAGGAAATATAAAAATTATCACGTTAACCAGCGTCTACAGTCATATATAAAATCAAATTGTAAATAAAGGAGATTGAAGCAAAAAGAAATACCGTTCACTTTCAAGTAGTTGCAACTTGCGTGCGTGCAACTTTCAAGTTTTAAAATTATCTGAACGAGAGCCTTCCGTCAGTGTTGCTAGTAGAGAAAAGCAAGATTAAATGTTATCAGATGTACCATTCAAAAGAATCCCTGAAGCAATGGAGAAACGTGAATTAGCAGATTGCAATGGACACCCAAAATATAAATATTCAAATGCATATATACTCATAAGCTGCCTGTACATTATGTTTATGGTTCAGTAATGGAACTGCAAATACAATCAAATTAATGTCCTAAATCTATTATTGGAAACAGAAATATTAGAAGAGGAAGGATTGAAGGCCTATAGGCACACAAAGGAAGACTTTCTAGCGGTGAACTGTGTCTACAGCTACAATAATGCAAAAGGAGAAACAGTGCTCAAATCAAAAGGAAAAATGATGTATTCGTTACCTGATGTGGGCGACGCTACATCAAACGGGGAATGAGGGCGACACCCATGGGAGGAGGGCGACGGCCATGATTAGCAGCGGAGAAAGTGTAAACCCTCGAACGCACAGTGAGAATGTCGTTGAAAATGATTTAGGTTTTGGATAGTGAAATGTAGTTGGACCGGAAACAAAAATAAATTGGAACAGGTTATGTTTGCGATCGGAGCCACTGCCTTCAGCGTTCAGTGTGAATATGAAATATTAATGTGTCATCGTCACTTAAGGTGGCATAAAAATGACTAATTTTTTAGGGTACCTAAGTATATTTAGGTCCTAGAGTAAATGTTTATTAGAGGATTAGTGAAAATCTTTTGGTGGTCATAGTGAGCGGTTATTGGGGCGTCCTTGTGCGTGTATAGGGTGACATGTTGAAAACACAATTATGGACCCTTGTGCACATCAGGGGTCATCCAGTGATATGTATAAGTACCCATAAGTACCCACAAACTGAAAGAATAGCTTTAAGCTCTTCATTCACATAGGGAGAAACCCAAAAAAATTCATCCAAATCCGACATATCTAGCTATGAGCTTAACGTGCACAAAGTTAGGATGGATGACTACTGGCCCCTTTCCCCTAATTAAAAATTGTAATATTAAAAAAAAATCTTCAGAATTTATTTGTAAGAGAAAAACAAATTAAAATGTCATTTAATACATATATTTTAAAAGTAGTCAACAATAAACCATGTAGTCAAAAATAAATAGTGTAAACGTGCATGGTTGTTAGGTAGATATTGAAGGAATCCAGATTGCTTTTCTGTCAAATGTGATGTCAACTGGATTGGGTTCGGTTAATGTTCGGTGGATGGAATCTCCATTGTTGGCATCATCCCTAGCTAAGTCAAGTAATTGGGACCCTCGCTAAGGTCTACCAATCCTTAGGGTGTACATTTGACGGTATTAATTGTAATTGTATTTCTTGAATATGTTTACCATTTATCTTGTAGCCAAATAAACAGATGCTCAAATAAACAAATTGATCTCTTGAAATTTTTGTGCTATCCTCGAAACAAGCAAACTTCGAACATTATGGTGGTGCACATTATAATTACGCCGAGAGGCGTTCCTACAGTCACAGCAGGGTGGAGTTGAAGAGCACAAAGATTCCAAGATTCCATGTAATTTTATAAGATTCCAATGGAAAAAAACAAAAAAATAAGATTCTAAAAAAATAAAATTAATGTTCTCTGGAGAGGGCTCTTTCAATTTATGGCATCTGTTACATACTTTCCAAAAAGAACAAAAATTAAAATATGTTCTTTGGTTTTTAGCACAAAAATTAAAACAAAAAACCCCTTACATACTCTTCAAAAACAACAAAAAAAATATATATTCTCTATTTTTTCAGCACAAAAACAGAAAAACCTTTGTTTTATGTAAATATACTTTTTTAATACATTTCTGTACTAAATTGTTGATATAAATTTTGTTACGCCGAGAGGCGTTCCTACAGTCACAGCAGGGTGGAGTTGAAGAGCACAAAGATTCCAAGATTCCATGTAATTTTATAAGATTCCAATGGAAAAAAAAACAAAAAAATAAGATTCTAAAAAAATAAAATTAATGTTCTCTGGAGAGTGCTCTTTCAATTTATGACATCGGTTACATACTCTCCAAAAAGAACAAAAATTAAAATATGTTCTTTGGTTTTTAGCACAAAAATTAAAACAAAAAACCCCTTACATACTCTTCAAAAACAACAAAAAAAAAAATGTTCTCTATTTTTTCAGCACAAAAATAGAAAAACCTTTGTTTTATGTAAATATATTTTTTTAATACATTTCTGTACTAAATTGTTGATAAAAATTTTGTAAATACAAACTGTAATTTTTTTTTTATTGCACGAAATATTAATTATTTTGTGTTGTAGCATATTTGTATCAAAAACTTTAGATTTGACGTGATAAAAAATAAAAGATTCTAGATTTTATCTAGAATCTAAAAACAATTGTTGGAAATTAATGATCCTTCCCCCTTTTTCTCTGAAAGGGAGCCCTAGCTCTTCAAGGATAAATCACAGACAATCCTTAGTTAAAACTTATAATTAAATTTGAGTTTAAATTTTTAATTAAATTTAACTTCAATTTTTTGCCTAATCACTCCAAGATGTCAAATAACATTTTGAATTTAATTTTTATTTTGAAGTTGTTAATGAGGTCTTTAATGATGGGTGTTGTTAAATATATTTTTTATTTTATATACCCAGGAATATCAAAGGGTCCAAAAGCTGGAAATAGAGGAAAAACGCTTATATTGCCTCAATTGCCATAGTCATTAGCATTCAAAAGATATTTTCCCCAAGAAAAGAGACGCAGATACAAATCCAAGGTAGAACTTAGAAGGGATGACTGGGTCGTAGCATGGTACCCCCATGAATATTGAAACACAAGATTCCTTAATTCAAGAGGCTCATCCACCTCGGGAAGAAAAAGATGAAGATGGTATGCATGACATGGGCCTAGCTGGAATAGCAAACATGAAGAATCCATCCCATACACAGAATGACATTATGGATCCAGTCTTGTCATTCGTTAAACCCCAGGACAACACATCCAAAACAATATCCAACAAGAATCTAGATCGATCAGAGAATAGGGTAGCTAAGCAATCGACAGAGGGTCTTGGTATGAAAAACAATTATCATGATGATAGGGAAAATGCCAGAGATAGGAAACCACATCTTAAACATGAAAATATCAGA
The DNA here is from genome assembly GCA_027924645.1 of Cunninghamia lanceolata. Classification (NCBI taxonomy): domain Eukaryota; kingdom Viridiplantae; phylum Streptophyta; class Pinopsida; order Cupressales; family Cupressaceae; genus Cunninghamia; species Cunninghamia lanceolata. The sequence goes on from BSBN01000606.1 coordinate 14,817,493, forward strand.
CTTTCTCATGGGCACCCAAGGCGGGGTGCCAAAAGTATCATCAGCCCAAAAAAATGAGGGGGTTAACTATCCTATCTTTAGCATTCCAACATGCTAAAGACACCGACGAGATTCAACCCTTCTATATCCTAGTCAGTCCAGTTCTGCAAAATTGCTATGTATTTAGGGTTAGTACATTGCAAGGAATATCTAACTTAGAAGGACAATGCAATCCTCCCAGTTTTGAATACAGAGAGTCACATGCTTCATTTGGGTTTTGAGTTCTTAGAAAATCAAAAAAGGAAGGCATTCCAAGTCCATCAATTCATGCAAATTTTACGGCATGAATTATGACTGTCGGGCATGCCGAAGCTAGAAGACATAAGAAAACTGCCAAAATAGATATGAGGAATTAGAAATTAGATTTAGTATGAGGATTGAAATGATCGATCTTCATAACCAGTTAAAGATTACTAAGGATTCTCTAGACAACTAATTGTCCTAAATAGGTGACTCATTCCCAAAGATAGATCATATCCTAATAAGATTGAGTGCCAAAATCTTAGATTGGAACAATCGAACCAATGCTCTCTTTCTCTCTATTTATTTATAGTAGAAGCTTTGGATGATGCAAGCCAAACTAGAGCAATGGTGAATCAGATGAATATTGAGTGTGTTTGTAAATGCCAAGAGGAGGAAGAAGGTAACAATTCAGAGGAAGAAGTTGAACCAAAAGCTGAAGAAGAGGAAGGTGAATCTCCAATCGAGCAGATAAACCACCTATTCAAGGCTAATTCTGATGAAACTGTGAATGTAATCTATAAGGTTATTGGGTCTAAAGTCTTCAATGGAGGCCATATCCATGATAGGGTCCTTTACGAAGGATTCTTGATGAATATTGTTCTTATTCTAGGGAGGAAGAACAATGGTAAGGTGATGGCAAACAATTACATCAAGGATCATATGTATCAAGCTGCGTCCACGGCGATTTCCAATTTCAACAAGCATCCCATATACGGGCTCATGGTAGGAGTGTTTGACATGGTGGTGGTCAATAGGGAGAATAGTATAATGGGTCAGGCTCTGGTAGTCCTCAATGAAGGCATTCGTAACCTCAACATGGAGACCTTTGCCTATATAATTGGTCAATACAAAAACCTTCTTTCACCCACTTAGCTGGAATGTGCAATGGAACTGTCAAAGGTGCTAATGACTCTCTGGCACAAGTAACTAAATTTGCTTTATGTAAGAGGTTCTAAGGACTGTCTGGCGCAAGTAACTAAATTTCCTTTATGTAACTACTACGTAGTCTGATATGTACTTGTTTTATTCAACTCTTCTATATCCTAGCCGGTCCAATTCTGCAAAATTGCTATGTATTTAGGGTTAGTACACCACAGGGAATACCTAACTTAGAAGGACAATGTAATCCTCCCAGTTTTGAATACAGAGAGTCACATTCTTCATTTAGGTTCTGAGTTCTTGGAAAATCAAAAAAGGAAGGCATTCCAAGTCCATCAGTTCATGCAAATTTTGCAACATGCATTATGACTATCGGGCACGTTGAAGCTAGAAGACATAAGAAAACTATCAAAATAGTTATGAGGAATCAGAAATTAGAATTAGTATGAGGATCAAAATGATCAATCTTCATAATCAACCAAAGATTACTAAGGATTCTCTAGACAACTGATTGTCCTAAACAGGCAACTCATACCTAAAGATAGATCATATCCTAATAAGATTGCATGCCAAAATCTCAGATGGGAACAACCATATTAACACTCTCTTTCTCTCTATTTATTTATAGTAGAAGCTTTGGATGATGCAAGCCAAACTGGAGCAATGGCGAATCAGATGAATATTGAGTGTGTTTGTAAATGCTAAGAGCAGGAAGAAGATAGTTATTTAGAGGAAGAAGTTGAACCAGAAGCTGAAGAAGAGGAAGGTGATGAGGGAATAAAGGCCGAAGATGAAGGTGAATTTCCAATCAAGCAAATAAAGCACTTATTCAAGGCCGATTCTGATGAAAATGTGAATGCAATCCATAAGGTTATTGGGTCTAAAGTCTTCAATGGAGTCCATATCCATGATGGGGTCCTTTACGAAGGATTCTTGATGAATACTATTCTTATTCTAGGGAGGAATAACAATGGTAAGGTGATGACAAACAATTACATCAAGGATCATATGTATTAAGCTATGTCCACAGCGATTTCCAATTTCAACAAGCATCCCATGTATGGGCTCATGGCAGGAGTGTTTGACACGGTGGTGGTCAATAGGAAGAATAGTGTAATGGGTTGGGCTCTAGTAGTCCTCAATGAAGGCATTCGTAACCACAACATGGAGACCTTTGCCTATATAATTGGTCAATACAGAAACCTTCTTTCTCCCACTCGGCTAGTACATGCAATGGAATTATCAGAGGTGCTAAGGACCCTCTAGTGCAAGTAACTAAATTTCCTTTATGTAACTACTACGTAGTTTGATATGTACTTGTTTTACATAATGTTATAATATATTAGCTGTCATACTAGTAGCTACTTATGCATAAAAAAATATTATTATATTTAATCATTATTATAATATTATAACATTATATCTAATCTACATTATAATATTATATTATATAATTTTAATAATTCATATAGTTATGTAATATAGTTAGAATTAGGCTTGCTGCTTGGGATGCTACTAGCATACCTATATTTAAAAAAATACATCTAAAGTATGCCGAGAGATATCCTTCTCAAGGTGCCTATTTCCACCTATTTGAGGTAAATTGATTTTAAAATAGGTGCCTTAAGAAGGATATCTCTTGGCGTACTTTAGATATATTTTTTAAATATAGGTATGCTAGTGTATAAATTTATTTGTTACTTACTCTGAAAAATAAATTCATCTATTCAAAAAAATTTGTACTAGTATACTTATTTTTAATATTGTACTAGTATACTCTTTTTTAATAGAAAAGTGAGTTGGAAGAACTATCCATGCTTCAAAATTACAAATGTATTGGTAGCCCAATAACCTCAATGGTAAAGTGTCGTAATATGCTAATAGACGATGTTAGATTAATTGAGAGTTTAATTTTATACTTCACAACAAAATACACAGATTGCTTTTACAAATTCCTACATGTTAACCATGAGATAGACACTTTTCAAATAGTGTACTTAGGCAAGCATAGGGGAAAGTGCTCTTGCTGCATTGACTGATTATTTTATGTATTATTATTATTATTATTTATAGTGCCACTCATAGTTAACTTTCCGTTCTTTAGTGTCTTGAGAATTACACATCCATTAATAATTATAGAGTAATTTGATTTAAGTTGGGTGGGCTCTTATATTTTGTCATATACATGTTCATCAAGCCATATCTTGGTTATCATTTCACATATATTCTAAGATTCTTCACTTTCTAGCATATTTAGAAATTTGTAGACGTTCAATATTATTATGAGGTGATTGGATTATTTTTTAATTAAATGAAATTTAGTATTTGAAGTTTTTAAAATTATTATTTTTATATGTTTTTAAAGTAATTTAAGTGGGTTTGATTTTGGGGGAAATTTCTTAGTTAAGTGTATTTGAGTTGGAGTAGTATTAGGATGGGTGACTTTATACGAAGTCATGATGCTTCACCCTATGAACATTTTGTAGATGTTATGAGTCCTCAATGGACCATTCATCTCATGAAAAATAGGTTATTGTGAACCACTACTCATGAAATATAGGTCCATGAGATTGATTCGAAAAAACTATATAATTAAATCCTCATAAAACGTCACATAATCCATTACATGTCCACGTAGCCTTCTAAGCTTAGGGCATCATTCTATGTAGGTAAAGAGTCTGAGTAAACTAAAAGAAAACTTTACTTTCGAAGTGATCAGTGTACAGAACTCTATGAAACAAGCTGTCAAGTAACTATTTTTGGAGTCAATGAGATTTTGGCCACTCCATTGGCTAGTTTGCATTATAGGATATTGATGTATCATGACACATCTGAATTTAGCACAGTACATATTCCAGCATTCTGAATCTAAATTTGCTCCTACACTTGTGAAAATGAATCCAGTACATTGAAATGGGGTCTTCCAAATTATGAAAGATGATGAGAAGAATATAAATCCATGCAGAGAAACTTTGTCTTGTTTGGCAGCCTATAGCCTAATATACAAATGCATGGAAGGGAACTCACATGAGTTGAGCAGTTTTTAAATTATTTGCAAGTGGCAAAATAGATCTTAGTTTCATGAGTTTGCCATTGTAGTAGACTTTTAAGTATAGTTGAGGGGTCAAGATGAGATTGAAAGGAAAGAAGCCCTATTCCCATCCGCGTTCATTCATTTTGGTTTGTTCAAGTGAATAAAGGATTGAGAAGGAAAGCTATGTTGTATTTCATCGATGTAGAGTAATGATTGGTAGTGATATAAACTTGTAAAGGAATTGAGAGAAACACTGAAACAATAATGGTTCAGAGACTGCCAGATATTTTCCAATTTGTTTTCATCCCATGAAACTAGAGGTTTAAATTCAAAAATATGGTTTTAGTTTTCCTTTTCTTGTACTCCATTGTGTTGTGCCTTATAGTTGCTAGATAATGCCTCTCTTCCAAATTGTTTCTTATATCTTCACTCACTCAAACCAATTCAACTGCATGGAAATGTGCTAACAAGTTAAGCGGATTCTAATTATTTACTAAGTGAAAATTAAAGTGAAATGTTACATTTTAGTTATAAATTTGGCATTGTGATGGGTTTTGTGGTATAATCGAGTAAATAATGGTATTGGAAGGAAAAGCGGAGAATAAACCGTATTCTCATCCACATTCATTTTTGGTATGTTCAGGTGGAGGCAAGAATTAGAAGGAAAGGAATTCTTTGTTACCTGAAAGTGTAGTAGTATGGAAGTCTAGGTCTTACTGGTAGCAGTAGACTAGATGGAGTAGTATGGAAGGAGGTGGATTGCAACAATAATGGTTAGAAGATTGCTTACTATTTTTTGAATTTGTTTTCATCCAAAAAAAAACTAGAAATTCTAATTTAAGAATACAATTTTTTTTGTTTTTCCATTATCTGTTCCATTTGCACCAAAATCTTTCTTGTTGTTAGGCCTCTTTGTTAGGTGGTGGATATCATCATCCACAAGACATATAAACACAGAAAATACATAAACATTCTCAAATGTGTGCTGCTACACAATATTCATTAACTCAAAACATCATTACAATGCTTATAACGAATGCTGCTGCATTCTAATGATCACTTGATGCTTGCTTTTCTTGCATTACATTATGCCTCTTTTATAGAGGGCTTTGCTTATACCTTGCCTTTCTAGGCTCTTCTATTCTTCATCTAGGAATCTTATCCTCTAGAAGCTTTCTTATCTAAAACTCTCCTCTTTCTGGAAACCTCTGTCTTATCTAGACTCCTTTAGGAACTTTCTATTTTCTTCTTTTGTCTTTTTACCTTTTTGTCTTTTTCTCTTTTAATTTTGTTTGTGGGAGAAATTACTTTCCAACACTCCCCCTTAATTTTGACCACAAGTTTATCATTTCAAATCTTTCTAGTCTTCTGAGTCTGCGGATGATGCCTTTAAATCTTTTTCAAGATCTACTGATCTCCAATTCTCACCCACTCACCCACTGCTGTGGCAGTTCTTCATCTTTCAACTTTGCATGATGCCTGAATCCTTCAAACTTTTCTTGCTTGTTATCATCTTTCACAAATGAAGATCTATAGTTAAACAAACTTTTCAGCATACCTATAATTTGTTGCCAACTCGATCCAGAAACAAATCCACAATCCATTTTTATACATTCTGTCATATTTTTCAATTCTCTTTGCCAACATATCTTATCACAATGATTTCTTAAACTACATATGCTACATGGATGTAGATCACAACACTTTTCCTTAGTATGTCCTTGCTTATGACAATGAGAACAATGCATTCCTTTGACAAATTTCCTTGAACCTGTTATACCTATAACATCTTTTTCTTTAACATATCCAATACCTTCATACTTTGGCCTTACTATCGGCTCAATCGGTTCTCTCATTCCTTGTCCATACTTGCCTAGTCCTTTTCCTATATATCCCATCTTCTTCATCATCTTGAAACCAACATTCTCTTCATTACAATGATTTTCAAATTTAAACAACTTATCATTTTCATGAATATCACAACATGCAAATTTTGCTAATCCAATCTCTTCAACCTTGCATTCTTTAGCTTCAGCTTTATCACATAAGTCATTTTTATCACAAACCAATATCTTTGTCTTTAAACTTTCATTTTCTTCTTTTAACCTTGATATTTCATCTTTTTGTATCTTATTCTCTTCTTCCAATTGCTTTATCTTTTTTTCTAATTCATCATTCCTTTGTTTAACCTTATCAAATAATTTCAATCTTTCTTCTAGTTCTTCATTTTTCCTTTTTACTTTACTCAATTCAACATTAGTTTCATACCTTTCTGACCTTAAACCAATTTTCTCTATTGTCAATTGATATGTTTCTTTTATTAATTCAGATCTTTCTTTTTCCAAAGCATCTTTCTCTTTTTTCCAATCTTCTTTCTCTTTTTGCCAATCTTTTTTTTTCTGTTTTCTGTCTCTTAGCTTTACCCATTTGAAAATAATCAATTTACTTACCTCAAACTACTATCCTTCACTACAATTGTTGATGCCTTTGCTCCTTTTAATCAATAACTTCAGAAGAGCTTCTATGATCTCCAAAACATAACTTTTATCTCCTGATCTGCAGCTTTCAGTTTTCCTCTGCCTCTTTCACCTTTGACACTAATTTTATGATCTGATCCTCAACTTGAGCAGCTTTATTTTGACGATTATGTTTTCAAAACAGACTTTTGGTTTTCGGAAAAAAACACACTTACATGTCTTCCTATGCAATCGGCTCTTTGGCGTTGGACAAATTCTTTCTGGATTGGTGGTGAATTAAGGCTACAGCTCACCAATGTAGCGATCTCATCAGTTTTGTGACCTTTTCACTAGTTCCTCTTTGGATGGTGTGACCAAACCTATGATTTTCTTGTCTTTTCTTCAAACTCTTGGCCGATCTCCTTTCAGTGGCACTAGACAGCTTCTGATTTTATACAACTTCGATCCACTTCCAATTTAGTGATCTCCAATCCTTGGGCGGTTTCAGTTAATCAAACCCTAGATTTTAGCGGCATATTTCCTTTGCTGGTGCTCCCAAAAAAAAAGATGATATCCTTTATACTGTATATATGGCTGCGGCCACTACCTTTGTGGGCGATCCCTATGCAAAGTTGTTGTACCTTTTCTTCTACAGCAGATTTAAACATCACATAGACTCTTTCGAATCTGTAGCTTCACTTGGGGGCAGTCTCCTGTGACCTGCGCCAGTTTCCAAGCAATAAACTTGGCTGCCTTGGTTTTGACCTGTGATTTCTTCTGACCAGTAATCTATTTCCTTAGACACGACGGATTCAACGATCTCTTTGGACTGTGGCCTCCAAAAACTACCTTTTGTAGCTTTAACCCTTATGTATCAGCTTGAAAACTTCAAAACAGCTTCCTACGATTTCCTCCTATAGGGCCTTTGTATTCTGCAATTTGACTTCTGCAGCAAATCAACACATCATCCTCATTTCTTCTTTAAATACTGAGATCAGCGGCTTTTCACTTCAAACTCTTCACACAGTGAACCCTTCTGTGATTGCTAAATGTCTTCAGATTACAACCCACGATCTGCTAGATCAACCTTGCAAACCCTAGCTCTGATCAAATGTGTGCTGCTGCACAATATTCATTAACTCAAAACATCATTACAATGCTTATAACGAATGCTGCTGCATTCTAATGATCACTTGATCATTACCGGCTTGCTTTTCTTGCATTACATTATGCCTCTTTTATAGAGGGCTTTGCTCATACCTTGCCTTTCTAGGCTCTTCTATTCTTCATCTGGGAATCTTATCCTCTAGAAGTTTTCTTATCTAGAACTCTCCTCTTTCTGGAAACCTCCATTTTATCTGGACTCCTTTAGGAACTTTCTATTTTCTTCTTTTGTCTTTTTGCCTTTTTGTCTTTTTCTCTTTTAATTTTGTTTGTGGGAGAAATTACTTTCCAACACTCTTATAATGATTAAATATTGTCTAACTTTAATTTTTCGTATCGTCATTCACTAACCACCCCTTGTTTTTTCTTCATTTAGCGTGTGCAAATGGAATGAGAGAGCAAGCAAGAGATTATTCATTTGATTGAAATGAAACAACTTCTAACTTTTATTGTTGTAAGAAAATTCAATAACCTTGTTCCACTTTTATAAATGAAACAGGAGATAGACTTAACCTTAGAACCAAGGTTGGAGACTTCTAAACATTGAATTGAACCTTCACTTAAAACACATCATCTTACAGCATCCACCATTATCATTGAGTTGTCATCTATGTCAACATTTATAGGACCGTTACGAGAACAACCTCAATAATGTCATTAGTTGATTCTAATAAAGATAGACCATCAAAAGCCTCTACCTTCCTCTTTAGGTCTCTATGGATACCTCATCCTCAAGGTCAAACAAGATTGATTTGAAGGAACAATCAAAGTTCCATGTCTAGAAGCTAGATTCTTGACATTTCCAAATAAACTTGGTTCTCAAGGACTTACTAGCAATTACCCATTTAGCGAAGATGATAAAATGTACAACTAATAGAGTAATACACAATAACATATTCATTGTTTGTTCCTAAATAATAGTCTAATACTATGAATTCATTTATTAATTCTTCATAATCACATGCATATAGAAAATTTTTGTTATAAATACTACACTCTGATATATAGTTTTTAATTAGTAAATGCAACATGTTTAGTTTTTTAAAGACACATTAAAAGTTGTTACCCATGTACTAGAATGAAGTGACAATATCACACCAATACCAATACCCATGCACCCTGCCATGTCTTACGATACTTCATGTCATTTTACTAATGTTGTCTATGTATTTTATTACCATATTGTCACATTTGATTTTAGAAAAGGTATGCTATCAATTTTGACATATGTTTCATTTGTTCCACTGAAAATGTATTTCCAACTGGTTGAATTTATCCAAGACAAAGAAACATTTAATACACAATTCAATAAATTGATTGATAATTCTAGGAATCTCTACAGTCTCCAACGCCCTAGGCTTCGAATAATCTCCCCATGTGCCATCCGGCCTCAAGATAGACCATCCATCTATTATTGCTTTGTCTGTAGAAGATATTGGGGCTTTACCTTCTGGCTGGTAAACTGTAAAATACAGAGACATTTATACAAAAGGCAAATCGATCCACACTTTCATATTTTATAGCTAATAAGCAATATTACTCTATAAAGAAAGATAAGATGCAATGCCTTTAACAAGAAACCAAAGCACCGAGTAGAAAGAGAAGAGAAAAAGGCCTTCATTGCCAAGTTGCAGAAAATAAACAAGGTCATTTTACTTTCCTCCTTTCTCACCTGTATGTCATGCCTTGCCAACATGCCATAGCTGACAAAAGATTATCCCACCCTTTTCATGAACGCCGTCGACCACTTTCTTCCAACCTTCCACCTACTCACCTAAAAATATCCGAGGGGAGTTCGGAAACCTATACACAAATAATAGGCAGTTACAATCAATGTAGAGCAACTGAATGGTTCGTATAGCTTACTTAAATCTTAAATATAACCCATACGAAAACAATCTAGAATGTTTGCTTTATCCAGGTATTCCTTCCATCAAATTGACACAGTCCATTGTGAAAGCCCTAATGCTTTTACATCCTTAATCTTAAATCCCTAGTAATAACTTTATATAGAATCCCAACTTTGGGCCCTACAACAATGGCATATAAGCTGAAAAAAGTGCAAACTTTAATACATCTTGCTAAATCCTGTAGATCCTAATAGTTTTACTTGAAATTTATACCTGCTAGCATAGCATTTCTGGCTGCTAGTCTGAATTAATTGACAATTCCAAGAATCTTTGCAGTCTCCAGAGCTCTAGCCTTTGACTTATCTCCCCATGTGCCATCGAGCATCAAGATAGATCATCCATCTGTTATTGCTTTCTTTATCGAAGATATTGGGGCTTCACCTTCTAGCTGGTAAACTGTAAAATATAGAGACATTTATGCAAAAGGCAATTAAATCCACACTTTCATATTTTGCAGCTAATAAGAAAATATTTCTCTGTAAAGAAAGATAAGATGCAATGCTCTTAGCAAGAAACCAAAACACCGAGTAGAAAGACAAGAGAAAAAGGCCTTCATTGCCAAGTTGCGGAAAATAAACAAGGCCATATTACTGTCCTCCTTTCTCCCCTATATGTGATGCCCTGCCAACATGCCATCACTGACAAAAGATTATCCCACCCTTTTCATGAACGGCGTCCATCACTTTTTTTCAACCTTCCACCTGCTCAGCTGAAAATATGCCTAGGGAGTTTGAAAACCTATACACAAATCAACATACATATATATTATTTCCCATAAATCAGTTAGTCTTGAACCTCAAACCTCACATTAACATACTTGGGATGGGTTACTACTGAGCTACCACACAAAGATTTCTCTTCTCACTGACTAACACTAAACTTATAAAAGGTTAAAATACTGAATTACTCAATGCCATCCTTGGCTACGGGTGCAGCTTTAGAGATAAGAAATCCACCGCTAGTCGTTGTCTGAGAGTAAAACTTAATGTGGGCTGGCTGGGGAACATGATCCAGCGCTCTGCATCTTGTCACATGCGCTAAAACAACCCTATATTTTTCACAAATAAATAGTAAGTCTCATAAAATCCAGTACACTTTAAAAAATAGTAACCTCAGAAAGTGCGTATCTGTGAGAAAGCTCAAAATTGGCAAATTTCAAGGGCGACAAGATATGGGGCCTTGAATCCTCTTGCTCAGCACTAATTGTTTCCTCAATGTTTGATTCCCTGTTGGGTTAATACTATTTACCATATATGGAAGAAAATGTACTATCATCATTAAATCACATAGCAGTCGATATAACTCCATCTCCGCCTTGGCATGCACTACCAACTCATCTCCCTTAAACCCACTTGCCAACTTGTCAACTTGCAGATCAAAAACAAATATGTAAAGTTTCAATTATAGTCATTAATTTTAATATAATTAAAAATCAAAAATTCTATTTTCTACATTACTGTTCATCCAATTGAATAATAAGAGAACAAATAAATTGGATTTATTAAATCCTTAAATAAAAAAATTAGCTTCCAACTTTAAGGATTTTCCCTAATAAATTTAATATTCAATTGTCATTAATCAAATAAATTTAATTAATAAAATCAACTAATTGAATTAGTAATCCTACCTAAGACAAGAACTAATAAATACGGTCAAATGTAAGGTTGGTTAGACAAATCATTCTCTCTATAAGTAAAATCCAATTGCCTTTTGACTTACATTGATTCCTCAGTTCAGGCTTCGTATGCTTTGATTTCAATCGGAGTACCGACACATTTAATTAATCATCGGTTACTCAGTTTGTTTCCTTAAATATGTATTCACGTACAAATTTTGTCTTTGTCCGTAGCCAAACCTGCCATCTTTATCTTCACCCCGTGCTAACAAGGTCTTGTTTTGTCTTTTTAGCTTCGGTGAAAACTTTTTTGGAGTGCCATTTTCAATCTGCAATATTTTCCAATCCAATTTTATGAAAATATTTGACATAGAACAAATATATATGTATGTGTGTCAATTGTAAAATTTGCTCTAAGGTTGAAATGACAGCCTTTATCTATATTGTTTTCACCCTTAAGGTATAAAGCAACAGTTTTTAGTGTCATTTTTCTATATATATAAAGTAATAGTTCTTAGTGTCCTTTATATATATATAGAAATGACACTAAGAACTGTTACTTTATAACTTAAGGGTGAATATAATATAAATATGTTAATTGTTTTTTATAAAGTAATTGTTTTATAAAATTATATATATAAATATTCAAGATTCAATTATATATGCAAAGTAATTAATAATTGTTGACACATATGTATACATATATGTACATACACACATATATATTAGTTTTGTCAATATTATTGTGAATTTACTTACTTTATATAAGATGTGTGTTGTAAACATATAATAATTATGATAGTAATAGTAAATTGAAAGAAAAATTATTGATAATAGTTTGCTTTAAATTTGTTTGATACTAGATTTAGAATGAACATGAGGTGATTGATGTGATGGTAATCATAGGAAGTTTTTCATGAAGGGTCTTTACATAATAGTGATTGGGCTTCTTGTACGATGTCCACCTTCCATTGAGTAGATATTAATGGTAGGAGTGATGGCTAGGACACATGACAATGGTCGATAAATGACCCTCATAACTTCTTAAAACTATTAGGGTTTTTTTGGTTTCATATTCAATGTGTCCATTCGTGTCTCCCAATACTACTTCCTAGTTGTTCTTGGCATCTTGGCCTATGCCTTGCTTCCTCTGTGCAATGGCTTGTTCCTCAAGGAGTGGGAGGTGCAAGTGGTGCAACCAAGACTATGGAATGGTCGATTGTGGTTCTATTAATTATTACCTTCTTCTTATTCTTCTGTATTATCATTCTATTTCGTAAGTGTTGTTACTATGCTATAATGCTACTAAAATTTGTGTTGAACACCTTGAAAGTTCTATTTTTTATTTAATAATTGGTAATATTTAAGACCTCATGGAATGGGACACCACACATGGAAGGAATCTTGCCATTCTTTGGGTGGCACTCTCTACAACTTGCAATTTATTGTATAAAATGTGTAAGAGCATCTATGTCATGCATAAGTTGTGTAAGAGCATCCATGTTGTGTAAGAGAAGTAAGAGATTCTATGACACACTTAAGAGCATGTAAGGACATTATAAGAAAGGGCTACTAATGGACTAGTCAAGGAATCTTTTGACTATCTAATAATAGTGTTGTAAGAGGATGAAAGAAGTGGTTAGTGATGTTATGGGGGGTGCGTAGGAGCTATGTATGGTTCACCCTTGGTCATTAAGATCAAATGGACCTTGGACAGGAGTTTAATCACTACAACACTAAGACTATTATAATCATTTGAATAAGATTAATGCATTAGCTATACTTTGTTGTTGGGTTTTTCCCACATGTGGCTTTTCTCAAGGCATATCTTGTGTCTCTAATCATTAATTTATTTATTTTTATTTAGATATGTTTGCACTTGCATTTATTCTCTCCAAGTTAAAGTTGTTAATTTTTGTGTAGGTCGAAAGGTGGAGTTGCTTTAAAGCAACTTGAGTTGGATTTTTAACAACAACATATTTTTTTATTTAAGAATAGAATGTTTTTGAGTTTGTGAGATTGAGACAAAATCAAGAGTAATTTTATGTGTGATTTAAAGCTGAATAAAGCAAGAAAAGTTTCTTTTCTTGCACACTAAGTAAAGCAGCTGAGCTCTATATATGTAAGATTGTTGTAGCAAACTTGTATTGTATTTTTGAAGAGAAAGTTCGTTGATAGGCTGAATAGAAGATGCAACAGTTGTATGTTTTTCCCCACACTGGGGTTTCTTGGGTATATCTGTGTTATTATCTATTTGTGATTGGCTTCTTGTTATTTTTGCTTCCACTATTATTTACTATTAATTAACCCATAGTATTGATTGTTATAAATCAGATAGAGGTTATATTCAACGAATTTATTATGCAATTAATTTGTAGCTGGGTTATAAGAAATTAACATGGTATCAAAGCTTTAAACTCTGAATACGAAGACAAGATTTGTGACACAAATTTCAAGAAAAAAATTAGATTTTTGTCTCCAGTTTCTTCTGTGGCTATGGCAACTAGTGTTCGATATGAGGACATGCTTGAGGGTGTATCTAACTTCTTACAGTTGAAGGTTCAGATTACATCTATTCTCAAGGAGAATAGGTTGTGGATCTATGTTGGTACAAAGGTGATACCACCAACAAATGATCCTATTGCCCTAGATTCACATGAAGTCAAGGAGGCCAAGGCTTAGAGGATTATCCTGGATGGGGTAAGAGATCATCTAATTCATCATCTATCAGGGAAAGACACCGCTAAGGAGATGTGGGATACGCTTACAAAACTTTATTAGAGCAACTATCAGAGTCGTAAGATGATGCTGAAGGACAAGTTACATAACACCAAGATGTCTAAAGGAGAGAGCATGACCTCTTACTTGTCCAAGCTAACACAGGTCAAGGATGAGTAGGCTATTGTTGGAGAGACAATTGATGAAGATGGGTTGGTGTGTATAGCCTTGAACAATTTTTCAAAGCACTGGGAAGTGTTTGTCAAGTGTGTTGTTAGCAGAGATCAGATATCTGATTGGGTGAGGCTTTGGGATGATTTCGTTCAGGAGGAGATTCATGAAGGTGCTCATCGAGGAGATCAGACAAAGAAGGGTCAAGATGAAGAAAATCTTGCCCTTGCAAGCAAGGGCAAGCAAAAGTTCAAGAAAGGGCAAACAAAAGGTTCTTCTTCCAAGAGTGAGAAGAAGAAAGATCTAAGCAAGATAAAATATTTTTGCTGCCACCAAAAGGGTCACCATGCTAGTCAATGTCCAAATAAGAAAAATAAGGACAAGCAAAAGAAGCAAGTTGTTGCCACAACAGAGGTGGATGATTTTGCATCATGATTTGAGAATGAGTTTTCACTCATTGCATGTCTCTCAAGTTCAATTGCCAACGAGGTATGGTATATTGATAGTTGGAGGAGAAGAAGTTGGATTTCTATATTGAGCTCAAAGATAATGCCAAGTACCATGCAACTGGTATTGGCATCGTCAAGTTTTAGATGGAGTCTGGCAACCCCGTGTTGGTGGAGGATGTGTTGTATGTCCTTGGAATGACAAAGAATTTAATCTTGGTTTCTACTTTGGAAGACAAGGGCTACATCATGACCTTTGAAAGGGGCAAAGTCTATATTCATCCCAAGGATTCCAAGGTTGCAAAAATGATTGGAGTTAGACATGGTAACTTGTTTTGGTTATAGTTTGAGCTAGCACATGCCTTGGTAAGCATCTATAAAGGGCTAGGAGAATTGAGACATAGGAGGATGGCTCATCTTCATCATGGAGCAGTTATTGTGCTCAAGGAAATAGTGACAGGGCTGCCTAAGATGAAGATAGAAAACCATGAGGTGTGCAAGGGTTGTGCTCTTGGGAAATATTCCAAGACCAGGTTTCCAAGAAGTGACACTAGATCCAAAGGGATTTTGGATCTTGTACACTCAGATGTGTGTGGACCCATGTCAACAGTATCCTTGAATGGGTATGAGTGTTATGTTACTTTCATTGATGACTTCTCGAGGAAGACATGGATATATTTTCTAAAGAACAAAGATGAGGTCTTCAATAGGTTCAAAGAGTTTAAGGCTCTTGTGGAGAACCAAACAGGGAGGAAGACCAAGCTACTGAGGTCTGATAATGGAGGTGAGTATAACTTGAATGCCTTCAAATATTTATGTGCTTAGGAAGGTATCAAGAAAGAGTTGACAGTTCTATACAACCCTCAGTAGAATGGGGTTGCTGGACGGAAAAACAAGGCTATAGTTGGAGCAGCCAAGGCCATGCTTCGTGATCAGGATCTACCTTGGTTCTTATGGGCAGAAGCTTGCAATACAACTATGTATTTGTAAAATAGGAGCCCTCACAAAGTGTTGTGAAAATTGACTCTAGAAGAGGCATTCACTAGTAAGAAACTACATTTAGGGCACATTCGCATCTTTGGATGCCTTGTTTATTGTCACATTCATGTGGAGAAGAGAATAAAGTTGGAACCAACTGTAGAGAAGGGTATCCTTGTTGGGTACAGTGAAACCTCTAAGGCCTATCAAGTTTTCATTCCTACCCTCAGGGAAATAGTTGTTCACAGAGATGTGAAGTTTGAGGAAGAGAGGGCTCTTCAGAAGTCTAGCAGCTTGATGAATGAGGAGAAGCAATCACCCATGGTTGAGGCAGAAAAAATCCCTCAAACTTTAGTTCCACAAGCTAGAGAGCAGAGCACGTAGGAGAAGCATGTTGATCAAAAGGAGGAACAAATAATTCCTCAGCCTCAGATTCCTATTACTAAGAAGAAGAGAAACAGGGCAGCTAAGCAGAGACTGAGAGAGGCCTAGAAGTATGTTGGTGACCCACAAGATTTAGTCAGACAGAGAAAAGCTCCCAAACATTATTCTAATTATGTGCCACTTATGAGGGAATTAATTGAAGAGGAGCCTTCCAGCTTTTAGGAGGCATCCATGTACCAAGTATGGAGGGATGCCATGGTGGAAGAGTATTATTCCATCATGAAGAATAGTGTGTGGGAAGTAGTACCTCGGCCAGAAGGTAAGTTTGTGGTGGGCTCAAGATGGTTGTATAAGATTAAGCATGCTGCAGATGGTAGTGTGGAAAAGTTCAAAGCCCGGTTTGTGGCTAAGGGGTTTTATCAAAAGGAAGGAGTCAACTATGACGAGACTTTTTCTTTAGTAGCTAGGTACTCATCCATAAAAGCTATCATTTCTATAGCAGCATAGATGGGTTGGAAGATTCACCAGATGGATGTAAAAATAACCTTCCTCAATGGAAAGATTGAGTAAGAGATTTACATAGAATAGTTAGAAGGATTTGAAGCACATGGGAGGGATTCTCATGTATGCAGGTTGAGGAGAGCACTGTATGGGCTCAAGTAGGCACCCAGGGCGTGGTATTCACGTATTGACAATTACTTGCAGAGCATGGGCTTCATCAAGAGTGAGGCAGATCCAAATGCATACTATGTTTAGGTGAAGGAGGAACTTCTCATCTTGGTGTTGTATGTTGATGACCTATTTCTCACAGGGTCAAAGGAGCTTATAGCCCACTACAAGCAGGATCTTGTAGGAGAGTTTGAGATGAAGGACTTGGGGTTGATGCACTACTTTCTAGGATCAGAGTTGTGGCAGAAAGAGGGAGAGATCTTCCTTGGACAAGGGAAGTACCTAATTGAAATCCTAAAGTGATTCAGGATGGAGGACTGTAAGCCCATGTCCACGCTACTTGTGACCAACTGGAAGAAGATTGATGCTTCCAGATCAGAGGCAGTGGACCCAACTTTATATAGATAGTTGATAGGCTCTCTTATGTATCTGGTCAACACCAGGCCAAACATTTGTTTTGCAGTGAACTCACTTAGTCTATTTATGGTGGAATGTAAATGGGTGCACTGGATAGCTGTGAAACATGTTTTGAGGTATTTGCATGGCATAGTTGATTATGGCCTGAAGTATATACAGGAGGATGGAGTGAAGATCAAGGGGTTCACTGATGCAGATTGGGCAGGCAGTACAGCTAACCAGAAGAGCACTTTAGGGTGTAGTTTTAATTTGGCATCAGGAGCAGTCTCTTGGTACAGTAGGAAACAAAAGTTAGTTGCACTTAGTTTTGTGGAGATTGAGTATATGGCATCTAGTATCACTACATGTGAGGCTATCTGGCTTCAAAAACTTCTAGCTAGGCCCTTTGATCAGGAGATAGATCCTACAGTCATTTTCTATGATAATCAGAGTTGTATCAAACTCTCTAAGAATCCAGTGTTTCATGACAAGTCAAAGCACATTGAGATCAAGTACCACTTCATCAGAGATTATGTTGAGAAGGGGATAGAGAAGTTCCATTACATTCCTACGGACGAGCAAATAGCAGACATCATGACCAATGCCTTGATGAAGAATAAGTTTGTATTCTTAGGGATAAGTAGGGTGTTGTGCAGAACACCTTCCTCACTACGAGGGAGTGTTGATTTTTGTGTAGCTCGAAAGGTGGAGTTGCTTTAAAGCAACTCGAGTTGGATTTTCAGCAATAACAATTTTTTTTATTTAAGAATAGAATTTTTTGAGTTTGTGAGATTGAGATAAAATCAAGAGAGATTTTATGTGTGATTTATAGCTGAATAAAGCAAGGAACGTTTCTTTTCTTGCACGCTAGTTAAAGTAGCTAGGCTCTATATATGTAAGATTGCTGTAGCAAACTTGTATTATATTTTTGAAGAGAAAGTTTATTGTTAGGCTGAATAGAAGATCCAATAGTTGCAGGTTTTTCCCCTACACTGGGGTTTCCTCGGTATATCTGTGTTATTGTCTATTTGTGATTAGCTTCTTATTATTTTTGCTTCCACTATTATTTGTTGTTAATTAACCCAGATTATTAATTGTTATAAACTATATAGAGGTTCTATTCTGTGAATTTATTGTGCAATTAATCTGTAGATGGGTTATAAGAAATTAACAAAAGTGTAGTCTCTCTCTCTCTTTCTCTAAGTTTCTCCCCTCCTTAGGATATGCTAGACTCATAGAAGGTGAAATGAGGATAAAAAAAATCATGTCAAACATGTAGAAGGTGAAATGAGGCTATGTAAAGCATGGAAACTATATAGAAGGTCTCTCTATATCTCTCTCCCGGCCAACCAAACATATAATGTCAAACATATAGATGGTGAAATGAGGATATGCTAGTTTATTGTTAGTTTTTAAATCTTCTCTTGGCTTCAAGAATATAAAATCCATTACTAACAATACCAACCATGAGAAGGTGGAAGCTTGTTTGGAACCACTAATCTACATTTAAAATATTACTCTAGAGAAATTTAAATAAATAAATAAAAGAAAAGAAAATGTAATCAAATCACATAACTTAAGAAGTGTACATAACATACATTTGTATTATTACACTAGTTCAATCCAATGAACCATGTGGATCTGCTCTACTTTTTATGTTGTCAAGTATAGCTTCATGGTCAAACAGAAAATTTCCACAAGTTTCTATTTAATGCTTTACCCCAATAAATGATCAATTGAGCATTTGATGCCACAACAAGGTTATAATAATAGAAAATTTTCCTATATCTATCAAATTCTTGGAACAACCACACATCATAATTCTTCATTGGATACCTTATAAGTCATGTTCTAGCAACAACCACTGATCATGTAGGATACTCAATGTTTTTTCCATATATATGATAGGGGTTGTCAATTTATTTAGTTTCCTAAGTTCATAATGAAATAAATAGTAATTCATTCTATCATCAGTATCTTCATCCACAATAACTACATAAACATGCCCTACATTAAATTACACAAAAAGGATTAATTCAACAAATGATAAAAAAAAATACTACATTATAATCTAAAATATATTAATTTTCATTAAGTAATGTGTCTCTAATACCTTGTTCAACTAGATTTGAAATATGGTCAAAGTCAATTGATGACTCCATCTGCATGAGTTGTAATGCTCTTGGAAATTGATATATCTCAAGTGGGCTCAAAGTTCTACCACACCATTCATCAACCCACTCTTTTGACTCACACTCATTCTAAGAAAAAATTGTACATGAGGAACAAAAGCATGCCATCTACCTCATCTGAGTAGTCAATAAAGCTACATGAGTGGGCACAAAAAGATGAGTCCACTTTTCATGGAAGTCACGTGAGTGAAATTTTTTTGATGAAAATGGGTGCCCATTTTCAAAATAATGGGAACCTACTTAGGAATGGGATCCCAAGCCTAAATAGGTGTCCATTATATAATGGGCTCCCAGTTAGGATCAAGAGCTTAAACCTAAATGGCCACCCATTACATATGGGCACCCGCAAATAAAATCGGTGCCCATTCATGAAAAGTATTTATTTTTAACAATCTCTACCAGTTCATTTTCAATAGTTGAATTTGTCGGAGGGACAAAAATAGAAAATAAAAATGGGCACCCATATCTTTGATTGTCCACCAAACACCACCACAACCATCTTGTCATCTACGGAGTGACCACTAGCTACTACCGGATAAATGGTTTTGCATTTTTTTTGTTTTTATTCTTCTTTCTTTTTTATTGCCATTTTGTTATTTATATTTAATCTAAAACCGTAAACCTTCACCCTAAAACATAAAATGCTAAATTGTAAGTTCCCTAAATCATAAACCTAAAACTCTAAACCATAAACCTTAAATCGTAAACCTAAAACTCTAAACTTGAAACCCTAAACCCTAAACTTGAAACCCTAGTTTTTATCTCTCTTTCATAGCATCACAATAATTAAATTAAATATTAAATGAATTTATTGTATAAGACCTAGAATTTCATCTCAATTACTTTAGCACATTGTTTAAAATTTTTCTTGTTATTAGGTACCATTCATAATGCAACTTATCAGATGTTTGAATTGTATTGGTTCTCTCATTAGCTAGGACCCTATTGATGTCTCCAAAATAGTTTGGGGAAAACCATATGATAAAGACCCCCTCCTATCGATGTTGCTTTAACTACTTAGTGTTTTTTATGATGCTTGGGCTTGACCCTTTATCGAACATTATCATTGTTTTGGATTTCGACCTGCATAGACTCTAAGGGTGTGTGATGCAAACACTTCTATGTACCTACAAGTGAAAATCCAAACAGTCTTCCAACCCTTGTTAATAACTACTCAAAACCTTGAATAATATCAAATAGTAGGAGATAAAAGGAATTATCCCATTCAATAATGTTCATCAAACACCATCTAAACATAAACAAAAACACAAATACACTAAAATATCTTATATTTCTATATACAACAAATTTACATATGTCAGTCTACATGAACCAAAAAACACCATTGCAAACCATCAGAACATCTCTATTCTCCATTCCCCATTAGTAGATCTCTTCAACTACTTTTCTACTTAGTTTTCTCTCCATCTAGAACTATATACCCATATCTAATTAGGACCGCGAACAAATATATCCTTCTTCTTGTCAATGCACATGCAAACTTTAAATCTAACTCTCCAAATATAATACGTACACACAACTATCCCTAAATGTTGGAGAAATTACAAATTTAATCCCATAAAATAGGAAGAACAATCAATTCACCTCCTGATTCTAAGGAATCCATTTGCATTAGTGTGTCTTTCTACCAATCGTCTTATCTTTTTTAATATTATACTATTATCTTTTTAATCTATAAAATTTAATATAAACTTTATTATTGAAAAACATATTAAACTTCACTAAGGTGAGAGAACTTATAGTTTTCAATATATATTTATGCTGATAAGCATTCCCTATGTGAGAAGCACATGATGGATTATATAGATAAAGGGTCCAGATTAAAAGGACTACCATGAAATAGATCTTGACTATAGATTTTTGAAACAATACCATAAATGATAAGAAACAAAAAAAAATCACTTTACATTTATGACTATTTTAATTTATTTTGTTTTATTCCTAATATTTGAAAAAAATAGTAATATTTTTTCCTATTTTATAAAATATTTTAGAAACAATACTGTAAATGATAAGAAAAAAAAGGTTCACTTTGCATTTATTACTATTTTAATATATTGTTGTGTTATTCTTAACATTAACTATTTTTTTTTTCCATTTTATAAAATATATCTGTTTTCTATAATGTTGAGGAAGAAGAAATCTTAACCTTACAATTTTCAAATTAGTATTACTTAAATAATCATTTACTTTACTATTTGGGTGAGGCATTTGACTTTTTATCACCGTAACTATTTAAAAAAATATTGATCATAAAATTCTAAAAATTGATGGATAAGATTTAATGTCAAATTGTTGTCAAGTACACCAACTCCATACACATCTTGAATAAGATGTGTTGACATTAAATAGGTTAGGATAAAAAATCTCCACAAAATATCTAAAAAGAAACATATAAACTATTTTTTTTAAATCAATCACAAGGAAAGCTCTTATTCAACTAAAAAGGCTCACATTTAAAGTGAAATAAACAATCATTATTCAACTAAAAAGGCTCATAGTTAAAAGTGAAATAAACCAACTTCTTCCTAACAGCTGGACAAAATATCTTTGCAAAGTCAAATAAAGTAAACTCTTTAATCGAACTAGTAGCTAGAAAAATAAAATCTTTGATCGAATTAGTCACTGACATATTTGATCATATCTGATTTAGATTTTAACATGTCTATTTTAGATAAATATTGCCAACTGCCACAATTTTCTAGCTCACCTATAAAAGATAGTTCTTCCCATAGCTCATGTCTACTAACATCTTGCCCAAGTGATGGTGATTAGCAATGCCTAAGGCCACACCTACCACTAACAAGGTAGAAAAGAAAGTGGCAATGGTGAGAAGCCCCTAGAGCAAAAGGCTAAGTAACCAGATAATGTTTAATATGCAGTCACCTCCCTCACAGTCCTCGTAAATGAAAGACTTGGGATAAGTAGCTCAAAGTTCCTCTAATTACGTCTGATCTCTCTAAGAGAAACAATTCCTGGCTTAAACAAGAGAGGCTTCCTCACAGACTATGTTACTGCAATTACATGTGGACCCTCACCCTTTTGTCTTCCAGATGGACGTCGAGTGCCCCTTGCACTAGCACTGGAAGATTCAATAGCAGAAGTGGAAGCAACTGCAGTACTAGTTCTTTTCCTTGGAACTATTATCTTTTGCCTAGCCATTTTTGGATATCTTAATGAGTTTGTAAAATAATCAGCCTATTGATAAGTGAATTTCAAATCCCCTGCCTCTTCCATTCATCCAATTCTCATACTTCAAAAATTATTTGAATTTGGCTCAAAATTCAGCGTTAGAACCAACAAAGTGCAGAAGGGTATATTGTCTATTGTGTCTACCAACTAGAAATAGCACCTAGTGGTGCAATGATAAAGTAATAGGAATTAAAAAGAGGTATGTTTGTTTGCTTTGTTGTGAGGCATCACAATAGTATAAAAAGTTCCAGAAGTTACTGTTAAAACATTGAAATAAATTTTGCATTAACATTAAGAAAATTAAAGACAATATTTTCTTTATAATAATGTAAGTTCATACTTCTTGTTGTGACTATGTAAGTTTTTTTTTCATCTACACAACTGCAACCAAAAGCATGTTGGAAACATGATTGTCATTACACTAAAAGGTCAACCTTTTAATGCCTGATACAATCGCCAGAGTTAATGAATCCACGGGAGGCGGTTAAGCCATGTCACGAATCCCGTGAGAGATGTCAGCTCACTACTAATAAATCCCCCCAGTGTCACTCACAGGAGCTCATGTCACTCACGGGGTAGATTTGAACCTAGAACCTTTGGCTCTAATACCAATTGTTGGAAACACAATTGCCATTTCACCAAAAAGTTGACCTTTGAATGCTTGATACAACTGCCAGAGTTAATGAATCCACGGGAGGTGGTTAATCCATGTCACGAATCCCGCAAGAGATGCTAGCTCACTACCAACAAAGCAATCACTTACATTACACAAAGGAAATTACCTATTAAACAACATCAACTTTTAGAGAAAATAGACTCTAACAAACCTAAAAATATTATATATAGTATTAGTAGTTTATAGTTTTGCTAATCACAATAGAGGGTCTTCATGATAATATTGCAACTTTTTAATGCTAAAAATCTTTATTTAAGTTTCTGACAAATTGTATTTTAAACATTCCTGAACTTCTTTGCATGCATTTGAGGATTTACTCTAAAAAATCATTATCCTCTTAAATATTTGCTAAAGCTTAATCATTATGGATAAAGGATAATTAGAATTTCTTGTTTGTGAGATGTTTGTCAAAACACCTAAAAGAAGTATGAGTATCAGAGATTGTCACAATTACAAGGTATGGGCATCCATCAAAGCTTGGAGGATAGATGAATTTCGTCAGATGATGCTTGATGTGTATGCAAAGATTAGAAGCACACACAAGGCATGTGTGAACTATTTGACAAAATGTCTTAAAGGACTACGGCCTCATGGAATGTCGCAATGATAGGATATGGATCTAGTTAAAAAGGTCTTAGGATCTCTTTTAGGTAAATGCAACTGGCGGTTGTAAAGATGTAACCATCAACTTTGGCCAACATCGACCCCATCTACACTTGTGATGTAGGGGCATCATCTAGAGTGGTTTTCCAATTTTTGGTTTTGATTCCCATTTTCTTTTTACCTTGTTTCCTAATGACATGTGGTGGATTCTGTGTGGTAGGAGGAGTTTGTTTCCTTTTGTCACATTGCGTTAAGTAGTTATGGAAGTTAAAGATAGTTTTTTGGATGGGAACTGATCACCACAAGGGAGAGCTTGGGTTTTTGTACCTATTGCCCCTAGAATAGGTGGGAGAAGCATCTAGCAGAAGAAAGAATAGAAGAGATCGATATTTCAGAGGAGAAATGGGGAGGAAAGGAAGGAACCTAAGCAATGAAAGGGAGGATGCAAGGAAGATTAGAGACTACAGTTTTTGGTAGCGAGGGACATGATAGAAGAAGACAATCAAAACTAGGAGTTGACTGTGTGTAGGGAAGAATTCAGGCTGGAGGATTCAGTTTCATGTTAGAAGCCATGATAAACTTTATTCTATAGAGACTCTTAAATCTGAGTATCTTCCTATGTGTAATCTTGGTGCTTGTCTCTATGTTCATGGATGATTTGGTTGATTATGGAATGAAAGAGTCTAGATAAACTATCATACTTTAACTTTAGTTTGTGTTTTGTTGTCCTCTGGTCCTTGATGTGCTACTATTCTATCTATAACTTCTTTAAAATTTCATCATATTTTGGTATCAGAGAATAGGTGTGTTTGAGAGTCTGTCATCATTTGGTATTAGAGCCTAAAAGGTCTAGGAAGGGGAAGTCAGTTATACAAATGGGATTTTTGGACAAGTATGTGTGCTAAAGTTTGGATAGGTTAATAAGAAGAACCTAGGTACCAAAAGACTAGTCAGAGGAAAAGGAGAGAAGCCCTAGGTGAGGTATCAAGAAGCCAAGAAGATTAAGATGCAAACCACAGAGCGGGATAAAGAAAAAGTAAAGTTGAGAAGAGATTTCAAAAAGTGTAAATAGTGTCTTGAGAAAAGAGGCCAAGAATGTGGTTGGTATTGGCCAATGAAAAATAAGTTGAAGTGGCATGTGCTAATGATTGTTAAGAAAAGAAGAGGGTAGAATATGGTTGCCTTGAAAAGAGAAGAAACATTGCCACACGATGAAGATGACATAGAAGCAGAGCCTATAGAAGAGACAAAGAAGAAGAAAATGGAAGATGGAAAGGAAAATGTTGGTTAGGAGCATCAAAGAGAATCTGTGAAGAAAAACAATGATGATGTAAATAAAGATGAAGTAAAAGTATTGATTGATGAGGAAAATAACATTGGCATACTTTTAGGAGTAGCTTTGAAGAAGCTTGAGGAGAGCACATGCAAGGTGGAAGGTAAGCAAGTTGATTCCAATGATTTTAGGAATGATGCTTTTGAATCTTCTAATGAAATTGTTGAAGGGAAGAATTTAAAAGAAGAGGATGAAAATGATGTTTAATCAAATAGTGACAATGATATATATGAACATGAGATGGAGTTTTGGAGGCCTGTAGATGACAAAGACATAAGAAGGAGAAGATACAATAGGAAAAAGGAAAAAAATGAAAAGAGATTTAACCCGTTGTAGTTGTTCCAAAGCGATGTTGGAAGATGCAAAAGAAAAACAAACAGAGAAATGATTTTTGGTTGATGACCTCATGTGCGATAGCACATATTTCTTTTGTCTCTTGGGGAGCTTGATACAGGGGCATCATCCAGATTGATTTTTCAATTTTGTGTTTTGATTCCTGATTTCTTTTTACCTTGTTTCCCAATAACACATGTGGCATATTGTATGTGGCAACAAGAGTTTCTTTCCTTATTTCTCATTACATTTAGTAGTTATGGAAGTTAAAATAGTTTTTTTATGGGAACCGGTCACCACAAGGGAGAGCTCAGGTTTTTGTACCTGTCGACCCTAGAACAGGTGGGGAAAGCATCTGCCAGAAGAAACAATCGAAGAGATTGACAATTTGGAGGAGAAATGGGCAGGAAAGGAAGGAGTCAGATCAGTGAAGGGGAGGACGCAAGGAAGATTAGAGACTATAGTTTTTGGCAGTGAGGGACATGACAGAAGAAGACAATTAAAATCAAGAGCCAACTGTGTATAGAGAAGAATTTAGGCTAGAGTATTTGGTTGCATGTTAGAAGCCATGATAAACTTTGTTCTGTAAAGACTCTTAAATCTGAGTATCTTCCTATGTGTAATCTCTGTGTTCATGGCCAATTTAGTTGATTATGGAATGAAAGAGTCTTGCTAAACTATCATACTGTAGCTTTGGTTTACTATTTGTTGTCCTCTGGTTCATGATGTGCTACTATTCTATCTGTAACTACTTTAGATTGCCATCATATTTTGGTATCAGAGAATAGGTGTGTTTGAGAATCTGTCATCAACTTGATTGGAAGAGAAAATTTGTCTGATGTTGTAGTTTTATTCTAGAGAATAGAGTTGGGTCCTATAATAGAATTGATGGATCCAAAGCCCCCAATGTAATTATTACTTTTGAGTTAGTAGATGACGTCGAAACATATTAGTGTTTGTACTAATAATTTTCAATTTTATTCAATATTACTATATTTAGAAGAAATGTATAATAAATGATATAAAACCATTTTAATTAATCTAATTTTGTTACATTATCATCCCACAATAATGGGTTACACTTTTTAGCCAAACTTGACATTGAAATCAACATTTTGAACTAAATCTTCACTTTTTGACACCTATAGCTACTAAATCATTAGGAATTTGAAGATGATGTGAACTAGTGATTTTTGAGATTTTGGCTGTAGATTCTAGATATATTTTTAAAAAATTGGAGCTAAATTATAATTTTTTTTGTGTCTCCTTTTATAGCTAGTTTTTAATAGTAAACAACTTTTTTAAAGTGATGTGTATTCTATCGCACAACTTTTTCTATACAAAGGATAAAATTCTGATTCTTTTCAATTTAGATTACTAACAACGATATCTAGAGGATGCATTTAGTTTCATAATGTTTTGTTGAATATATTTTTTTAAATTAAGTTTTGAAGTCTAACCAATTATAATTTAGAAATAGGCGTATTATGTCCAACATAACTTTTTTTATATGTATTAGAATTCAATTTTTTTTGTTGGAATAAGGACATCAATACCTAGAGGACATGTATTTTTTAGAATTTTTTTCTCTATTTTCCTATTTTTTTGTATGTGTGAAATTGGCATTCAGTGAAAAACCTACATTCACAAGAAATAAAAAATAAATATATTAATCAAATTAAATATATTTAAAATTATACTTTTTGGGAAGCTTGTAATAAGGACTACATACATACAAAACATAAATTTCAAATGAATTCATTTGATCCCCAAAAAGTAAATCAAAAGTAAAGATTTAGCTCAAAATTACTTTAGGACTATTCATTGTTGAAGATTGTGTTCATCTTGGTCGAAACCTTGGATTTTATGTAAAAACCTCCTTGTTGTGTTAGCGATGAGGTTGGTAGATTTTAAACAGAGAAAATATCTCATGAGGTAGTGTATCAAGAGTCAATGTTTTGGGGAAGAGAGAAGATAGTTAATGTGAGAGGAGGAAATATCTACTGAGTTGGTGAGTGTTGGTGACAGGACAAGGATAAGAGAAGTTGGTGTAGAAGTTAAGTCTAGGAAGTAGGTTAAAATGGGATGGCAAAAAATATCTAAGGCAGTGTAGGTAGGAAGTCAAGGATGTCAATCTTCGCAGATAAGAGGACGGGCTATTTTTTGGCAGAAAAGATAAGGTTGGAAAAGAATAAATGCAGTGGAAAATATCGTGTGTGGTGGGTAAGCAAATGGGGGTTTTGGTCCTAGCTGGATGAGCACATCAAAACAGAGATCGAAGGAAGAAAAAAGAAAAGGTCTCTGTTTGTGATGGAAGAAAAATACCATGATCTGGGGAGAGTTTTGGGATATGGTAAATAGAGGACAGAATACAGAAAAAAATGAGGGAAGTGCATTGGGAAAAAGAAAATGCTCCAGCAAGCATGTCAAATTGCAAGTTTGGGAGGCGCGTTAAGGGAGAGTGCGACTTGATTCTACAGAGGGGTACGAATTGTTTCAAGGTTTTTCTATCTATCTTTTGTTTTTCCAGCACAAAACTGTTTAGTGCAATTTGAAACTGGATAAGAGAATCTAGGATTGCTTGAGCCAAAATGTTCAATAGTATGTATTAGTAAATGAAAATCTTTTACAAACCTATTAGAGCTAAGACTATGACTCCGAGAGACTCCCATCCATGTTTTCCTTTTTTTGAAAGAAACAAACTATGTAGTAAGGGCTGACTACCTTGAATACTCCTGGGTAATACTTAACAATATTGTATATTCCAATAATGGCATTGTTAACGAACTAGACAATTGCTATAGGGGAAAATAGAAAACTCACTTGCTAGTACCAAACCTTTGAAGAAGAAATAGTAGTACTAAGATCACAGCTGACACACCTACAAAAGTAGCTGCATCAAGTATAGTTTTCAGTATTGTATGTTACTTCACCATATACAAGCTATGATATTGGGATTATTATATTATGTTAATATCCTAGGTTCTATATTATATTATATTATATTAAGAACTAACTTCTCTTACCATTGGTGATTTTAGAGCTCTCTACCTGAATTCCTTGAATAGTGGATATCACTGCTCAATATATTTATTCAATAGAATAATATCAGTTAGCAATTTTGAAAATGGTAATATGCGACTGGAATTTAGAACTATCTGAATCCTCTATCTGTTGGAGTGTAATTCCAGCTACCTTCAATGAATGCTACAACAGACAGAACACTGTAAATGGGTTTTCAAATAAAGATCATTTGTTTTTTATATATAATTTTCAGAAAAAAGAAAACAAGGGTTCAATACTTAGGTAATATTATGAGGGTATAGAGAAAATAGTGAGGGCAACCTTATATAGAAAACTGGGATGCCATAATAAGGATTGAAGAGATCTAAGTCTCATGGAACTCTCTTGTTAAATGATGACTTCTCTTTTGAAACTTTCATTACAACTCTTCTTAAGAAAATGGAGTGGTTTTGCTTGGGTCACAATCATTTTCTACTAAACAGCCATGCTTGTGAAAATTGTGATTTTGAATTAAAGAATGTCATGGCACTAAAATACCATAGAGACAACAATCTGTGTTTGTGCATTCAGATTTAATCACATAATTTCTCATTAAGAAAACCATTCACACAACAAAAGGATATGAGGGAACTACTATAGGAGGGAAAATTAAGGTTTCCATTTTGTAAGTCTTTGTAATATATTTTTTTTAT
Source organism: Cunninghamia lanceolata (assembly GCA_027924645.1). Lineage (NCBI taxonomy): Eukaryota > Viridiplantae > Streptophyta > Pinopsida > Cupressales > Cupressaceae > Cunninghamia > Cunninghamia lanceolata. The sequence goes on from BSBN01000606.1 coordinate 14,846,661, forward strand.
GTTAAATATGGTAGACAATATGCCAAATTTAGGCTGAGAGTAGGCTTGTAATACCTTTTGTTGTGTTTCTTACATTATTTGTGCATACCTTGGGAATCGTGACCAAATTGGGGTCACGTGAGTTATTACAAAACTGAGCTAACTAGCAAAAGGTCATTTTCAACAAAATACATTGTCCATGAAAGCTTTTGTCTTGTAGATCACATTTGTCTATTACTAATTTATACTTCAGTGTTCTAGTCTTTTTGGATTCCTCGTTTAGTCAAAGGAGATGAACAAGGTCTAGGCATTAGAGCGGTCATCTGGAATGGCTCTCTATGGGCTTGGGGCCTGTAAGTGGCTACCAGGGGAACTAGTAGTAGAGTTACAGTATCAAGTGATAACTAAAACTAAAACATTGGGGTAAAAACACTAATAAGATAATTAGACCTCATGCATGGCCTTAAGCGCTTGTAAAGGCTAAGCGTGCAATGAGAAGGCCTATCCATCTACGGAGAGTCGAGTCATCTCTCTCTGGGGCATGGATTCAAGCACGATTGAGTCTCCTCGTCTATATGAGAGGTACTTGGTCTCGTTTGTGCCATCCCTTTGAGCACACATGATGACACTCCATATGATTACACTCTAGTATCTAGCACCTTAGTGGTCGTGAGTAGTACCTGACTTATGACTTAGATGAGTAGACCTATATTATGACTTTAACTGTAAGTACTGTTCTCTGCGGTTGCTCTGTGTCTGATGTGAGTGCTGGAAATCTTGTATCCCCTTGTTGTTTTTCATCCGTTTGGGCCTTATGACTATCTCTGAGCATAGTGGGGTGGTCTCTTAGGAGTCAACATGGTTGGGAGGTGTTGCCACTACCATTGGGGACTTGCAAACAGGTTTTGGAGTACCAGTTTCAGATGATCTCTCTTTCCATTACTTCATTCAACTATTGTAACCATTTGGCCCTTGTATCATACTTAGGACTATGTTATTGTACTCCTATCATATTCTGGAATATATCATTGTTATTGTATATGCAGTTATGTAATTGAACTCTCTTAGGAGAGAAGTTGTAATTGTTGTAGTTAATGAGAAGAAATGTGAAGTTCCTTTATTGCTTTACAGATTCTGGTGTGGGTATCGGATCCACCTGTATTTTATGCTTATGGATTCATGTTTTTATCAAATGGGATTAGGAACATTTGCTTTGGTGTTTAAAATGAATGCTATTGATCTATCATATCGGCAATCGAATATGTTTATGTTGTCTACTTATGTTAAAAAAAAAATTATCTTGTCCCCTTTTGGCTCTTACACTTTGGGGTTACGTAGCGGGATGTTACATTTGGTATCAGAGCCCATGTTCACACACTGGGAGCTCTAGCATACTTGAGCCTTCTATGTTTTTTTGTGTTTGACGTGTGTGGCGTGAGCTTGTTATATTGTTTCATATTCTTGTTGTTATGCTTTCATGCCTTAGTATGGTGCTTAGGTCGTCTTTGTGATAATCTATTTTGATGTGTTCTTTGTTCCTTTAGGATGCCTCTTAGGGGTAGAGCCAGAGGCAAAATTAGAGGTATAGCCACTGTTCTTTGACATAGCACCCAACATGATGCCAATCAGGGCAATCAGGGAAATTAAGGTAATCAGGCTAAGCATCAGGGCACCGTAGTCGAGTATTTAGCTTTGTTATGTGGGATTACCACATCTATCTTATTTGATTCATAAGCTTTAGATTCTTTCATTTCTCCTTCTCTCGTGGAGCGTTGTGGACTCATGGTGGCAAGACAAGATGTTGGTTGGTAGGTTGAGTTAGCTATTAGGTCCAAGGTGGCTATAGACTCTCTTGTTCATGGTTGTGTGTTGGAATTGGGCACCTTCACTACCACAGTGGATCTCTATGTGTTGCCTTTGGGGTCCTACGAGATTGTTTTAGGCATGGATTGGTTGGAGACCCACCTACCAATATAGATTGTCAGCATAAGTTAGTTCAGTGTGTTGATGATGTTGGGGAGTGTGTTGAGTTAGTTGGGGTTCAAAGACCCATTTCTCTCCATGTGATTTCATCTATGCAGCTAAAGCGTGCCATGTAGAAAGGTTGTCAAATGTTCACTAATTCAGTTAGTGATCTTGCTGAGGGTGGGATTTAGGAGGTATCTCTTGATGATCATCCTATTCTTCAGGAGTTTGCAGATGTCTTTCCGAGTGATATTCCAGGTATGTTGCCTAAGTGCGACATAGACTTCCATATCGATCTCATTCCTGGGGCTCGTATCGCATGACTACTCAAGAGTTGTGTGAGTTGCGGTTGCAGTTTGAGGAGTTACTGGAGAAGGGTTTCATTCATCCTAGTGTATCCCCTTGGGGAGCACCTGTCATCTTCGTGAAAAAGAAAGACGGATCTCTTCACTTGTGCATTGATTATCGCCAGTTGAACAAAGTGATGGTGAAGAATTGATACCCGTTGCCTTGGATAGATGATTTGTTCGATTAAATGAGGGGAGCCAAGGTGTTCTCCAAGATATATCTGAAGTCAGGATACCATCAGCTTCATATTCATGAGGTAGACATTCATCGGACAACATTTCGTACATGCTATGGGAATTATGAGTTCACAGATGTCCCTTTCAGGTTGACCAATGCTCCATCAGTTTTCATGAGTTTGATGAATGGGGTGTTTCTCACTTATCTTGACTAGTTTGTTCTTATGTTCCTTGATGATATTTTGATTTATTTGAGGACTATGGAAGAGCATGAAGGCCATTTGTGGCAAGTGTTGCAGTTCTTGCGAGATAAATCAGTTGTTTGGCAATTTGGCCAAGTGTGAGTTCTTTGAGACTAAGGTGAGATATTTGGGCCACATCATCTTAGGAGAGGGTATCTCAGTGGATCCTTCTAAGATTTATTTATTGTGGATTGGCCAGCACCAATGAATGTGGCTGAGGTTCATAGTTTCATGGGATTGGCAGGTTACTATCACCGATTTGTGAGAGATTTCTCTCAGGTTGCCCATCCCATCACTTCTCTTCAGTGGAAAGGGAAGAAGTTTGTGTGGTCAGATCAGTGTGAGTCAGCATTTTAGGCTCTTCAGGAGTGGGTGACTAGTGCACCTATCCTAATAGTGCTAGATCCTACAGGTGATTTTGTAGTGTGCATCGATGCTTCATTGGAGGGTGTGGGGGCAGTTCTCATGCAGGAGCGACAAGTGATTGCATATGAGTCCCATAAGCTCAAGGATCATGAGCTAAACTACCCCACCCATGATTTGGAGTTAGCAGTTGTTGTCCATGCACTTGTGCATTGGAGACATTTCCTTTTGGGACATCAGTTTGAGTTGCATAGTGATCATCGTCATTTGCAGTATATCTTCACTTAGCCAAATTTGAATGCTCGGCAGCACTGTTGGATGGAGTTACTTTGTGAGTACAACTTCGAGGTTCGCTACATTCAGGGTAAGGAGAATGTTGTACGGATGCCTTGAGTAGGAGGAGACATGAGATTTCAGCTTTGTCTCTTGGAGTGGATTTGCGAAGCTGTATTTTGGAGTCACTTCCTAGCGATACTTGGTATCAGGAGGTGAGAGCAGAGATTTTGTCTAGAAGAGTCCTTAAGGGTAGGTTTGCTTGTTTCTAACTCAAGCCTGATGGACTTTTGTGACATCTTGGTCGTATTTATGTTCTAGATTCTGGTGATCTTCATTCCTTGGTTTTATTAGAGGCCCATCGTGCACCCTATTCAGTGCATCTGAGTGTCATGAAGATGCATGCCAATCTTTGACAGTTTTATCATTGGGTAGGTTTGTGATGAGATATTGTTGATTTTGTGGCTTGGTACCTTGAGTGTTAGCAGGTGAAGGTAGAACATCAACACCCGGCCAGACTGTTGCAACCTCATTCCATCCCTAGATGGAAGTGGGATACGATATCTCTAGATTTCATAGTGGGGCTACCTATGTCTTCGCATCGTCATGATGCTATTATGGTTATAGTGGACAAGTTGCCCAAGGTGGCACACTTCTGAACAATGAGATCTTCCTACACTGCAGTGTCCGTAGCTTGAGTGTTTATGGAGGATATTGTGCATTTGCATGGTATTCCCCATAGGATCATTTCTAATCGTGATCCAGTGTTTACTTCAACTTTATGGACTTCTCTTCAGCATGCTTTGGGAGCTCAGCTTAATTTCAGCTCTGCATACAATCACGAGACTGACGAACAGACGGAGCAGGTTAATCAGGTCTTAGAGGATATACTTCAGATGTATGTTATGGATCAGCAATCTTGTTGGGAGGATAATTTGTACCTCGTTGAGTTTTCTTATAACAATGGGTATCACAGTTCTCTCGGTATGTCTCTCTTCTAGGCCTTGTATGGTAGGCCATGCTGTACTTCATTGAGTTGGGATCGCCTAGAGGATAGTGTTATTTTGGGTCTGGAGATGCTTCAGGATATGGAGTAGCAGGTAGTGCGGATCAGAGAGCAGTTAGCTATAGCTCAGGATTGGTAGAAGAAGTATGCCGATGCCTGTAGGTTGGATCACCATTTCTTGGTGGGTGACCATGTGTTTCTGAGAGTTCATCCATGGAGAAGCCCCATCTACTATGGGAATGGCTCAAAGCTGGCACCTCATTTTGTTGGAACTTTTGAGATCCTTGAGAGGATTGGTCCTGTTACCTATCGCCTTGCATTACCATCGAGTCAATCATGCATCCACGATGTGTTCCATGTTTCAGTTCTTAGACAGTATATTCCTGATGTGACCCATGTTCTTGATTGAATTGCTTTACAAGTCAAGGCGGATGGGTAATGTTCTTTGGAGCTGTACTCATCCTTCAACATCAGAGGTTGACCCTCAAGTGTCGGGACATAGAGCAGGTAAGGGTCCAATGGGATCCTGATGGTGAGTCCTTAGCATCTTGGGAACATGCGGCGAGGATGAGAGACCTTTATCTATATCTTTTTGCATACTTCTAGGGGATGTAATGACCCCCATGTTTGTCTTATGTTTTTCTTATCTTGATGGACTTGGATGACTGTATACTTTATTTTGGATTACACATCTTGTTATTATTTTGTATTAGCACTGGTGATGTGCAATCTCGATTCTATTATGATGTGGACATTATTATTACTTATGACATGGATTTTCATGCTTACATGATTGTTGTTGCTTCGGCTATATGATGTATATATATGCACAGGTACCTTGACGTGTGCTTAGAGTGTTGCAGGTATAGAGTATCAACTCTGCCTGGATTCACAGGCCTAAACATACTCTTATTATCGCCAATGGTGGTTACTGGAGATAGTCACATGCCCTATTCCCTATACCCTATCCCACTGTACCTTGTTAGTGTTGTGTTTCCATGTTGTGGTCTTACCGTCTAGATTACCTTATGGTCATGTGTAGTTTGACAGTATGATGGTTGAGGCTTTTCTCCTTGGCTTCCTTTGACTGTATCAAGTTTCTTGGTCTAGTGTGTGCTTTGGATGGATCTTAGTGTTAGTAGGCTTCCAGGAGTAAGCCTAATCCTAGGGGGTAGGATGTAACAACCTCCTTGCTGTGTTGGTGACAAGGTTGGTAGATTTTAAATGATGAAAATATCTCATGAGACAGTGTATCAAGAGTCGACATTTTGGGGAAGAGAGAAGACAATTAATGTGAGAGGAGAAAATATCTACCGAGTTGGTGAGCATCAGTGACAGGATAAGGATAAGAGAAGCTAGTGTAGAAGTTAAGTCTCAGAAGTAGGTGAAAATGGGATGGTAGAAAATATCTAAGGTAGCATAGGTAGGAAGTCAAGGATGGCACTCTTCGCAGAGAAGAGGACAGGCTATTTTTTTGGCAGAAAATATAAGGTTGGAAAAGATTAAATGCAGTGGAAAATATCTTGTGTGGGGGTGAGAAAATGGGGGTTTTGGTCCTGGTTGGATGAGCACATCAAAACGGAGATCGAAGGAAGAAAAAAGAAAGGGTCTCTATTTGTGAAGGAAGAAAAATACCACGATTTGGAGAGACATTTGGGATATGGTTAATAGAGGATAGAATACAGAAAAAAAAGAGGGAAGTGCATTGGGAAAAAGAAAATGTTCTAAAAAGCATGTCAAATTGCAAGTTTGGGAGGTGCACTGAGGGAGAGTGCAACCTGATTCTACAGAGGGGTGTGAATTGTTTGAAGGTTTTAATATCTGTCTTTTATTTTTCCAGCACAAAAATTATTTAGTACAATTTGAAACTGGATAAGAGAATCTAAGATTGCTTGAGCCAAAATGTTCAATAGTATGTATTAGTAAATGAAAATCTTTGACAAACTTGTTAGAGCTAAGACTGTGACTCCAAGAGACACCCATCCATGTTTGCCTTTTTTTTTTTGAAAGAAACAGACTATGAAGTAAGGGCTGACTGCCTTGAATACTCTTGGGAATACTTAACAATATTGTATATTCCACTAATGGCATTGGTAATGAACCAGACAATTGGTACAGGGGAGAACAGAAAACTCACTTGCCAGTACCAAACCTTTGAAGAAGAAATAGTAGTACTAGGATCGTAGCTGACACACCTACTAAAGCAGCTGCATCAAGTATAGTTTTTAGTATTGTATGTTACTTCACCATATACGAGCTATGATATTGGGATTACTATATTATGTTAATATCCTGGGTTCTATATTATATTATATTAAGAACTAACTTATCTTACCGTTGGTGATTTTAGAGCTCTCTACCTGAATTCTTTAAATAGTGAATATCACTGCTCAATATATATATTTAGTAGAATAATATCAGTAAGCAATTTTGAAAATGGTAATACAAGACTGGAATTTAGAACTATCTGAACCCTCTATTTATTGGAGTGTAATTCCAACTACCTTCAATGGATGCTACAATAGACAGAACACTAAAAATGGGTTTTCAATTAAAGATCATTTGTTTTTTATTTATAATTTTCAGAAAAAAGAAAAAAAGGGTTCGATACTTAGGGAATATTATGAGGGTATAAAGAAAATAGTGAGGGCAACCTTATATAAAAAACTGGGATGCCATAATAAGGATTGAAGAGATCTAAGTCTCGTGGAACTCTCTTGTTAAATGATGACTTCTCTGTTGAAACTTTCATTACAACTCTTCTTAAGAAAATGGAGTGGTTTTACTTGAGTCACACAGTCATTTTCTAGTAAACGGCCATCCTTGTGAAAATTGTGATTTTGAGTTAAAGAATGTCATGGCACTAAAATGCCATAGAGGCAGTGATCTGTGTTTGTGTATTGAGCTTTAGTCACATAATTTCTCATTATAAAAACTAGTCACACAACACAAGGATATGAGGGAACTACTGTAGGAGGGAAAATTAAGGTTTCGATTTTGTAAGTCTTTGTAATATTTTATTTTGTTTTGTTAAATATGGTAGACAATATGCCAAATTCAGGTTGAGAGTAGCCTTGTAATACCTTTTTCTATGTTTTCTTACGTTATCTGTGCATACCTTGGGAATCGTGACCAAATTGGGGTCACGAGAGTTATTATAAAACTAAGCTAACTAGCAAAAGACCATTTTCAACAAAATACACTGTCCATGAAAGCTTTTGTCTTGTAGATCACATTTGTCTATTACTAATTTATATTTTAGTGTTCTAGTCTTTTTGGATTCCTCATTTAGTCAAAGGAGATGAACAAGGTCTAGACATTAGAGTGGTCATCTGGAGTGGCTCTCTATGGGCCCGGGGCCCGTAAGTGGCTCCCAAGGGAACTAATAGTAGAGTTACAATAACAAGTGATAACTAAAACTAAAACATTGGGGTAAAAACACTAATAAGATAATTAGACCTCATGCATGGCCTTCAGCACTTGTAAAGGCTAAGGATGCAATGAGAAGGCCTATCCGTCTACAGGGCATCGAGTCATCCATCTACGGGGCCTAGATTTGGGCACGATTGAGTCTCCTCGTCTGCATGAGAGGTACTTGGTCCCGTGTGTGCCATCCCTTCGAGCACACATGATGACACTCCATATGATTACACTCTAGTATCTAGCACCTTAGCGGTCGTGAGTAGCACCTGACTTATGACTTAGATGAGTACACCTATAATATAATTTTGACTATAAGCACTGTTCTCCATGTTTGCTCTGTGTCTGATGTGAGTGTTGACCATCTTGTATCCCTTTGTTTTTGTTCATCCGTTTCAGCCTTGTGACTATCTCCGAGCATGGTGGGGTGGTCTCTTAGGAGTCCACATGGTTGGGAAGCATTGCCACCACCATTGGGGTCTGCCGAATAGATTTTGGAGCACCAGTTTGAGATGATCTCTCTTTCCATTACTTCATTCAACTATTGTAACCATTCAGCCCTTGTATCATACTCAGGACTATGTTATTGTACTTGTATCATATTCTGGAATATATCATTGTCATTGTATATGCAGTTATGTAATTGAACTCTCTTAGGAGAGAAATTGTAATTGTTGTATTTAATGAGAAGAAATGTGATGTTCCTTTATTGCTTTACAGATTTCGGTGTGAGTATCAGATCCACGTGTATTTTATGCTTCTGGATTCATGGTTTTATCAGATGGGATTAGGAACATTTGCTTTGGTGTTTAAAATGAATGCTATCGATCTATCATATTGGCAACCAAATATGTGTATGTTGTCTACTTATGTTAAAAAAAAAATATCTTGTCCCCTTTTAGCTCTTACCCTTCAGGGTTACGTAGTGGGATGTTACATTTTACCTTGGGAGTTATAGCTCTCATTGCTCTATTGTGGCTGCTGCTTATATTCAAGCACTCTTTTCAAAAGCTATACATTAAAGTCTCTGACCGCAGCCAACACGAAGAAGCAGGTGAAGGAAGGCTATTTTCTCACAAATTGATGAAATTAAAGAAACTTCACGGTAGGATTCATATTGTAAAATGATTAGAAGTAAACAATAGCTGAAGGAGTAATATTTTTTTTAAGGAAATTGATGAAAAATTAAAAAGATTTTAGAGTAAGATCCCTGATGAAATACAAAAAGTTTGTTTGTTATTTAAATTTTTTAGATATCCCAAATGTCCTCATAAATATATCAGGATCCAATTGTGTGTTATCTGTTTTCTTTTTCTAACCTTGGAAGCACCTCTTTAGTAATATACCTAGTTAAAGTTGTTTTTAAACTATATAATATGTAACTAGTTTTATCAGAGGTATATTTTTCTGCTAAAAAATGCCCTAAGTGGGATCATCCATTTAACTACGATTCCCTTGAAGTTACAACTAAAAACTTCGATGCAAGAATGAAAATCAGGGAAGAAGGATTTGGTCAAGTTTATAAGGTATGAGGATTACCAACCTGTTAAAACTAAACCAGACGTTGACTCCTGTTTTCTTATCAGATTTGGTCATTTATGGTGGTAAGGAATATTTAGCGATGGCCGGGAGGTTGCAGTGAAGAAGATTTTCGTTCATTTTGGGAACGGCGCATAGGCTTGCTTATTTAAACGAAGAATCCTAGCACAGAGATATCAAAGATGCCAACATAGTTCTAGCTAACGACTTTCAGGCAAAACTTGCAGATTTTGGACTGGCAAGGCTTTTTCTACAAGAATCGGTGGAAAAATGTAAGATTTATTTACCTGTGTGTATCTGTTGCCCCTTCTCCCTGTTAAAATTGAATATATAAACTTATCCATTGCCTATGATTTTAGTCTGTGGCAGAGGGTATACTGCTCCAGAATATGCTCTTCACGGGGGATTGACAGAAAAGGTGGATTTGTACAGCTACGGCATGCTAGTGCTCCAATTTGTTAGGGGTAGAAAGTACATTGATCCTAAACTTCTAGCATTGATGGAACTCCTCTTAGCATGGGTAAGCTTCAAAGGAAAGGCCTAATAATCATCTAAGATTAATTTTTTTAAAATAGAAAGTATTTAGATTTATTTAGTATATTTGTAAGTTCTAAAATTATTAAAAAAATAATTATGTTTTGGTGTTTTTGGATTGGGTTATTCAAAGTTTTTTGGTAAATATTATTTGAAATGATTTAAAAATTTATAAAAAAATTATAGGAATAATTAATGGTGAAAAGTTTAGTTGAAATTTTTAAAAATTATTAGTATCATAACTAAAAATTGTAATATTAAAAAAGAAATTTTCTCTTCAACATTTATTATTAAGAATAGAATAAATTAAGATGTCTTTTATCTTAAAAATTTATTAGTAAGAATAGAATAAATTAAGATGTTTTTTAATAATGTTATTTTAGAGGGTAAACAATATAAATTTGTGACTAAAATTTCTAAAAATACTTTAGAAAGTAAAAATGTAAGGACTCAGATTTTCAAAAGAAAATTTCAATTAATTCTGTAGCATTTGTTTCTTGAAACTTGTATCTTCATAATTGACATGACATCTGCATGGAAGCAAATCCTTACTATTGATTATTTTATGGAGTAATAAAAATATGATCAAACATTTAATTGAAAGGTTTAAATTAATATTTATAATTTCGAAAACCTATTAATTTATCTGATTGATAGACCAATTTTAAAATACTAAACTAGAAGAATTTTCGTGGTAAGGATAATGTGCTACATGTTGAGCACAAGGTATTGACTATTTACATTGAATCACTAAATAAATGGAAAGATTTAAACAGCTGGAGATCATATTATATGGGACGAGATCTCACATATAAATAGTCTGTACGTTGATTACAAGGCACTCACTGTTTACTGTAAAGCCAAACGAACTGTCCCTGTCATAATTGATTTTTAAGTGGCAATCAATACAGTACGTGATTTTTACGTAGAACTTTCTCCGAATTGTGTTACTCTAAATGACCTGCTAATGAAGCCTTGGGTTTGTATGTAGGCATGGAGTCTATACGAGAAAAATGAGGCATTCAACATGTTAGACCAAAGATTAATGGAGGAAGAGTCAGAGGCGAATAAAGAAGAGATATTAAAGGTAATCCATATTAAAGGTAATCCATATCTGTCTCTCTGGAACCACGCTAAGTCAAGTAATTGGGGCCATCTCTCCCTCAAGTAAATCCACATGCATTTCGACTTGCAGCCATTCCTCCGTTCACACTTCATAAACTTTGATTTCGATCGAAGTGACTGGTACTTTGGTGTGAGGTGGGGGAGGAAGAAGACCTAGTAGAAGTCTCTAATAAGAAAAATAGAATAGAGAAGAAAAAACAGAGATTGGAAATTAATAATAGACTCTATATTTCTCAACACACAGATACATCTTTATAGCTGTTGATATCTCAACAATATCCTATAAATTAGGAGACAAAACTGACAGCAAACTGAGGACTAATGACAGCAAACTGTAGACTCCAACAATACTTCTACTACAGCGAATGACACACGTTTACTTAATTTGACACATATCCAACATGTGCATAATTCAGTTATAGTTACGCTAACACTCCCCCTTAATTGATAACTGAATTTTCATGAACTCCTAACAGATTTCTACATGTTACAAATTTTATTTTACCCAATGATTTAGTGAATATATCAGCCACATTGTCATTGGTGTTACAATAATGCAGCTCTATCTCTTGGGACTGAATTTTCTCTCTTACAAAATGATGTTGAGTTTCTATATGCTTTGATCTTGCATGATAAACAAGATTGTTTGCAAGCTTGATTGTACTAATTGTCACACTTGATTGGAGTTGGTCCTCCTTGCTTTTGTCCCATATCTTCAAGAATTTTCCTTAGCCAATTGCTTCACAGGTAGCACTGCACAATGCTTTGTACTCAACTTCAGTAGATGAGAGGGAAACAGTTGGTTGCTTTTTGCTGCTCCAAGAAACAACACCTGATTCTATGCTAAATGCATAACCAGTTGTTGACTTAGGATCATCTAGATCACCTGCCCAATCAGAATCTGAAAAGTCTGTCAACTCAACATTCAAATGATTAGTATATTCAATGCCAAAGTTTATGGTACCCTGTAGGTATCAAATGACTTTCTTTGCTTGGATCTAATGAGACTCAAGAGGATTAGCCATGAATTGGCTAAGTATACTGACAGAATATGAAATATTTGGCCTTGTAGTGATCAAGTAGTTCAAACTTCCCACCATTTGTCTATACAAAGTCCCATGAAGTAACATTATCACAAGAGAACTTAAAATTTTGTTCTAATGGAGTACATGCTGCTTTACAATCTTGCATATTAAACCTTTGCATCAACTTCTTTACATACTTACTTTGAGTAATCAAAGTCTTACCATCTTGTCTCCATACTTCAATTCCTAAACAATAATGCATTTTGCCAAGATCCTTCATTTCAAATGCCTGTGATAAATCTTCTTTGATTTCATCAATCAAACTTATAGCACTTCCTATTATAATTAAGTCATCCACATAGAATGAAATCAAAAGAAAATTCCCATGTTTATCATTCTTTATGTACAAATTTGGATCATTTTTAATCTTGATAAACCCTTGTTGAAAGAAGAATTTATCAATTTTCTCATACCATGATCTTGGTGCTTGTTTCAGACCATATAATGCTTTCTTTAACCTGCATACAAAATATTATTTTCCCTTCTTTACAAAGCCTTCAGGTTGAACAAGATAAATTTCCTCCTTTAGATCACCATTTAAAAATGCTGACTTAAAATCCATTTGATGAAGATCCCAATTAAACTTAGTAGCAACTGCAATCATAAGTCTAATAGTATTCATTTTAGCTACAAGTGCAAAAGTATCTTCATAATCTATTCCTTCCTTTTGTGTATATCCTTTTGCAACAAATCTAGCTTTGAAATTATCAATAGTACCATCAGCTTTAAACTTAGTCTTGAATAACCATTTAGAGCCTATAGGAATTATATTTGTAGGTAATTCAACCAATTCCCAAGTACCATTATCCATAATTGAATCATATTCTTCTTGCATTACATTCATCCATTCCTTATGATCCTTAGCTTCTTCAAAATTTTGAGGTTCATCTACACTTATTACTTGAACCATTAGAGCATAGTCATTATACCTAATTGGTGCCTTTACTTGCCTTGTTGATCTTCTTAATGCTTCATTACTGATAAGAGTAGCTTCACCTTGCCTTACTTCATGTCCACTTTGATCATGGGTTTTCTGATCACCAATATCTTAACTTCCATTGTCTTCTTCAAGTAGTTTCCATGATGTAGTTTTATCCTCCTTTTCTTCCTCTTGAACATCACCAGCAAACTCATGAAATATAACATCTCTACAAGCAAGCACCCTGTGAGTAGATGGATCATACACCTTGTAAGCCTTATGATCAACACAATAACCAATAAAAATACATTTTATAGACTTTGCATCAAGTTTTCTTCTATTCTCTTTTGGAATATAACAAAATGCCTTACTTCCAAAAATTCTCAAATGACTAACAATACGTTTAGCACCATTAAGAGCTTCATAAGGAGTTTTATTTGCTAGATACTTTGTAGGTCTTCTATTCAACAAATAAATAGCTATAGTAACTGTTTTAGCCCACAAATTGTTAGGGAGGTTCTTTTCTTTTAGCATACTCCTAGCACACTCAACAATTGTCCTATTTTTCCTTTCAGCAACACCATTTTTCTCTAGACTATAGGCAACTATGTATTGCTTAAGAATGCCATTAGTTTTACAATAGTTCACAAATTTTTCTGAAGTATATTCCGCCCTTGATCTGATCTAAGAATCTTAATATTGTGAGATGTTTGTTTTTCCACCATACTTTTAAACTCTTTGAAATATTCAAACACTTCACTCTTATTTCTTAATAAATACACCCAAGCATATCTTGTGCAATCATCAATAAATATAAGAAAGTAAGAAGCTCCCCCAAGTGATTAAGTTTGTATGGGACCACAAACATATGAATGTACTAATTCAAGAATATCCTTTTACCTCTGATTAGACATTTTTGCAAATTCATTTCTATGTTGTTTACCCAATGCACAACCATCACAACTAATTTGATCATCTTTTAATACTAGAAGACCTTGCACCATCTTTTTTCTTTGTAGAGTAATAAGATCTTGAAGATTTAAATGACCATACCTTTTATGCCATAGCTCTTCTATGGATACACATGTAGAAGCAAATGCTTGATGGCTGCCCACTTTCACATCAATTTTATACAAGCCTCCTATTCTAATACCTTCAGCAATCACATCACAATTATCTTTCATATCCTTTACTTGGCAACATGTTTTCAAGAACTCAACCTTAAGACCTTGATTAGTAATAGTTGAATCTGAAATCAAATTTTTCTTAATTCCTGGAATATACATAACATTAGAAAGTTGCTTTACATAACCATTAGGGAGTTGTACACTTATATCATCACATCCTTTTACATCATGAAACCTATTATCTCCTAAATAGATCTTACTACCATCATTTCTCTCATGAAAATTTGTAAACCAATTTCTATGACAAGACATATGAATAGATGCCCTTGAATCTATAAATTAGTTATTACACTCATTTGTTTCAGATGAAAGAGCAACATTATAAATAAACAACTTTAAATCACGGAGGTTATGACTTATTGCATCCTCACCCTTTAGAAAATCACCCTTATATTTGTTGTTTCCAACATTCATAAGCATAATGATCAAGTTTTCCACAATAATTACATTTTCTATTTTTCTTTACATTTGATTTGGATGATGCTCCTTCTTGATACCTTTTGTTCTCAAATTTGTCTCCTCCTTTGTTCTTTGACCATTTCTTTTCTTTGAATGGCATCTTGTCCTTGGCCATCAAAACTAAATCAACACTTTGAATTCTATTGTCCATGTGCTTCTTCCTCTCTTCTTCTTGTAGGAGGATACCTGCCAAACTCTCAAAAGAAGGTGACTTTTCCCTTGCAGCCAAGCTAGTAGTAAAGACATGATAATCACTAACCATTCCATTCAAAGTAACTACTAGATCATTATTAGAGATTTTTTCAGCAATATCAGCTAATTTATCCCTTAACTCCTTAATTATGGATAAATAATCACTAATATTTTCATTTACTTCCATTTTATAAGAAAGCAATTTGCTCTTTAAAAACAAAATTTTGTTTGTATTTGTAATCTCAAGAGAATCTTAGCTTTGGATTCTCTTTTCTCTCAATCTTTAACATTATCAGGTGGTGATGTTGGTTTAGCCTTAGTACTAGTTACAATACTCCAAACATTGTAACCTTCCATTAAAGTCAGCATCTTGAACTTCCAATTAACATAATTGGAACCATCTAACTTATTTGATTCAGTTAGATAAGTATCTGAAAGATTTACCATATTTTAAAAACAAATCAACAAAGAGAAATTTTTACCAATTTCTTACACCTTGAGGCCAACACTTCTTAGTCAACTTGGATACTATCACAATCAGCACTCTTCAACAACACACTAAGGCACAACACTACCTCTTTGCAACTCCTTCAATATTCTTTGTTGCTCAACAAGACACCTTTAGTATCTAACATCAGCCAGCACTCTAGAATTGGTGTTCTCTTATACACTAGCTTTGGCTTCTTTAGCTCCTTCTGCACTGTACCTTAACCAATCACAACTCTCCTCTATGGAAGACCCAACTCTTATTAGTTGGCCCAAGAATGACTCGCTGCACTAAAGCACTTACGACTCTAATACCAAATTAGATAAATAGAAGAGATAAGAAAAAATAGAGATTAGAAATTAATAATAGACTCTATATTTCTCAACACACAGTTACATCTTTATAGCTATTGATATCTAAACAATATCCTATAAATTAGGAAACAAAACTGATAGCAAACTGAGGACTACTGACAACAAACTGTAGACTCCAACAATACTTCTACTACAACAAATGACACACGTTTACTTAACTTGACACATATCCAACATGTGCATAATTTAGTTATAGTTATGCTAACATCTCCCACTCCTAACACTAGTGTATCCACTCTCTCTATATATCATCCATTTCAAAGGCTAACATAGTCAATAGTAATTTTACACCAATATTTGTCCTACTTTTATTGATCACAATTAAGATTTGACTGTTCATGTGGATGATATTTAAAAATAGCTCTAGTGTATCTATGGTAGTTTATGAGGAAGGTCCACAGTAGTGGTCCCTTTCCTCATAGGGTTAAGTTGGTTTGAGAGTGTCTAGTTTCTTTATTGTTGTAGTTTGTCAGTCAGTCCCTATGGGTTTGTATTTGAAAAATGAAGTTTTTTTCATGGGCCTAGTTAGAATGATATTTCCCTATGTTTTTATGGTGTTCAATACCTTTGCAATGTCTTTATTTGAATTATAATTGTAGACATCTGTTCTCAAATCAGGATTTCATCTGTCATACTTCATTAATTAAATAATTCTTAATTATTTATTAAGTTAATGTGTCGATCACATCAATTTATCCTCCGTATTGATTAAATAATTCCAATTATTTAATTATGGTCATTTTTATTCCTCTAAATTAATTAAATAATCTAAGTTATTTAATTAAATCATTATTTATCCAATTTAAATAAATAAAATTAAAATTACTTATTTAAATATTCAAATTTTCCTCCACTTTAAATAAATTCAAAAATATTTATTTAAATAATCTATTTCCTCCATTTCAATTAAAATTAATATTTAAATCAATTATCCCATGTGCACATGAAATTAAATAAATTATTTATTTAATTTTCCATTTATACTCACCCACCGTAAATTCTTCTAATCAAAATCAATTGACAATCAATCAAAAGCACTGACTCATCAATCAAATTAGTTAACAAAGCAATCAAATCAATTAACTAATTAGTCAATCTAGTTAACTAAGCAATCAACTCAGTCAACTAAACAATTAATTTAGTTCATTGATCAATCAATTCACTTAACTACTTAATCAATTGAGTCAACTCCTTAATAGGATATGTTAACTCTCTTAATGCATGAGAAGGCCAAGTAAACTTATGGTGTTGCAATCATTCCTTGGGAGATCATATTTTCATTACAATTATAGAGCAATCCACATCAAAAAGTAAGGAGCAATCAATTAGAATAGGGTGCATTTCAATTTGCTCAATCAGTGAAGGTGAATTCATTTGTGTAAAGGAAGGTATATTTGTGTTTGATTTGATTATCTTTCATTTATTCTTTGCATGCAAGTTTTTCACCTATCACAATAACATAAATTATGGTTTGTTTTGATTAAGTCTTTCTCATTCGTATTGCCTCTTTGTTTCCTGCTCGAGTTCGGTATACTATATTATATTTCTCTTATGTGAATGGTGATTGAGGAATTACTCATTGTTGGTTATATTGCTAGAAGTTCTCTATTCTTAGTTATCATTTGATGGGGTTGGTATGGCATTGGGCCCCATTTTCGTCCTTGATATAAAGTACAATCTAGTTTTTTTCGACATGATAGAATTAAGATGGATAAGTTGTCTTAGATGGATTAGATGAGCTCACTATTATTAGAATATAGGATTAAACACTCTACTTTGGTAGCTCCTAAGTGCCTAGCCTAGATATATAAGGAAAAAAAGTCTTCCTTAAATTAATACAATATAATAAATTATATTTATGTTAGAGTATTATATTCATTTTTATAACATCATTATCTTATAAAATTATATATTTAAATATTAAAGATTGAATTATGTATGTAAAAAAAAATTCAACTTTTTTGAATTTATAGTTTAAAATATTTTATTCATTCTCAAATATAAATAGAGTCATCTACACAATATATTTAAATTATAAAAGTTATATTAATAATATTTTCAATCCACGGATTTTATATATGTGTTATAACACTTGAATGGCATGTAAGAGTCTATGCAAAGCACAACACACACCAAAAGCACGACTCAAAGTATCAAGATGGGTGCCAAGTTATCCCAATCTATTTCAGTTAATTGAAGTTCTCCAACACACACCAATGCCATGAATTCAACATGCATAATTGATGTCCCCAATAATAATCTATAACAACTTGTTTGTATCATGCAAGAGTCATGTAACAACCTATATCATCATGCAAGAGTCATGCAAAATGAAACCTGAGTTAGAGTGACATGTAAGTAATATGAAACACCATATAAGTACATGTAACTCACATGCAACGACATGCAACAACATACAAGTCCATGCAAGCTCATACAAGTAGCATGCAACAACATGCAGGTCCATGCAAGCTCATACAAGTGGCATTCAACAACATGCAGGTCTATGCAAATAACATGCAACAACATGCAAGTTTATCCAAGCTCATACAAGCTCATGCAAGCAACATGCAAGTATCATGCATTTCTAACTTCACTAATAACTCCCATTTCATATTCATGCAAAGTATATCAACATTATCCACTCATGCAATCAAAAAAGTAAACTCCAAGTCTACATTGGAATCTCCTCCAAAGTGGGCACCCAAGATAGGTCCCACCTCCTAGGAAGTATCACCAAGTTAACATAGACTTCAAGAATTCAATACAAAGTCTCCATGGGCTCCACTTCCAAAGTGGGCACCCAAATTGGCTCTTACCTCATAGCAGATAACTACAACATGTTCAAGTGATATAATTAAATAATATTTTATCTCTCAACTCCTTATGTGTTGGAGAACACTTTCCAATAACTTTGGAGACACATGAAAATGTTTAGGATTGCAAAGTTAATGACAACTTATCCCAACAATTATTAACCATATCTATTAACAAGTGCTCTATTTAAGCTTTTATAGCTCAAAATTTGCATCATTAAACTTTTCCATCTCCAACTGTGATGTGCTTACCATCTTCCCTAAAACAAAGATCTCATTTGCACATGGCTTCCACTCAAACCAAGATTAGTCTATAAAATCTTTTTCCTACCACCTACAAAATAAAGTTGACTAGGCTCTAATACCAATGAAAGAAAGAAAGATAGTGAAAAAACTTCCTACACTAATTAATGAAAATATTAGTATATATAAAATATGATCAAATAGTTTAGGAAATAAATTTAGATAAAAATATTTAGCACATAGTACACTTTTCATCTTGGGAAACCCCTTTCGAGAAAAAAACCCATCTTGTCAACTTTAAACCAATGTAGTAATAGTACAAGAATAGTGAAAATACAATAGTAGGATCAAGCCTTCATAGGAGAAAGACTAGTACAAGTCTAGAGAAAGTTTAGCGACATAACTTGTACAAAATACATTATATATCCTCTATCTCATAAATTCAATAAATAGGAAAAGCAACACAAGAAACCATAAAATAGTAAATGAGAAACTATCAGAAAAACCACCAAAGAGGTATGGCTCCTAACATGATTTAGCATGTGCTCTTTCATGTCTCAAAGGTGTCATAAGCTACTCACCAACTTGGGTGCTTATTTTGACTCCATTATCGCCATAATTTTTTTTTATGACATGCTATTCTTACATATCATAAGTTGGTTAAGAAGTCAAGTCCATTATATGACCTACCTCTTACATGCTTTCATGCATCATAGAATCATATTAAAATCTCTTACACATCTTACAATGTCATAGTATTCTCTTACACATCTCTAGGACATTAGATGCACTCTTCAGACTTACACATCATTTATTACATTACACATGGAAAATTATGCCAACTCAACACAAAGCAAGACATCCTTCTCCATGAGGACTTAGAGATAATAAATAAATGATAATTTAACTATTAGGATTGCAAGGTGCATGATACACCTATCCCAACACATATGAGAAAATAAGAATAAATCACAGGAGAAATATACCAAATCTTATTCATGTAACAAGTCTTATATAGGAATACAAAAATGCTTCTATAGGAAGGAAACTTCAAGAAAAGAAAAGTTTGTAGAAGGAAAGCACATGGAAACTTATAAAAGAAGAAAAGTACAAAACAACAAAACATTATAATATTCTACTATTCTAACTAATTAAATATTATTTATAATGAAGACACTGGGTCTTATCAGTCTCATATTCTTAAGCACATAAGTTTGCCACAATCCCTTATTCTCAATAAATAATTATGTAGTTAAATATTATTACTTAAATGATCATCCAACAATTTTGACTTGTGTGTATGACAGGGATGCTCTCACTCTCTTGACAGAGAGAGAGTATCATTGAGGTAGAGGGAATTTAACTAAGTGAAGGCAGAGTGATGTGAAGGGAATCTATGCACACGCCACCTATTTTTCATATATATATATATAAATTTGCATTTGTGGGTGCATTGCATTTATTTGGTAATTGCATTCAGAAAAATAATTCTATTATTAATTAGAAGTAAAGGCATTCTAATTTATATATTCTAAAAAACATTCTTTTGATGCTATTTTGATTGAGTGGTGAAGTGGTAGTTGTTAAATGCATTTTATTTTATGAGGAATCTAAGGATTTAATGATTTTCCTATTTTAGAGTAAGTGGAAGGAAAATGTAGTGGGCATTAATTGTATTTGCTATTTTATTTTTCGAATGGATATCTTTTTAAGAGAATACAATGAGATATTCTGGGGGGATCTCTGGCATTATTTTTATCTATCACTCCAACAACAAGGATAAGATCTTCAAGTCTTTACTATATGACACAAAAAAAATCTCTTCATCTTCTCCAGAGAATGCAGCTATCAAGGGCGATAAAAAGTCACCCACATTCATGACGTCGCATGTAGGTCATGGAAGATTTTTGTTCATAACCAAATGTGAAAATGAGTGCACATCTTATTGATGCATTGTAATAGAGGTTGTGTCAAAGTTTATCTATCTCATCATGCTACACAAGGGAGATTATGAGGGAGTAGTGTGCTCTTTTGATGTACATGAAAGGTGAGAATGATCTGGTCATACTTATGCCATTTGCATTTGAAAACTGATACCACTAGCATACCTATATTTAAAAAATATATCTAAAGTACACCGAGAGATATCCTTCTTGAGGTGCCTATTTTTTAATCAATTTACCTCACATAGGTGGAAATAGGTGCCTCGAGAATGATATCTTTCGACGTACTTTAGATATATTTTTTAAATATAGATATGCTAGTAGCATCTAGAGTGGCAAGCCTAATTCTAACTATATTACATAACTATATGAATTATTAAAATTATATAATATAATATTATAATGTAGATTAGATATAATATTATAATATTATAATAATAATTAAATATAGTATAATATTTTTTTATGAATAAGTAGCTACCAGTATGCCAGCTAATATATTATAATATTATGCAAAACAAGTACATATCAAACTACGTAGTAGTTACATAAAGGAAATTTAGTTACTTGCGCTAGAGGGTCCTTAGCACCTCTGACAATTCCATTGCACATTCTAACTGAGTGGGAGAAAGAAGGTTTCAGTATTAACCAATTATATAGGCGAAGGTCTCCATGTTGTGGTTACGAATGCCTTCATTGAGGACTGCCAAAGCCTGACCCATTACACTATTCTCCCTATTGACCATTACCACATCAAACACTCCTGCCATGAGCCCGTACATGGGATGCTTGTTGAAATTGGAAATCATTGTGGACACAACTTGATACATATGATCCTTGATGTAATTGTTTACCATCACCTTACCATTGTTCTTCCTCCCTAGAATAAGAACAATATTCATCAAGAATCCTTCGTAAAGGACCCCATCATGGATATGGACTCCATTGAAGACTTTAGACCTAATAACTTTATAGATTGCATTCACAGTTTCATTAGAATTGGCCTTGAATAGGTACTTTATTTGCTCAATTGGAGATTCACCTTCATCCTCGGCCTTGCTTCCCTCATCACCTTCCTCTTCTTTAGCTTTTGGTTCAACTTGTTCCTCCAAATCACTACCTTCTTCCTCCTCTTGGCATTTACAAACACACTTAATATTCATCTGATTCACCATTGCTCCAGTTTGTCTTGCATCATCCAAAGCTTCTACTATAAATGAACACAGAGAGAAAGAGTGTGGATACGGTTATTCCCATCTCAGATTTTGGCATGCAATCTTATTAGGATATGATCTATCTTTGGGAATGAGTTGCCTGTTTCAGACAATTAGTTGTCTATAGAATCCTTAGTAAGCTTCGACTGGTTATGAAGATCGATCATTTTGATCCTCATACTAAATCTAATTTCTGATTCCTCATATCTATTCTGGTAGTTTTCTTATGTCTTCTAGCTTCAACGTGCCTGATAGTCATAATGCATGCCACAAAATTTGCATGAACTGATGGACTTGGAATGCCTTCCTTTATTGATTTTCCAAGAGCTCAGAACCCAAATGAAGCATGTGACTCTCTGTATTCAAAACTGGGAGGATTGCATTGTCCTTCTAAGTTAGATATTCCTTGTAGTGTACTAACCCTAAATACATAACAATTTTGTGGAACTGGACCCTCTAGGATATAGAAGAATTGAATCTCGTCGATGTCTTTGGTGTGTTGGAATGCTAAAGACGGGATAGTCAACCCTCTAATTTTTTTGGGCTGATGATACTTTTGGCACCCCACCTTGGGTGCCCATGAGAAAGTCAGATATTTTCATGTTTAAGATGTGGTTTCCTATCTCTGGCATTTTCCTTGTCATCATGATAATTATTTTTCGTGCTAAGACCCTCTGTCGATTGCTTAGCTACCCTATTCTCTGATCAATCTAGATTCTTGTTGGATATTGGTCTGGATGTGTTGGCCTAGGGTTTAATGAATTACAAGACTAGATCCATAATGTTATTCTGTGTATGGGATGGATTCTCCATGTTTTCTATTCCAGCTAGGCCCATGTCATGCATACCATCTTCATCTTTTTCTTCCTGAGGTGGATGGGCCTCTTGAATTAGGGAATCTCATGTTTCAATATTCGTGGGGGTACCATGCTGCGACCCAGTCATCCCTTCTAAGTTCTACCTTGGATTTGTACTTGCGTCTCTTTTCTTGGGGAAAATATCTTTTGAATGCCGATGACTATGGCAATTGAGGCAATATAAGTGTTTTCCCTCTATTTCTAGCTTTTGGACCCTTTGATATTCCTGGGTATATAAAATAAAAAATATATTTAACAACACCCAAGACCTCATTAACAACTCCAAAATAAAAATTAAATTCAAAAATGTTATTTGACATGTTGGAGTGATTAGGCAAAAAATTGAAGTTAAATTTAATTAAAAAGTTAAACTCAAATTTAATTATAAGTTTTAACTAAGCATGTAGCTTTAATTTAATAAATAATTAATTAAATACCTCTTTACTTAATAATAACATAATAAAATCAACCATATATAAGGGCTTGAAAACAAAAATGAAATTAAATATCATCGAAGAATATATATTTTTGTTATATTAAATAACTAATAATTTTAATTAAAAACAAATAACAATAAATTTTTTATATCAACTAACACTCATTTCATTTGTTCCCAATGGTGACATACACCTAATAGTGTTTTCATAAATAAAAATTATTTAAAATTACTTAGAAAAGCACTCATAATAATTCATCCTCTAATTAAATAATCCATAAACTAAAATTTAGGGATATGATTGCATATTGATTTTTTTTTAAATCATTTTTAAATATAAATTTAAATGTTATCACTCACTTTTAAATTGGGATATGATTAAATATTGAGATTTTTTTTTTAAAATCATTTGTAAATATAAATTTAAATGTATCACTCACTCTTAATTAATTAAAAAAGGCATGTTATAATAAATCAATCCACCAAATGAGAAATTATTAGCTACTTTTAAGGATAAGATTTATGGATTTGAAAGAAATGATTTTCTAGAAATTACTAAAATAAATTTATTCTTAAATTGTATCATTTCAAGTTTTTTTTTCTTTTCTTTTTGTTTGAGGGAAGAAGCTTTGCAGAGATGCTAAAGAAGATGTGAATATATCATTCTCTCCAATATTCAAAGTAATATATATATATATATATATATATATATATATATATATATATATATATATATATATATATATGTTGCAGATGAGTTCATTTTCCAAGCATACAAGATTTGTAGAGTTAGAAGGAGTAAAGGATTGTTTGTGATTTATCCTTTTGAAAGAGCTAGGGCTTCCTTTCAGAAAAAAAAAGGCGGGGGGGGATCATTAATTCCCTACAATTGTTTTTAGATTCTAGATAAAACCCAGAATCTTTTATTTTTGATCTTGCCAAATCTAGAAGTTTTTGATATAGATATGGGTACAACACAAAATAATTAATATTTTGTGCAATAAAAAAATAAATTACAGTTTGTATTTACAAAATTTATATCAACAATTTAGTACAGAAATGTTTTAAAAAATTATATTTACATAAAACAAAGGTTTTTCTGTTTTAATTTTTTGTGCTGAAACATATTTTATTTTTTGTTGTTTTTGAAGAGTATGTAAGGGTTTTTCTGTTTTAATTTTTGTTCTTTTTGGAGAGTATGTAACAGATGCCATAAATTGAAAGAGCGCTCTCCAGACAACATTGATTTTATTTTTTTAAAATCTTATTTTTTTGTTTTTTTTCCATTGGAATCTTATAAAATTATACGGAATCTTGGAATCTTTGTGCTCTTCCAAGTCCACCCTGCTGTGACTGTAGGAATGCCTCTCGGCATAATGATTGAATGCGTTATATCCAGGTAAGCTTTACTTTTGCTGTTTGATCTAGAATAAGTTTTTAATTAAATCTTGATTTACAGAAGTCGAATCAGAGAAGGGTTATTAAGAAAACATGTTATCTTTCTTTTAGTTATAAGAGTTATATTAGATACCTATGGTTGGATATGGTCACTGACGGTATTTACATGCAGGCATTTTTTTTTACTTAATCAAAACCCTTCTATTCATAATCATTCTAGAGAACATGCTGGCCATAGTCGAGGCCAAAACTTATTATCAGTACATTTTAATAACAATGTTTGACACCTATTTGGAAGTCAATACGGAATGAACCTATGCCCTTTTATAGTGTTGAGTTTCCATTGTATTCTAGTCTATGTAAGCCGCGGCATTATTTTCCATTCATTCATGATTAAATGTAATTATGTCTGCCTCATAAGGCACTTAGAGAAAAAAAGATGGATCGGCCAAATTTAGGGGCTAATCTAGAGTGATTTTATTGCCATTTAATGGTGATAGATCTGCAGCATAATGGCCTTTGGCCTGCATATCTTTTATGGTTATATTAGATAAAATAGGCATTAGATTATCATCCATGCAACGTCTGAATACTTGTATGGGTTTTTAAATACGTTCTAAAACTTCTAACCGTAACATGAGTTACCATTTTCACTCAACGAAGATTTCTTACTAACTTTAGGGCGAGGGTAGATTATGATCTTTAAATTATTTGGTAAAGATGAGTTTGTCAGTCTTAAAAGTATATATGTGCAAAGATCATTTGAGCAGATTGAGTGAAAGAGTCATAATGTATCCATATCGACTTCTTTTCAAATCATGATCTTTGTGGCTGGTACCTTGTGCCTTGGTTAAGCCACTCCAGTGATCTTTAGTTAGGAAGTTGATAAGTTTTCAATTTCTAAAATTATATCTGTGAATCTTATGTCCTTGTTGTGGCATGTCTAGCCACCTTTCTAGCACCTTATTTGCACCCCTCTAATTGTATTTTGTGCAGATTAGATACCTTATCCTTAGCTATATGACCAAGAACAGCCTAGAGAAAAGTAATGCTAAGTAACGTCTATGCATATATTTGAGATTATCATGAGTGCAGAGTAAATTTATGATATCAGTTTTAAATAAAGATTATTTATTGGTCTAGTTTTTAATTTGTTAAATTAGAAGTCAATACTAGATATGCTGATATCATATGTCTAAATTGAATCATCCTTGTTATTCGTATTATATTATATTCTTATTGCATAGGATCGTAGATTTTTTGCAAAAGAATATAATAAAGTAAATGAATAATAGCCTTTTAGATGGTTGTAACATAATAAAGGATTGTTATACAACACTTTTGTTGTGATCTATCGATATGACTATGATAAGCTTCACTTACACTAAGATTTAGTAGAAACTTATGCAAAACCAATTTAGAAAGCTATAGATTGCTTATGGGATAGAATATTGACTGAGGACTACATTGTTTCTTATTTATTTTTTTGGACTAGATTGGTAATGAACTCTCGTATTTGCAACATTATATCCATATACTAGATTGTATTACACTCTTGGACATGTATATAGTTGGCTTTGACTTATGAACACTAGGTTTTGACCTTGATAAAGTAGTTTCTTATTGGATGTATGAGGAAATAGTTCTTGATGATGGTAAAACTCATTTATTGCAAGATCATTGTTAGCTGGAGAGTTTAGGTGTGAGACTCTAAGACGTTATGTGTAAAATGTTATAAGGGCATGGATATTTTATTTTCTCCATTACTCTATGTAAACATAGACAAGACATATGGGGTTCTTGGATTTTGATTTGAATGATTCATATGCTATGACTTTTATGGAAAGTAGAGCTCATTATTAGACCATATGCTTACATGAATAGCACTGTATAAGGTAATTTGTTGATAAATTGGAAAGTTAGAGTTTCAACCTTTTCCTAATTGTGTGAGATTGACTAAATTTTGACCAAAGGATCATTGGTCTGTTACTGGTGAATAATGGAAGTAGGTCTATTTGAATGCATCTTTGAGTAGATGTATGTCTTACTGCATATGTATTTTACCATCCTATATGCATCGATGGATGTTGTATGTTTTTGTTGTGAATGTATTTCCATTTGTGCATTGGTGTATGATGAGTTTGAGATTGAGCATGGATGGGTGCCGAATATGAAGTAACAAAGAAGGGTAGGTTCCCTTTAACCTATCTACCCTTTAGTGGCTTAAAAGATACCTTAGCCAAAGCTTGTTAGTCAAATTAGTAATTATTGCTATTTGATGTTTTATTTTACTCTCTACCATATCATGTTTTAGATCAGTATATGCATTTGATACATGCTATAGGGATGATAGATAAATCATGCTGCACTAGATTCCTTCATGCATGCTTCCTTAAGTTTTCTAGATCCCCCGCAAAGGGCTAGGCTTCTCCCTTTAGGAGGAAGATCTGGGAGGCATGAGCCTTGTGGCTGGGTGGTAAATCACCTTGATGATGCCGTCTCTCTCTACTAGGTTCAGTGGCGAAGATATGGTTTGGTATTGAAGACATTTTTTGTTGTGATATATTTTTGTGTGAGCCTATATGGATAGATATTGTAAAGGAGAAGTCATTTATTTGTGCTACTTGATTAGCTGATGTAATGAATATTATTTTATTATATTGATGAAGCATTTTTCATGAGTTGTGTTATTTAAGGGAAAAAATTTAATTTTCCCCCTTTTCTGCACTATCTTATAAGAGTAATATTATTTTATTCTAGTATTGGAATGGTTCTTACATGTGCTATCAGAGCATTCCAAGTTCAGCACTTGGGCCTCAAGGCTTCTACGCTTTATGTTGTATTGTAGTAATGTGAATGTGTTTGATGATGTAAAGTCATAAATTCATTGAATGCATAGAGGACCCCAGTTATGGGTCAAAGATTCTTTAGATGAGTTGGAATCTTGTTGATTCTTAGATGGTTTAGTTTGGAACTAAGTAGAAATTTATATGTAGTTCGATCACTTGAGAATTCTAGAGATGTGAGTCCTCTTCTCTTTAGTTGTGTTTTTATAAGACTCTTGAGAGAGAGTGATGGCCATGTTAATACACGGATTGGAGATCATTTTGGAATGATTAGAAGGATTAGATAAATATACCTGAGCTGAGATGCCTAAGTTAAGGTGACAACCAAAAGTGATTGGAATAAATCAATAGTGAAATATTTTGAGAAGAGACATCTCACTGATGACGTAAAGGATGAATGAACTAATAAGATACAAGGAAAGAAGAAAAGATAATATTCTAACAAGAGAAAGAAGGAAAATCACATGTGAAATAATTGAAACTGATAATGATGGTTAAACATTGGAAGAACCTTTTAGGAAGAAGGAAACCTGAGATGGATGTTTGTAAGGCAACAATGTCTATAATGTGCCAGGCTTTGGGCAAGCTAATTTTTTAGCAACACCTTATTCTTTTTAGGATGTGAGGATGGATCTTTGGAGAATGCAAAGTTAAGATGCCTTAAGGGTCTTCATTGATGACTCACAATAAGAGTTTATCAGATTAGTTATCTTGATCTGTCTTATAGACAAGGGATGAATGATTGATGTTGTGTTGAAAAAGATCTTAAGAATCCTACATGTTGGATTTCTATTAGTGATAGTACTCATAAATATATACTATATGACAATGATACTTTTCTTGTGTAAATAATGCACATGTGCAATAATACTTTTCTCATGGGTGCTGCCACAATAATGGGTTACACTTTCTCAGACACCCTGATTTTTGTTGAAATCATATATTTTTAGAAAATATAATGATTTAAGCCTTGAAAGGTTCCATTTAAAGGATTTTAATTGAAGAGGGTTTGATCAAACCCCCTTATATTCAAACCCCCTTGGATAGAACCCCACTAGTTTTAAACCATACCTATAATGAAGTCTCCTCTACAGCTATCAAAATGATCATAAAAAACCACTTTTAATTTACCTTTTGGGGAATAAATTTAATTCATTTAAAATTTATGTTTTGTAAGTATATAGTCCTTATTATAAGGTTCCCAAAAAGTATAATTTTAAATATATTTAATTTTATTATTATATTTATTTTTTGTTTGTTGTGAATGTAGGTTTTTCACCGAACGTCAAGTTCTCTATTCAACACACATGGAAAATTAGTAAATTAGTGAAAAAAGTTCTAAAAAGTATCTCTTCCCTAGGTATTGATGTGCTTGTTTCAATAAAAACAAAAAAAAAAGAATTTCGATACATACAGAAAAAAGTTATGTTTTACGGAATACACCTATGTCTAAATTATAATTGGTTTGACTTTAAAACTTAATTAAAACAAAAATATTCAACAAACTATTATAAAACCAAATGCATGCCCTATATATTGGTGTTACCAATCTAAATTCAAAACAATCAGAATTTTATCCTTTGTAGAAAAAAAGTTATGTGCTATAGAATACACATCATTTTAAAAAAACATTGTTTACTATTAAAAACTAGTTATCAAAGGAGATGCAAAAAATTTTACAATTTAACACCAAATTTTTTAAACATATATATTTAGAATCTACGAACAAAATCTCAGAAATCACTAGTTGGTATCATCTTCAAATTTCTAATAGTTTGGCCAAAAAGTGTAACCCATTATTGTGGGATGACCTTCATGCTTTGTGCAAATGATGCATATGTATAAGTGATTGTATTGTCATTTTTAGAAAAAATGATGCCTTTGATGTACTTTTTCATGTTTTTATGCAAGTTATACACTTGAGTAATGATACTTCATAAGAGGGATTGCATTGTGCATGAGATGCACTTGCTATAATTATGCTTGAATGAGAAATGTTCACCATAGTTATACTGATGTGAGAGTGATGCATATTTCATATTTCATGTGGATGATTCACATTATTGTTTTGCTTGTGCAAGTGATGCACTAGAGTAAGTTATTGATTCTTTTGTGTGAATAATCCACTTGAATAATGATTGCATTCATAATTTCTATGCGAGATACACTTTTTGTATTCATTGTGTTTATATTAGATCGAGTAATGATCACTATAAGCCTACTAAATTAAGTTATGCATATTTCATATTTTGTGCGAGTGGTGGACTTGTACAAGAGATACACTTATGAAATCTATTGTACTTATATTTGAATGAGTAATGTTCACTATAAATAATGTCTATGTCATGTCTTGTGCGAGTGATGCACTACAAGTATGTGTGATATACTTTTCGCAAATGATGCATGTGATGCACTATGATTTTTTTATTTTTTGTTACCTTGAGTGAGATATGTACCAAGGGTTCATGTATTCATGATTGCTAATCATTCGTGCTATGTCCACTATGTGACTTCATGTTCATACACTTTGAATCTTGTTTCTATAGTTTAAAAAAGAGATGTTCTATGTTTGTAGAATGGTGGAAAAGAAATAACTGCATATTGTAAGACTAATGCATAGAGAGTGTGTAAAGATTGCAAAATGCCTGTTATAACATGTTTACTCCATGCGGGTGATGCATTAGGAATACAGAATACTCATGAGATAGATATGAGTGAAAATTTTTCCAATTTAAATGAAAAATATTTTGATAAATTGCAGTACTAGTGAAGTATTACTTGAAGTTTATTAAGCATTTAATTCTATATAGTGTGCTTTTATGCAAAAGAATCTAACTTTTCATTTAAGGAGATTTGAAAAGATTTTTGGGCAATTTAATCATTTATCATTTTTATAGAATGATGATTATCTTTTATTTAGTGGGGTGATCAAGATAATCTACTTAACCATGATGATCTTTCAGGACTATGATGATTTCCTTATGTTATCATCCTTTCTTGATGAACTCCTTTGACAAACCTTTCTTGATGATTTTGGTTGTGTAAATCTTCTTCTTGTTGATAACCTTATTTGGGTTGACTAGGTTGGTCTATTGATAAAATTTGCTAGTTTAGTATTGACTTCTATTCCTGATGTTAAACCCTGAAGACTAGTGTAGTAATCTTTTCAACTGATTTTGACTCATGGTGAACTTCTTCGCTAAGGTAATATCATATTGTTGAATCCTTTCATGTTTTTGACCATTTTCAATCAAGTGACATCTTTTGAATCTCTAACTTAAGAGTCTTCTAATTTATACTGAGATATTAGTATATCTAATGAAATGTTCCTTTGACTTAGTGATGAAAATTATGAAGATCTGGTTGACTTTTGAGTTCCTATGAACTAGTTTTTTATCATCTTTGATTCAAAATTACTTAATTATTGATCTTCTTTGGATTAGTATCATGTTCATGTCAATGTACTTGACATTTGGTCTTCTTGGTTTAGTGACGTAATCAAGATTGAACCTCTTATTTTAGTGTTTATGATCTTTTGTGATCAAGATTTAGTGATGACTTTTAGGATTTAAGTGTTGAAAACTTGTTGATCTTTAGTGATTGTTTTATCTTTCATGTTGATGATCATATTATTGAAAACAATTAAAATTTAGTGTTGATATTTTCTTGAGTTTTCATTTTGAAACTCTTCCTTTTTGTTTAGTGTTGTTGATTTTCCAATGATGATAACAAGTAATATAGGATGTGTTGGTGCCTACATAAACATTCAGGTTTTAGGTTTTCATCTACAGACCCCTTAAAAAAAAACCTAGAAAATTCTGTGTCTTTTGGCCTTTGTAGTTGAAAAGTGCAAAAAAATGTTGTATGCATGTATCTTTGTATATACAAAAGGGTTTGTATATACAAGTGCTGATGTGCATTGGCGAGCTTGCAGAATTTCCATTGGCCTTTGAAAATGGTGAAAAAATGGTTGTATGCATTTTGAATGCATAACGGGCTTAAAAAAGGTGCATATACATTGGGGAATCTATCGCAGATTCTGGGAATATTCCCTGCTTGTATATCGGGTTTGTATATTGCGATATACAATGGAGGTGTACATTGCAGATATGCAAAGGGGGGCACATATACACTTGCTATAGTGCTGATATACATTTGGTGGGGTCTGCCTCACATACAAAGCTGAATGTATGTCCGATATACAAAGAAACAATGTGCAAGGCCTAGACGCTGAAGAATAGTATGTCGCAGTAGATGGATTTTGAAGTTCGCAGGTTGTATATCGTGTTTGTATATGCAATATACAAAGGAAATATGCATTCGATAAGATACAAGCTAGATTCCAAAGGTTCTCCAATCTAGCTGATAAATGAGTTGGAATCCATGACTTGTATATTTGCATTTGTATGTGCCGATATACAAGAAAGGCAAGATACAAGGCCAAGATTTGAAAATAGTTGTATGTATATGCATTTTATTTTTCATATACAAGTGTTTTTTATAAGGCAAGAGGCAGGTAGTTGTATATGCATTTGAACATGCATATATAGGGTGAAAATGGCAAAATAAGAAAGGAAAAGTTAGCGATAGAAGCACAGGGTGCCTACATGGCATGTTTTGATTGATTGGCAAATTTTCAAGGTATTTAGGAGCCATTAATCTCAGCGAAGGAATGCAAATCGACGCCCAGTTTCATATCTTGCAGCAGCGAAGGTTTTTCTTTGTATCCATAGCCGTTTTCAGGCGGGAAAGGTTCCAAGGCATGTAGCTACTGCATCCTGTGGGTAGGTTGACATTAATGGCAGATTTGCAGAGAGGTATGGGTCATGTTGATAGGTCAACCACTTGATTTAGGAAGAAGATCTCCATGCGGTGGTGTGGATCCCAATCCCACCTGCTCTTTCCTCTGTTTCTGCTGGCAGCATTAAATATTTTGAGCACCAATCTGAAGATGCAATGTATTTGGCAAATTTTGAGAAGA
The DNA here is from genome assembly GCA_027924645.1 of Cunninghamia lanceolata. NCBI lineage: Eukaryota > Viridiplantae > Streptophyta > Pinopsida > Cupressales > Cupressaceae > Cunninghamia > Cunninghamia lanceolata. The sequence goes on from BSBN01000606.1 coordinate 14,879,068, forward strand.
CCATTGTACTAATTGCTGAGTACATAGTCTTTCTATAAAGGGCAGACTATCTTACTCATTAAAGGTTGTTGAAGACATGGGCATTTTTGTGTGAATAACGAAAAACATGGCATTTTCCTTGCTGTTTTATCTCATTTTAGAGTTTATGAGTTGGATCTGAATGTACATTGCAGATATTTTTAGTTTCATTATTGTTTTAGATGAGAAATGCTTCTTTGCATGTGTTTATCTATTTGTCTCCTTTGTTGCATGCAGCTCTTCTTTTGAATCTAGTTGCTAAGGGTTACTAAGATTCTATGATACAGGTTTCTATATTGCATACTTAATCTGTGACTTCCATTCAAGGAGCAGATCAAATTGCTTTAGGTTAAGTATGGAGAAGATTTTATTTCAGCTGGGATGTATGTATGTAGAGATAGTTAAATACTTATTCTTGGGTGATGTTTGTAAGGCAAGCATCAATCTAACCCCTTGAAACTTGAATCCAAAATGCAATCCATTCTTTTGTATATGTCTAGTTGGCTCCTTGACCTGAGATAGGCATCAGTCTGCTTCTGGATTAGTAGTTATGATCCAAAACCCCCTGTCTTGCATCCAAACATTAATACAAATCATTCCACAATTCCCACCCTGTTAGTTTGTAGGAAGTAGAATTAGGACCCCTACATACTCTCATACCTCAATCAGTTAGATATCTCCAAGAACATTGCCAACCTTGCGATGTATCATGAATGTCTTAGTCACCACATGAGAGTATTCTGCCTATAATTTTAAAGGTAAATCATTATGTCATTGGGTGAGTCAAGGTTAAATCTTTAGCTATAAGGATACCCCCCTGGTGCATTAGAACCAGAAGTGAAGGGGAGATAGCTCACGCGACCTCTTGTATTCATTGGCCGAATCTGCCTATGCATAGGAACTAGCAAACCCTCTGCCAATTTGAGAAGCAATAGATGGTGACTCCATTGGGGAGTCAAGTCTAGAAAATATAGTTTCCAGTGAAAGTTGTTGTAGCCATACCAAGGAACTACCATGTGGTGCTCTGCTGGAGTGATAAATCCAAAAAAAAAGTGCCTTGTTGATATTTTGTCCTCTCTGTGAGAGGTGGTGCCTCTGTTAACTGAACCTATCCAAAGTTGCAACATATTTCTAGGTATTCCATCTTTTCATACAAAATGATGAGTTTAGAGCAGCAAACCTTGTTGTGCTCTCAAAGAAGACCATTTTTTATTGAAAGGTATAAAGCCCTAAATTTCAAAGGAATTTGTGGTTACCCAAATGTTATTCCAAATAAAATTAGAAAGTGTTTGCCGAAATATAATGGATTAAATTCTAAGTCTGCAAACAAACATCTGCAAAATTTCTGTCATTTGATGGAAGATTATGAGGTAGAGGCTGAAGATGTAGTAATGAGACTTTTTGTTTAGTCATTAGAGGATGATGCTAGGGTCTGGTTTTTAGACTTGCTTGTGTGTTCAGTTTCTTCATGGGTAGATTTAGAAATTGCATTCCTAGAGCAGTTTGGTGAAAGATTTGATGTGGCCTCATTGATCATACATTTCATTAATATTCAAAAGGAGGATGAGGAACTGGTTCCAACCTTTAATCTTAGATTTACTAAATTGCTCAAGTAGATTCCTGAATATATGAGACCAAATAATGCATTGTGCTTGACAATTTATTTGGTTACATTTGATAAGAAAATGAGTTATAGATTGAGAGATAAGGAACCAACTAGACTTCACCAGGCTTTCAGATTTGCTATGGATATTGAAAATAATCAGAAATATGGAATGCCAGTAGGTTTCATGGCTGCAAGTTGTCAAAACAGTTATCAAAGTGAATATATTTCAGCTCCCCCAGTGTGTTCATTGAAAGATGATTTTGTAGAGGGAAATATATTTCAGAATAGTATGTGTAGTCATGATGTGATGTATAAACATGAAGAAAATGTTGTAGAAAATGTGGGCACATCTTATAATGATGAGGACAAAGATTATTATCAGCCTCTAGAAGAAAAGCCTGCAGATGCAAAATGCTCTTCAAATGATGAAATGAAATATATATACATGAAGTTGCATCCTGCAGCAATAGGCATATCCCAGTTATTCTTGATTATTTATATGAGGTGGATATGCAGAGCTTCAATCTGAATATAGAAAACATTGATTCAAGGGATGGCAGTGAATATGCTAGTGATTGTCAGCATTCAGATGCATGTGTGCGCCTTTCAAAGGATGAAATATATATGGATGCTGAGTATGAGTGCTTCCTTGAAGATTATGAGTACCTCTACAATGTAGAGGTTGAAAAAATTACTGTTGATTATTAGTGCATTGGTGAAGAGGAAAATCAGGGTCACTATTCAGATGTGAACGGACAAGTTGCAGATGTGTGTGCTCATATAGAAGGGGATAGTGTTGGTTGTAGGGGTGACTACAAGGCTTTCAATGAAGGGGTGCACTCTAAGCTTTTTATGCCTTCTTTTGAGACATTCCAGGTGGACATTAATGATAAAGTTGCTGAGCACAATGATGATGAATATATGAATGATTACAAAGATGAATTTGATAATGAGATGTTGCTTGTGCCTGAATATTATATGTTTGATATAGAGGGGCTCTTATTTTTTGAAGAAGGGCAAAATTCTAATGTGGATTTATTTTTTTCATGTAACTGTTATTTTTCCAAGCAACATCAGTGACTCATATGATCATGACAATTTACAGCTGATGATAATGCATGATCGTGAATCTTGTTGTAGATTTGTCAAGGAAAGAGAAGTGAGCAGCAGCACAATCAATTGCAACACTGGGTGTTGCAAGTGGTTAAATACTTTCAGGCTTCATTTGAAGAAAACAAAAGAAAATCAAGTGTTTCACAAAGGAAAATTCTAGTTTTTCCTTTTTGGTGGCCCTAGGCCACCAAATAAATTTTAACTAAATGTGTTTTGTGATGTAGGTTGGTATGTGTTTCGACTATATTGCCCAATGGATAAGGGACTAGTCTGCATCCCAGAGATCTATGGTTCTCGCCATGCCTGCAAGAGGCATGCATCCCCAGACAGAGCCTGTGTTGGTGCTTGCATAAACATTCAAGTTTCAAGTTTTCATCTGTAGGCCCCTTCACAAAAAACCCAAAAAAATTCTATGTCTTTCGGCCTTTGCAGTTGAAAAGTACAAAAAATTGTTGTATGCATGTATCTTTGTATATACAAAGGGGTTTGTATGTACAAGTGCTGATGTGCATTGGCGAACTTGCAAAATTTCCATCAGCCTTTGAAAATGGTGAAAAAATGGTTGTATGCATTTTGTATGCATAACGGGCTTAAAAAAGGTGCATATACATTGGGGAATCTATTGTAGATTTCGGGGATATTCCCTACTTGTATATCAGGTTTCTATATTGCGATATACAATGGAGGTGTACATTGTAGATATGCAAAGGGGGGCACATATACACTTTCTACAGTACCGATATACATTTGGTGAGGCTCGCCTCACATACAAAGCGGAATGTATGTCCAATATACAAAGAAAAAATGTGCAAGGCCCGGATGCGTAAGAATAGTATGTTGCAGTAGATGGATTTTGAAGTCTGCAAGTTGTATATCGCGTTTGTATATGCGATATACAAAGGAAATATGCATTGGATAAGATACAATCTGGATTCTAAAGGTTTTCCAATCCAGCTGATAAATGAGTTAGAATCCGTGACTTGTATATTTGCGCTTGTATGTGTCGATATACAAGAAAGGTGAGATACAAGCCCCATATTTCAAAATTGTTTCAATCTGATTCATGAGTGACCGGCGTCCGTGCTTTGTATGCATACAATTGTATGTATATGCATTTGCTTTTGCATATACAAGGGTTTTTTATAAGGCAGGAAGTTGTATATGCATTTGAACATGCATATACAGGGTGAAAATGGCAAAATAAGAAAGGAAATGTCAGTGATAGAAGCATAGGGTGCCTACGTGGCACGTTTTGATTGATTGGTGACTTTTCAATGTATTTAGGAGCCGTTAATCTCAGTAAAGGAATGCAAATCAACGACCAGTTTCAAATCTTGCAGCAGCCAAGGTTTTTCTTTGTATCCATATCCATTTTCAGGCAGAAAAGGTTCCAAGGCACGTAACTGCTACATCTCGTGGGTAGGTTGACATTAATGGTATATTTGTAGAGAGATATTGGTCATGTTGACAGGTCAACCACCTAATTTAGGAAGAAGATCTCCATGTGGCGGTGCAGATCCTGATCCCACCTGCTCTTTCCTCTGTTTCTGCTGGTAGCATTGAATATTTTGAGTGCCAATCTGAAGATGCAATGTATTTGGCAAATTTTGAGAAGACCATTGTACTAATTACTGAGTACATAGTCTTGCTATAAAGGGCAAACTGTGCTACTCTTTAAGGGTTGTTGAAGACTTGGGCATTTTCCTTACTGTTTTATCTCATTTTAGAGTTTATGAGTTGCATATGAATGTACATTACAGATATTTTTAGTTTCATTGTTGTTTTATATGAGAAATGCTTCTTTGCATGTGTTTAGCTATTTGTCTCCTTTGTTGCATGCACCTCTTCTTTTGAAACTGGTTGCTAAGGGTTCCTGAGATTCTAGGATACAAGTTTTTGTATTGCATGCTTAATCTGTGACTTCCATTCAAGGAGTGGATTAAATTATTTTAGGTTGAGTAAGGAGAAGATTGTATGTTAGCTGGGATGTATGTAAGTAGAGATAGTTAAATACTTATTCTTGGGTGATGTTTGTAAGGCAAGTATCAATCTAACCCCTTGAAATTCGAATCCAAAATGCAATCCATTCTTTTTTATATGTCTAGTTGACTCCTTGCCCTGAGATAGGCATCGGTCTTCTTCTGGATTAGTAGTTATGATCCAAAACCCCCCTGTCTTGTATCCAAACATTAATACAAATCATTCCACAATTCCCACCCTATTAGTTTGTAGGAAGTAGAATTAGGACCCCTGCATACTCTTGTACCTCAATCAGTTAGATATGTCCAAGAACATTGCCAACCTTGTGATGTATCATGCATGTCTTGGTCCACACATGAGAGTATTCTACCTATAATTGTAAAGATAAATCATTCTGTCATTGGGCAAGTCAAGGTTAAATGTTTAGCTATAGGGATACCCCCCTTGGTGCAGCAGAACTAGAAGTGAAGGGGAGGTAGCTGACACGACCCCCTGTATTCATTGGCCAAATCTTCCTATGCATAGGAACTGGCAAACCCTCTATCGATTCGAGAACCAACAGGATGCTTGTTTTTTTCTCTATCACTCAAACAATAAGGATAAGATCTTCCAGTCTTTACTATATGACATAGAACAAGATCTCTTATCTTCTTTAAAGAATGCAAGAATCAAGGGTGATAAAAGTCTCCCACATGACCTCGCATGTAGCTCATGGAAGATTTTTTTTCATAATCAAATGTGAAAATGGTTGCACATATTATTGATGCATTGTAATAGAGGTCTTGTCAATGTTTATCTATCTTAGCATGTTGTACAAGGGAGATTATGACGGAGTAGCGTGCTCTTTTGATGTACATGATGTTGAAAACAGAGACAAGCAAAAAACTATTAATTGCACATTGAAATGAGGAAATAAACACAAAAACAAAGATAAAAGGAACTCTTGAGGATTTGGGAATCTGAGTTTTATATTAATGCCATTTTTACACAGAGCTGCCAGTACACTTAAAACAATTATGTCTCTTCAAAACATCAAAAAATAGAGTATGCTATTTTCCTTTTTTAAAATAGAACACATTCCCCATGATGGAGGAAGCTTCCAGATTACCCTAAAAGAAGTGTCTAGATACATCGTAGAAGAAGATAGAAGAAAGAAAAAGAGTGGAGCAAATGTGGTGGTTTGTGTAGTTGTGCTACAGTGGCAGGAGAGATTACTAAAGTCCATCTGGAAGCCCATGTCACCAACACTCCCGCTTAATCTTCACTGCCATATATTTCTGCTATTCCAATTCCTTCTCGGAGATGCTCAAAAACATTCTTTGCAAGCGTATTTGTGAAAATATCTACTAGTTGTTCTTTGGACCTATAAAACTCAAGATATATGTCACCATTGTTCACCAATTCTCAAATGAAATGATATTGTGTATCAATATGCTTGCTTCATTTATGAAAGACATGATTTTTAGATAAAGCAATTGCAGAATTATTATCACAATAAATTTTTGTAGGTTCTTCTTGTGGATGCCTCAAATATGAAAGTACTCTCCTCATCCATACTACTTGGCAAGCTGCTGATGTGGCTGCAAAATATTCCACTTCAGTTGATGAGAGTGTCACAATTGGTTATTTCTTTGATGCCCAAGAGACAACACCTGGCCCTAGATGAAAGATATACCCTGAAGTGATTTTTCTATCATCCATGCTACCTCCCCAATCACTATCTGTATATCCAATTAGTTTGTAATCATTTGAAGATGTATACAAAATCCCAAAGCTCTTTGTTCCAGCTATATACCTTAAAACTCTTTTTCCAGCTTTCCAATGTGATTCCTTTGGTTTGTCCATGAATCTAGAGATGAGACTAACCCCATACGTGATATCTAGAATTGTGGCAGTTAGATACATAAGGCTGCCAACTAATCTTTTGAATAAGGTTGCATCAACAGTAGGACTTTTGTCATCCTCGCTAAGTTTTAAGCCCAATTCAATAGGTGTAGGAGCTGGATTCACATTTGTCATCTTAAATCTCTTCAACAAATCATTAGTATACTTACTTTGACATATAAAAATACCTTTATCATTCTGACTTACCTCTATACCAAGAAAATATCTCATGAGCCCCAAATCAGTCATATCAAATTCTCTTTCCATGGCTGCCTTGAATGAGTTAATTGACATGTTACCTTTGAATATCAAATCATCTACATACAAGCACACTATAAAGGTTTCTCCTCCATCATTCACTTTGACATACAAAGTTGGTTCATTGCCAAACTTCCTAAACTCATTGTTCACAAAATAAGAATCTATCCTGTTGTACCAAGCTCTAGGAGATTGTTTCAAACCATATGGTGCATTTTTCAGTTTGTATACTTTATGTTCTTCTCCCAAAACTTCATAACCAGGTGGTTGTCTTATATACACTTCTTCTTCTAAAATGCCATTCAATAATGCTGATTTAACATCCATTTGTTAAACTTTCTAATTGTTTTGAGCTGCTATAGGTAAGACCATTCTAATGGTATCCAATCTTGCTACAACTGCAAATGTTTCATTGTAGTCTATGCCTGGCTATTGTGTGAATCCTTAAGCTACTAGTTTTGCCTTGTGTTTCTCTATTTTTCCATCAGCATTATCCTTTGACTTGTAAATACACTTAACTCCAATCACATCCTTGCCTTTAGGAAGCTCTACTAGATCCCAAGTTTGGTTCTTTTCAATTGACTGGATTTCTTCATCCATGGTTGCAATCCATTTCTCATCTTTAATGGAATCCTCAAAATAAATTGGATCAACTTGTGTTAAGAAAGCAAAATTAGAACATAAATCATCATTTTTAGCCTCTTGTATTTCATCATAAATTTCTCTTAAACTACATGTCTTCTTTGAAGTGATTATAGACCTTGATCTTACTATTGCAAGTGTTGGATTAGCAGACTCACTGCTATTATTACTTGCTGGAGTAGTAGGATTTGGAGTGGTAGGAGCCCTATAAGGTGTTGTAGGAACATTTGCTTGTGTAGTAGGATTCACAACTTGAGTTTTATTCTCTTGTGGAACACTAGCTGCAATTGTAGTTGTTTTGTGTATGCTACCATCCCATGCTTCTTCTTCAACAAACATAACATCACGACTTATTATTAGCTTCTTTGTGATAGGATTGTATAGCTTATATGCCTTAGACTGTTCACGATATCCCACAAATATGCACTTCTCTCCTCAATCATCTAGTTTCTTTCTCAACTCTTGAGGCATCAATGAGTATGCCACACATCCAAAGACTCTCAAATGTGCTATATTAGGCTTCATTTTAATCCAAGATTCTTCTAGTGTTTTATTTATCACTACTTTTGTTGGACATCTATTTAATATGTATACTCATTTGGTAGATGTTTTACTCTTATCATACTTCGTGCCATTTCCATGATTGTTCTTTTCTTTCTCTCAGCTACTCCATTTTGTTGAGGAGTATACCTTGCTGTAAATTATTTCCTTATACCATTTTCTTTGCAAAAATTCTAAAAATCATTTGATATGTATTCACCACCTTGATCGGTTCCTAATGTTTTACTATTTTATCCACTTTCTTTCTCAACTTTTTCCTTGAACTCTTTAAAAACAACAAATGCATCTGATTTGTCATTCAACAAATAAGCCCATACTTTCCTGCTAAAATCATCAATAAATGTCAAGAAATAAAGTCTTCCACTTATGGATGGTGTTTGCATAGGTCCACAAAGGTCTGAATGCACTATCTCAAGTGGATGCTTTGCCCTATAAGACTCCCCAACTAGAAATGTTTTCCTAAGTTTCTTTGCCAATATGCAACTCTCACATGTTGTCTTAAGTGGCTCTATTGGTGGTAATCCATATACCATTCTTTTCTTGTATAAGAGTTGTAACCCCTTGAAGTTTAAATGCCCAACTCTTAAATACCATACCCAAGATTCATTTTTGTATGAAGCTTTGAAAGCTAATTCAAAAAACTTTTGCAATCCTTTTGGCTCTAAGAATAGTTCACTTTGGATTCTAAGTGGAAACATCCTATTTTTTGTCATTTCATCTTTTGCAATCAGCCTATTGCTTGGTTTCTTATCTAAAATCACACATTCACCATTTTCAAAGTATATTCTATATTCTTTTTCCACTAGTTATCCAATGCTTATGAGATTATGTTGCAATCTAGGAACATAATATACATCAGAAATATACTTCTCCTCACCTTGCTTAGTTCTTATGTTAATTCACCCTTTACCCATGACTTAAACTTGGTGATCATTCCCTAATTATACTTCTGATTTTATCAAATCATCCATTGTTGCAAACATCTCCTTACTCCCACTCATATGGTTGCTACATCCACTATCTAGGAACCATACTTCTTTAGAACTCTCTTGTGCTACATTGCATGTTATCAATATAGTGTTTTGTTTACTAGTGTTGGGCTGATTTTCATTTTTAAAGTGTGCCTTTTGTTTATTCATATCATATTGCCTTTTTCTACATTCAGATGTAAAATACCCAAATTTATTGCAATGATGACATTGGATGTTGAATTTATCATACCTTTCTCCTTGATGATGGTTGTGAGAATGGTTGCTACCCCTTCCTCTTGTTGGTGTAAAATGAGAATGTGGGCTTGATGTTGGTCTTCTACTTTCAAATTGTGTGATTTCTCTTCCTCCTCTTGGTGTAAAACATCCTTTGCCTCTACTGTTATTTGATCTCCCTCTTGTTTTTCCAAATGAAAGATGAGTCTTGAATGCATTCTCAAATGATGATGTCCTTGATCGATTTCATCTTTTTGATGTGCCAAGAGTGATCCCATTAATTCATCTACTAATAGCTGAGTAAGATCTTTGGACTCCTCAATGGCTACTACAGCTAGATCAAACTTTGTGGCTGAGCTTCTAAGTATTTGCTCTACAACTTTTTGATCCCCACTGGTTTCTCCATATGATCTAATCTGGTTTACTATTGCCATTGCATGAGTGAAGAATGAATCTATTGAATCTGAATCCTTCATTTGCAAGTTTTCAAAATCCCTTCTAAGAATTTGTAATTTTGTTGTTTTCACCTTGCTTGTGCCTTGGCATGTTGTTTGCAAACTTTCCCATGCCTGTTTTGATCTTGTGGTAGTTGCTATTTTTGGAAAAATGAATTCCTCCATTACCTGCTGAATAAAATATTGATAGAAGGAAGTTTTTAATTAAATATTGATTGAAGGAAGTTGAATCAGAGAAGGGTTATTAAGAAAACATTTTATGTTTCTTTTTGTTACAAGAGTTATCTTAGATACTTATGGTTGAATAGGTCCACTGATGGTAGTCACATGCAAGTATTTTTTTAATTGATTTGAAACCCTTATATTCATAATCATTCTAGAGAGCATGTTGGCCATAATAGAGGCTAAACTTATTTTTAGTACTATTTTATAACAATATTTGGCACCTATCTAGAATTCAATATGGAATGAACCTATGCCCTTTTATAGCACTGAGTTTCCAATGTATTTTAGTCTATGTAAACCATGGCATTACTTGCCATTCAGTCATGATTAAAATGTAATTATTTCTGCCTCATAAGGCACTTAGAGAAAAAAAAGATTGGTCAGCCAAATTTAGGCGCTAGTGTAGAGTGATTTTATTGCCATTTAATGGTAGTAGATCTGTAGCATAATGGCCTTTGGCCTACATAACTTTTATGGTTATATTAGACAAAATAGGCGTTAGATTATCATGCATGCAATGCCTAAATACTTGTATGGGTTGTTAAGTATGTTCTAAAATGTCTAATCGTAACATGAGTTACCATTTTCACTTAGTAACTCAACGGAGATTTGTTACTAATCTTAGGGTGATGGTAGATTAAGATCTTTACGCTAAGAGGTGTTCCTAGTCACAGCATGGTGGAGTTGAAGAGCACAAAGATTTGAAGATTCTGTGTAATTTTATAAGATTCTAAAATTTAAAAAAAACATATAAGATTCTATGCTTAATAATAATAATAATGCCTCTATGCATAATAATAAAATAGTTACAATGATAGATGGTATGCCAGTAACACTTCTATGCCTAATAATTATCTTTAAACAACCACATTGGAAGATGGTATGAGTGTCTATCGTTGCCTTATATATTTAAAAAAATATGAGTGGTACTAAATATGAAATAAATATGAGAGCTAATGTTGGAAGGTTAGAAGTTAGGAGGCACCACCACTAAGAAGAAAAAGGTGAAAAGGTCATATTTAATGCAATCTTTTTACAAATAAATTTCCTAAAGGTGTCTTAGAAAAATAGATATTGCTAGAATGTAAAATAAAACATAATGTAGATTTAAAGATAGTAAAATTGTAATGCAAGAAGAAAACTCCAGAAGGGACCCTGCCTCATATTTCTTATGGTTATGGCTAAGTGATATAGTTTTTGAAAATAAAAGAAAGGCAGATTTTAGTGAGAAAAAGCTAACACCTTGTGCTTTTGCCTCATATTTCTAATGGTTATTGCTAAGTGATACAATTTTTGAAAAGAAAAAAAGGCAGATTTTAGTGAGAAAAAGCTAAGACCTTGTGAGGAAAGAGAACAATACTATTGGAGAATTATAGCTATATATAGTCTTACTAGAAGATCATGAATATCATGAAGAACAACTCAAAACATATGTAATTGAGAAATTGCCAGGAGAAAAAATCTATGGCACAAGATTTCTAAGAGGTAATAGAGAAGAAATTTTCTAGGAGGTATCATCCAACTCAAGAATGATAAACAATTCTTTGTTCCAATTTATTGAAAGGCTCATAATTCAACCCTTGTGAGAAAAAACTCTATTGCAGCGAGTGTTTAGCAAAATTGAATCATCTGTTCTCTCTATCAATAATATTGATTTCTGCACAATTTTGAAAGATTTCTCTTCACCATTTGATAGGAAGCCCAACACCATCCATCAATGGCAAAGTAGTAAGCTATTTGATTGCATATTGTTATGCGAGGAAACTCTATTAGTGATATTCTACTGTGGGGAATCCTAATTTCCCATGATTGTTGAGTTGATTTGTGTTGGGAAATGAGATGTCTCAACCTTGCTACACATTTCCTATTATAGTTATTTTTATTTAATATTTTTCTATAGCAATTATGAATTGTCAGTGCATTGAAAATTGGTTTATTATGTGTCAAAAGATGCCCACATGGTAGTATATGATGGAAGGCCTATTTTTAGGCATATTATGACAGATTCTATGACATCTATAAGGGTCAAAAATAGGAGTTTTCATTTTGGACATGAGAGCTCATTTTGGGACTAGAATCTTGGCTGAGAAGCCTCACACATGGTTTTTTAAAATCACAGGTGGTTTCTTGTATAGCCAGAAGTCTATAAATTAGAGGCTTGAGGAGTTGTTTGCATAGTGTGAGTTTGCAGGTATTGTTATGCTACTGGAATGCTATCGAAATTCTTTGAAAGTTGTTTACTGGTGATACTCTTGTAATAAACTTGCTCTGCAAGTGTATGTAGTCTTGTTACTAGATTTGAAATACATTAAGCAGGCTTTTGGAGTGTGGGGTTTTTCACCCAAAAGGGTTTTCCCTAGGTATATCTAGTGTTTTGTGTTTTATTGTGTATTTCATGTTTTAAATGTGCTTCTGAATTTTCTGTAACTATTAGATTAGTTTCTAAAAGTTTTACATATTGTCTCTCCTCAAGATTGGCATAGGAAGTTGTTTCCGCTACTTTAACTTCCTTACAAGTAGTATCAGAACCTGATCACGTTTGGTTTCAGTTGTGGGTTGTTGGGTTTTTTGTGCTAATCAAGGTTTGAGTGGGAGCTTGTGCAGAGGATACTTTGTGATCTTGTTGCAGGCTTTTTAGATGGTGAGCACATCTAGGGGAATGGAGGTTAAAATTTTTTTTTGCACAAACTTTGAAATGTGGAAGTTGAAGATGGAAGATCTGTTGATTGATCGGGATCTATGGGATGCGGTGGATGAAAATGTCTAGAGGCCTACGGATACAGCTTTGGCTGCAAAATATGATGTAATGGATAGAAAAATTAAAGGTCTCATAAGATTGTGTCTTGCACACTTGATTTTGATAAATGTCCATGAAGAAACCACTTCGAAGAAGCTTTGGAAGAAGTTGGGTGAGATATACCAAGCTAAATCTTTAGTAAATAAAATTTTCTTGAGGAAGAAGTTGTATTCCTTGAGAATGGAAGATGGTGGATGAATTTCTAAGCATGTGGAAACATTCAATATGTTGGTGACTCAGTTGACCTCAGTTGGGATGAAAATGGATGAAGAAGAATGGTGCCAAACTTTGCTATGTTTGCTACCAGATTCATGGGACAACCTAGTCATGGCTATTGGGAGCACTTCAGTCACTCTGAAGATGGAGGATATTGTTGGTTCTCTACTCTCTGAAAAGATGAGAAGGAAGGCCTCCCTGAATGCCAAAGAGGCTTTGAGTGTTCGAGGATGACCAAAAGCACGAGGCAAAGATGAGAAGCAGCATGGCAATTCTAAGTCCAAGAATAAGGGGAGATCAAAATCTCCTGGTAAGTCCAAGGCAATATATTGGAACTGTGGCAAATCTGGACACTTCCAAAAGGAAAGTAAAAAAGAGAAGTAAAAGAAGAAGAAGAAGCAAGATTCTGACTCTGATTCTAAAAAGGAAGATGGAGATGCCTTTATTGCATCCTTCACCACTCATGGAGGTGATAATGCATGGTTGATAGACTCAAGTTCATCTTTCCACATGACTTCTAACAAAAACTAGTTTAATAAGTATGAAAACTATAATGGTGGTAAGGTGTATTTGGGTGATAATTCTTTCCTTGACATTGTTGGCCGTGGTAGTACTCATGTGAAATTTTCTGATGGTAGAGTTAGAAGATTTGATGGTGTCTTGCATATCCCAGGACTAGCAACAAATTTATTATCTGTTAGCAAGCTAATAGATGAGGGTGTGCATGTACAGTTTTCTAAAGTAGGTGTGAAAATGATGAGAGGTGCTATGGTGATAGCAGGAGGAAGTAGATTGGGTACATTGTACTAGCTCTATGCATGTACGGTTGAGTGCAATAGCACTTCTGATAAAATCAAACCAGAAACTACTTCACTAAAAAAAGAAGTGGTTTCCTCTTCTGCAGATGGTCATGGCTTCTCGGTACACAAGGGTACTTTGTCTATAGAATCAAAGTTGCTTGTAGAGAAGACTATGTTATGGCACTAGAGACTTGGCCACATTAGATAGAAGGGTTTGAAAGCCTTGAAAAATAAGAACCTTGTTGAAGGTTTGAATGATTGCAATCTAGAGTTTGACATCTGTGAACATTGTATTTATGGCAAATAGAACCGCATTTAGTTTAACTCATCTTCTCATAAGTCTTCATGTATATTAGATCTAATCCATTCAGATGTATTATGTCCTATTGATGTTGCTTCCATTGGTAAATCAATTTATTATGTTACTTTCATTGATGATTTCAGTAGGAGAACATGGGTATATTTTTTAAAGAGTAAATATGAAGTTTTTAGTCATTTTAAGGAGTTCAAGGCTATGGTAGAAACTCATACTGAAAAGAAAATTAAATGTTTGAGGACTGACAATGGCAGTGAGTAATGTTCTATAGATTTTGACAGATTATGTACAGATTGTGGGATTAAAAGATAGAAGACAACTCCGTATTCTCCTCATCAGAATGGAGTTGCTAAAAGAATGAACAAAACATTGATGGAGAAGGCTAGGAGCATGTTGAGTGGAGCTGGTCTAGAACAAAAGTTTTGGGTTGAAGCTGTTACCACTACTTGTTATTTGATAAATAGATCTCCTACATCAGCGCTTCTTGATAAAATGCCAATGGAGGTGTGGTCGGGTAAAAATCTTTCACTTAGACATCTGAGAGTTTTTGGTTGTGGGGCATATGCACATGTACCTAAGGAGAAGAGAACAAAGTTGGATTCTAAGGCTGTCAAATGTATCTTCATTAGCTATGGCTATGGTGTGAAAGGATAGAAGCTTTGAGACCCTGTTGCACATAAGGTGATTTATTTCAGAAGTGTTGTTTTTAGAGAGACTAAATCTTCTCCTGTTACTTTTCAGCCAGAACAACATAAAGAAATTAAATAGAAAAAAGATGTGATTCAACTTCCTTCTATGCCTGAGGAAGATGAATCAAGGCCCCAAGATAGACAAGAAGTTGAGGAGAACTCATCAAGCTGTAAATCTTCAGAAGAGGGTGAAGAGGAGGAAGAAGTGGAAGAACCTCCACCTCATCTTGTTCAAAGGTCTACAAGGCATAGGTAACCACCTAAAAGGTATGGGTATTCACTTGATGATTGGAAGTGTATATTTTCTTTGAATACTAACATTGATGAACCAAGATCTGTGCAAGAGGCTTTGCGCATGAATGATGCAGAGTGCTAGAAAGTTTCCATGGATGAAGAGATGGCAACCCTTGAAAGAAATGATACATGGGACCTAGTACCATTGCCTGAAGGATGCAAACCTATTGGATGTAAATGGGTGTTCAAGAAAAATATTGGTTCAGATGGAAATGTTGAAAAGTATAAGGCACAGTTGGTTGCGAAGGGATACTCTTAGGTTAAGGGTATTGATTATGGTGAGATTTTTTCTCCTGTTGCTAAAATGACATCCACTCATTTTTTATTATCTATTATAGTAGCTTATGACCTAGAGGTTGAACAAATGGATGTGAAAGCTACTTTCCTTCATGGTTATTTGGAGGAAGAAATCTATATGACATAGCCAGAGCACTACCTGGTAAAAGGTAAAAGCAAGTTGGTATGTAAGTTAAAGAAATCTCTATATGGACTTAAACAATGTCCTAGGATGTGGTACCATAAATTTGATACTTATGTGTTGAGTTTGGGATTTGTACTGTCTAAATCTAATCACTGTGTATATTTTAAATATGGTGTTGATCATTTCCTGGTAATTGCTTTATATGTTGATGACATGTTGTTTATTGGGAAAGGTAAAGGTTTGATTGTAGAATGGAAATCTCAACTCCCTACGAAATTTGAAATGAAAGATCTTGGTGCAGTAAAGCACATATTTGGGATGGTGATCAGAAGAGATCATGAGAATAGAAAGCTATGGCTTGGCCAGAGTAAGTATGTTTGTTTAGTTTTGCAAAGGTTTAACATGCAGGATTGTAAACCACTTTCTATTCCTATTACATTGGGAATGAAACTCTCTATTTCACAATGTCCTACATCCCCATTGGAGATGGAAGACATGAGCAGAGTGCCTTACTCGAGTGCAGCTGGAAGTTTAATGTATGCTATGGTCCATACAAGACCAGGCATTGCCCAAGTAGTGGGAGTTCTTTCTCATTATATGTCTAATCCTAGAAGAGTACATTAGGATGTAGTTAAGAGGGTCTTTAGATATTTACAGGGTACAATAGAGTACTCTATTTATTTTCTCGGTATAGGAGATTAGCATTCCTTGAGTATTCATAGTTTTGTGTATTTAGACTAGGCTGGTGATGTCGATAGTAGAAGGTCCACCAGTGCATATGTGTTTACTCTTAATGGTGGTGCAATCAGTTGGATGAGCAAGCGATAGGCTATGGTGTCTTTGTCCACTACTAAGGCAGAGTACATGATAGTTACTCATGCTTGTAAAGAAGCCATTTGGCTGAAGCATTTGTGTTTAGATATTGGATTGAAACAGGGTGTAATTACAGTTTATTATGATAGTCAAAGTGCAATCTGCCTTACAAAGAACCTAACTTTTAATACCAAGACCAAACACATTGATGTTTAATATCACTTTGTGAGAGATATGGTTGAGGATGGCAGGGTGAAGCTGGAAAAGGTAGAGACTGTGGCTAATGTTGTGGATGCATTAACTAAGCCCATGAGCACAACAAAATTTAGGTAGTGTTTTGAGTCTATGGGCCTCTTGGCCCCTTGCAGTTGATCCATGATGATGTTATTCCCCTAGCCCTTGCAAGGTATTCAACAAGTGAGAGAAAGTTTGGAAATGACATGTCTCAACCTTGTTGCACATTTCCTGTTATAGTTATTTTATTTAATATTTTCCTACAACTGTTATGTGTTGTCGATGCATTAAAAATTGATTTATTAGGTGTTAAAAGATGCCCACATGGTAGTCTATGATGGAAGGCCTATTTTTAGGCATATTATGACAAATTCTATGACATCTGTAAGGGTCAAAAATAGGTGTTTACATTTTGGACGTGAGAGCTTATTTTGGGACTAGAATCTTGGTTGAGAAGCCTTGCACATGGTTTTGTAAAACCACGGGTGGTTTCTTGTATAGCCAGAAGTCTATAAATTGGAGGCTTGAGGAGCTCTTTGCATAGTGTGAGTTTGCAGGTATTGTTATGCTACTAGAACGCTACCAGAATTCTTCCAAAGTTGCTTACTAGTGATACTCTTGTAATAAACTTATTCTCCAAGTGTATGTAATCTTGTTACTAGATTTGAAATACATTGAGTAGGCTTTTGGAGTGTGGGGTTTTTCACCTGAAAGGGTTTTCCCCACATATATCTGGTGTTTTGTGTTTTATTATTTATTTCATGTTTTAAATGTGCTTCTAAATTTTCTGTAACTCTTAGATCAGTTTTTAAAAGTTTTGCGTATTGTCTCTCCTCAAGATTGGCATAGGAAGTTGTTTCCGCTACTTTAATTTCCTTAGAATCTATATACCAAAATATGTAATTGGTTGCGATTAAAAATGCCAATAACAAATAGCTAATATGTGCTGTCTCTCAAATTAATTTTAAGCTCAACTGCAACTTGAGAATAGTTACTTTTCATATAATGAGAAAGGCCATATTGTCTTTTCATAATTGGGTCTAGAAGATCCTTGAATTCCATTGTTTTGATTTTCAGCTAAGTTTTTTTATTTTTGTATTGAAAATTGAAGATATAGAGAAAAAATCCAAACAAAACATAAAAATTAGAAATAAAACAAGGAAAGCAAGAAATATTAGAGATGCTGAGATGAAAATAGAAAAATCAAGCATACTTTATTACTTTTTATAAATAAACTATTAGTTTTTCATATCAGATAAATTTAATTTCCCTTGCTTTATTAATTTTGTATGAATAATCTATCATAGAAAATAGACTAATCTATTATTCTAACTAATATTATTAGTAAAAATAATTTATTTAGAGATATGCTTGTTATAAACTTAATTTTCTAAATATAAATTAGACATATTAATATATTAATATTAGATATATATAATTAGAGATATATAAAAGTTAATTTAATTAGGATTAAATGTAAGGTTATAATTTATTAATTGAATTATCTAGCATTAAATAAAATATATTAATATAATTAGATTAAAAATATTAACCTTAAAATATAAATTAAAATTGAATATTATTTTAGATTAATATATATATTTTTAATCTAATGTATATAAATTAATTTAGAGAATATAAGTACTTTCATGAAATTAATTCAAGATTAATAGTAAATATTTATAATGCTAAAATTATGTGATTTTTGTAAATAAATATTGTTAGAGTAATTCTAACCAAAATTACCATCTTGAAAGAAATATATTAAGTTGGAAACTTACATTCCATCTAATTTATGAGAAATTTATAAAGATGTTCAACTTACTTGCTTCTATCATCATTAAGCATTGTAGCAAGAGATGTGTTAAACTATTTTTAAAAATGCAAATCTTTTTGTTCATATGCCATGTAGTAGCCACTAAATTATTGATCAAGAATAACATTAGCTTATTCATAATTTGCTTCTTTACTATAAAACTTGGTTATATATTGAAAATCGGTTCACTAGGAAACTAATTGTTGGAATTAGATTGAACCATTATATTATATTCAATACCTAAATGTTAAAAAAAATTATCTCATTTAAGAGCAGAGGCTTCTTCCAAATTATTAATCATCTTTCCCAATGGTTAATGCAACATAACTTTTATTTTCCTCTTGATTTTTAGGTGAAGTCTCCCCAAACTTGTCATAAAACTCATAAAAATAGGAAAAATAGATAGATAGAGAGAGATAGAGGGAGAAAAAGACTGATAGTTAGGGTTATGATTATAATTAAGTTTACAACCAGGGAAAATATTTATAACAAAAAAAATTGTTAGGGTTGGAGTTAGAATTAGGGTTAGGGTTAGAGTTAGAATTATGGCTAGGGTTAGGGATAGAATTATGACCAAATTCAAAATTAGGGTTATGAATATAATTAGAGTAGGGGTTATAACTTTAGTTAGAGTTAGGGTTAGAATTAGGATTAGGGTTGGGGTTAGTCTTAGGGGCAAATTAGGGTTAGGGCTAGGATTAGGTTTAGAGATAAAATTAGGGTTAGGGTTAGGTTTAGGGACATAATTAGGGTTATGGGTTTAGTTATAATTAGGGCAAATATATAAGTAAAAATAATTCAACTAGAACTAGAACTTGTTGGCATATGGTATTACATCAGTAGTTAATTAAATGCTAGCATTTGGTATTACATTGTTAACTACAGCCAGTTATGAGTAGTTATGTTTGGTTTCATATAACCAGACTCCCCTCATAGTATTTATAAATGGTTTTGTATCTGCATTTGATCATTGAATAAATAGAGTTTACTTTACTTCATATGGTATCAGAGCCAAGTTAATATTTGTGTTGAAGCCACTGAGGAAGGATTGAAAGCCAAAGTAGTCAAAGGATGCAAAGGTTTCAAACAAAAGGAAATTATTTGTAGGTTGATTGGAAGTGAAAACAAAAAAGCATAGGATAGGTTGAAAGTGGATTGCCAGGTACCATATTTTGATTGTACCAGCCAAGAAAAAGCATTTGATCATGTGGCATTGTAAGTTTTCTAATGTTTGATGATTTAGAAGTTGTTTGTTGCTGAGTCTACTGGAATAAGTTTAAGATGCACACCTGTTTCATTCTATGCTCTTGTAATCTCCATAAAGAAGGCCTATCATGAGCATCTTTCTATTGCCTTTGAGTTTTCTTCAGTGATGCAAAAATGTGGTCTTTGTCATAAAAAGTTCATGGTCTGTTGTCTGATGTACAGAGGAGATGTATGCAAGGATGTGAATTTTTGTTGCCTCTATTAAGATTAAAAGGGTTATTTATTTTGTGGGCTGGTTTAAGCATGGTCTCAATTATCAAACCCCAACTGTGGTTCCTAGAGGGGATCTTGCCAAGGTTCATTGACTGGTTAGTATAATATCTAACTCCACAAGTATTCTTGAGGTCTTCTTTCACATTGACCACAATTTTAATCTCATGTATGTCAAGAATGCTTTTGTGAACTGGTATGTTGATGAGGGTATAGAACAAGGAGAGTTATCGAGAGGCCAAGAAGATGAGGATTCATTAGATGATGAAGCTTTTATTAATCACTCTTTCAGTGGAGTTAACAATGCATTGTCAACGATGTGTGGTAAACAACAACAACAAAAGATAGAAATTTACTTGCCCATCGATATTTCATTTGATGGAGCCATCTTTTCTATTCTTGATGAGGTCTCTAAAGACTCATTGAAGACATCAGTTGGTTAAAGTGTAATAGGGTCATATTAGAGGCAGGCGGCATTAGAGGATGGAGGATTTTCCATCATCTCAAGTTAGCTTCTGGCTTTGATATGATGCTTTGCATGAGAAGCATTTTTGGTTTTGGTTGTTTTGCTTTTCTTTGTTGATGCTGATGGATTTGAAGAATGTATGTTGTGGTGAAGATTTTTTTTTGGAGACGGGTTTGGGATTTAGTGTTGAGTTCAATATGCATTATTGTCCAACAAGTTTCAAGAGTATATGATCGAGAATTATACCCTCTCACGATCACTAGACAATGATAGAGATCTGTCGTATCTCTTAGGGATTGTTGTCAAATAATTCAAGACTCTGTGATTTGAGAGTTTGGGACTAAAGAGCTCAAGAACATAGCTCAAAGCTACACCTTTCCAAGGGTAGACGAGATAGCATGATGGAGCTCCGCTTGGTTCAGGATTTGTTCTTTGGGAGAAGATCTTCTATAAAATATGTATTCATATTATGTAATCAACTTTGTTGAGTATATTAGCATTCAGGGGGGGTCACTTGGTACTATTGCAGGAACAACGTAATAAGGGGAGAATGTTGGTATATGGTATTACATTGTTAGTTAATTAAATGTTAGCATTTGGTAGTACATTGTTAACTACCACCGGTTATGAGTAGTTCCTACCCTTGGTTATGAGTAGTTATGTTTGGTTTCATATAACTAGACTCCCCTCATAGTATTTATACATGGTTTTGTATTTGCATTTGATCATCAAATAAATAAAGAGTTTACTTTACTTCAGAACTAGGGTTAGGGTTAAGGATAAAATTGAGGTTCTCGATAGAATGAGCTTTAGGGTTACAGTTGAAATTAGGGTTACAATCAGGGCATATATATAACCAAAGGGTTGGGTTTACAATTAGGTTTAGGGATACAATTAGGGTTTGAGTTAGGTTTAGGTATAGAATTAGGGTTAGAATTAGGGTTTGAGTTAGCTTTAGGTATATAATTAGGGTTGTCAGGGTTAGGGTTAGATTAGAGTTAGGGTTAGAATTAAGGTTGGGGTTAGGGTTAGGGTTAAAATGATAAAGTCAGTGTTATGGTTATGGTTAGTGTTAGGGATAGAATTAGAGTTAGAGTTATGGGTTTCATTATAATTAGAGAAAATATATAAGCAAAAAACACTAGAATTAGAACTAAGGTTCGAATTAAATTACGGTTAGGGTCAAAATTAGGGTTAGGGTTAGAATTAGGGTTATGGGTTTAGTTATAAGTAGGGAAAATATATAATTAAAAATAATAGAACTATAACTAGGGTTAGAGTTAAATTAGAATTAGGGTTAAGGGTTAAGGCAGGAATTGGGACACCAGCTGGCAGACAAGGCTTTGGAAGTGTTTAATGCTTTGCTATTTCTGTTGAATTATGTGCCTCCTCCTCTGCCACCCCCTCCTCAGTTTGCAGAAGAAGATGAGCCCGTCGAGGATCATGAGTTGCAGGTTATAGAGCTAGCAGATTAATGGGGACCTTCTTCATGTTTTTTTGCCTTCAACAGTTACTTTCTGTTTGGTTTTTGTACATGCCAGATGCTCTGTAATTCCTTTTTTGAAAATTGTATACTCTCTAGCATGATTTTAGTCATATTATTCTGATCTATGTTTTTGAGATAAATCTGTATAATCTCGTTAAACTCAGGCTATAACCGAAGGTTTTCTTTGCCAATTCTTTCCTGCCGGTATGCCTTTTTTGAATCTGGCATTTTGTAATTACTTTTTATTAATAAATTTTAGTGGTTCGGCCACTTTTGTTTAAAAAAAAAAAAATTAAGGTTCTTGATAGAATGAGGTTTAGGGTTATAGTTCAAATTAGGGTTACAATCAAGGAATATATAACCAAAGGCTTGGGTTTACAATTCTAGGTTTAGGGATAGAATTAGGGTTTGGGTTAGGTTTAGGTATAGAATTAGGGTTATGGGTTTGGTTATAATTAGGGCAAATATATAAGTAAAAAACACTAGAATTAGAACTAGGGTTAGAATTAAATTAGGGTTAGGGTTAAGCATAGAATTAAGGTTAGCAATACAATTAGGGTTAGGATTACATGACAAATTTAGGATAGAATTAGGTTAGAGTTATAGTTTGAATTTAGGATAGAATTAGGGTTACCGTTATGGTTACAATTAGAGTTATGCTACCATTAGTGTTAGGATTAAGGTTATAGTTATGGTTACAATTATAATTATGATTTGAATTAGTGTTTGGATTAGGCTTGGGATTATGGTTGGAATTAGGGTTAGGGTTAGTATTGTAGTTAGGAAAATAATTAGGGCTGGAATTATGATCACAATTAGGATAGGGTTAAGGTTTGAATTAGGGTTGCCAGGGTTAGAATTAGGGTTAGGGTCAGAATTAACATTGGGGTTAGGGTTATGGTTAAAATGATAAAGTTAGGGTTAGGATTAGTGCTAGGGATAGAATTAGAGTTAGGGTTATGGGTTTGGTTATAATTAGGGAAAATATATAAGAAAAAATACTAGAATTAGAATTGGGGTTACAATTAAATTAGGGTTAGGGTTAACCATAGAATTGTTAGAATAAATTAAGGTTTACATTTATTAGTTTAATAAATAAATGTTTGTTTTATAAGTTAGGCAATTAGTTATTCCCGTAGTAGTTTTGAAGAAGTTATTGTGGTTACTTGTATCAAAATATGTGGTTTTATAATCCAATGCACTCAAATGTAAAATCATCTGAAGACAAAAATATATTATTCTATGTTTTATGTTTTGCTGTGTTAAAATGGTTTGATCTAGATATCTATGTTTGTGCTCACCATATTTCAATATGGTATCAGAGCAATATAAAAATTATGTGCCTTTGAGTTCAAATCCAGATATTGAAGAATCTGTGCAAGATGTTAAAAAAACTAAGTGTTAAAGGAAAAGTGGTTGCCTGTTTGATGCAATTTTTTATTGTTTCATGTTGTGTGTAGGAGGAGATCAAGGTTGCATTTCATGCAATTTGGGAGACATTTCCTACAATTTGTGAGTCATTTAAAACCATTGTATATGTTGCGTGTGAAGAATTCATGTTGCTAAGACTATGAACTTGTGAAGAAGTTAGAAAAAGGCGATACGATTGAGTGTCAAGATAGGTGTGATCAAATATTTTTTTTGCAGTCATGTGTTGATTTATTGATAAGCATTTTCGAAAGCCCTATATTATTCATTGAAGAGATCATGGAGAAGAAGGTTTCCAATGGAGAAAATTTCTACGCATGATAACAACATTGAAGGGAGTTTAAATGCCAATGTTGTTCATGTTGATGTTGTGAAGAATAGAGTTTGTGTTAATTTGTTGGGCAGTGACAGACCAAATGCATCTTAGAGGATGTTCATTCAAATGATACATTCAGAGGTGACATACATATGAAAATAGAAAGGTACATTTATAAACTTCCTAAATATTTTATGAAGGTTAAAAACAACCACTTAAAAGTTTTTACGTATTCCTTTGGAGAAAGTTAAAAGAAGTTTTAGAAAGGAAGATTTTTTTTAAAGGAGAGATTCTTTTATGTTTTAAAAGAGATTTTTTTTTGCATGAAAAAGAGGAGAGAAAAGTCTTAAAATATATTTAATAAGAAAAGGGAGACATAAGTATTAAGGAAAGGGCATTTAAAATATTTAAAATATTTACTTTTGAGAAATTGGGAGAAATAAGGGGAAGTATTTTAAAAAATTAATTTGGAGGTAAATTTAAATTTTACATTTTTGTGGTAAGATAAGGTTTTAACATTTGAAAATGCCCACACATTATGTTTATAGTTCTAATGCCATCCATGCTATCATTGATAGAAATTTGAGAGACTTGCATGCTTGTGCTATTGAAGAGTCTAAAGCAAATGGATAGAGTGTAAGCATATCAAAATGGAGGAAGGCGGCATCAGAGGATGAACGATTTTCGATCATCTCAAGTTAGCTTCTCGCTTTGAGATGATGCTTTGCATGAGAACCATTTTTGGTTTTGGTTGTTTTGTTTTTCTTTGTCGATGCTGATGGATTTGAAGAAGGTATGTTTTGTGAAGATTTTGTTTTGGAGACAAGTTTGGGATTTGGTGTTGAGCTCAATACGGATTATTGTCTAGTGAGCTTTAGAGTATATGATCGAGAATTATACCCTTTCATGGTCACTAGACAATGATAGAGATCTGTTGCATCTCTTAGGGATTGTTGTCAGATAATTCAGGACTCTTTGATTTGAGAGTTCAGGACTAAAGAGCTCAAGAACACAGCTCGAAGATATGCCTTTCTAATGGTAGACAAGATATCATGATGGAGCCCCGCTTGGTTCAGGATTTGTTCTTTGGGAGAAGATCTACTATAAAATATGTATTCATATTATGTAATCAGCTTTGTTGAGTATATTAACATTCAGGGGGGTCCCTTGGTACTATTACAGGAATAATGTAATAAAGGGGGGGATGTTAGTTTTATTACATGTAAACCGTAAAGGGGGGTGTTAGAATAAATTAAGGTTTACATTTATTAGTTTAATAAATAAATGTTGGTTTTATAAGTTAGGGAATTAGTTATTCCTATAGTAGTTTTTAACAAGTTATTGTGGTTACTTGTATGGGAATATGCAACTTTATAAGCCAATGCACTCAAATGTAAAATCATCCGAAGATAATAATATATTATTCTATGTTTTATGTTTTGTTGTGTTAAAATGGCTTGATCTGGTTATCTGTGTCTGTGCTCACCATATTTCAATAAGAATTAAGGTTAGTGATATAATTAGGGTTAGGATTACAAGTCCAATTTAGGATAGAATTAGGGTTAGAGTTACAATTCAAATTTAGGATAGAATTAGGTTATCATTAGGGTTACACTTAGAGTTATGTTAGCATTAGTGTTAGGATTAAGGTTAGGGTTATGGTTATAATTATAATTATGTTTTGAATTATTGTTTGGATTAGGGTTGGAATTAGTGTTAGGGTTAGTATTAAAGTTAGGAAAATAATTAGGGTTAGAATTATGATCAAAATTAGGATAGGGTTAAGCTTAGAATTAGGGTTGTCATGGTTAGAATTAGGGTTAGGGTTAGAACTAAGGTTAGATTATACTTAGCATTTATTTATAAGCCTAATGTTATATCTAACCCTATTTATAAGCCTAATCCTAACCCAATCACTAAACAAAATCCTAATTCTAAATATAATTATAATTATTATTTAATATATTATAAAATTATATTATATAATTATATAATATAATATAGTTTGAATTAGGCTTGCCATTGCAGATGCTACTAGCATAGCTATATTTAAAAAATATATCTAAAGTACACTAAGAGATGTCATTCTCGAGGTGCCTATTTCTACCTACGTGTGGTAAATTGATAAAAAAAAATAGGCACCTTGAGAAGGATATCTCTCGACGTACTTTAGATATATTTTTTAAATATAGGTATGCTAGTTAAATCATTTGCTAAAGATGAGTTTGTCAGTCTTAAAAGTATATGTGTCCATAGATCCTTTGAGCACACCGAGGGAAAGAGTCATAATGTTACCATATCAACTTCATTTCAAATCATGATCTTTGTTGGTACCTTGTGCCTCAATTAAGCCACTAAAGTGATCTTTAGTTAGGAAGTTTCTAAGTTTTCAATTTCTAAATTATATCCGTGAATCTTAAGTCCTTGTTGTGGCATTTCTAGCCACCTTTCTAGCACCTTGTTTGCACCCCTATAATTACATTTTGTGCAGACTAGATACCTTATCTTTAGTTATATGAATGAGAACAATCTCAGAGAAAAGTTATGCTAAGTTACGTCTATACATATATTTGGAATTATCATGAGTGTAGAGTAAATTTATATCAGTTTTAAATAAAGATTACTTACTGGTCTAGTTTTTAATTTTTCCAAATAGAAGTCAATACTAGATATGTTGATATCATATGCTTAAATTGAATCATCCTTGTTATTCCAAGAACGTATTATATTAAATTCTTATTGCTTAGGATGGTAGAGTTTTTGCAAAAGAATATAATAAAGAAAATGAATAGTACCTTTTAGATGGCTGGAACATAATAAAGGATTGTTATACAACACTTTTGTTGTGATCTATGGATATGACTATGATAAGCTTCACTTACACTAAGATTCAATAGAAACTTATGCAAAACTAATTTAGGAAGCCGTAGATTGCTTATGGGATAGAATATTGACTGAGAACTACATTATTTCTTATCTATTCTAGGGACTAGATTAATAATGAACTCTTGTATTTGTAGTAGATTGTATTACACTCTTGGACATGTATATAGTTGACTTTGACTTATGAACACTAGGTTTTGACCTTGATCAAGTAGTTTCTTGTTTGATGCATGAAGAACTAGTTCTCAATGATGGTAAAAACTCATTTATTTCAAGATCATTGCTAGCTAGAGAGTTTAGGTGTGAGGTTGTAAGACATTATGTGTAAAATGTTATAAGGGCATGGATATTTTCTTTTCTCCATTGATATATGTAAACATAAGCAAGGTATATGGGGTTCTTGGCTTTTGAATTGAATGATTCCTATCCTATGACTTTTATGGAAAATAGAGCTCATTATTAAACCATATGCTTGCATGAATACCAATGGATAAGATAATTTGTCGATATATTGAAAAGTTAGAGTTTGAATCTTTTCCTAATTATGCGATATTGACTTAATTATGACCAAAGGATCATTGGTCTATTACTGGTAATTGATGGATACATCTATTTAAAAGCTTGTCATCAAAAATGATTTATTTTTAATGAATAGTGGAAGTAAGTATATTTGAATGTTTCTTTTAGGAGATGTATGTCTTACTGCATATGTATGTTACCATCCTATATGCATCGATGGATGTTGTATGTTTTTCTTGTGAATCTATTTCTATTTCTACATCATTGTGTGATAAGTTTTACATTGAGCATGGATGTGTGTTGAATGTGGAGAAATAGAGAAGGGTAGGTTCTTTTTAGCCTATCTACCAACCTATCAGCATGTTTGTTCTCATTGTAGCTATGGACAGTAAGTTAAAAGCATCAAATTATTCCATAATATCCCAAACTCTATGTCTATAAGACTTGTGCAAATCATTTTTTGGGACATTTAAACCTCTTACTTAATTTACAATGAGTTCACAGTCCCCAAATACCTACATAAACACTTGATTTTCCTCTTTCTTGCCCATTCTAAGCCATGAATAAGTGCATCATACTCTATTGTATTGTTAGTGCAACTAAAAGAAAATCTAAAAGCTAAATAGTACTTCTCACCTTTAAGACACTCAAGCATTGCCTCTCCCCCATCACCATTTTTACTCCTTGACCCAACAAAATAAAGCTGTCAAAGTTCATTAGACTGTTGTTCATACTATTATTTTTCATCTATTACAAGGTTAGGAACAACAATTCCTTATTCATGAATCATATAAATACTCAATCCTGCTTCCTCGATGTGTTTGAATGGATCAACCTCATAATTTTTAGCTGCCCACTCATCCAAAAAGAAATCAAATATACATTCTATGGGAAAATTAGGATCTTGGACAATAGGTTGTTCCTCTTGTTGATGACTGGTAAGATTTGTAGTAACAACACTAGGAACGTATGGCTCTATATGGTCTTTCACTATAGGTTATGATTTCACGGTCACCCTAGTGCCATACCTTGTTATAGAAAACATGTGTGACCAATTAAAAGATAGATAACCTCACAACATTTCAATAAAGTATCTAAAAAGCCATATGGCAAAATATGGTGGTAGATCTATGACATAGATGTCTTGAGGAATAGAGAAGTTTGGACAAGCATCCAAGGTGAGGTTGAAACTTTTAATAACCCCAACCATGTTTATGGTTGTCCCATCCAATTGTACTACTCCTTTGGCAAAAGGTTCATATGATAACTGAAGCTTATCTACTAACTTCTTTACAATGACTAAGTTGCTTGCCCCTGAGTCAATCATTTAGTTATGGAAAAGGTACTGGCCAATAATCAAAGATACATAAAATGGAGGTGGTTTGACATCTTTGTTGGTTGTTCACCTTTGTCTTGGGGAATATTAGCAAGCACAACTCTAGGTTGCTTCATTTGATAAGGTGAGATTAGACAAAGCCTTTTGTATTAAATCTCTTTGACCAGGAAGAGATAAAGACTCCCACATTGACATACTAACATTTGTCTTTTTCATATCCTCTAAAATAATAAATGGGATTGTACTAACCTTTTTTCATCCTTTTGAACATCTCCTTGTGTTTGTAATGGTTGTGGTTGGTTTCTAGGATGATCTTTGTGTGCCATAACTTGACCTCTTAGAAGAATTTAAACATTTTGAGAAGATGATGGACCAAAAACACCTTGGTGGCTTGTAGAAGCTTGATTTTTCCCATTATCAGCTTGTTGTCCTATGTCAACAACCCTCTTTTTGGCTCTTGTATTGGATGCTATTGAGTGATATGACTAATTTTGTCCATGTGGATGACTTACCCTACAAAAATCTTCTCCTTTCCATTTCATGAGAGTGACATCATGCTGACCATGCCTAGGATGAGAGCCTTGGTATTCTT
Source organism: Cunninghamia lanceolata (assembly GCA_027924645.1). Lineage (NCBI taxonomy): Eukaryota > Viridiplantae > Streptophyta > Pinopsida > Cupressales > Cupressaceae > Cunninghamia > Cunninghamia lanceolata. The sequence goes on from BSBN01000606.1 coordinate 14,907,913, forward strand.
GAGTTTATTGTGTTGCATCTTGTTGAACAACAATTTTGATTTTTTACCATGAGGGCCTGATTAAACATTCCATTGCAACACGTGGCTTGGTTTTGAGGTTGGTTGCATGTAAAACACCATTTGTAGTCTTCTACCATATTATTTTGTACTGGTACAAGATCTCTAGAAGTGCTAGTAGCATTCTAATTATAGGGCCAATATGGCCTAGCATTGAAATTCCTTCTTTGACCTTGGGGATCAGCTTGGTAGGGAGGCCTATTAGGATGACTGGGCTGATGGAGAGCTTGGTAAGGAGCTTGGTAGGGTCTAAAACTTTGATTTTGTTTTTTCTTAATGTTTACTAATTCATTACCAAAGGTCTGCAAAAGGCCTTTTATCTCTTGGATCTCCTGAGATTGAGTTAGGATAACATTTACTAGGCTAGATGCTTGGTAGTTTAGTGCTGGTACAATAGGTACAACAACTATAATAGGTATTTGAAAAGGTATAGGTGGACATACCTCTAGAAAGATAGGCATTAAGGGCATTTGAGCAATTTTACCAGCCTATATCAGGTTATTTTCTTCCCTTATAACAATATCATATGCATTTGGGAATGTAGTTCCCCCATAGAATGAATCATTACTGATATGTCACTATTAAGGGCCTTCATAAAGTATAGAAAAGCATGCTCAGTAGAAGGCCTTACTATTTGTGGGGTTCTATTCCAAGTCTTCTAGAAATAGAAATTAAAATCTGTCATATGCTCCTATGGAAATCTTCTGGTGGTAGTCATCTATTATACCAATGATAAATGGTCTAATTTATCCTCAAATTGCTTATTAAGGGCATCCCCCAACTAGTCCAATGTTGTGATTAAATTGATAGTCAAACCCCTAAACCACTGTAGTGCCTCTCCTTTCAAAGAGGTGTCGAGAAGTTTGATTGCCACATTTTCAACATTGATATTGTGGACTACACATAGTGTGGCCACATCTCTAATGTGTTCAATAGGTGTGGTTTGATCTTCTCTAGTGGAAAAGGCAAGCTTGTAAGGTCTTCCATAGGTATATCATCATTTGGACAAGATTTAATGGGCTGCCCCCATTAAATGGTGCAAAAGCAAATTGCCTTTCCATAGGTATATCACATGAATTGCATCAAATTATTCACTCTAGCACACAAAATCTTAGTTCTATGAAGGCCATATTGGCAACTGACATTGCTTTGCATTGATAGGTGTTGTCATTGATGGCAACTAAGATCATCTCATTCATCCACATAACATAATTTGTTCACACCAGAAGTCAGAATCAGAATTTGTCTTAAGTCCGGGCAGTTAGGAACAGAGCAATGACAAGGTCTGGTATATTGGTCTGGATCTTTCCAGTGGAAATGCATGGTTTTCTACGGATCTAAATTAGTTTTAAGCATTGTCAAGGCACTCTAAATCTAGATTTTTGTCCTCTGGTGATGAAGGACTTAAAAGATATTAGCTTCTGAGTATTGGGTTTCAGTTTGACAGAACAGACATAAGAAGAATAGACCAACCTTGTGAATGATCTTAATTTCGGATGTATAGAAGTTGTTTATTGGGCAATTGGTGATGATCCGTGATGGTAGCTAACATGATTGGTGATTTGTGAGTGCAAGTTTTCATCTACATCTCATATTTTGCATGGATCTAGCTGACAAAGCAAAGTACTCAACAAAGTTCAAAATGTTCTTGAAGCCGACTAGTAGAATGATTGTAGATCATGTTGTGGATATATATAGCCAATGGAATTGGATGATTTTGTGTGTGTGGTGTGTGAGTAAGGTGTAAATGTGAGAAGAGCATAAATCTAAGGTGTGAATGAAGGCAGAGCAATAAGAAGAGCAGAGCAAAGATGAAATGTGTAAAATAAGTTTTTGCACTTAACTGGAACTGAAACTCTTGCATGGCTAGATGTTATTTATCAATTTAAAATATGTGCTATTCTCTTGTAATATTTCTGTAGGCAGTGAGTGTCCATTTGAGAAGTGAGATCTGGGTAGTGAGCCCGAATGCATGTGCATTCCCATTTGTAAAAATACTTTTAACAGGGTATTAATTTTTGTGGGTTAACCCCACCGTGGTTTTTCCCTTAACTGGGTTTCCACATTAAAAATCTTGGTGTCAAATGTGTTTTTGTGTTACTGCTCTTACACTTATGATTGTTGTTTTCATGGTTAAGTTATTGAATTGTTATTAAGTGGTAAAAAAAGGAATTAATAGAAAGCTCCAAAGTTTTGAGACAACTGATAGACCCCTCCTCTCAATTTTCTATCATATTTCCAACACTTGGTATCAGAGTGAGGTTCCTTTGAGAACCCTAACAGTTTGAGGAAAAGATCTCGGAAGAAGATTTAAATGGGTTCATTCAAAGATCAACTTCAGTTGGCCCTAGAAGAGCTTGTTCAGTCTAAAATAGAAATTAGTATTTCTGAGAGGTGAACTTAAGGATGTTGTTGATGCCATTGAAATGTTAAAAGATAAATTGAAGAAATCTATGGAAAGGAAAAAGCAGCTACTTTTGTAGCTATCCAGTTTACCTGAAGAAAATGGCATGAATGAAGCTTTTGAACAAAAGACAAAGGAATGTGAGAAGCTATCAAAAGAATTTGTTGTTCTAAAAATTGAAATGGAATCTAGGGTGATGAGGTAAACCAAAGAAAGTGAAGATAGGAAGAAAATTGAAGAAGATCTGAATCAAAAATGAAAAGAAAGAACCAAAGAATGTTGTAAATTGGATAGAATAGTTAGCCATCTAGAGTTTGATCTACAAGAATGTAGAGACAATGAGAGAGAACTTGAAGGCAAATTGTCATTCTTAGACATGACCTAGAAGTTGCAAATGAATATAAGGAGAGGTTCAAGATAAGCTCAGCAAAACTTGAAGCATTGCTCGAAGGATAGAAAAAGGTTGATGACAAGCATGGTCTTGGATATGAGAAAGGTGAAAGCTCCAGATCTGGACAAAGAAATTTTCAACCTAGGAATGGGAGAAATAGAACTAGAAAATGTTTGGTAAGACAACCTAATGCTCAAACATATCCATCATTCAATGGAAATTCTTTCAATTGCAACAAATTTGGTCATAGAGCTACTCAGTGCAGAAGCAGAGTAAATCAAAATGGTCCATCCTTCTCTGGTAAATGTTTCAAGTATAAGAGGTATGGTCATAGATCAAATGAGAATAAAAGTATGATAATGAATAATGCTAAGAATAGAGGAAATGGGAATTCCTTCAATGGTTACTATTTTTCTTGCAATGGGTTTGGACACATGGCTAATCAGTGCAGATTAAAAGGAAATGTTGTGTTCTTTAATTGCAATAAATCTTGTGATATTGCAAGATTATACTAAAGTACAAACAATTGAAGAAGAGGTCTGGTGAACAGAAAACTAGATGAGTAGATGAGTAGAGTCAAGACAAAGCTAAAGAAAAAATTGATGTGAATGAGATTCAGAATTAAATAAACAAAACATGGGTCAAGAAAATAATTATGAATGACAGTAATGGATCTGCATCAGAATTGGGTGCTGAAAATTCCTGTGGGAATTGATTTGGGAGCCTTGGCTCAGGGGGAGCAGCATTGTAAATCAAATTCCCCGAGCCAGTAAGTAAGTGCCTAAATCTAGAATAGTGAGAAAAGATATCTTAGATTGTTTCAGATTATTTGGAAGGATTTCTAGAAGAAAAGAGGTGGATATGGAAAATTGTGGAGTAATTTATGAGAAACTATTCAATAGACAGAGTAACCAAATGTATTAGGGCAGAGCATTTATTACAAAGACAAATTAGGTGCTGTAGAGCATGAAAAGATCATTCATTCCTCATTTAGATCACTTTGCATCAGAAGAAAGCAAGAAGAGAAGAAGTGAACTAGTTCAGAGCTGAGAATTCTCAATAATTGAAGTGCGAAGAGGATCTCCAACCAAAACCGTAATCTACAAAACTAGGTATTTCTATTTTCTGTGAAACCTCTTGAATTCTCAATCTCTATAAATGGCTACACCTTTAGTTGTTGATATCACTGAAAGTCCCCATTCTAAATTTAAGAAGCATCCTTACAAATCTATTGAAGTCAAACTGCTAGGTGCTTTTTTCGAGTGTTCCATATGGGGTTTACATGTTGAAGACATTAGGGCATACATTCATTGCAATATAGAATTTAGGAATCTAAAACTGGTAGAGTTGTTTAAGAGCCATCTAAAAGATGACAATTACCAATGGAAAACTATATTTTAAGCCTTTGAAAACAAACATTTTCTGCAAATGATTAATTTTCCATCTTTTCATGAAAGTGAATGGGTTTGGTATGTGTTGAGCTAGATGAAGAATGAATTTATTTGGCTACTAAAACCATTTAAGATCACTAAAGATGTTGTCAGAATTGTGATCAGGATGAATGCAAACAGTGGATTACCTATGTTGAAAGCTATGAAGAATCACACTGTTACTAATGCAACTAGAGTGAAGTATGACAAAAGAGCAATGATAATGACATAATAGAACCAGATGTCAACTTTGCTTCTATGATACTTTGCTATAAGATCTATCACTCTAGCAGGGAGAATTCATTTTCTGGGACTATAATATATGTAGCTTATAAGACGTCAATGAAGAATGCTGACTATGATCTATGTGAATTACTATAGAATTAGTTGGTAGAGAATCTGAGAAAAATAAAAAAGGACATGAAAAACTTTTTCAAATATGGTTCTTTGATCATATACCTATTTTTCTATTTCATGAATGAAATGCCTGGAGTGCAAGGTGTGTACTGGATAAATGACAGGCCAGTGGCAATCCAGATAAGAGATAATTTATATAGCCTTGGAGATTCAGGAGCACAAAAGAGTACAATCCAGGGGTATTTAAAAATATTTCAGAGTCTAATGCATGCAAGGGAAAGAATCCCTAATTCAGTTGTAGAAAAGTATGAGAATGACATATGTTTTATGGTGGACACAAATCAATGTTTGATGGAATCTTTAGAACCAAGAACAGTATGGATAATGCTAATGGGTTATGAGGTGGATGAGAGAGTTCTAGACATGTATGCTCAACATCTTCTAATAAAACCTAAAGATGCCTTTATTGAAAGGTTTGGAACATACAAGGAACTAAGCTTAAAGTTGCATGTGGAACTTAGACAGATAGAAACAAAAAGAAAAGTGCACAAGCAAGTGGATATGTATGTAGAAGGCATTGGGATTACAAAAGAAGTAGTGACAAAGAATAGAGAAAGGATTGAAAAGATGAAAAGCACTGAGCAAACTTTAGAAGAAAAAGCAGAAAGTGAGCCAGCAATTGCTTCGGAAGTCCCACCAAGTTCCTCAAGGAAGAAAAGGAGTTTTGCAACTCTTGCTAAGCAACCCAAGACCACTTTCACCAAGAAACCAGAAGCCACTCCATCTGGTGAATGAGGGAAAAGAAAGAAAACCAAGGAAACAAGAACCCATAACACAAAGAGAGATGAAGAAGTGAAAGAAATAAGATCCAAGAAAGCTAGAACTTCAAAGACTTCTAAAGAGCAGCCTTCAAGAAGCAATAAGGCTAGTAAAAAGAAAGAAACTGGTAAGGTGACTATGAATATCGATGAAATTTTAAAAACAATCATTGTTCATGGAAATTTAAAGCCTATCAGAGTTTACTATGATAATTTTGATCAAGCAAATAAGAAAATTTTGGAAGATGCCATTATCATAAATTTGAATAAATTCAATAGAATCTGATTGGAAGTTTTAAAAGAACTTCCTAAAAGTTTAAGGAAAGTATTGGAAATGAAGAAAGAAGCAACCAAGGCTAAATACCTAGAACTTAGAGAGTATGTCCTCTCCACTTTGTGTCTTGTAATGACTAGAAGAGAAGCAGATAAAATCCTCAGAGAAGTTAAAGAAAAATTCAGAAGCAAGGTCCGGATAAACAAGCTAATGCTTGGTAAAACTGAGGAAATTGCAAAAGAAATAGAAGAAATTTTGAGAAAGGCTTTAGACAAAGATAAATATTATATTATTTTAGAGAAACAAGTAGAAGAATTCAATCCTCTAGTTCTAGAACATGAATCTCTAGAAGAACATATTATTGATGACCAAGGTATTAATTTAGATCCTCTAGAGTTAACGTATGAGGAGACTAATGCTGGATTTGATTCATCAAATTTGAATGTTGGAGAAGTTTAGTAAGAGGAACAAGTCAATCAGGAGAACATAGAAATGATAGACAAAATAGTTGATGCAAGAGTAACTCCTCCACCTGATCATTCTAGAAAAGAAGAGGATATTGCTACTACACAGAGTCCTCTAGATCAGGTAGCAAGTGGTGAACAAACATGAAAGAGTCCATATGTAGAGAACACAAAGAAAAGTAAAGAAGAGAAAGATGAAGAAAAAGGAAAGAAAGATAAAGCAAAAGAAGATGGTGCAAATGTTGAAGCACCTAAAGCAGATACTAAGAAATCTAATGAACCAAAGGATGGTTCAAAAAATGTTACAAGAGACACTGCAAATGTAGTGAAAAGTCTTCTTGAAAAAAAGATGATTTAGCTTGATGAGTCTAAACTACTCCAAGGTCTAGCCAATCCAGATGCTCTCTCTCCAATTCAATTGATAAAAATAACATTATTCACCCAGGTAAAGGCTAGAGAAAAGATGTTAAAGTTCCATATGGACAACAATGATCTACTGGGGCTTGCAACCAAGATTTTGGAAAAGCTAATGCCTTCCTACCAGAAGAGTCCATCAGATTCCCCATCCAGACATATGAAAAATCTTGTAAGTTCTATAAATACTCATTTTGAGTCCTTTGAGAAGTCCAGAGAGACAAAAGTCAGAAATGAGTTTTTGGATAAGAGATTTGGTGAAATTCAGAGTCTAATAGAGTATGATAGGACTATATTTTCTATCAATATAAAGAGTATTCAAAATACTCTAAGTGATGGAAGTGATGTATATAAAATTTGTCTATCCTGGCCCAAAGTAAGTGAGGATATTGAGAAGAAGATAAATGAACAAGAACTAAAATTATCAAATCTATCCAATTATTTTTAACCTCTAACTATTTCAACCATAATTCAAGAATGTGAAGTAATTAGCATGACTGATGAGATAAAGAGACTTGTCAAAGAGAAATGCAACATTATGAAGAGAATGTGTGAGCTTTAGGGATTGATTTCCCTTAAGTTAGAGACAATGTATAATGCCCTATCTGAAGCTTAGATTGCAGTTCAGACTAGTGATCCATCAAATCTATCAAAGGTAGAAGCATATTTATTTTTGTTGAGTGGGAACATCTCAATTTTGGATGGAATGAAGAGTACTTGGGCCTCTGAACTTGTACAAATAAAAACTAGCTTTGTAGACATTCTCAAGTTTATGTAATTAGAACTTAATGATTAGTTGTACATATGTGGCAGTATATACAGAATTTTTGGAAAATTTTGGCCTAAGACCCCACCCTTTGCCATTGATGTCAAAGGGGGAGTGAAGAGCAATGAAAAATGAGGAATCCAACAAAAGTGGAACTTTGGAACTAATAGAGAAGCACAAGTGTATAGAGTAAGGGGGAGCTACATTAGACACTTAGTCATTTTTCACTAAGTGTTGCCATCAATATCAAAGGAGGAGGTTGTTGGCAAGAGACACTGCTTCATATTGATAGGTGTTGTCATTGATGGCAACTAAGATCATCCCATTCATCCGCATAATACAATTTGTTCACACCAGAAGTCAGAATCTGAATTCGTCTAAGTTTGGGTAGTTAGGAATAGAGCAGTGACAAGGTCTGGTATGTTGGTGTGGGTCCTCTAGTGGAAAGGCATGGTTTTCTATGGATCTAACGTAGTTCTAAGCATTGTCAAGACACTCTAAATCTAGAGTTTTGTCCTCTAGTGATGAAGGACTCAAAAGATATTAGCTTCTGAGTATCAGGTTTTCGTTTGATAGAATAGACAGAAGAAGAACAGGCCGACCTTGTGAATGATCTTAATTGTAGATGTATAGAAGTTGTTTATTAGGGAATTGGTGATGATTAGTGATGGTAGCCGACATGATTGATGATTTGCAAGTACAAGTTTTGGTTTGCATGTCATTTTTTGTATGGATCTAGCTGACAGAGCAGAGTACTCAACAAAATTCTAAATGTTCTTGAAGCAAATTGGTAAAATGATTATAGATCATGTTGCAAATATATAGCGCTGATAGAATTGCATGATTTTTTGTGTGTAGTGTGCAAGTAAGGTGTAAATGTGAGAAGAGTAGAAATCTAAGGTCTGAATGAAGGCATAGTAGTAAGAAGAGTGGAGAAAAGATGAAATGTGTAAGATAAGTTTTTGCAGTTAACCGGAACTGAAACTCTTGCATGGGTAGATGCTATTTATTAGTTCAAAATTTGTGCTATTCTCTTGTAATCTTTCTGTAGGTAGTGAGCTTCCATTTGAGCAGTGAGCTCTGGGTAGTGATCCCAAATGAATGTGCATTCCTATTTGTAAAAAATACTTTTAACAGGGTATTAATTTTTGTGGGTTAACCCCATCGTGGTTTTTCCCTTAACCAAGTTTCCACATTAAAAATGTTGGTTTCAAGTGTGTTTTTGTGTTTCTGCTCTTACACTTATGATTATTTTTTTTATGGTAAAGTTCTTGAATTGTTATTAAGTGGTGAAAGAAATAATTAATTGCAAAAGTTCCAAAGTTTTGAGACAACTCATTCACCCCCTTCTCAGTTGTCTATCCTATTTCCAACAAGCCAAACTATTATTTTTTATTGATTAATAAGAGTTTATTTCGTACAAATCTAGGAAATACTTTAAAATATACATGAAAAAACTGTTGGCAAGAGACACTATATGGATTCATTGTTGTTGTCATTGATGGCAACAAAGGTCATCCCACATATCCGCAAGTCATGATATGTCTCTACCGGAAGTCAGATTAAAGATTGTTGTGGTCCGGTGAACAAGAACAGAGCATGTGGCAAGGTCCGACAGATTGGTCCGGATCTCTCAGAGGAAGTGTCTTGGTGCAGTGTGGATTTGGGGAAGTCAAGAGGACTATCTTGAGTGGTATATACCAAGGATTTAGCCTCCGGAGATGGACAAGGAAAAAGATATGAATAGTTGAGTACCGGATTCCTGAGAGACAGTGAAAACAGAGGAAGAACTGACTGGCAGAGTATCAGACTGCTTTCCGGATGTGTTACTGTTGATGACAAAGGTTGTGAAGGCATGAATCATGTTTGGCCGACATGATTAATGATATCTACAAGTATATGCTTGATCCGCATTGCTTGGTGAGGAAGGATTCAGCCGACAGAACAAAAGTTTGTAAGAAACTAGACTGTTCCGGATGCCGACTAGAAAGGTGATGAAATTACTTGTGCGGATATATATAGAGGATTGATTTAGTTGTGAAGGGTGTGAATGTGTGAAGGTATATGCGAACAAGTCCAAAGCAGAGCAGAAGTAGCAAGAAAGATCCGGTATGTGAAAGGATAGCAGAATAAAGAACAGAGGAAAGATGAAGTGCAGCAGATCAGTGTACTGAGCCTAACCGGAACTGAACTCCAGCATATGCAGATGCTTCCAATCAGTTCAAGACTGTGATTCTTATCACTTTGTAGACAGTGTGTCTTCTTGTAGGCAGTGAGCCTCTTGTGAGCAGTGTGCTCGGGCAGTGAGCCCTAATTGGCAAGTGCCATTTTGTAATTTCCTATTCTTCTAACAGAGAACAATTTTTGGGTTAATCACCTCGTGGTTTTCTCCCTTAACAGGGTTTCCACGTCAAAAATACTGTGTCATGTGTTTCTTATTTCATGGTAATGTTTTCTGTGTTTGATTTAATGCTGCATTAATTAATAAGGAAGTTCAGATAGAGAAATATTGGGATAACTGATTCACCCCCCCCCCTCTTAGTTATCAACAATTGGTATCAGAGCTAAGTTCCTCCTAATAGAGCCTAACAGCTTGAGGAAGATCTGGGATTTCAAATGGATGCATATGGTTTAAGAGAGCAACTCAAGACTGCTCTTGAGGATCTTGAACAGTCAAATTCTGAAGTCAGTGAATTAAAGGAAAGACTCAAACAAGCTGATGAATTCATGAGAGAATTAAAAGATAAATTAAGTCTCTCTATGAAAAAGAGAAAGGAGCTGCTCCAACAGTTGGCAAGACAAAGTGAAGAAAGCAATACAAATGAAGAATTGACTGAGCAAACCAAGTTATGTGAAAAGTTATCAAAAGAAGTCATTATGTTAAGACATGAAATGGAATCAGGAACTATAAAGTTTACTCAAGAGATTGAAGAAAAAAGAAAGGCTGAAGACAATCTAAGACAATCTCTTAAGGAAAAATCAGAAGAATGCCACCAGATGGACAGGATTATCAGACATCTTGAATCTGATCTTGAAGATGCCAAAGATAATGAAGAAAAACTTGAGGATCAAATCACCTCTCTCAAAAGAGACCTTCAAACAGCAAATGAATATAAAGAGAAATTCAAGATAAGTTCTGCTCAACTTGAAGTTCTTCTTGGAAGTCAAAAGAGGACAGATGACAAGTATGGTTTGGGATATGAGAAAGGAGAAAGCTCAGGATCCGGTCAAAAGAATCTTGGATCAGAAAATCCAAGGAGCAGGCCTAGAAGACCTCCGGTAAGACAGCCAAATGCTCAAAGATATCCATCCTTCAATGGATACTGCCACAGCTGCAACCACTTTGGTCACAAAGCTAATTAGTGCAGAATAAGAATGAATCAGATTAATTCATCTTTCTCCGGACAGTGCTTCAACTGCAAAAGGTATGGACACAAATCCCATGAATGCAGAATTATGCAAGTAAACAAATCATTCAAAGGTAGATGCTTTACATGCAATAGAGTAGGTCATATGGCTAATCAATGCAGATCAAGGGGATATCAGTCAAATATGCAAAGAAATGTCATTTGCCAAATCTGCAATAGGTCCGGTCATAATGCTAAAGTCTGCAGAAACAAGAATCAGGACAAAAGAGGTCCGGTGTATAATCAGAATCAAGACAAGGGTAAACAAAAGATGAATGCGGATGAAGTTAGGAATCAGATGAGCAAGATTTGGGTGAAGAAAAGTTTAGTGAATGTAGAGGTTGGATCCGCACCAGACTCTGGTGCTGATATTTCTTCCGGAAATTAAAAGTGAGCTCAGGCTCAGGGGGAGACTCAAAGAAAATCTTGTTCCCCCAGCCAAACAAGTGGTGCCGGATGTGGTACAAGATGCGGATTAAAGGGTTTGCAGATATGAGTCTTGAGATGCTTCAATCAAGTTTTCAGAGGTCCGCATGGAATTATGAAGAAGCTGTGGTCGATCAAATAAGACCTGTTCAGGGAAATGCTCCGGTATGATAAAAGATTACAAAAAGGTCCGGAGAGATCCGGAAGTGCACGATCTTGTTTTGCGGATTGGACAGAGTGTTTGGGATGTTCTTGTAATATGTTACCTTGATTTATTCATGATTTAAAGATCCGGATGATATTCAGTGATCAGGACTAATCCGGGATACTCCAAGCTGTCCAGACATGGCAAACCAGAATAATGCAGGTGAAGCATTTATTGCAGACAGATATTAGGGTTTGCAGAGCAATATAAGGGATTTCTCAAAAGTCATTTGCTCATTCTGCACTCAAGAAGAAGTGAAAAGTGGAGCTCTGCAACAAAACTCATCAAGCACACCAAGGATCTCCTGCCGAAGTCATTACATAAGGAAATCAATCCAACCACTCCGTGCCAACCGAAGACGCATAAGGTATTCTTCATTTTTCACTATCTCACTGTAAATCCTTGAAGAATGGCTACTCCAAATATAGTTAAGATCTCTGATAGACCTCGCCCCACATTCAAGAAACATCCTTACAAATCATTGGAGGTAGATCCACTAGGAGCCTTCTCTAGTGTTCCTCACGGAGTTTTGCATACTGAAGACATTAGGGTTTACATACACACAAGCATTGAGGAATTTGGGGAATTCAAATTAAGAGACCTCTATCACAAGCAACTGATAGACAATGCTTTTGAGCTTAAACCAGAGTATAAGGGTATCCAGAAGAAACAATTTGAGCAATTTATTCATTTCCCCAGCTTTGAAGAAGATGAATGGGTCCGGTATGTACTGAGCAGGATGCATGACAACTTTCTATGGCTGGATAGACCCTGCAAGATCACAAAAGAAACAATTAGGGCAGTAACCGGTCTATACTCTTCCGGAGGGGTACCTATCCTCAAATCTGTCAAGAACAACATTGTAACTGAGGCCACCGGATCAAAATTTGATAAGAGGGCAATGACCATTGAAGATATTTCAGATCCGGATATCAAATATGCATCAATGATAATAGGATACAAGATCTATCACTCCAGCAGGGAGAATTCTGTATCCGGAACTGCAGTATACACTGCCTATGAAATGCTAAGAAAGAATGCAGATTATGATCTCTGCGAACTACTACTAAGCCAATTAATGGAAAATATACAGAAAATCAAGAAGGATAAGAAGAATTCCTTTAAGTATGGTACTCTTATTGTATGTCTATTCTTCTACTTCATGAATGAGCTACCCGGAACAAGTGGATGGGTATGGCAGAATGACAAACCTGTTGCAGTCCAGATAAGAGACTACTTGCATGGACTTGGGGATGCAAAAGCGAGAAATTCAGCTCTATGGGGATACTTCAAAAACTTTCAGAGCATGATGCAAGCAAGAGAGAGAATTCCCCAGTCTCTTGTTGAAAAATACAAAGACTCAGTGTGCTTCATGGTTGACACTGATCAGTGCCTAATGGAGGCAGTAGAGCCAAGGATTGTCTGGATCATGCCCATGGGGTATGAAGTGGATGAACAGATAGTGGAGCTGCATGTTCAACACATGCTAAGTCAGCCCAAAGATCCCAAGGCAGAAAGGTTTGGAACCTTTGAGGAGCTGAGTGTAAAAATACATGTAGAACTCAGGGAACCTGAAATTAAAAGAAAAGTGAGAAAAGAAGTAGAGCACATTGCTCAAGGGCTAGGCATCTCAAAGGAGGCACTTGATGCCAGCCGGGAAAAGAGGAGGAAGGCTGAGGAAGAAGAGAAAAGTAAAGAAAGTGCTCCGGTTGAAACTCCCACCCGGACCAGATCATCAAAGAGATCTGCACCTTCCACAACCAAAAGCTCAAAACCGGAAGTCCAGGCATCCGGTAAGAGATCCAAGACAAAAGCCACAAGGGCTTATGGAAGCCAAAAGGATGAAGAGGAAACCGAGTCAGATGAGGGAGTAAAAGAAATAAAGAAACAGAAGAAGAAAGGATCCGGTAAGCCCTCCACAGGCCAAGACAAGGATGAAATGGCAGAAGGATCTGTTGAAAAGCCCACTCTGTCTCTAGAGAGCATAATCAAGTCGGTCACGGTGGATGGAAACCTTCAACCAATGACTGAATCATATGATGACTTCAGTGAGGCCGACCAAAAGACTCTGCAGGAGGCCACAGTAAAATATCTTAACATATATAATAAGGCTTTCATTGAAATAATTTCTCTTATTCCTAAAAGCCTAGAAAAGGAATTGGAAGTAAGAAAGAATAATGCTCATGCTAAAGATCTTGAGATCCGAGAGCAGATAGCTATTCAGCTATATCCTCAAATTGATCCCAAGACAATGAACATTATCTTCAAGGACTGCAAAGATGAGTTCAGAAGCAAAGCCAGGATGAATCAACTCATGCTTGGTGAGACTGACAAAGTGGCCCAAGAAACAGAAGAGATCCTCCGGAAGGCCCTCAAAAGGTTCAATCTTCCTGTTGTAGAGGATTTAGGTACAGAAACAGCAGAGGACTTGGGACCCTCTGCTCCAGAAGAAGTGGCTCATGAACAAGCTAGCATCTCTCCTCCGGTTTCCCCTACAGTCTCCGGATCCAAAGAAGAAGAGCAATTACAGGAGAAGGAAGCAGTGGTGAAAGACAAAGAGGTTGACAGTTCTAAGACTGCAGAAGAAAAGAAACATCTGTCTCCGGCAAGAGACACTGCACAAACTGTTCAACAATTTTTGAGCAAAGAAACTCTAGAGATTGATGAACCAGAGCTTCTAAAAGGCCCATTTGATTTTGACTCTCTCTCTCCGGTACAAACAATGAAGATAGCTTGATTTGCAAATGCCAAGGCAAATGAAAAGCTCCTGAAGTCTCATATGGAAGACTGTGAGTTGATAGAGGCTGCTTCCGGAGTACTTGTAAAGATTATGCCATCATTCCAGATAGATCCGACAGCCTCCTCTTCCGGTAATCTAAAAACCTTAGTCAGCAGTGTTGATACACATTTTGATTCTCTAGAAAAATCAGCTGAAGAGAAGGTCCGGAAGGAATTTTTGGATAAGAGATTTTCTGAAATATTAGAATTAATCTCTAAGGATAGGAAGATTGTAAGCATTGGAATAAAGAGCTTAGAGAATGCTCTTAAGGATGGCGGTGACATCTACAAATTTTGTATATCTTGGTCAAAGGCAACAGCAGCAATTGACAAGAAAATAAAAGAGGAACAGGACAAGCTTCAAAGCTTATCTCAAAGTTTTGATCCTCTCTCTTCCTCTATAATAAATCAAGAATGTCAGACTATTGTAGTCTTGAATGAAATAAAGAATCTTGAGAAGGAGAGGAAGAACATCACCAACCGGATGGGTGAACTTAGAAGGATTATAATCCCTAAGTTGGAAACTATGCATGAGGCCATCAGTGATGCCCAGACCACCGCCCAAACAAAAGATCCGACAGATCTCAAGCGGGCAGAAGCTTTTGCATTTTTTTTGAGTGGTCACATTTCAATTTTGGACAGAATGAAGCTAAGTTGGGCTACTGAAATGATTCAACTGCAGACATCCTTTGCAGACATTCTTCAGTACATGTGAGTATGTAAATATGTGGCTATATATAGAAAGTTTTTGAAAATTTTGGTGTGCGGACCCTACCCTTTGCCATTGATGTCAAAAGGGGAGTGAGGAGCAGTGAAAAATGAGGAATCCAACTAAGGGGGAGTTCCGGAAATTGTATATAAAGACAGAGCATCAGCAAAGGGGGAGCATAGTGTAAATACTTAGTCATTTTTCACTAAGTGTTGCCATCAATGCCAAAGGGGGAGATTGTTGGCAAGAGACACTATATGGATTCATGGTTGTTGTCATTGATGGCAACAAAGGTCATCCCACATATCTGCAAGTCATGATATGTCTCTACCGGAAGTCAGATTAAAGATTGTTGTGGTCCGGTGAACAAGAACAGAGCATGTGGCAAGGTCCGACGGATTGGTCCGGATCTCTCAGAGGAAGTGTCTTGGTGCAGTGCGGATTTGGGGAAGTCAAGAGGACTATCTTGAGTGGTATATACCAAGGATTTAGCCTCCGGAGATGGACAAGGAAAAAGATATGAATAGTTGAGTACCGGATTCCTGAGAGACAGTGAAAACAGAGGAAGAACTGACTGGCAGAGTATCAGACTGCTTTCCGGATGTGTTACTGTTGATGACAGAGGTTGTGAAGGCATGAATCATGTTCGGCCGACATGATTAATGATATCTACAAGTATATGCTTGATCCGCATTGCTTGGTGAGGAAGGATTCAGCCGACAGAACAAAAGTTTGTAAGAAACTAGACTGTTCCGGATGCCGACTAGAAAGGTGATGAAATTACTTGTGCGGATATATATAGAGGATGGATTTAGTTGTGAAGGGTGTGAATGTGTGAAGGTATATGCGAACAAGTCCAAAGCAGAGCAGAAGTAGCAAGAAAGATCCGGTATGTGAAAGGATAGCAGAATAAAGAATAGAGGAAAGATGAAGTGCAGCAGATCAGTGTACTGAGCCTAACCGGAACTGAACTCCAGCATATGCAGATGCTTCCAATCAGTTCAAGACTGTGATTCTTATCACTTTGTAGACAGTGTGTCTTCTTGTAGGCAGTGAGCCTCTTGTGAGCAGTGTGCTCGGGTAGTGAGCCCTAATTGGCAAGTGCCATTTTGTAATTTCCTATTCTTCTAACAGAGAATAATTTTTGGGTTAATCACCCCGTGGTTTTCTCCCTTAACAGGGTTTCCACGTCAAAAATACTGTGTCATGTGTTTCTTATTTCATGGTAATGTTTTCTGTGTTTGATTTAATGCTGCATTAATTAATAAGGAAGTTCAGATAGAGAAATATTGGGATAACTGATTCACCCCCCCCCTCTCAGTTATCAACAAAAACAACTATTCTACAATTAAATATGTCTCAAAACTGAGTTACAATGTCTTTTTTCTTGTTAGGTGTAAAGAAAAATAGTAAAGAGCTAAAAAAAATATTGTTGGGTGCCCTTGTTTTTGATGAAAACAAATCAGAATTCCACTTTCCTTTCAACAAGGACTTGACTTCCACAAGAGAAAGATGGATAAGCAATGAACTATCTATTCCTAGACACTTGTGTTACATCCCCAACTTATAACTAGAGGGTCATCCAACAATAATGGGTTACACTTTTTTGGCCAAACTTGACATTGAAATACACATTTTAAACTAAATTTTCATCTTCTGACACCTATAGCCACTAAACTGTTACGAATTTGAAGAAGATGTGAACTAGTGATTTGTGAGATTTTGTTTGTAGATTTTAAATATTATTTTTTAAAAAAAATTGGAGTTAAATTGTAAATTTTTTTGTGTCTCCTTTGATAACTAGTTTTTAATAGTAAACAACATTTTTTTAAAGTGATGTGTATTCTGTAGCACATAATTTTTTTTCTACAAAGGATAAAATTTTGATTCTTTTGAATTTAGATTGATAACACCAATATATAGGGCATGCATTTGGTTTTATAATGTTTTGTTAAATATTATTTTTTTAATTAATTTTTGAAGTTAAACAAATTATAATTTAGACATAGGCGTATTCTGTGAAACATTACTTTTTCTGTATGTATCGAAATTCAATTTTTTCATTTTTGTTAAAATAAGTATATAAATACCTAGGACATAGATATTTTTTAGAATTTTTTTTCACTAATTTACTACTTTTCCATCTATGTAGAACAAAGAACTTGATGTTCGGTGAAAGACCTACATTCACAAGAAATAAAAAATAAATATAATAATCAAATTTAATATATTTAAAATTATACTTTTTGGGAAGCTTATAATAAGGACTACATACTTAAAAAACATAAATTTTAAATGAATTTATTTGATCCCCCAAAAGGTAAATCAAAAGTGATTTTTTATCAGTAGTTTGATCGGTGTAGAAGAGACTCCATTATAGGTATGGTTTAAAACTAGTGGGGTTCTATCCAAGGGGATTTGAATCTAAGGGGGTTTGATCAAACACTCTTCAATTAAAATACTTTCAATGGAACCTTTCAAGGCTTAAGTCATTATATTTTCTAAAAATCTGTGATTTTAGCAAAAATCAAGATGTCCCAGAAAGTTTAACCCATTATTGTGAGAACACCCTTGACCCAATCTTAACCTTGCATAGTAATCAGGAGGATTAATCATAGTTAACTGGTTTGATGTTGTGGAAATATTTGATTTAATCTTTTAGTATGAGGTTAATTATTGATGATAGTTAGTTATGAAACTACTTGTTCGTATGAATATTAAATTAATTTGAATTGTCAAATAGACAATGAGATCATAATTTTGTGGTCCTAAGTGTGAATAGGAAAATGTAACGTCCTTCGAAGGAGAGTATCATTTTGGAGGAAGAGTTAGATGTGAGGAAAAGGGGTTTATTAGTCATCTAAGTATTAGACTTTATGTCGTTGTGAACCTTTGTAAGGTAGCATAAGTACATCTCCTATGACAGTTGATTTTTCCCTTTGTGTTGTCTTATCGATTTAAGTCATCTCGACCATGTCGCATCAACTCAACCTAATGACATTCTTAGAATGTCATGTCAAGTTGAGTGATAGTATTGCTATGTGTCAAAGTATCTTCTTCTTATTTGCTTAAAATATTCTTGACTTGACATTAGAAATCTATTATTTTGGTTTGTTCTGCATTTAGGTTTTAGCGAAGAACGGGAGAGCAATGCTCAACCCCTAAATTGCATGTTAATCCTATCAACATGAATGTGATGATGTCAAAAATAGACATATTGATTAATATAAGTATTACTGGATATATTAGATAGATGCATGGATTAATATTATCCTAATTTTATACAAGTCTAATATCGACTTCTTTCTAAACTATTGTGTTTACTCTTTTTATGTGGTTGCTATCACCCTCGAGAGGGAAGTGATTTTTTAGTTAATCTAAATATTTGGAAGTTTTAAGCTCACCCAAAGCTTATTGATAATACGTATGGGCATGATCAGCCCTAAGATTTAGGTAGGCTACCCAAGTGGTGAAAAACTATCCATCATGTTATGGCAGGGTGTTAAAGCGAACATGTTCGACATGTCGAGTTGTCGGTGAAAATAAGCTTTGTTATCATTCTTTGATAGTAGTTCTTGGTAGGGAATGGATATTAGGGTATGCTCTCTATGCTTAGAAAGGAGGAACAAAGCAAGAAAAGAACACATAGTCGAGTTGCTCAGGATAGTAGAGAATGAATTCATTCAGGTAGAATGATAGTTTGTGTTAACAAAACCTTTAATTGCTTACCAATACTTTAAGTATCGACTATCTTGATTATTATATAGCTTTTATATTTCATTTTAAACTTCATGTTTCATTGTATGCTATGGCTTGAGGCTGTTTAAGGCCGAGCCTTTAAATATATAAACCTCCATTAAATAGTGGCTCAAGGCCTATAAAGGCTGAGCCTTACCATGGAAATGTTTATGCATAGTGGCTCATGGCCAAAAGACCAAACCTTTAACTATTTAAAGTCTTTAATAAGACTATGGCTCAAGGTTGAAAGGCCAAACATATTATATTGAAATCTTTTAAAATACTCAAGGCCGAAAGGGTGAGTTTAATATAGTGAAACCTTGTTGAAACTATTGCTCGTGACCACTAGGCCGAGCTTAATATATACATTGAAACTTTGTTAACGTTGTTTCTCTAGGCCGCTAGGCCGAGCTTAGTATATACTTTGCAATCTTTGTTGAAGCCATGCTCAAGGCCAATAAGGCCAATCCTATTCCCCACTATACCATTTAAATTTTAGGTATTGATGTGGGTAATAATAACAATAGTGCTCAGACTTGTATAACAAGTACAGATTATAGTGCTCATGACATGAGAAATATAGAACTTGTGTATTATTAACATATTCAATGCTACATCCTGCATGTGGCCAAGAAAGCTTCTATGAGCTATGGTGATGGATGGTATGTCCTAACTTTGAACTATGCTTGAAGCACCACCTGAGTCTTGAATCATTATATAAATAAAACATGAGTAATGCATAATGGGTTATTAAAATAACCAAGCATAATTATTTCTAACCCTCGACTAGGGAAAAAGGTATGGTATACAAAGACCACTATTTTAGTTGTTATAGGGAGAATGTTATCATTAACAACTCATATGGGGAAAATGAGTTATCTTTAATTATGAAACCATTACGACTAGATAAGGTAGTGAATGCCTATGGTACTAAGATTGAAATCTTAACCTATATGGTGAGTCTAAATATTGAATATGCAAACCATGGGAGACCTAGATTCATGAATCTAGTTGGCTTTAATATAATTTGAAAATGGAACAAAGTGACGAGGAGTCACAAGTCCCTCTTTAAGAAATTAATTCATTAAGTCATTATAATTTCTAAGAAGGGAGTTGATAGTCTTGGTATGGACTACAAATCAAATTGATCCCACATGCATTAGACCTAGAGAGAGAGGTCAAATCAAACTTACTATAGGATGAGACAACTTCTAAGTTGAGTTAGGGTGGTGGACATACGATGACATTCATTGCATAATGTACATGTATGTAAATCTTTGGCCAAAGTAATGCATTTGTCTCTTCATGCATTGTCGATCCATAGTGCTTTAGATGGCATAGTGTCTCCAGTAGAGTAATACATAGTTAGAGTGGATCTATATTTGTGTGACCAAGAATGTAACAACCCTCCCTATTGGTGATGAGAGTTGTGAGGGTGTAGGAGTCAAGCTAAGTCAGATTTTTATGATTATTTATGTCATTCTTCCTCATGCCACATTCGATAACCTTTGCGGAAGTTGGTGGTTAATAAATACAAAAAAATAATCTCTTTGAGGGAGTCATGGCAATAAAGAGGGAGAGTGGTAAATGCAGAAATATGGGGTGTTGGGTTATGATTTTGGTGAAAATGTGGGGCCTTAAGAGACTGAGTTTTACATTGTTTTTAAAATCTCTTGACCATACCTCATATGATGGATTTGGGAGGAGTAGATGAATATGTTTTAATGCTAGAAGAAATATCTTTTTGGCAGATAAATTAGAGGACCTAGGTATTAAAGAAAAGGGCTTTTGGTGAGAGAGGGGACAATCTATTTTATAGAGGAGAGTCAATGCTTGGGACAAGTTTTACTTAGGACAGCTTATCAAATTGCAAGGTCTAAGGTGAGCCGAGGAGAGTGTGATCTGACTTGGGTGACTAGAGGTGCACTGATAGGGAGTGTGTTCTAGGTATTTACATCAGCTCTTTGTTTTTATTTCACCGCAGAAACTAAAACTTGTTGCTGCATATTTCATTATACATAGGAAAAAATGAAACTCTATTACTGCCTTTTAAACAAAATCTACAACATGTTGCTGCTATTTCATTAAACATAGAAAAATAAAACCCCATTACTTCCAGCACAAAATAACTAAAATATGTTAGATGCAATTTTATTAAGGAAAAAAAATTGAAGCCCTATGACTACATTTTAATTTATATGTAGAAAATTACTTCAATGCAATATATTACATCACCTCTGTCCTTGAATTTGGTTTTTTTAAATCTGCAAATCTATTTCCTTATTCTTTATATAAATGGGTTTTCAAATATCATGAGGGTTTAGATTTATAATTGTTGGTAAAAAGAAGAAAAACAAGGCAGAGTCGATTTTGTCATAGTAAATATAATACGTGCAGCCAGAAATAAAATTTGGGACGTATAATAGAGATTGAAGAGATCTCAGTCCCATGGAACCCTTGTGTTATACATTGACTCTCTGATGAGATTATCATTGCAACTCTTCTTAAATAAAACTTAGTGGCTCTATTTTGATCGTTCTAGTCATTTCTCCTAAATCACCAACCCTAGAAAAAAAGCATCAACCTTAAGTAAAGAATGTTATGGCATTAAGATACCTTAGAAACATCTACCTGTGTTTGTGCATTAGAATTGGTCACATAAACTCTAATTGGGAAAAATCTAGAACCCAAGGATCTAAAGGAACTACTGTAAGAGGGAAAATTAAGATTTCCATTTTTCTAAGCCTTTTTAATATTTTATTTTGTTATTTTAAATATGGTAGACATTATGTAAAATTCAGGCTGTGAGTTGACTTGTGTCACCATTTTTCATACTTCTCTTATGATACCCATGCATTCCTTTGTGAAGAGTGATTAAATTGGGGTCATAGGAGTTATTACAAAACTGCTCTAACTGGCAAAACACTATTTTCAATAAAACTACACTGCAAGCTTTCATCTTGTAGATCACTTTTCTTTATTTACTTTTTTCAAACATAGAATTCAATGTCTTAGTCATTTTGGATTCCTCATTTGTTAAACGAGATGAACTAGGTCTAGGTATTAGAGTGGTCATTTGGAGTGGCTCTCTACTGGCCTAGGGCCCACAAGTGGCTGCCAGGGAAATTAGTAGTAGAGTAAAATTAATAAGTGATAACTAAATGAAAACATCAAGGTAAGAAATTTAATAAGATAATTAGTCCTCGTGCATGGCCTTGTGCACTTTTAAAGGCTAAAGATGTAATGGGAAGGCCTATCTATATGCAAGGCATCAAGTCATCCATTAGAGGGGCGTTGATTTGGGCACGATTGAGTCTCCTCATTTGCATGAGAGGAGTACTGGGTTTTGTGTGGTACCATCCCTTCAAGCATGCATGATGACACTGCATCTGATTTGACTCTATTATCTAGCACCTTAGTAGTCATGAGTAGTACCTGACCTATGACTTGGATGAGTACCTCTATGTTATGACTTTAGCTATATGCATTTTTCTCCATGTTTGCTCTATGATTGATGTGAGTGTTGGCCATCTTGTGTCCCCTTATTGTTGTTCTTCTATTTAGGCCTTGTGACTATCTTTGAGCATGATGGGTGGTCTCGTATGATTCCACATGGTAGGAAGGAATTGCTACCACCATTGGGGATTGGCGAATAGGGTATTAGAGCACCAGATTAGAGATGTTCTCTCCCTCCATTACTTTCTCAGTCATTGTACTCTTTCAGTTATTGTACTTGTATATCATACTGATGGCTATGCCATTGTACTATATATTTCTTTATGTAGTTGTACTCTCTTAAGAGAGAAGATGTAATCATGGAAGTTAATGAGAAGAAATGAGATGTTTCCTATTTGGTTTATGGATTCCAATGTGGGTATTGAATCCAATTGTACTATGATCCTTTTAGATTCATGTTTATATTAGATATGGGATTAGAAACATTTGATTCAGTGTTTAAAATGAAACTAGTTGTTTTAATGTTTCCTCTAGAGAGTGATTTAGTTCTCTCCCATGGGTTGTGCATTCGGCCATGCTTGGCCATGAGTGTTGTCAATCTATCGAATTAGAAACTACATCATGTGTATGTTATGTATTTATGTCAAAAAAAATTATTCTGTCCTCTTTTGGCTCTTACCCGTTGGGGGTTATGTAGCAAGATGTTACATCTGGTATCAGAGCCCATGTTCACACTCTGGGAGCTCTGGCATACTTTGGCCTTCTATGTTTTTCTATGTTTGGTGTGTGTGGCATGAGCTTGTTATATTGTCTTATAGTCTTGATTGTTAGGCTTTCATGCCTTAGTATGGTGCATAGGTTTTCCTTGTGATGATCTATTTTGATGTGTTCTTTGTTTCCTTTAGGATCCCCCTAGGGGCAGAGCTAGAGGCAAAGTTAGAGGTAGAGCCACTATTGTTTGACATTGCACCTGGCGTAATGTTGATCTGGGTAATCAGGGCAATTATGGTAATCGGGGTGAGCGTCAGGAAGAACTGCATGCTGAGAATGAAGCTGAAGGGCTCAAGGGTGCTTAGTTTTAAGCTCTTTTATAGAATGTTATGGACCTATTAGGACCTCATCAAGAGGCATCTCATCAGGCAGAGTCACACCGTTCTCGTCAAGATGGTTAGGATGCTAGAGTTGAGCATGAGCGTTCCCATAGTCTGAATCATTTGAGAGTAGTTGTTGTGAGAGATAGGGTGGATGGAGACAATATTTCTGTAGGTCACATGAGGGATCTTCTTAGATCTCATCCCCCTACTTTTGAAGGTTCTAGTATAGGTACTGAGGCAGAGACTTGGTTGATCAACCTTGATCAATGCTTTTCTATGCATCCTTATAGTAGCACTACTAGAGCTCGATGTGCCATTATGCATCTCGAAAGTTTTGCATCTACATAGTGGAGAGTAGAGGAGTAGAAGCTTCACCTAGACATTACTTTTGTTTCTTGGGGACTATTCTTAGAGAGGTTTCGTACATGATTTCTTTTAGACTACTACTGACAGAGGTATGTTGATGAGTTCCATGAGCTTCGTTAGTTGACTATGATGGTAGCTTAGTATGAGCATGATTTCTGATGACGAGCCAATGTTAGTGTAACATTTCATCAAGGGCTTGAATGCCCATATCAGTGGTGGTGTCTGTGTGTTTGACTCGAAGGCCTTAGAGATCGTCATGGAGAAGGCAAGGTTGATAGAGGGGAATTTGGCTAGAGGCTTTGATGGTCAGGTAGGTGTTTGGATTGGTAGTGCCCCTCCTTCAGGATTAGTTGCTCAAGGTACACACTCTCAGGGAGTTTGACTTTCTATATCTTAGTCTGCACCTTCTAGATCCAGTCAGCAATAGAGGCATAGGTTTGCTCAATCTCAACAGAGTGGGCAGAGTCCTGGTACTCCATTTTCTAGAGATTGTCTGCATTATTATTCCTAAAGCAGGCATTATATTGGTTTGACATAGAGTTTTTAGAGTGCACAATAGAGTTCTAAGGGTGGCAGATCCCTACAGTCACATGCACCATTTTTTGACTGAGGTTTTGGCAGGGGTGGTTGTTAAGCTTGTGGGAAGCACGGTCATATAGCTACTCATTGCCCTCAGATATCAATGGTTGGAGGTAGTCAGAGATAGGCTACTTCAGAGCCTATAGTAGGTGATGTTGGGAGATCACATAGAGTGTTTGCAGTGGTTGATAACCGTTAGGTTGCGTGTCAAGGCACCCTGGTCGAGTATTCAGGTGTGTTATGTGGGATTACCACATCTATATTGTTTGATTTAGGAGCTTCAGATTCTTTCATTTCTCCTTCTCTCGTGGAGTGTTGTGGACTCATGGTGGCAAGGAAAGATGTTGGTTGGTAGGATAAATTAGCTACTAGATCCAAGGTGGTTGTAGACTCCCTTGTTCATGTTTGTGTGTTAGATTTGGGCAACTTCACTACCAATGTGGATTTTTGTGTGTTGCTTTTGGGGTCCTATAGGATCATTTTAGGCATGGATTTGTTGGAGACCCACCTAGCTAGTATAGATTGTCAGCGTAAGTCAGTTCAATGTGTTGACAATATTGGAGAGCATGTTGAGTTAGTTTGGGTTCAGAGACCCATTTCTCTCCATGTGATTTTAGCTATGCAACTGAAGCTTGCAATGAAGCAAGGATGGCAGATGATTACTATTTCAATTAGTTATCTTGCTGATGGTGGGATTCAAGAGGTATCTCTTGATGATCATCCTATTCTCTAGGAGTTTATAGATGTCTTTCTGAGTGATATTCTAGGTATGCCACCTAAATGTGACATAGAATTCCATATTGATCTCATTCCTAGTGCGTATCCTATTTCTCAGGCACTGTATCACATGACTGCTCAGCAGTTGAGTGAGTTGCAGTTGTAGTTAGAGGAGTTCCTAGAGAAGGGTTTCATTCATTCTAGTGTATCCCCTTGGGGAGCACCTATCATCTTCATGAAGAAGAAGGTTTGATCTCTTCACTTGTGCATTGATTATTGCTAGTTGAACAAAGAGACGGTGAAGAATCATTACCCATTGCCTCGGATTGATAATTTGTTTGATCAGATTAGCAAAGCCAAGGTGTTCTCCAAGATAGATATGAAGTCATGATAACGTCAGCTTTGGATTCATGAGATAGACATTCTATGAGTACGACTTTGAGGTTCACTGCATTCAGGGTAAATAGAATGTTGTTGTGGATGCATTAAGCAGAGGAGACATGAGATTTTAGTTTTGTCTCTTGGAGTGGATTTGTGGAGTTGTATTTTGGAGTCACTTCCTAGTGATACTAGGTATTAGGAGGTGAGAGCTGAGATTGAGTCTAGGAGAGTCCTTGAGGGTAGGTTTGTAGGTTTCTCTCTCGAGCCTGATGGACTTTTATGACATCTTGGTTATATTTATGTTCCAAATTCTATTGATCTTGATTCCTTGGTTTTTTAGAGGCCCATCGTGCACCCTATTTAGCTCATCTGGGTGTCATGAAGATGCATGCCAATCTTCAATAGTTGTATCATTGGGTAGATATGTGGTGAGATATTGCCAATTTTGTGGCTTGGTGTCTTGAGTGCTAGCAAGTGAAGGTAGAGCACTAGCACCCAGCAGGACTGTTGAAGCCTCATTCCATCCCTGGATGGAAGTGGGATATGATATCTCTTGATTTCATAGTGGGGCTACCTATGTCTTCACATTGTCATGATGCTATTATGGTTACAGTAGACAAGTTGTCCAAGGTGGCACACGTCTCACCCATGAGATCTTCCTACATTGCATTATCTATAGCTCGAGTGTTTATGGAGGATATTATTCATCTACATGGTATTCCTTGTAGGATCATTTCTGATTGTGATCCAGTGTTCACTTTAGCCTTGTGGACTTCTCTTCAACATGCTTTGGGAGTTTAACTTAATTTCAGCTCTGCATACAATGTCGAGACTAACAAACAGATGAAGCAAGTTAATCAAGTCTTAGAGGATATGCTTTGGATGTACATTATGGATCAGAAGTTTCCTTGGGAGAACTACTTTTACCTGGTTGATTTTTCTTATAATAATGGGTAACACAATTCTCTCGGTATGTGTCCCTTCCAGGCCTTGTATGTAGGCCCTGTCGCACTCCATTGTGTTGGGATCACTTACAGGACCAAGTTCTTTTGGGTCTAGAGATGCTTCAAGATATTTAGCAGGAGGTAGTGTGGATCAAAGAGTAGTTGGCAATAGCTCAGGATCAACAGAGGAAGTATGCCAAT
Organism: Cunninghamia lanceolata; assembly: GCA_027924645.1. NCBI lineage: Eukaryota > Viridiplantae > Streptophyta > Pinopsida > Cupressales > Cupressaceae > Cunninghamia > Cunninghamia lanceolata. The sequence continues at coordinate 14,934,289 of BSBN01000606.1, forward strand.
CGCTGTAGGTTGGATCGCCACTTCTTGGTGGGTGACTGTGTGTTTCTGAAAGTTCATCCAAAGAAGAGCCCCATCTATTATGGGAAAGGATCAAAGTTGGTACCTCATTTTGTTGGACCTTTTTAGATCCTTGAGAGGATTGGTATTGTTACCTATCACCTTATGCTACCATCGAGTCTACTACACATTCATGATGTTTTCCATGTTTCAGTTCTTAGATAGTATATTCCTAATGTGACCCATGTTCTTGATTGGACTACTTTGTAGGTCGAGGCAGATGGGTAGCTTTCTTTGGAGCCCATACACATCCTTTAGCATTGGGGGTTGACCCTCAGGGATTGGGACATAGAGTAGGTAAGGGTCTGGTGGGATCCTAATGGTGAGTCCTCAGCATCTTGGGAATATGCGGTGAGAATGAGAGATCTTTATCCATATCTTTTTGTAGGCTTCCATGAATAAGCCTAGTCTTAGGGAATGTAATGATCCCCATGTTTGTATTATGCTTTTGTTTGTCTTGACGGACTTCAATGAATGTATGTATTGTATTGGATTATGCATCCTATTATTATTTTGTATTAGCACTAGTGATGTGCAATCTTGATACTATTATGATGTGGACATTATTACTACTTATGATGGATGTCATGCTTACATGATTGATGTTGCTTTGGCTATATGATGGATGTATATGCACAGGTACATTGATGTGTACTAGGAGTGTTGTAGGTACTGAGTATCGACTCTGACTAGATTCACAGGCTTGCACATACTCTTATTATCCCCAATGGTAGTTATTGGAGATAGTCACAAGCCCTATTCCCTACCCTAGCCATTGTACCTTGCTAGTGCAATGTTTCTGTGTTGTTGTCCTATCATCTGGTTACCTAACAATAATGTCTAGATTGCCCTTATGGTCATGTGTAGTTTACCATTGTGGTGGTTGAGGGTTTTCTACTTGGTTTCCGTTGATTGTTTGATGTAGCTTCCTTGGTATCATTCTTTATTTTGATTGGAGAAAATTGTTTTATGCTAATGTATATTTTGTAGGGAATGAGTTTCTTGCCTATTCCTTACCCATGTGTTGGGACTGATTGCATGTAATTGTGCATGTGATAACCTAATTTTTTGTGTTGTACCAAGTTTCATAGACTAGTGTGTACTTTGGCTGCATCTTAGTATTTGCAAGCTTCTAGGAGTAAGCATATCCTTAGGGTGGTAGGATGTAACAACTCTTCTTGTTTGTGATGAGAGTTGTGAGGGCGTAGGAGTCAAGCTAAGTCATATTGTTATGATTATTTTATTTCATTGTTCCTCATGCCACACTCGATGGATTTTGGGAAAGTTGGTGGTTAATAAATGCAAAAAAAATATCTCTTTGAGGGAGTCATGGCAATAAAGAGGGAGAGTGTTAAATGCATAAATATGGGGTGTTGGGTTGCGATTTTACTGAAAATGAGGAAGCTTAAGAGAGGGAATTTTTCATTATTTTTAAAATCTCTTAACCATACCTCATACAATGAATCTGGGAGGAGTAGGTGAATATGTTTTAATGTTGGAAGAAATATCTTTTGGGTAGATAAATTAGAGGATGTAGGTATTAAAGAAAAGGGCTTTTGGTGAGAGAGGGGATGTTCTATTTGAAAGAGGAGAGTCAATGCATGGGATGGATTTTACTCAAGCAAGCATATCAAATTGCAAGGTCTGAGGTGAGTTGACGAGAGTGCGATCTGACTTGGGTGACTAGAGGTGTGCTAATAGGAAGTGTGTTCTAGGTATTTACATCAGCTCTTTGTTTTGTTTAATTGTAGAAACTAAAACTTGTTGCTGCATATTTCATTATAGACAAGAAAAAAGGAAACTCCATTATTGCCTTTGAAACAAAATCTATGATATGTTGTTTCTATTTCATTAAACATAGAAAACCAAAACCCCATTACTTCCAGCACAAAAAACTAAAATATGTTAGATGCAATTTCATTAAGGACAAAAAATTGAAACCCTATGACTGCATTTTAATTTATATGCATAAATTATTTCAATGCAAGATATTACATCACCTTTGTCCTTGAATTTGGTTTTTTAAAAATCTACAGAGCTATTTCCTTATTCTTTATATAAATTGGTTTTCAAATATCATTAGGGTTCTGATTTATAATTGTTGGTAAAGAGAAGAAAAATAGGGGAGGGTTGATTTTGTTGTAGAAAATATAATGAGTGCAGCCCAAAATTAAACCAAGGATGCATGATAGAGATTTAAGAGATCTCAGTCTCATGGAGCCCTTGTGTTATATGTTGACTTCCTGAAGAGATTATCATTGCAACTCTTGTTAAAAAAAACTTAGTGGCTCTGTTTTGATCATTATGGTCATTTCTGCTAAATCTCCAGCCTTAGAAAAAAACCATCGAACTTGAGTAAAGAATGTTCTAGCATTAAAATACATTACAAACATCTACTTGTGTTTGTGCATTACAATTGGTCACATAAACTCTAATTGGGAAAAATCTGCAACCCAAGGATCTAAAAGAACTACTATAAGAGGGAAAATTAAGATTTCCATTTTTGTAAGCCTTTTTAATATTTTATATTGTTATTTTAAATATGGTAGACATTATGCAAAATTTAGGCTATGAGTTGGCTTGTGTCACCATTTACCGTACTTCTCTTATGATATTCGTGCATTCCTTTGTGAATAGTGATTAAATTGGGGTCACGAGAGCTTTTACAAAACTGATCTAACTGGCAAAAGACTATTTTCAATAAAACTACATTGTTACCACAAGCTTTTGTCTTGTAGATCACTTTTCTTTATTTACTATATCAAACTTAGAATTCAGTGTTTTAGTCATTTTAAATTCCTCATTGGTTAAATGAGATGAACTAGGTCTAGGCATTAGAGTGGTCATCTAGAGTGGCTCTCTACAGGCCCGGGGCCTGCAAGTGGCTGCCAGGGGAACTAGTAGCAGAGTTACATTAATAAGTGATAACTAAATGAAAACATTGGGGTGAAAACATGAATAAGATAATTAGTCCTTGTGCATGGCCTTGTGTACTTCTAAAGGCTAAAGATGTAATGGTAAGGCCTATCCATCTACAGGGCATCGAGTCATCCATCTGTAGGGCATTGATTCAGGCATGATTGAGTCTCCGTCTACATGAGAGAAGTACTTGGTTCCATGTGGTGTCATCCCTTCGAGCACGCATGATGACACTCCATCTAATTTCACTCTACTATCTAGTAGCTTAGTAGTCATGAGTAGTACCTAACCTATGACTGGGATGAGTACCTCTATGTTGTGACTTTAGTTGTATGCATTATTCTTCATGTTTGCTCTGTGATTGATGTGAGTGCTGGCCATCTTATATCCCCTTGTTGTTGTTCTTCCATTTGGGCCTTGTGACTATCTCTGAGCATGGTAGGGTGGTCTTGTTGAGTCCACATGGTTGGGAGGACGTAGGTATTAAAGAAAAGGCCTTTTGGTGAGAGAGGGGACACTCTATTTTAAAGAGGAGAGTCAATGTCTGGGAAAGATTTTACTCAAGAAAGAATATCAAATTGCAAGGTCTTAGGTGAGTTGAGGAGAGTGCAATCTGACTTGGGTGACTAGAGGTGCACTGATAGGGAGTGCGTTCTAGGTATTTACATCAGCTCTTTGTTTTTTTTACTGCATAAACTAAAACTTGTTGCTGCATATTTCATTATACATAGGAAAAAATGAAACTCCATTATTGCCTTTTAAACAAAATCTATGATATGTTGTTTCTATTTCATTAAACATAGAAAACTGAAAGCCCATTACTTCCAGCACAAAAAAACTAAAATATGTTAGATGCAATTTCATTAAGCACAAAAAACTAAAACCCTACGACTATATGTCGAAATTATTTCAATGCAAGATATTACATCGCCTTTGTTCTTGAATTTTGTTTTTTTAAATCTACAGAGCTATGTCCTTATTCTTTATATAAATTGGTTTTCAAATATCATGAGGGTTCTAATTTATAATTTTTGGTAAAGAGAAGAAAAATAGGGGAGGGTCAATTTTGTTGTAGGAAACATAATGAGTGCAGCCCAAAATAAAAACTAGGATGTATGATAGAGATTGAAGAGGTCTCAGTCCCATAGAACCCTTTTATTATACATTGACTCCCTGAAGAGATTATCATTTCAACTCATGTTAAATAAAACATAATGGCTCTATTTTGATCATTATGGTCATTTTTGTTAAATCTCCAACCTTGGAAAAAACCATCAAGCTTGAATAAAGAATGTTATGGCATTAAAATACATTACAAACATCTACTTATGTTTATGCATTACAATTGGTCACATAAACTCTAATTGGGAAAAATCTGCAACCCAAGGATCAAAAGGAACTACTATAAGAGGGAAAATTAAGATTTCAATTTTTGTAAGCCTTTTTAATATTTTATTTTGTTATTCTAAATATGATAGACATTATGCAAAATTTAGGCTATGAGTTGTCTTGCATCACTATTTACCGCACTACTCTTATGATATCGGTGCATTCATTTGTGAAGAGTGATTAAATTGGGGTTACGAGAGTTTTTACAAAACTGATCTAACTAGCAAAAGACTATTTTCAATAAAACTACACTATTACTGCAAGCTTGTCTTATAGATCACTTTTCTTTATTTACTATTTCAAACTTAGAATTTAGTGTTTTAGTCATTTTGGATTCCTGATTGGTTAAATGAGATGAACTAGGTCTAGGCATTAGAGTGGTCATCTAGAGTGGCTCTCTACGGGCCCGATGCCCGCAAGTGGCTACCAGGGGAACTAGTAGTAGAGTTACATTAATAAGTGATAACTAAATGAAAACATTGGGGTAAAAACATTAATAAGATAATTAGTCCTTATGCATGGCCTTGTGTACTTCTAAAGGTTAAAGATGCAATGGGAGGGTCTATTCGTCTATGGGGTGTCAAGTCATCCATCTGCAGGATGTTGATTCAGGCACAATTGAGTCTCACTATCTACATGAGAGGAGTACTTGGTTCCATGTGGTGCCATCCCTTTGAGCACACGTGATGACACTCCATCTAATTTCACTCTACTATCTAGCACCTCAGTAATCATGAGTAGTACCTGACCTGTGACCAGGATGAGTACCTCTATGTTGTGACTTTAGTTGTATGCATTGTTCTTCGTGCCTACTCTGTGATTGATGTGAGTGTTGTCTATCTTGTATCTCCTTGTTGTTGTTCTTCCATTTGGGCCCTGTGAGTATCTTTGAGCATGGTGGGGTGGTCTTGTTGAGTCCACATGGTTGGGAGGCGTTGCCACCACCACTAGGGTCTGACAAACAGGGTATTAGAGCACCAAATTAGAGATGTTCTCTCTCTCTCTCTTTTACTTTCTCAGTCATTGTACGCTTTCAGTTATTGCATTGTATATTCCTTTATGTAATTGTACTCTCTTAAGAGAGAAGATGTAATCATGCAAGTTAATGAGAAGAAATGAGATGCTTCCTATTTGGTTTACAGATTTCGATGTGGGTATCTGACCCGCTTGTACTATGATGCTTTTGGATTCATGTTTATATTAGATATGGGATTAGGAAAATTTGATTTGGTGTTTAAAATGAACATAATTGTTTTAATATTTCCTCTGGAGAGTGATTTAGTCCTCTCTCGTGACTTGTACATTCAGCCATGGTTGGCCATGAGTGTTGTCAATCTATCAAATTAGCATCTGCATCATGTGTATGTTATCTATTTATGTCAAAAAAATTATCATGTCCTCTTTTGGCTCTTACCCTTCAAGGGTTACATAGTGGGTTGTTACTGAGAGACATTATGAAGGACACAATACTAAATGCTCAGATGGCTAATCCAACAGTTCCTAATATCTAATTCTTTTGCGAAGGGTAGGGCCACTTCTAGTTAGGAAAGTGAGCAGGAGACCACAGGTCCATGGTTGGTGGAAAAGCATTGAGATGATGCTCTCCTTCCCAAGCATGAGACAAATCGAGGCTTATGAAGACAGATGTCGTATGTTCTAGATACAATATTTTTCATTTTATGACTTGATGGTCAATTGTAATGCATAATTTGATATATGATGCCTTGAGCATAACGTGTACATGCATAGTGAAAGTTATTCACTAAAGATATATAATTATTGAAATTGTAAGCTTTGTTTTATTCTATTTAGAATAACATACATAGTTGTGGAAATGATAATGAATCATTATTATTTATCTTTGATTTGGATAATCATGTTGTTCACTAATCACTTGATTAAGATAAGTGTTTAGGTTAATTTTGAGCATTATGGAATGAGATGTTATAGCCTGAGGGGTGGAACTACAGCTTTGGGTGCCTATGATGTCATGCAAATCTTGAAAGGTTGGTGGAAGTTTAGTTTTCTTTGATCCTTTGACTTTTCTCCCTTGCATGCTCCTTGAAAAGTGCTCCAATTGGCTACATGGAGACATTTCTCCTTCTCATATTCAAATCAACAACCCCACAACTAGGATAGTTATATTCTTTAGGATTTACATAATGTTTAAATTTTGTGGGCATGCAAAGTGAAGAAACACCCCTTTTTTAGGCTTAAAACTACTTTTTATTACTTGTTCATGCCTTCAAAACGCCCCTCAACTCATACTCTACCCATGCAGACTCTTAACCAAGCCTAAAACTGATTGAGAGTGCCTCTAAATGGAGTTTTAAGCCTTATTATGTATTTGATCCAATTAGAAATCCCTTGCATGGCACTAGAACAACATGTGACATTTGCTTTACTTCTATAAAACTATCTTTTCCCACTCAAGAAACTATATATACCCTTGAACAAGTTAAAAAATGAGTTTAGAGGGGTCTTTGAGGGTTTAGAAACATTGAGGGAACCAAAATTCCTCTATCAATTTCACACAATGTGTGTTTCACTAAGGTTGAAATAAACACTATGTAACCCAACCTTAGTGCTTTTCCCTTATTAGATAGACCTGCAACCTTCTTGGTAGGGTTAGGAGCATGATAATGATATTGTGATGGTCTTGTGGTACCTTGAGCAAGGTGTCCTTATGCTTTCAATGCCTCTAACCTTTTGTCAATATTCTACCTCATCATGTAGGCTCCTTCCTTGACAGTGCAGACCCCTGCTATACCTATATAAGACTATCCTCATTCAAATGTTTGTTTGATTTTTGTACAGTCTTTGTGTTCCATCAAAACTTACATACAATCCTTGCAATGATGTCCATACTATCACTATGATAACCTAATACATTCTTGACAGTCCTGACCTATGCACTACCCTCAAAAACCTTCACACTTTCTTTGTTTTCTATATATTTTATCTTATGTTTGATGTGGATCACTGTCTTTAGAAATTTTTGTTTATCTTCACTATCTAACTCAAGGAATCCTCCTTGCTTGAATCACTTTAAAATGTGTAGGGTTTCATCCTTATCTTCCCTTTATCTCACTGTTTGATAGCTTATTCTTTTGATTGTCTCATACATAGTGACACATTGTTTCCATAGTCCTCTCCACCATACATGGTGTCTTTGAAACTCATTAGGGTTTGGAAGATGATCTGGTGGATTCTTAACATGTTTCCTATCTTGTTGGCGGTCTCTTTGTTTCGCTTCCCACTCTCATGACTTAGCACAGTCATTTCATTAGTTCACTATTTATTTGTGATGAAGGGTACTCCCCTTACCAAACCAAACACACAACATTATTAAAGAATAAAACAATGAATGCAAAAAAGAAACACATTCTTTCTATTATATCAATTGAACGACATTACAATATTCAGAAATGTTTCAAGCTACAACCACATGGGTTTTCTAATTATACAGGCCAAAGCCACCATCTACACTATTTTTCCCTTGTAACCCCCCATTCACCTCCTTTATCTAGAATGTGTAACTACCCTAGAATATTCTAGAAATTGTAACTCTTGCCAAGAAGATTTTTTCATTTTTTAAAAAAAATTGGTAGTACAACTTCATGGGATCATAACTTTATATCTGACTAGTGGATTTTCAATCATAATATATCATTGGAAAGATCTCAAAAAGATGCATGTACACAAAATGTCCTATTGGGGTACATTTTGATTTTCAGCCAATTTCTAGGCCTAGTTGGAGCCTTTAAGTGCCTCAAATTTGACTTTGAATATTTTATCAAGATTTCAAAAAATGAAAATATTAATATCCCACAAATGATAAATGATATTGAAGTGATTTCTTCATCATTGGAATCAATTCACCATTCTAGAGGTCTGTGTAAGATTTCGTGTCCATACATGCACAAAAGCCAACTTACTAAAAATTAGTAACCCTACCAATTTTAGCCCTTATTGAAAAAGAGAAAATATTTTTGGGTGATTGCAAGATTTCATTGACACCCTGGATGCTTCTGCATTATTTCGTGTTCCTTTGTTTGAGATAGATCATCCACTCATGACAATTCTATGATCCTTCACGGTCCAATGAACGTACAAGGGTGGTATTTTAGGTGAGGATCTAAATGAATGGTGATAAGCTTCTTAGTAGAGGTGAATAACTCCATAGCTTCTGTCAACTTTAGCAAGAAGAGATCTTAAACATGTTGTCATACTTCCTATTTATCCTTTTTTAGGGTTTCAAAAACCATCAAGGATTTGTCAACTCATGACTCTTCTTAAATGTGACTGCTCTCAAACCTAAAGACAACCAAAACAATCTCTCCCCTACCAATCTAACCACTGTCATAGCTTTGTTTTAGCCTTTATTTTATTAGTGACAACACCATTGCGTACAATTCAATGACCTTGAAGGGTTTCTATTAATTATATATTAATGTGTCTCCAGAATGTGATGAATGTAGGTTAAGAATGACAAAGCTTTCATGATATTCTTGTCTATCTATATCTATTGTCATACCCCCTATAGGTACATAAGGGTTTGAAAAATCACATTGATACAAACTTCTTGTAGGGTAGTGATCTCTATACATTCTACCTCATGTACATCTATGGGCTATGATAGGACAATGTGGGCTATGATAGGGTAGTGTGGGCTCATTGTTCCCTCTTGTTATCCTTGAATAAATCCCTATGTCCTTGACAACATGTGGAGGATATGAAAATGTCTTTCTTGTTTTTGATGTCCTAGGCAAGTCTGAAACTTTTCTACACTGTCCATTGCCTCTTGAAGACTCTTGGAAAGGCTCTTCAAGTTTTCTATGAGTCACCTCAGCCATAGTCTTCCCAAAACTCTTGTGTTCCTAATGAAAATGTTGTCATGTGAAATTACATCTTGTTTGAAGTTGGTTCAAAAACTTTAATGACACAATGGGACCGATATCAAGGTGTGGGACCTTACTGATGAGATCAGACCTCCAGAGAAGGTTGGTTCCTCTTTTTTAGCTTTAGGCTCAGAGAAATAAACTAAATCTAGTGCTAATGTTGGCAGTGGAAAATGCTAAGAAGGATTGTTGAAATAAAAGGTGATGCTATAGATTATGATGTTCAGCTGATTCAACACAGTAATAACCTCAAAACTAAAAAGACTCACACAGATTCATATCAATTCAAAAAGACATCAAGGAAGAGAGGCGAAGTTATGAAAGGGACTATTCTATCCACAACACATAACTCACATCAATCAAATAGACACATTGCAGGAATAAGGAAAGAGGAAAAATATCAATTTATATTGATTATAGAGGCCAAATAACCATTACAAAGGAGATAATAATGTAGAGAGATTAGACACAGAATAACCAATTATATTCATTGGTGAACAAAACTAGAGACATGAGAGGCTCGACAAAAGAGGACAATTCATCAAATCCAATTAGTTCGTGTAATTGCCTTATAGAGGCCCAGTTACAAGAATTCTCTAAATTGCAATAGCTGAGAAGAACAACCAACAACAATACATTGCAATTTTAAGTATATATAACAATTTTAGCACTCTGCAATAATGGTAATGGACCTAGTCAATTAACCAAAGACATCCCACACCTCCATTAATTTTTTTCTCAGAAATCCCCTACAACTAGGATGGAACCCATGCCCCTGACGGGCCTTGAACTCTACATTGGAGATTGCCTGCATGGATGGGTACTAGGCATAGTTAAGAGGGAATGTAGAAAGTCCTACTTTCTCCATGTTAATCTACTTTATAACTGCATATGTACTTTAGTATTGAGAAATTTTACTATTCCATCCTCCCTCATTCAGCCCTGGCCTATAGAAATTTAATGCTGGCACCTCTCCCTCAAAAAATGGTGTGATTTAGGGAGAGACAAGATTTTAAAACACTTCAATGTATTGTACTCTTTTTCCTTTCATGGGGCTTCTAAATTTTCCTAGCGACTTCTTCAGAACCATCGGGCTCCATTTTCATGATTTTCTTCTTTATTTTGCCCATTAGCAAAATCTCTGCATTCTGAACCTTTCTCTATCTCTCTTCAACATTTGTTGGTAAAACTCAAATTTCCATAACTATTTGTGGTTATCCTTTTCCTTATTGGAAAACTATATTCTTCTTGAACTTTTCTTGGTTCTCACTATTTTTCCCCTCTTGGTAATTCGTTCTTTTCTCAAACAATGACTTTCCTATCAGTGAAACTTGACTTTGTTGAACCATGTGCTCATTCCCTCTTTTCACCTTTACTAGCAATTTTCTTCATTTTGAAACTTGGTCACCTTTTCTTTTCCTTTGTCAGCCTTTCACCCTATTGGTGAACCTGAGATGTTTTGAATTAGCTGACAAGTTCCCTCCTTAATTGTTTATTGCCTTATCGATGTTTTTTTCCATTCTCAAACTTGGGCTTATTTTTTCTTTATCGGAAAAAGATTCTTTTGCTATACCACTTCTTTTATCTTTTATACTCACCTTTATTGGTGAAACCAGCTTTTCCTAAACTCCACTTACTTTTTGGTCTTACTTTCACCTTTATTGGAAAAATGTTACTTTGCAAAACCATTCTGCTCTTTTCACTTTTGATTTATCAGAAAAAGTTCCCCTTAATGAACCTTGGCCTCTTTATCGGCAAAACTTGATTTTATTGAACTATCTTCTTTCTCTCTCTTTTCCCGTATTGGTAAATGCCACTTTTTTGAACTTATGCTTTGGCCTTTCTTTTTCTTTCTTCATTATCAGCGAATCATCTTATCGATGAACCTAAAGATTCCCAAATTTTTGAAAAGTTCCTCCTTTTACCAATTCACAAATAAGGCATTCCCTCTTTGTGCCTTAGCTATTTTTTGAGCTTCCTATTTTGCCTTGTTAGAGAAGTATTCAAATCTTGAACCAAGCTATCTTTTCTCGGTAAAAGCTCATTTTCTTGAACCTTTTGCTTCACTGATGCATTCACTCTATTTTTCACCTTATTGACAAAATCACCTATCGGTGAATCTTCATACATCCGAACTAATACATTAGTTTGGTTCCCTATCAATTTCCCAAAAAAGGGAACCCTTTCTCTATGCCTTAGTCAATTTTGCTCCTTGTTGGCCCATCAGCACCTTATCGGTAAAATGCTACATTGGCGAACTTTTTGATTCTTGAACCTTCATTCCTTACCTGACTTATGCTTTGCATATCAGTGATCTCCTTCATTTTAGAACCTGGCTATCTTTCTTCTCTTTGCCTTGTTGTCAAAAGGGATCCGTCAGTGAACCAAAGAGATTTTGAACTTTGAGGAAAGTTCATGATTTGTGAATTTTGCCAACAAAGGGCCTTCCTTGCATACTTAGCCAATTTTATAAACATTCCAAGGCCTTCTTTTATTAGAGAATCACCTAATCGAAAAACTAAGGAAATCATGAAGTTTGTGTAAAGTTCACTCTTTAAGCACTTTACCAATAAAGGCATTCACTACTTCCTTATGCCTTAGTCAATTTTGATGAAGCTTGCCCTTCCATCCTTTTATGTCATAAATCACTGAGTCAGTGAACTGTTGAAAATGTGAACTTTTGAAGAGTTCATAGAAAATGAATTTTTCTAACAAAGGGGGAGAATTTCCTCTCTAATTCCTTAGCCAATTTTTTGGTTTTTTGAAAGCTTAGGAACCTAAACTTTTGTTGATAAAGTCCAAAAGGAGGTGAAAAATTAAGGCAAAGGCCTAGATTTTTCTGGGCTTTTCTAGGTTTTCTGAGAGGATTCCCCACAAGGAATTTTTGGGATTTTTCCAAGGGTAATCACTAGATTTTGAAGTATTTTAGTTTTTACCTACTTCTATTTAGGCTATCTCTAATTAGACTTTTCTGATAGGAGAGATTCTCAAATATTTTGGGCTGGGTAAAATATGACAACATTTTGTTGACATTGTAGGGTGTTTGCCTGCTAAACATAGGGTTCCAGCTGCCTTGTATAGTCCATTGGGTACAGAGTCAAAAGAAAGTAGCCTCGTAACCAAACCAACTAAAAATGCCTCCCAAAAACAAGAACAAAACAAATAAGAAAAGAAAATCTCCTAATGAGAAAGTTGCCTGTGCAACAACACTTGGAAGAAAAGAAACCTAAAACAAAAATAAAATCAACTCTAAATATTTATATGGACCTCAAAAACAAACTCAGAAGTAGGGTTTGAGATGAATCCAATTCACTTGGATTTGAAGCTCTTCACTAGTTAGTTTGGATAATTGAAAATCATTGGCTTGCTTCGAACTGATGATGATGTAGGGCCTTCTCCACATAGCATCAAATTTTGAATGTCTTCCTAACTGGACCCAATCCTCATCCAATTTCAGCACCAAATCTCCCTCTTGGAAGAATCTATCAACCAATTTTCTGTCAAATTTCCTCTTGACTTGTTCTGTGTGTGCTTCAAGGGTTTTCATGGCTGGATTTCTGTTCTCTTTAAGCTCCATTAGCTCAGCTAATCTCACTGTCATGGCATCATTTTCAAGCAATTCTAGCTACTAATCTAGCCAAGGGATGGTAACTCTGATGATAATGGAAGCCTCACTTCCTTCTCATATACTAGCATGAAGGGTGAATTGCTAATTGCCCTCTTGCGAGTGATCTAATCGGCCCAAAGAGCTGTCTTCAACTTGGCACGCCAAGTTCTCTTATTATCATCCACTGTCTTCTAGATTATCCTGATCAGATTTTTGTTTGTGGACTCAATTTGGTCATTTCCTTGGGGGTAGTAGGATGATGTTTTTATATAAATGCCATAGTTTAATGCCCATTCACTAATCGTTGTGCTTAGAAAGGCCTTAGTATTATTAGAGATAATAGTGAATGGAACACCAAACCTAGTAACTCTACCTTTAAGAAAATATAAAATAGATGACTTTGTGGCATCCTTGAATACAAGTACCTTTGTCTATCTTCTAAAATAGCCTATCTCTATTAGAATCCATTTGTACCCAACACTAGATTGTGGATTAATCATCCCAATGAAGTCTAAACCCCATTAGCCAAATTTCTGGTCAATTTGGATTGGATGAAGATGAAGAGATGCCAGCCTCTATTTGCTTGCAAAAAATGCACATTCTTTGCAGCTCCTTACGCACTTATGGGCATCTTTGAACAAATCCAGCTAGTAGTAACCAACCCTCATAATCTTAATAATTGTTTTTCTTGGAGAATAATGGCCACCAGCAGGGCCATTATGAAATTCTTCTAAGACTCTAGAAGTATGATCTTGAGAAATACATCTCAGAAGAACCGTGTTGATGTCCTTTCTAAATAAAACACAATCTACAAGAATGTAAGGGATGAACTAAAGTCTGAAATATCTTCTTTTTACTGAGTCAAGTCCATCAAGGCATCTTCCTAACTAAAATTTTTTTACCATATTATGATATCAATCAGTCTGGGAGTGGGGATTAGCTGGTTGCATCTACCCTAGGACACATACAACATCATTTAAGTCTTTGACGTTTGCTTCCATCTATTCACAAAGGCCTTTTCCATGAACCAGCTTGGTAATATGGATATTTGTGTGATATTCCATCACCTTAGTTATCCATCTAGCCCTTTTTTCATTGACATCCCTACTCAGCAGGAACTCTTTAACGATAGGGTAGTTTACCATCAGTTGTATCTTGCTATTTGGAAGCATATGTCTGAACGTTTTTAGGGCTTTCACTACAAGAAACATTTGTTTTTCCATAAAGTCATACCTCTGTTCATAATCATTGAGTAGCTAACTAAAGAAGGCAATTAGCTACTCTAGCTTCTCCTCATTCTACTATGTCAAGACAATTGATATACCCTCTTTTCCTCCAAAGGCATAAAGGATAAAATACTTCTCATAATTTGGATTTATGAACATTAGAGCTGGTGTGATGGCTTGTTTTATAGCTTCAAAGGTGTCCTTCCTTTCTTTGGACCATGTGAAAGCATCATTCTTTTTTAACACAACTATGAGAAGTTTTGTTATGGAAGAAAAATTTGGTATGAACCTTCTCATGAAGTTGATCTTTCCCAGGAAACTCTACAGACCTTTTTCATGACTGTGAAGAGGAAGATCTAGAATGACACTTGTCCTTTCAAGATTGATGGCCAGTCTCTCTTTGGAGATCACATGTCCCAGTAATCTACCTTCTAGGACAACAAATACATATTTTTGGGATTTCATGATATCTCATATTCTCTACATCTTTCAAAAACTTTTCTTAAATGACCCAAGTGATCAGCTACATGCTTGGAATACACAGTCAGATCATCAAGATACACTACAATAATATCATTGATCAGGCCTTTAATCGCCAAATCCATTGCTCTTTGAAAAGTAGCTCCAACATTTGTCAACCCAAAAGGCATTTTTTGGTAAGCCAAGGTACCCTAGTTGGTGGTAGTGGTTGTTTTATACTAGTTGAATTCTTTTACAAGAATATGATTGTAGCATGAGTAGCCATCTAGGAGTGAAAACCTTTTAGCTCCCACAATTGTTTGTAAGATCTGTTCCATGGAGGGAAGTAGACAGTGATCTTTAAGGGAGTCTCTAGTCAAGTCTCTAAAGTCCACACATAATCTTATTTCCCCATTCTTCTTCCTAAATGGAACTAAACTTACCACCCAAGAAGATGGTTGATGGGATAAATAATCTTTACCTCTATGAGCATGGACAATTTTTTTCTCATCAGTGGCTCTATTTTGGGCTTGATGGGCCTTTTCCTTTGGTGGATAGGATTGGCATTAGGGTCCAATTCAATAATTTATTGTATTAAGCCAAGATCAAAACATTTTAGATCTTTATAATCCTATGCAATTAAAACATTAAATTCAATGCAAAGCTCAATAAAACCATATCTTTCAACTTGTTTATATATGTTGCCATGCTTGGGAAATCTACCCTGTGTAATTTCTACCTCTTCATAATCCTCTTTTTTGACAATCATGTTCATCTTTTCTTTCTTTGGATAACCGTCTACACCAAATATGTTTTCTAAAGTGACCAGTCCCTTGAGCAGCTTGTTGATCTTTAGCTGTATTATCTAGTCACCATATTGTTCTTACAATATTAATTGTTGTTAGCAGCATACTTTACCTCATATTGAAAAAAATTCATAATTTTATGGTCATTTTCAAATACGTATCATCTTATGATGTTATCAAGCACAACATGCCTCACAACAACCTTTACATGTTGATTTGAATTCTATTTAACATTCTGAGGAATGCCAAACTATGCACCAACTATGGCTAGTCTATCAGCATCCTTGTTTTTCTTCTTGGGAACTACCTGAATGTTGAAGGCATCAAAGTCTTCAATCAAGTTTTAGACCCTATATTTGTATGAATTTAACAAGTCATTCTTTGAAGCACTTAGTTTTTTGATTTAGTGGACAACTAGCTCGTTGTCACCAAATACCTATAAAACTTTTATTCCTTTTTCTATGCCAGTTGTATGCCCTGAATCAACACATCATACTTAGCAACATTGTTAGCACAACTGAATTACAATTTCAATGAATAGAAATAATTTTCCTTTTGGGGTGAATTACTACCACCCCAACACCTACTCCATTTCATCTTCTGGAGCCACCAAAATACATTTGCCACATCCTAGTTGGATCTGTTGTCTTTTCAATATTGGTGATGATGGCATCATTATCATGGATAAAATAAGTACCCAACTTTGTTTCCTCTACATGTATAGGGATATAAAAATGAAAATAGTTTGCCCATTCATCAAGCAATATGTCAGGAATCTCTTCCACTAGAGTGGTAGCCTCATGTCTACTATTGTTATTGACTTCCTCCAGCTCATGAATTGTAGAATTCATATTGGTGATATGAGGAGTGTAAGGGTTTATGTGGTCATTGACAATAGGCTCAACTTTGATGGTTACTTTGGCACCATACGTAGTTCTAAATAGCATGTGGGATTAATCAAAAGAGAGGTACCCACCTATTTTGGATGTGAAATCTCTAGATAGGAATATGTTGAAGTACAGGCTGGTAGATCAATGACATAAATATCTTTGAAAACAGAGCATCCAGGGCATGCATGCAAGGTGAGTTTTAAAACTTTAATAACACCCACTATTTTAATAGTGGTACCATCTAATTGCACTACCCCTTTGTTCAAAGGCTCATAATATAACAGAGGTATCCACCCTAGAATCTATCATACAATTGTGTAATAGTTTGTCAATAATAATTAAAGAATCATAGAATGGAGGGGCTTACTAGTTTTTCTTGTGCTTGCTTCCTCCTTTTCTAGTTGGCATATGTTGTTTGGGATGGTGGCCTTTTCTTTTGTTGCCTCTATAGCAGGCTAGTTGAAGCTTGTCAAAGCTTCCTTCAATAAATCTCTTTATGTTGGAGTGAGTATACTGTCCCACATTGAGACGTTTATATTGGTCCTTTTTAATTGATCCATAATGTTGAAGGTGATCTTATTTCCCTTCAGTGATGCTTTGGGGATGACAGGGTTGATTTTTTCTTGATGGTAAACCTCAGCTTACTGTTGTTGTATTTAATTTACTTTCCCAGCAGAACCATCTACTTGTTTTGAATGAATCTTGGCTGCCACTCCTTCACTTGCAGCCATTCAGGGTATATAAGAATAGGATGTTTGTTGGCTAACTGTAGGTACCGAGGGATCTTTAGTGTCCCTTCTTTTGGCCCTCATGTTGTGTGCTATTGGGACTACACCTTGATTAACACCACAAGAGTCACCAGGGGTCCAATTCATCAAGGTAGCATTATTTTACATTTGTTCTTGGCCTCCAACCACTCCCTAATTGACACTAACTTGCTGCTTTGAATTTGTTCATTGTTCTTGCACTATCAAATCATGACTAAACTATCCACTTTGGCACAAATTTTGATCATGTGGTTGATTACATGGATAACACCAATCGTTATCCTAATCCAAATTGTTCTTTATGGGAACAAGGGGCCCAGATGTACTAGAAGCATTTGGATGCATAGTATTTAATGGTTTGATGTACCTAGGCTGATTTTGCCTCTGTGCATTACATTGATAATATGGTTTGTTCTACTGGTAATTCTAGTTGAATGGCTGATGTGTCTGATTAGTAGGCTGATATGTTTGATTAGCTTGCTGATATGGCTTGTTCTACTATGTACATTATCTTCTCGCCAATAAAAACTCATTGTTCAATTTTCTGATTACAGCATCCCTTTCATCTTTCTTTTCCACTCTAGGTGTAATTAGAGGAGTACCAAGGATAACTGTGGTAGAAATTGGAGCCACAAAGGGCTGGATAGTATTACCCTTCGGGAATATAAGCATTCGTAGCCTTGGGACAATTTTTCTAGCCTGAGTCAGGAAATTTTTTTCCCTGATTGTTGTATCATAGGCATCTGGTAGCACTATCCCTCCCATGGACTGAATCATGACAACATTTTCAGGATTCAAGGATTTCAAATAATAGATGAATGTTGTGTTTAGAGAGGGATTCACTAACAATGGGATTTTGTCCCATGTCTTCTAGAACCTATAATTAAAGTCCACCATATATTCATGGGGGGCTCTCTTGATTGTAGCCAATTGCTCCATTAATGACAGGGGGTAACTTCTATCCTCAAAATGTTGGCACAACTTAGTTCTTAGATCATCCTAGTTGTGGATGGAATTTTCTTGGAGACCCCTATACCACTACAATGCTTTTCCCTTGAAAGAAGAGGCCAAGAGTCTCATTGCCACATTGTCTGCAGTGACATTGTGGATAGAAGAGAGACTATCTATATGTCAGATATGCTCAGCTGGGGTGGTGGATTTATCACTGATAAAGAATGGTATAGCCTTTAAGGCTGAGATGGAGATATCATCATATTGAGCTAGGTCTAGTGGGCTACCCCCATTAAAAGTAACAAATGGAAGATTCCTCACCATATTGGAAATGTTTAGGTTAATTAAAAGTATGTGTAGGGTTCTTCCTAAGTACTAAAACCTAACTTGAAATCTAGTTGGAGAGGTAGTGGACTGAGATCTTGATGGAGATGGTTCTACATTCCTACTTGTCCTCATAGGTGATTTGGATAACCTACTTATTCTTCTATATTCAATAAAAGAAAGTTTAATGAATTGGAAATTACGTGTAGAAGATGATCTGTTTGCACTCCAGACATGTTATATTGAATAATTTCAATACTCGATCAACAGAGTCACCAGGTGATGAATGCTTCCATAATAGAAAATTAAACTAAGAATAGAACTAAATCCTTATCTCAGCTCCTACTCAAAGCGGAGAGTCCCACCGGGCATGCCAGAAACTATTGTCATGTGAAATTACACCCTTTTTGAAGCTAGTTCAAACACTTCAATGACACAATGGCTGACTAATCTTAAGTTGTGGGACCTCGTAGATGAGATCAGAACACTAGAGAAGGTTGGTTCCTCTTTCTAAGCTTAAGGCTTAGATAAATAAACTAAATCTAGTGCTAATGCTTGCAAGGGAAAAAGGTAAGAAGGATTGCTGAAATAAAAGAAGGTGATGCACTAGATTAAGATGTTCAGCTACAATTGAGTTAGCATAGCAATAAACTCAAAATAGAAAAGACTCACAGAAATTCATATCAATTCAAACAAAGGTTAGGGAAGAGAGGTGAAGGTATGAAAGGGACTATTTCACCCACAACACATAACTCACATCAATCAAATAGACACAATACAGGAATAATGAAAGAGGTGAAATATCAGTTTATATTGATTATAGAGGCCAAATAGCCATTACAAAGGATAGAATAATGTAGAGAGATTAGACATAGAATAACAAATTAAATTCATTGTTGAACAAAACTAGAGACGTGAGAGGTGTAGCAAAAGAGCATAGTCCATCAAATCTAGTTAGTTCCTGTAATTTCCTCATAGAGTCATGGCTGCAAGAAATCTCTAAATTGCAATAGCCCAAAAGAACAACCAATAGAAATGCATTACAATTTGAAGTATGTATTAAAAAAATTAGCACTTTGTAATAGTGTCTTTGGAGCTAGTCAATTGACCCAAGACAACCCATGCCTCCATTAAATATTTTGCTCAGAAATCCCCTGCAACTAGGATGGAGCCCATGTCCCTAACGGGCTTGGAATTTTACAATGGAGATTGCCTGCACGCATGGGTGCCAGGTAAAATTAAGAAGAAATGCAGAAAGTCATGCTTTGTCCCTGTAAATCTACTTTTTAACTACAATTGTACTCTAGCATTGAAGAATTTCATAATTCCATCCTCCCTCATTTAGCCCTGGCCTACAAAAATTTAATGTTGGTACCTCTCCCTAAAAAAATGGCATGATTTAGTGAGAGAAAAGATTTAACAACACTTCAACGTGTTGTACTCTTTTTCCTTTCATGGAAATTCTAAATTTCCTTGGTGACTTCTGCAGAACCATTAGGATCCATTTTCGTGATTTTCTTCTTTATTTTTCCCATTAGCAAAATCTTTACATCCTGAATCTTTCTCTATCTCTCTTCAGCATATGTCAGCAAATCTCAAATTTCTAGAACTATTTTTGGATATGCTTTGCCTTATTGGGAAACTATCTTCTTGAACTTTTCTTGGTTGTCACTATTTTGCACCTATTGGGAATTTCTTCTCTTCATGAACTATGACTTTCCTATCGGTGAAACCTGACTTTGCCAAACCATGCACTCATTCCCTCTTTTCACCATTATCAACTATTTTCTTCATTTCAGAACTCAGCCACCTTTTCTTTTCCTTTATTAGACTTTTGCCTTGTTGGAAAACCTAAGAAATTTTGAATTAGCCAATGAGTTTCCTCGTTAGCCATTTTTTGCCTTATCAACAATTTTTTCCATTTTCGAATCGGGGCCTATTTTTTCTTTATCATGAAAAGATCCTTTTACTGAACCACTTCTTTTATCTTTTACTCTTTTCTTTATCAGTGAATCTAGCCTTTCCTAAACTTTGCTTGCTTTTTGGTCTTACTTTTAGCTTTATCGGTGAAATGTTACTTTGCCGAACCATTGTGCTCTTTTCACTTTTGCTTTATTAGCAAAAGTTCCCCTTGATGTAAATTGGCCTCTTTATCAGCAAAAATTGATTTTGCCAAACTATCTTCTTTCTCTCTATTTCCCCTTTTCGGCAAAAGCCACTTTTTTGAACTTATGCTTTGGCCTTGCTTTTTCTTTCTTCATTATTGACGAATTACCTTATCATCAAACCTAAAGATTTTTAAACTTTTAAAATGCTCCTCCTTTTATCGATTCGCCAATAAGGCATTCCCTCTTCATGCCTTAGCCATTTCTTTAGCTTCCTATTTTTCCTTGTCAGAAAAATCTTCATATCTCAACCAAGCTCTCTTTTGTCAGCAAAATCTCATTTTGCTAAACCTTTTTCTTCACCAATGCATTTAGTCTAATTTTCCCCTAATCAGTAAAATCACCTATCGGTGAATCTTCATACATCTGAACTAATACATTAGTTTGGTTCCCCACCAATTTCCCTACAAAGGGAACCTTTTCTTCCATTCCTTAGTCATTTTTTCCCCTTGTCGACCAATCACCGCATTATCGACAAAATGCCGCATCAGTGAACCTTTTGATTCTTGAACCTTCATGCCTTAGTCGATGTATGCTTTGTATATTGGCGATCTCCTTCATTGGAGAATCTGACCATCTTTCTCATGTTTGACTTGTTGGCAAAAGGGGTCTGTCGGTGGACCACAGAGATTTTGAACTTTAAGAGAAGTTCACAATTTGTGAATTTTATTGACAAAGGTTCTTCCTTGCATACTTAGCCAATGTTATAATCTTTCCAGGGCCTGCTTTTATCAGAGAATCACCTGATCAGCAAACTAAGGAAATCGTGAACTTTGCCTAAATTTCACACTTTGAACACTTTGCCGATAAAGGCATTCACCACTTCCTTATGCCTTAGTCAATTTTGATGAAGCTCACCCTTCCATCCTTTTTTGTCAGAAAATCGCCAAATCAGTGAACTGCTGAAAATGAGAACTCTGAAGAGTTCATAAAAAATGAATTTTTTTGACAAACGGGAAGAATTTTCTCTCTAATACCTTAGCTAATTTTATGGTTTTTGGAATGTTTAGAAACCTAAACTTTTGCCGATAAAGGCCAAAAGGAGGTGAAAAACTAAGGCAAAGGCCTAGATTTTTTTGGGTTTTCTGAGAGGATTCTCCACAAGAAGTTTTAGGGATTTTTTCAAGTAGAGTTTGAAAGATATTACATTTTACCTCCTATTTAGGCTATCTCTAATTAAATTTTTCTCCTAGAAGGAGGGATTCTGGAATATTTTGGGCTAGGAAAAATATGACAATAGAAAACACTACCTCTTGTTAGGTAAGACTCTCTATATGCTAGCCCTTTGTCATACCATGCTTTCATTTGATTCAACAGTACCATCTACCCTTGACAGTGCCACTGCCATCTTAGAATACTTGAACATGCATCATGGGTTCCTTACTATGTCTCTTACTAGTCCAAAACTTTCAAGGGTTTTATAGTGTCCTAAATGTAGTACATTGAATGAGGGTATACCAATGTGAGGAAGAGGATAGGTAACTACAGGGTTTGAACAAGACTCATCTGCATGATACTCAAACTTGTGAAAGAAGCCAAACCCTTATATCACTATTGTAAATCCATGAAGACAAGAAAAATGTGGAAAACTATCATCTTTCAAGAACCTCTCATGTTTGAAACAAGAAAAATAGTAGAGTAAAGGAAAACTAGGGATATTACCATGTTGTTCAGTTGGTGTTGCTCCTTATCCATTAAAATTTTTGTATTTCTCTAATTGACAGGACAAAGTGCTCCAAACCATCTTCATTTTTCTCACTCAAAAGGAATTATGCCTTTCTTTGGAGCCTTGGGACCTCATTAACAAGATAAAGTAGATGTGATGGGCTCTAAACTTGCCTGTCTTCAATCAATGTCCTGATAGATTTGCCAACCTGTAGATTGCTCCTCCTTTGACTGTATCTTTATAGTAAAGTTCTCTTTAAATCACCATATCTACAAATTTCTTGTTCTGATGATATATAGCTTGTCTTCTCGATGTTTTCATACTTAACACGTTGTTCAAGATCTCATACCATGTGAAAGTGTTTGCATGGAGTAGAGACTACTCCTATTTTGATTGTATCTTGATCTTTCTGAGATCTCCACTATACAAGGGTGCCTCCACCATGAGAGATACATGTAACAGTTTGAAAAAATCCTAAAGGTGAAGAACAAAACAAGGAGAAGACTAAACCTAAACCTAAACATGTCTACCTAACCCTTGAAACCTCAAGTTTATATTTTAAAGACCAGGGTTACTACTTTGAAAAAACCTCTATCCAACTCTTGTATGGGAAATTTGACAACAATAAGGTATCTTAGATATGGACAACTAACTCTTTGACTCTTTGACAGAAACAATACATGCATGTCATAGCGAAAATAGTCTTTTTAGAGACAAATAAGTAAATTTGGCTTGCTTGAACTTACGAAACTTGTTCTTAGAGCTCAAAAATGATATTTTAGACCTTAATATTCAAATTCTTTTTCTTATTGACACTACAAGATACATTTTAGGATTTTATACATTAAGTATGCCATACATGTTCAACACACTAAAGTATTGAGATGGGAGCATGAATAGTACTTAATCAAATTATTTCCTTTTAAATGCACTCAATCCAAACTAAACAATTAAACCAAATGAATCATAACAGAACAAACATAGATGACACTAGATTTATGTGGAAACCCAAGATGGGAAAAACCATGACAAGAAAACTGCTTGGATCTACTATCCAAATCCAGCCTCACAAATAAAAACATTTTTACAATAATTTTATGGAAACCAACCAAATGGAAGCTCCAACTCCCTGATATAAAGTTTTATTGGCTCCAACCCAAAGAAAGTGAAAACTCCTTGATACACAGTTTTATGGTTTCGAATCCAAAGGAAGCTCCAACTCCCTAAAGTGCTACAACACTTATAAGAAGAGGCTCCAACCTATGTACGAAAACACTTCACTTATTCTAATGATTCAATCACCTTTGTAGCATCATCTCCTTTAACACTTTGACATTGACTTACTCAAATAACCTCAACACCTCTGTGATATTAGCTCTACTCAAAAACACCTCTACAATACACTCTAACTGTATTATGAATCATGCATCATATCCTCTAGATTTGCTTCTCAATTTCTATATCACTCACCTTTTCGAATATGCACATACTCACTCTCACTCACACTTACTCATTGAAACAATATTGTATCCTTCATATATATCCTCTACAAGTCTCCTAAACATCATCTTTCTTAGCTTGAATGTAACAAGTAACATGAAACATGTAACAACCTTGCTTGTCAGGTTCCAAATCATCTATGGTAATGTAAGAGTTAAATCTTGTTGTGTGGTTTAGACCAAGTGATCAACTAGATCCATTTTACCTTCTCCCAATCTTTCTTTCTAGTGCACACTTCTACACACACAGTACAACCACTTAAACATACCATGTCAGCTCTGCAAATGCTTATCCTTTCATGCATTAGCTCCAGACCCTATGCGGTACCAGAGAATAGAGATATCACCACATGGATCAAGCCACTTACATAATATGAATTATAAATCCCTCTCATACACTCCTCTTTTTGATTTATGTTTCTCCTTGTTGGTGCAAGAAATCAAATGCTAATGTTTGTATCCCTTACACAGTCTAGTCACCTTGTCCTGATATAGAATATTGAAAAACACAGTTGTCATAATTAGAAACACTTGAAACTTGAATTGGGCATACATACTAACCATCTGAACCTATTTTTCAAATAAAAAATCCAAACATCAAAGTGTAGTGAAATGTGATGGTTTTCTATTCTACCTCTGATAACCTTAAACAACAACATGACTTGCTCTTACTTGACTGACTCTAGAAAACAATGTATTACTTTGTATCCTTTGAAACTTGAGTATATCATTATTGTACCATAGCTTTACCTATTCTCCAAACCACTAGGCTATATCTTCAAGTGCAGAGAAATGTGGAGCATTATTATGTACCTTTGAGACATCAACAACACTGTATCACCACTATTTTCACTTTGCTAATACTAAAATGATGTATGGTAATTGTTATGCTCTAAAACTTGGATCATGCATACCTCATAGTTGTCTTTGTCTAACCTCCAAGATGCAAGGCCATATCTTCATCTATGGTAGAATGTGCTAAAATCTTCTGAGCTCCTATAGTATAAATCCTTCTGCCTTTAACAGTTTGAAAACTTTATATATTTTCTTTCATATCCCATGCAATTCTTTTCATCAAGGGACAATTAATGCAACATTCACAACACAATAGAAAATAATCATAACTCTTTTCATTAAAAACAAGAAGCCACAACTTCTTCATGTCACTATATCCTTCAATATGATAATTTTCACCTATTCATGAATTTCAAAAGATAAGGTACAATTATGTACAGATGATGCGGATCCAACAGTATGCTCATGTCTTTCATCATCATATCTTTCATATCAGAGTACCTTTCATCATCACTCCTTTGATTTCTCCTCTTATCATCAGTCCTTTGAGATTAATGATTACCACTCTTTTGACATCAATGAAAACATATGCAACAAACTCCTCCTTTGTCATTGATGGAAACACTAACCTGATATGCAAAGTTTTCTCCTCCTTTAACATCAAGGGAAAAGGTCCAGTGGTCTTCCTTTGTTTTGAAAAAACATACAAGCTCCCTATGTTTGTACAATCCTTGTCCTCTTTCCTAGTCCCTTATCTACTTGTTTCCCTAAGAGGTAGCCACCATCAATCTAGGGATAATAAATATACCTTGAACTGCTCCCCCTGGATAGATGCATCATTTGTACATCTAGTTATAAGGAGGGGCAAAAAACCCTAACATCTACCTGAGATATTTAAATGTGTCCTTAAAAAGTGCTTTTGTAAAGATGTTTGCAACTTGATCCTTTGTAGGTACATATTCCAATTTTACTTCTTGATATGCAACCTTTTCTCTTAAAAAGTGATACTTGATGGATGTGTGTTTGGTTCTAAAGTGTATCACTGTATTCTTTGAAATATTGATGGCACTTGTATTGTCACATAGGATAGGAATGGGCTGACCATACATTACCTTGATATCCTTCAGTGTTTGTTTCATCCACCATACTTGATTGCGGCAGAATGCTACAGATATATACTCTGCTTCTATTATTGATAAAGAAATTGAATCCTATTTTTTACTAAACCATGAGACCAATTTGTCTCCAAAAAAGAAAGATCCACCATTAGTACTTCGCCCATCATCAATACTGCTAGACCAATCTGCATTAGTATATGAACTCAGGGAAAATTCATTACCTTTTGGAAACCATAGTCCAAAATTAAGAGTGCTCTTCAAATATCTAAAAAATTCTTTTGACAACCTTCACATGTGTTTCTTTTCGATCAGCTTGAAACCTTGCAACCAAAAAACAACATGCATAATGTGAGGCCTTGATGTTGTTAAGTACAACAATAGGCCCCCAATCATAGACCTAGATAGAGTCTAATCAGCCTATGGTGACTTGCCATCTTTACTCAAATGGCAACTTGTTACCATAGGATTACTCACCAGTTTGCAATCTTCCATACCAAACTTTTTCAACATCACCTTGACATACTTTGCTTGAGAGATAAAGATACCTTCATCAGATTGAGTTATTTGGAGTCCAAGAAATAATTATAGCTCACCTATCATAGACATTTGAAATTCCTTCTGCATCTCCTCAACAAACTTCTTACACATTTCATCATTTCCACCAAAGATAATATTATCAACATGTACTAGTATTAATATTTTCTCATTCTCAATTTTGATATATAGATTACTATTTATTGTACCTTTCTTGAAAACCTATTGAAGTAAATACTTATCCAACCTTGCATACCAAGTCCTAGGGGCTTGTTTGAGACCACATAAAAATTTTGAAGTCTGCATACCATATTCTAATATTTTGATATCTTGAATCCTTCAGGCTGCTCTATGTAAACTTCTTCTAAGTCACCATTTAAGAAAGTAGATTTGACATCCATTTGATATACCTTGAAGTCCTTGTGAACTGCAAATGGAAGAAACATCCTGATTGCTTTCATTCTTGCCACATGAGAAAATGTCTCCTCAAAGTCAATTCCTTCCACTTGTGAATAGCCCTTGTAGACCAACCTTTCTTCATTTCTAACCACTTCTCCATATTCATTGAATTTATTTTTGGACACCCATTTTGCGCTGATTACATTTTTGTCAGTAGGTCTTGGCACTAATTCCCAAGTCTATTTTTTCTCTATTTGATTTAGTTCATCTTCTATTGCCTAGATCCATCTTTCATTCCTACTAGCATCAGAAAAAGTGTTAGGTTCTATCTTAGACAACAAAGAGAATTTTACCTATTCATTTGTCCTTGCAAATCTTCTTCTAGTCTATATTCATTTATTCTTGTCTCCAATTATCTGATCTTTTGAGTGACTCTTCTGAACATACTTAGCAGGAGTCTTGGTGGACCTCTGTTGTGTTTCTTCCCTTTCTTCAACTTTTTTCTCTTCTTTTGTACAAGTAGATTCATTTGAACAATTGTCTTCTTGCTCATGTGTGAATTGATGTGGCTCTTCATCAACCCTATCATTTGCACTTTCAACTATCCTTAATATTTTATTGTAGCATATGTAATTTTTGCTTTTGGTTGAGTACCCAAGAAAAATTCCTTCATCAGATCTTGAGTCAAACTTTCTTCATCTCTTGTAACATAGCATTTGCTTCAAAAAATTCTGAAGTACTTGATAGAAGTAGGTCTTTCTTTCCATAGCTCATATGATGTCTTAGTGTTTTTCACTCTTAGTTGTCATCTGTTAAGAATATAGAGAGTAGTATGGACTACTTCTTTTCAATATGAATCAAGTATCTTGGATTCATTCAACATTGTTCTATCCATATCCTAGACTATTCTATTCTTCTTTTCCACTACTCCATTTTGTTGTGGAGTTCTTGTAGTAGATAAGTGCCTCTTTATTCCATGTTATTCACAATATTCTTCAAAATCATTTGATATGAACTCGCCACCTTTATTAGACCTTAACCACTTGATTCTAAAGTTCATTTCATTTTCAACTATGGACTTGAAAATATTAAACCTAATCAAAGCTTCTAATTTTCCTTTTAAAAATGTAACCCATGTCATCCAAGAGTAATCATTAATAAGAAACATAAAATACCTCTCATCTTGTAGACTCTTTATCTTGGTAGGACTACAGAGATTACTATGAATAAATTCCAATGGCCTTGGAGAAGAAAACTCCTTGGTCTTGAATCTTGTCCTTGTCTACTTCCCAATCTGACATTGTTTATTCAGGGTGCTTGCATTCTTGGTAACCTGTGGCATGTCTCTTACTACTTGTATGGAGCTGATTTTCACAAGATTATCAAAATTGATGTGTCCCATCCTTTTGTTCGACAACCAACATTCATTTGTCTTTCCTAGAGGATAATCTCTTCCATTAACATCACATAGGTTGCATAAGTTATTTTCTATCCTAGAACCTTCTACCATCAATTTACAAGTATTTGCTCTTTTGATTTCACATCCTTGTGCATGAAATATAAGATTATATCCTTTGATGCACATCTAACTTACATTGAGAAGATTATTCTTGAGACCTTCTACATATAGAACATCTTTTGTTTTATATCTTCCATAAATACTTATGGTACCCTTTCCACAAATTTTCATAGATGTATTATCACCAAATATGACTGATCCACCATTCCACTTTACAAGATTGAGGAATTTTCTCTTATCACATTTGATATGACTTGAACATCCATTGTCTAATACCTAGGAATTTGTTTGTCCTTGGGCATGAAATGTTGTTTGAAAAATCATTGAATTTTCAACCTCATTGTTTGTTTCCTGTCATTTGGAAGTGTCACTCTCCATGTCTTGTTGATTAATATCTACCATTTGAGTTTCTAATTATGCTAATCTACTTTTGGAATATTTTGTTGTGTGTCTAGAATTGTTGCAAAGATGACATATCACATTCACATCTACTAGTGAGGTAAGACGATTCATACTTACAAAATTTCCTCTTTTAATTCTAGATTTGCATTCCATAGCCTTATGAACATATTTACTGCAGATAAAACAAAAACCTAAAAAGGCATGCTTGAACCTATTTATGAAGATCTATCTTACATGGAAGGGTCTTCCATATCTTCTTCCTTGACACATGACTGGAATGAGATTTGCTTCTTCAGGGTTATCCAGATTTCCAGGTCTTTTTCCAAAGTTGATATTTTATCTAGATGATCATATACCTTCTCCAATTCTTTTCTAAGTGAAAATATTTCTGCCTCAAGCTTTGAGAATTCATTTGTCTTGCCTTCAATTAGGGACTTTTATTCTTTATTCTCTTTCCTTACACATTCCAAGTCTTCAAGACCATAAATAATTTCACCTTCAAAATCAAATTCACATTCTTCTTCATCAATAGTCTTTTTAGGAATGTCAAAGACTTACATACCCATGAATAAGGATTCTCCTCTTTCATCATCTGATGAGTAGTGACCTGCTTCTTGCGAAGAGATGTAGTCTTCCTTAGAAAGAAGGTTCCTTTTGAAACCCTTGCAACTATTTTCATTTTCTCCAAAAGGACACTTAGATGCATAATTACCGATCTTTCAACATTTAAAACATTTGAAAGGTAACTTACCTTTATACTTGCTTGAACCCTTCTTTAGCTTTCTCCCAATGTTTGCTTCTTCTTCCTCAAACTCACTGTGTGGACCAGGTGTTCCTTCTTTCTTTGTAGCTTTGAAAGAAACTTCCATTTTTGATGTATCTTAAACTTCATTTCTCATCTCATAGGAACTAAGGGACCCAAACAAGTCATCCATGGTCAATGTGTCTAGATCTTTGGCTTCTCCAATAGAAGAAAACTTTTGAATCAAATATGTGAGGGAGAGATCTTAGAACTTTCTTCACAACCACAAGTCCTTCACTTCTTCACCTAGCCCTCTGAGTCTATTGACAACTTGATTTGATTAAAGCAAATAGTCAACAATGCTTTCCTCTTCTTTCATTCTCAGGTTCTCAAACATTCCTCTGTAAGTTTTTATTTTGCTTACTTTACATTGTCATTTCCTACATAGAGATTTTTAAGTTTGTCCCATATTTCCTTGGCCATCTTGCACTGCATTACCTTGACAAACTTCGATTTGGTTAAACCACTTAAGATAGCACTCTTATCTTTATCATTGTGTTCATAGGCCTTCTTTTCAGATAGATATATAAGAGGATGATGAGCAGGATCAATATAAGTATCCATTGCAGCTCTCCAAACATGACACCCTAGAGAAATAACGTAGGTTTCCATCCTTACATTCTAGAATGAATAGTTAGTTCCATCAAATAGAGGTTCTTTGTTAGAAGAGGACCCTTCTCAAGCCATGTGTTCAAATCCAAGATCTACCTTCAGCTATTAGGTTGCACCAAGGAACCTTGATCTGATATCAATTATTGAACACACAGAAGTACTGAGAGGGGGATTGAATTAGTATTTAATCAAATTCTTTACTTTTAAATACATTCAATCCAAACTAAACAATTAAACCAAATGAATCATAAAAACACAAAAACACATGACAACATATTTACATGGAAACCCAAGATGGGAAAATTATAGTGAGCAAGATGCTTGGATCTACTGTCCAAATCCAGCCTTACAAATAAAAACAATTTTACAATAATTTTATGGGAACTAACTAAAAGGAAGCTCCAACTTCCTGATACAAAGTTTTACGGGCTCCAACCCAAAGGAGTAGACAACTCCCTAATACACAGTTTTATGGGCTCCGACCTGAAAGAAGCTCCAACTCCCTAAAGTTCTACAACACTTACAAGACTTACAAGAAGGGGATCCAACATCTGTACCAAAACACTTGACTAATTCTTATGATTCAATCACCTCCATAGGATCATCTCCTTTAACACTTTGACATCAACTTACTCAGATAACCTCAACACCTTTTCTCTATTATCTCTGCTCAAAAACACCTTTGTAATACACTCTAACTCTATTATAAATCATGCATCGTATCCTCCAGAGTTGCTTCTTAATTTTTAGATCACTCACCTTTTTGCATACATACTCACTCACTCTGACTCACACTTACTCATTGAAGCTATCTTCTATCCTTCATATATATCCTCTACAAGTCTTCTAAACATAATCCTTGTTGGCTTCAATGTAACATGTAATGATCTTGCTTTTTGGCTCTCAAATCATTTGTGGTAATATAGGACATAAATCCCATTGTGTGGAACTTATACCAAGTGATCAACTAGACCCATTTTACCTTCTCCCAACCTTTCTTGCTGGTGCACACTTCCACACATGTGGCATAGCCACTAAAACACACTATGTCAGCTCAAAAAACACTTATCCTTTCATTCCATAGCTCCAAACTCTATGCAGTACCAGAGAAGAGAGATATCACCATGCTGATGTAGTAGCATTTGCATACATGAGCAATCCTTATCAACCAAAAATATTTCTTTGCTTTCTTGCTCCTTTGTTTTTCTTCTTGTTTTACTGTAGGAGTTGATGATCAAATTTTTTGAGAATTTCTTAAGGATTCTTGGCCAAGTGTTGTCTAGATTTTGAAGAAGATCCAAATGTTGGCAAGAGACACTACTCTGGTATAGACTTGTATGTTGTCATTGATGGAAACAAGGCTCAGAGATCTTATCACCATGACAGGAAGAGATAACTCCAGGAAAGTCACATTGGAATTCATGTCCAGTTGATAGATCCGGTTGGCAAAAGTGGCTAAGTATGGGTATCTACAAAGTAAAGGATAGTTAGTGGATTAGTGTGCCTCCGTAGATAATGATCTAGTAATGCAGTTCGAGTATGATGTTAGCAATTGTTTGTTGGTGTCATGCTCCAGAGATTGAGTCTTCACTTCCTCTAGATGTCATTTGGAAGAATTATCTAAGTCCAGGTGAATAGAGGAATAACAGAGACAGTGAACAGGGCCCATTATAATGGTCAGCAGTCCTTCATAGGTGAGTATTTTTGGTGCAGGAGCACCTATCCCACAGTGGCCTACTTGAGGCATTTAATTGTTTTAAGCTTGTTTTTATGTTTTCAATAAGGTCTTATAAGACCAATGCAATGTAATAAGGTCAGCTTGGACCAATGCATGTTCAGTTAGTTGTATTTAGGATCAAGTTGTAAGTTCCAAGATCATTTGCTGATCTGTAGTTTGTTAGGACAGCTAAGTTTGTTGGATCTAGGGAGGTAGTTAGCTCTCCCAGCCGCTTGGAGATAAGTCTGTACTACTCCTTGAGAGTAGATAAATACCCCCAGATCGGGTCATTTTAGACAGACAGACATACTGAGAAGTTACATTGTGCTGTTGGAAAACAGAGTACTGTAATCGCAAATTCTAAAAGCAAATAAAGACTCTGTTATGTGTTGATAATTTGATTTCGTTGTATAATTGATTTTTTGTTTTGGTGGCTGAATGGATACTTCCTTCCATTCCACTGATTGATTCCTACAGAATCGGTGGAATGGCTATGTACAATAGTTTAGTTTTTTGTTTTGTGTTTCTCTTTGTTCGCACGCATGTTTGCAGGATCGCAGTCGAGAAGTGTTGAAGAACCCTAGCATGGGTATGTGCTAGGTATTTTAGGTTGTATCAGGTTTGAGAAACTGCCCAGGAAGTGGACTAGACCATCGCAAAGTTTGATAGGTCGAAGTGGTATGTGTTGAAGGCATCAGCGTGAGGAGGCACATCGGCGGGAGCAATAAAGGTTAGGCCGATGGTGAACGTCGTACCGATGGTCCCAAGCATAAGGTTTAATCGGTGAGAGAGTAAGGATCGGCAGAAGAAATGAAGACTTCACCAATGAGAGGAGTCTCGGTGATAAGGAGTTTGGCGTTTAGGGTGACATTTCCATCGGAGGTTGACAATATTAGGTTTGGCTGATAAGCAAAGTGTATCGGGGAGAGTTTGACCATCAGATGGAGGCGTTGGTGTGTTGTCGACAGTAAAAGTCTTAGTGAAGGAAATGGTTGTTAGACTCATTGGTATGAGAACAACCATCGGGGAGACTTCAAGCGAAGTGGCCGATAGATAAAGTGTTGCCGATAGGCAACCAAGGGCGATACATCGGGGAGACAATAGTGATCAGCAAGAAGGTTCAAGGTGTTCGCTGATAGTTCATGTCTTGGCAATAGGAGTTGATACTATGTGTATCAATGGGAGATCAGCGGTCGGGATAACATAGTAGAGGTCCCGCCGATAGGTGAAAAGTTGATTCTTTATCGACACAAGGAAAGTGATCAGGGAAGTAATGTTTTGGTCGGCTGATGATGCTAGGTCTTGCCAATAGGCAAGTAAAGTAAAAACTAAACAAATGAATGTATGGACATACAATGAAAAATGTATGTTAGGGTTTTTGGGGTAATGCAGGCATAGATGATATTTGGCTTTGCATCATAGTGGTATCAGAGCTCAGCAAAAGGTCTAGGCTATTTGTGTGTTGATTCTGTCACTGAGAAGACAGAGGTAGAGGATTGAGAGGTTGACAAAATGCATCTTAAAGGTAATGGTACTGCAAGGGAGATGTAGGAGATGAAGGAAAAACATGCCAGAGAGATGAGGAAGATGAAGGAGCTTGCTGAAGCACTTCAAGCCAGGCTTGTAGCCTTGGAGAAGAACAAGAAGAGAGAAGTAGAAGACAGTGAATCAGAAGAAGAGGAAGATGATGCTGAAGAATCTGAAGAGGTAGCTGAAGATCTGAATGCTGAGGATTAGAGATTTGCAAAACTGTTAAAGGTAGTGCAGAGTGAGAAACCTAAGGTAAAGGTTGATGTTTCAAAGTATAATGGAAGTTTGGATGAAGATGAGTTACTGGATTGGATTGCTACATTGGATAATCATTTTGAATGTGAAGATGTTGCTGAGGATTAGAAGGTAAATATTGCAAAGACCAAATTCGGAGGTCATGCTTTGGTATGGTGGGATTATGTTCAATCCG
Organism: Cunninghamia lanceolata; assembly: GCA_027924645.1. Lineage (NCBI taxonomy): Eukaryota > Viridiplantae > Streptophyta > Pinopsida > Cupressales > Cupressaceae > Cunninghamia > Cunninghamia lanceolata. Next base: position 14,967,773 of record BSBN01000606.1, read on the forward strand.
AGAGAAGGAAACAAGGAAAGTCAAAGATCACTTCATGGGATAAAATGGTATCAAGGATCAAAGGTAAATTCTTGCCTAGGGATTATGAAATTTAGATGTTTAAGAAGCTGCAATTTTTAAGGTAAAAGGAAATGGATGTGAAGGCATACACTGAGGTGTTTTATAAATTGAGTATGAGATCTGGTCATCATGAGAATGAGATAGAAAAGGTGGCTAGGTACTTAGCTGGTTTAAGATTGAACATACAGGATGAGTTAGTTTTAGCTAACCCAAGGAGTGTGGAGGATTGTTATCAAATGGCAATCAGAATTGAAGAAAAGATGAATAGAAGACAAGATAAACCCATGAGAGGGAGAGGAAGCAATATGAGGGGAAGAGGATCAGCCCCTACAATAAGGCAAACCAATGAGAGTCAAGAAGACACTGGTAAAGGACAGGAATAGTCTGATTTCAGAGGTGGATGGAAAGGTACCAGTGGTAGATTTGGAGGTGGTAGAGGTTCTACTACATTTTCTGGTAAGTGTTACACTTGTGGTGAATATGGGCATCCATTTTTCAAATGTCCAACAAAAGCAACAAGTTCAAGAGAAGAAAAGAGGGAAAATCTGGTCCAAGAAGCTGATAAACAAAGTGCAAGCAGCTCAAACACTCAGCAAAGTATGAAGGAGACTCCTGATAATTATGGGTATCTGGAGGAGGGAGAAGCATTGATGTTAAGAAGGACAATCTTGAAGACATCAAAGGATATGATGCAAAGAAAAGCTCTTTTCAAGACCACATGCAAGAGCAAAGGTAAAATATGTAAGGTTGTAATTGATTCTGGCTCAACAGGTAATATGGTATCTCAAGAAATGGTGGATAAACTGAATTTAGAAAGGATTCCACACCAACACCCTTACAAGGCATCTTGGGTGAGTGATAGTCAATCACTTTTGGTATATGAATAGGCATATGTTGATTTTCAGATTGGGGATTATCATGATAGAGTTTTGTGTGACATTTTGCCCATGGAATGTTGTCACCTACTGTTGGGTAGGCCATGGCAATTTGATAGGAGGGTACTATATGATGGGTATGCAAATACCTACACCATCAAGAAAGATGGTAAAACTATTGTGTTGATACCTTTACAGGAAGAAGCTGCAGCACAGAAGGTAGAAAAAATCATTTTAGTGGGAAAGAAGGAGTTTGTGAAGATGCCTACAGTAGCAGGCATAAAGGCAGTTGAGGATACTGTAGGGAAAGAAGTTGTTAAGGACAACCGTTTGAAGAAAGGTTTAGTTTTGACTAACAGAGGTCAGCAACAGTTTTAGAAAGAGGTTTATGAGAAGCCACAAATTGAGTGGAAAGACAAGGATGTGATTGTAGTTGGGACTATTGTTTGTCTTATACAAGTTGAAAGGAAGATAGATTTGAACATTGCAGAAGTTCAAGAAGCAATTCCTGAGGTTATTCAACTAGGTATTCAGACAGAGGTGTTGGTAAGACAAACTAAAAAACATAGGGTATGTGTGAGAAGAGCCTACATTGATAGGCAGGAGGGTTTACTTGCAAGACAACAAGTTGCAGTTCAGAAATCTTGGAACAGCCAAGAGATAGTAGAGTATGCAGCTGGAGCCAAACAAAGACTTAACTCATGGGACATGAGTTCTTTTTCTGTTGGGGAGTATGGTGCAGGAGCACCTATTCCACAGTGGCCTACTTGAGGCATTTAATTGTTTTAATCTTGTTTTTATGTTTTCAATAAGGTCTTATAAGACCAATGCAATGTAATAAGGTCAGCTTGGACCAATGCATGTTTAGTTAGTTGTATTTAGGATCAAGTTGTAAGTTCCAAGATCATTTGCTGATCTGTAGTTTGTTAGGACAGCTAAGTTTGTTGGATCAAGGGAGGTAGTTAGCTCTCCCAACCACTTGGAGATAAGTCTGTACTACTCCTTGAGAGTAGATAAATACCCCCAGATCAGGTCATTTTAGATAGACAGACATACTGAGAAGTTACATTGTGCTGTTGGAAAACAGAGTACTGTAATCGTAATTTTTGAAAACAAATAAAGACTCTGTTGTGTGTTGATCATTTGATTTCATTCTATAATTGATTTGCTATTTTGGTGGCTGAATGAATTCTTCCTTCCATTCCACTGGTTGATTCCTATAGAATCAGTGGAATGGCTATGTACAAAAGTTTAAGTTTTAAGTTTGTGTTTCTGTTTGTTCGCACGCATGGTTGCAGGATCGCAGTCGAGAAGTGTTGAAGAACCCTAGCATGGGTATGTGCTAGGTATTTTAGGTTGTATCAGGTTTAAGAAACCACCCAAGAAGTGGACCAGACCATCGTGAAGTTTGACAGGTCAAAGTGATATGTGTTGAAGGCATCAGCGTGAGGAGGCACATCGGCGGGAGCAATAAAGGTTAGGCTGATGGTGAACGTCACACTAATGGTTGCAAGCGTAAGGTTTCATCGGTGAGAGAGTAAGGATTGGCAGAGGAAATGATGACTTCACTGATGGGAGGAGTCTTGGCGATAAGGAGTTTGGCGTTCGCAGTGACATTTCCATCGGAGGCCGACAATATTAGGTTTGGCCGATAAGCAAAGTGTATCAGGGAGAGTTTGACCATCGGATGGAGGCATTGGTGTGTTGCCGACAGTAAAAATCTTAGCGATAGAAATGGTTGTTAGACTCATCGGTATGAGAATAGCCATTGGGGAGACTTCAAGAGAAGTGGTTGATAGATAAAGTGTTGCCGATAGGCAACCAAGGGCAATACATTGGGGAGACAATAGTGATCGGCAAGAAGGTTCGAGGTGTTCGCTGATAGTTCATGTCTTGGCGATAGGACTTGATACTATGTGTATCAGTGGGAGATCAGCGGTCAGGATAACATAGTGGAGGTCCCGCCGATAGGCAAAAAGTTGATTCTTTATCGACACAAGGAAAGCGATTGGGGAAGTAATGTTTCAGTTGGCTGATGATGCTAGGTCTTGCCAATAGACAAGTAAAGTAAAAACTAAACAAATGAATGTATGGACATACAATGAAAAATGTATGTTAGGGTTTTTGGGGTAATGCAGGCATAGATGATATTTGGCTCTGCATCAATTTTGTTATGTGGTTTTAAGGTATTGTAAACACATGTATGAAGTGTTTAATTCTAGAGTTGTGAGATCTGATGTCCTATTGATGATTGTTTTTACACATTCATAACAAAAATTAAAATTCACAAAATGAACTTGTCTTGAAAGATATGAAGGAATCAATTAAGATTTCTTAATCCCAAGATTCTGTATGGTCAGGGCTTGACCTTATGGACAATTCTGTAGGTTAATGTGAAACTGTAATATACAAGGGGCCTTACATGACTTAAGGTGATCTATGATTCACTAGACTCGAATTATGTAAATTGTTACAAATATCAACAAATTATCCATCTCTTTGCATAAATTTGTTACTGGATCATAAAGCTTTGTATGATTTATAATAAAGGATGCTTTATCTTTCAAATCAATATGAAAATTGTCAAGTATCAACACAAGTAATCATGCTCTCTTCAAATTTAAGACAATTTCTTTTAAATTTCTGTGTTTAAGCTAAGTATTTCAAATGTTTGAGAAAAGTTAGAGAAATTCAAATTTAAAATCATTCTGCTATATGATCTAAATGCTCTGTTATCCACATTGTAAGAAGTATAGTAAACTTGATCAAATCAACAAACTAAACCTCTAAATGTGAAGCCTTGAGTATTTTCATGAACACACATTCAAGATTGCAAACTTTTGGAGAGATAATATTTCAAATAGAAGAGTGAGCCAGAAAACATTCTAAAAATAGACGCAGAATTCCAGATTTATTTGTATTCAAAACATACAGTCATATATGATTTACAATGTATGAATGACTCTTTGCTTCATTGGTCAACTTACAGAAAACTTACAAAACGTCTTACTAATACAATAAGGAAGCTAGATTCTCCACACATTCCTTAGTACAGACACAGGTGACCTCCTCCTTTAAACTAAAATACTCTTTCTGTTTAAAATGTTTAAACAACTACAATTGCCAACTATCTTCTAAAAATCCCCATGTAATTAATGTACAAGTAGCAAAGCTTCTTATATAGAATTTGAAGCTTCCTATTGCTACAGCTACAACTTCATCTACAGTCGAGATCCCTCTATTATTGATCAATGGTGTAAGTTCATCTCTAACCATTTCTCAAAATATCTAAATGGTATCTTTTTCCTCTCAAAGGATGCTATTGGAATCTTTTCAAAAAATAAGATTCCCCTTTTCTTTGACTTCTGCCTGCTGATACTCTTTACTTGACCTTTCCAAAAACCGTTGCTCCCTTTACAATTTCTATTCTTTTAAGTATGATTTGAAATTATTGATTACACCTTCTACAAAGGTGCAGTCCCCTCTTGGACTCTTTGCCCATATATACTCCTACATTACAACTCCATCTTTCATTTTCTTCTCTTTGTTTTCTGAACCCTCACTTCTTTTCTTGTACTTTTTCATTTTAGCACTTTCTTCCATTAATGAATCCATCATCTACTTGCTCATATATGCTTCAGGATTTTCTATGCATGGTGTAAAAATGGCATTAAACTCTGTTAAGGCCCTTTCCAATTCATATGCTGGTATGTCCATGCCTTCATGTTCTAAGAGTCTTTCTATTAGCTTCTTGTGCATTCTAATCATTTCATCTACTTTTTGTTCTAAATCCTGGGCAACTGTTATACACTTTCTAAGATTATCTTCCTCAAATTTAAGTTCTAGTCTCATTTGTGGCACTTGATTTACCATTGGAGGGGTAATTAGTCCTTCATTGATTAATTCTTCTGTTCTTTCCTCAATTTATGTCAACTGTTCCAGTTTAGATCTGCATTCTTCCCTTCTAAACTAGTAATTATGTACAAGTACATTACTTTTTTTTCTTTTCTCTTGCAACCACCTCCCAACTTTTCACCACCTATTTTATTACCTGCTCACCTTCTTGCATTAAATCTTTGAACCATTCATAAAAAATATTTACCTTAACCTTTTTATTTTCCATGTCCCTTATTTCATCCCTAGATACAACTGCTATGTCACTGGGCAATTCTGGGACTATTGTACTGGGATCAAATATCCCTCTAATAAATTGTTGCAGTTGGACAATGTGTCCTTTCAAATATTCTTGCTTATCTTTGTCTTTTCTCAACATCTCTACTATCACTTGGTGCATGTCTTCGCACTCATTTATGTGTTTCTCCCGTGTAGTATGCCCAAGGTTAAAATTTAGTATCTTATACTCATCCAAGGTTATTTCACCTTTTGCCTTTTCCTTCTGTGGTATTGCAAGGTTCTGCATCCTAGATTTATTTGGACCTCTTTTTATGGTTGACATTGTTCTAGCCTTTCTTCTTTCCTTCCTTGGCATGTTTTCACCTAATAAAGTCTTAATGTCAATAGGTACCAATTGTACATCCTTCTTTTCCTTTCTTATCTCCTCTCCTAACTAGGCATGAGTCTCCTTTGTGCTTTCTTCAATTTTTTCTTCATCAATTACCTCTTCATGAGGTCTCTTTGTTTCTACTTCTCCTTGTTGTTGTTGTTGTTCCTATTGTTGTTCTTGAGCTTGTTGCTATTGAGGTGGAGGCTCTTGTACCATGGGATCATTTTGTTGTTTGGACTCACCTTCATTTTCCTCTTCTTCAATATCTGTGTCCCCTCTAGTCTCATCTTCTTCTTTAGGACCTTCCCCTTTTGATGTTTCTTTTTCTTAATCTTCCTCTTCCTTATGTATTTATTCTACATTTATCTTGTTTATATCTTCTATTTTTTCTTCAGTTTTACCTTCTTCAACATTTCTTATATCTGTTTCTTCTTCAGACCTCTTGATTACATCTTCTATATTGGTTATATCCCTTGTATCTTCATCTTCCTTCTGTATTTGATCTGTATGTGCAGGGGATCCTACCATTGTATCTTCTTCTTTTACTTCCTTTTTTTGTTCTTGTATGCTTTCTATGTTCTTCTCTTCTTCGCTTTTTTCACCATAAATATTAAGAATATTCAATACATCTATCCCTGAGGTGTTTGCTTCTATTTCATCTTTTGCTTGAACAGGTGTTTCTGTAATTACCTCCTCAGGTGTACTTTCTCTTTTAGGTTTTTCAATTTTATGTACCTCCTCTTGCACATTTTTGATGATTTCAGGAGGGACTAGGGTACCAAATAGGTCTACTACTCTTGCTTCTTCATGTACCCTCTCTTCTTCATGCTCTAGGCCTTGGTCAATTTGCATTTTGGCCTGAGTGCTTTGATCCTCCTCTTCACTCAAGAAATCACTAGATTTTTCTTCTATTTCAATTTCCTTTCCAACATACATTCCCCTTTCTTCAATTTCACTAGTATCACTCCCAATGTGGATAGTTTCAATAGTTTGTTTGGCTTCATGTGCTTATGGCTCTTGCATCATTTCCGTAGCCAACTCTATCTTCACTTGAACATATGCATGTCTCTTTTATGTGGAAGTGGACACACTAGGTATATTTCTCAACTTTTTGCCTACTTGCTGTGCACCTACTACCTCACTTGTTTTAGAAGTCTCACCTTTTGACATACTTATTGGGATTGCCCTTCTAACTTGTTGTGCTCTTGTTACTTCCTTGGAAGTCTGTGCCTCTTCTGCACTAATTTCATGACTTAGTGATTGTGCATCTACAAAAGTAAATGATGACACTACTATTGTTATTCCCAATGCATAGGGATCCATCAGAGTAGCATTCTTATCTTTTTAAACAATCTTAGCCTCTACAACTTTTCTTTTCTTCTCATAAAAGCATTGAAGATCCTCACTAGGTTCTCTTACTCTTTTTCTTCCTTTCTTTAGATATGTGACTTCTCTCCCTTCAGCTTTGAGTTCTTCAATCCTGTCCTTTAACCATGTCTTTGAAAACAATATAATTAGTTTGGACAATATGTCCAGAGATTTGTTCCAAGGTTGTGATTAATCAGGCTCTGTAATTAGAGCAAGTCTGGCCTCTGCATAACTGTGATGCAGTAGTCTATCATCTTCCTAAACTTCTAGAGGAGCATATATGTCACCCATGGACCTCATTTGCTCAATTGTTAATCTCTTATGGGCCCTTTTCCTTACCTCCTTATCATTTTTGCAATCAGACCAAAAATCTTCAATATGTATCTGATGTTCATACTTTTTATCAACTATGTTTTAGATCCTATGGAAAGGATCAAACCTTCTGGCTAAATTAAATTCTTCAAATCCATAGTATCTTAATTCTTTCTCTGAATACCCAGCAACTTTGTCGCTGTAATAGGAATACCTACTGATAGCCCAAGGTAACTTAAGATTACCTCTACTTAACTTCTTCTTGTACATTTTAAAGGTATTTAGATTTTGCCTTGAAAACTCCAAAACAATCAATTTATTAGAAGGATACTGGGATAGCATAAAGGGTTTTCCCTCAAATCCCTCAGTCCTGATATAAGTAAAATGTTCAAATTGAATGAACCAAGAACTATGCAATCTAGTTGCATCTTCTGCATTTTTAGACAGTCTTTAATCAAGTTCCTCTTTTAAAATTCTCATCATGTAAGTATAAAACACATAATTAACCAAAGCATACTTCTTCATTCCATTGTCGTCCTATAGTTCAGGGTAATTCTCATATACTAATTTCTAACTAGAACCATTCCCTAAGTTTCCCACCCCTTCTATTCCATGTATGTATGGTCTAACCTCTGTTGCACATGAATATAACAAGTATGAAGACAAATGAAATGGCATAATCTTTTTTTTTCTTAGCATAGCCTATATCCATATAGCTGTGCTTATGGCCTTAGCCCAATGAATATGTCCTTGTTCTTTTCCTCCTTTTCTCATGAACTCAATAATAGTAAACATCCATGGCTCGCATTTGGTGCCATCTCTCAACCCTACCAATCTACTCAGTATTATGATCATCAAGTAGTTTTCCTCCTTGAAGTATATTCTCATCAAGTTCTTGTGCACTCTAGCTAAATTTCTCAATGGTTTGATCTCCTTTCTCATCCAATTGTAAATTTTGGATTATCCTGGCTTCTTTGTGATCATCAAATCCTAAATATTCATTAGCAAACTTCTAGACAGGTATTCTTAAATTCACTGGAAGTATGGGATCAGTCGCATAAACTAGGTGATAAGGTGCATTGCCTAAGGCTGACTTAACCTTAGTCCTATCTACCCACAGCGCATATTTTAACAATGCATTCCATTCTCTAGGATTCTTTGCAATTAGCTTCTTGATTATATCCAATAAAATCTTGTTTGTAGACTCGACTAGACCATTTCCTTGAGGACAATAATTTGAAGAAAATTTTAAAACTATCCCATATTCAAATGCCCATTTAGAAAATTTTAGAGAAGAAAATGTAGGGAAATTATCACATACCAGCGAATATGGAGCTCCAAACCTTGTTATGATATTTTCTTCAAGAAATTTGATAACCACCTCAGTAGTAGAAAAGTTGCAGCATGTGGCTTCAGTCCACCTTGTACAACAGTTAGTTACTGTCAATATAAATTTATGTCCTATAGATGATGGAGGATTTATAACTCCAATGAAATCTAAGCCCCACTGTACAAATGGCCTAGACTCAATGACTAGCTGTAATGGATTACCCTGATTCCTTCCCTTGTCTGTTGTAGTTTGACAAGTATGACAACTTCAAATATGACTCTTTGTATCTTTAAACATTGTCAGCCAATAGTATCTCACTCTTAATATCTTATGCAAAGTTGCTAAGTGGGAACCATGAGCAGTTCCATACTTATCATGCAATTCTGACAATACCTTATCTGCTTCAGCTCTGCTTAAATATCTTAAATATATGCCTTCATGGTTCTTCTTGAATAGAAGACGTCCTTGTACCATGTACCTCTACACTTTAATATTTAAAGCTCTCCTCTAAGAAGATTTCATCTTACTTGGATATTTGCCTAATATCAAAAAAGTATTCAAATCATCATACCAACCTGATGCCTCATTAGCATTCAACACATATTGTTGTTTCACCATTTGTGTTTTCTATGGTCTATACTAATGCTTTCCCTTTGACCAACTTCATTGGAATAATTTCCATATCAAACTCTTGCAATGTTGTAATCCATTTATCTCTTTTCTCTCCAGGCTCATTCTACATCAGTAGCATTTTCACGGCTGCATCTGGTACTATGGCCTTAACCTGACTTCGTAATATGTAATGTCTAAACTTTCCAACTTCCCTTACTAGTGCAAATGCTTGTCTTTCTATATCAAGATACTTCAGTTGTGCATATTTTAGAGGTGCACTCATGAAAGCTATGGGCTTTTCTTCATTATCTTTTCCTTTTTGTGTCAAGGCAGCTGTAACTGAATGTGTAGATGCAAAAGAATATATGTAAAATGGCTTTGTATAATCTGAACTTGCTAACACAAGACCATTAGAAATAGCTTCTCTAATATCTTTGAATGTAGCTTTGGCTTCTGGTATTCATTCTATCTTTGCATCCTTCTTCAGCATAGCATTTAATGGTTGTACAATATCTGCAAACCCTATAATAAACTTCCTAACAAAGTTAATCTTACCAAAAAAAGACTTTAGTTCCTTCTTACTCTAGAGTGTAAAAGTTCTACATTTTGAAAGGGTCGCAATCTTGTTGCATGGGTTTTTCTATTTCTATAAATGTTTCAAAGTCTTGCTACGTGGGTTTTCTTATGCTCTATGTGGAAGTCACCAAGTGTCAAGCCTCAGTTAAAAGCCATCATTTTGTTTCTAGCTATAACTTTTGTGCGGAGTGTGCCACGTAGAGGTTATGTTTCAACTTGCTGTAGAGGTCACCACATGTCATTAGCAGAGAAGGTCCCTTAAAGTTTCAATGCGAGTGTGAAGGCTGCCACGTGTTTGTTTCTGTATCTCAGGGATGCTTAGTAAAAGAGGATGGTGGGCCACAGTGTTTCAATTTGAGTGTGCAGAGAGTGCCACATGCTAGATATGGAAGAGAAGTTACTTTTGTTTATGACCCTTCTCTGGTGATAACTAAAACTTTCTAAGTAATGTGGAACTCGACAAGTGTCAACTTCCGTGAAAGTTTCAAAAGGTTTCTAATGATTCAAGAAGTGCTACAGAAGTCACCACGTATTAGCTATTGCTTGTTGCAGAATATACCACCTATCTTTGTTTTCCTCCTTTTGAAAGCTAGCAAACATTTAAGTTGTGGGCCCCATTGTTAATGTGTCTCATGTTCCAAATGCTGCGGGTTGCAACAATTGTCACCTGTGGAGGCCACTTGAATATAAAGACACAATTTTGTGAAGTGTTGCAGATAAAGACACATATATGTTTCTAAATGCTGTGGAACATGCCAAGTGTTAGTTTCATATTCTTTCCTGAGAGATGAAGGAGTTTCAAATTGAGCGCGCGGATGCTGCCATCTATCACACTCTTTTCAATTTCAAGTAATGCGGAAGCCGTCAAGTGTCTATCCCTTATAGAAGGAGATGTGCCACACATATTTAGTTCTAGCCAATGAGCTTGTAGGAAAGAGAAATTGTTGTAGATTTGAAAGATCTTAACTGTCAAAGACTTCTGGTTATCTTCAGTTCTATTAGGCCATTGAGATTCGATTGTTGCAGACAATCTTGAGTTAAATCTTAGGCTATAAATATGTAACATTTGTAGTCGGAGAGAGAGGGATTCATACATTTTTTAGACATAGAGAATACATATAGAGATATTTCTCTATGAGAGATTTAAGAGAAGTTGGAGACTTTTGTTGTGACTAGTTGATATCATTTGCCTTTATTTTGTTATTCTTGATTAGAAGGTTGATGTACGTGTGCATGTATCTGTGCCTCTTATATTGCTAGAAAATTAATGAGAAGAACTCAGTTTTGTGCCTTGGTTGATATTTCCTGTGTCATTGCAAAGTGTCTGATTATGAGCCTTTGATTTTATTCATTTCATCTATTTATGTTAATCATGCAGCATCTGCTCTTTAAAATAACTAAATCTTAAGGATAGTTTCACTATGCTTAATTTGAGAGAAACACTTTTACTCAAGTGCATCGCCATAGATAGTTTTTTCTTTAATTGTATCTGTAATTCTGTTAGCTATCTTACCCCTTTCCTCAAAACCCATTTAAGATAGAGAAGAGCTAGATTATTTAAAATTTGGAGGTTGTTTCAGGTAGCAAGTTCCACATTCCTAAAACTTCCCATGTTGGTGTTGGAACCTATGCAATTTTATACATCAACACTTTTTGGCAACCCTGGTGGGACTATTCTTGAAGTTTCTATCAGGATCATATGAGCCAAAGAGCTACAAGGAGCCAAAGCTGTAGACCTATAACAAGAGCTCAATCTGCTGCTAATCTAGGCATTATTTTGCCACCACTAGTAGCTAATCCAAGGAGAAGAGTGAGTTAGTTTGTAGCAGCACAAAGAGTAAATATGGGAGAACCTATAGCCCCAAGGAATTATGCTAATTGGAACACTGGCAGTCCTCTAATTCTCCCAGTACCACAAGGAACTTGGGATGCTATTCTAGCCAATACTCTAAAGGCTTTGCCTAAGTTCAGTGGGGAAGATTTTAAGACACCTAAGGAGCATCTGCAAGATGTATTTGATGTATGTGTAGTACATGTGATTACTCAAGAGAATGTGGCCATAAGACTGTTAGTAGCCTCTTTCAAAGGAAACACCCTAGATTGGTATAGATCCCTTACTTTGAACATTATATCGACATGGGATCAACTTGTTGATGCTTTCATTGAAAGATTTAAAGAAAAGGGTTATAAATCTTCTTTACTGCAACAATTGATCACTATCAAGAGGGCACCACAAGAAGCCATGACTGATTTCAACTCAAGATTTCAAAAGACTTGGGAGAGAATTCCTGCTACAACAAGACCATTACCAGGTATGGCTATTGTGTTTTACCTTAAAGATTTAAACTTAGATATATCAGTGATGATTCAGTCTCTCGAAGGTCAGACACTACTAGAAGCATATGAGTTGGCTGTCAAGGCTGAAAATAACTTAATAGATGCTAAAAAATTAACCCTAAGGCCTCCTATGCCCATGTTCCCAGAAATTACCTTACCATTGCCTCAATAAACTCCTAATCATACAACCCCACCTGTGTCCATGTATTCATTTCTTCAACAACCTACTAAGGTAACCACCTCTGTCCAACCATCTAAAATGGATGATGTCAAGAACATTTTAAGGACCTTCTCAAATGAGATAATTAATCTAAAGAGACAACAAAATCCCTATCCAAAGCCCCCTTATCAAGGTTACCAAGGAAATAGACCTCCCTTTCAACCAAATCAATATCAAGGCCCTCAAAGGCAAGCTAATCCTTAGCCTTCAGAACCAGTTGGTTACAGTCCCTACACCTTTATAGACTATTCCTCCTAATCCCAACAGGGAGATCGTTCCAAGGCAAAATAATTTTGCAGATGGCACAAATGCTTGGTGCTTTCCCTGTAACAATGCCCATATGCTCAGGGACTATCCCAGAGAATATTTAAAGCAAAAGATAGTAGAAAAGAGAGGATTAGAAGGACAATTTGCAATTTCTAACACTCCACCATAGCAGTCTCCTGGTGTACAAAATGCAGTCATGGTGGCCTAGATGTCCTTACAAGAGGAAGAGGAAATAGCCCCTGAGCATGCTTTATTTTCATGGATTGAAGAGGAGGATTCAATGTTCTTGAATGAAGCATCTACTTCCAAGAAGCCATTGGTACAATAAGATTACTATACCAGAGCAAAGAGGAGAATGATGGAGCAGCCTAAAGTTACTAATAATGAGATCATGGGAGCTCCTCCATTTCAAGGTCATCAGAACATAGTCTCTAGACAAGAAATGCCTCAACCTGTGCAAAATAAAGTAGCCTCAGGACAAGTTCTAGAAAAGTCAAGGTACCCTTATTACTCAAAGGCCCAAGCATTAGGACCTGTGAACGTGGTGGATCAACTAAAAAGAACTCTAGAACATGTATCAATTTGGGACTTGTTAGCTATTCCTGAGTAGAAGACACTATTGCAAGAGGCTCTACAAGGCCAAGAAGTCCCTAAACATACTAGTGCTAAAGAAGGAACTACTGATAAGGGAAAGCCTCAACTTAAAGATAGTGAACCTCTACAAATAACAACTCTATTGAATAATGCACCTGAGGTAGGTGAATCTAAACTAGATCCCTTTTATTTGACTCTAATAGTTGGGAAGAAATTACTGCATAATGTAATGATAGACTCTGGGGCCAGTACTATAGTAATGCCAAAGCAAATAGCAGATGCTTTGAAGATAAAATATGAGCCACTTACAAGAGGGGTCATGTAGTTGGATGGGAAATCTGTGCAAACAATACAGAAAATTAAACAACTCCCATTGCAACTATATACTTGCCCTAATATAATTGTAAATCAGGATGTGGTAGTCATAGATATCCCTCCTATATTTTGCCTATGCTTATCCAGAGACTTCATAGCAAAGATAGGAGGTTACATGTCACTAGATTGGTCATACCTCATTCTGAGAACCAAATATAGGACAAAAATGAAAATACTGTCTGAGCCATTATCAAAAGACCATATCACAAATGAACCAACCCCAAAATTAGAAGCAACCCATGCTATGCTGAGAAAAGAAGAGAGAATCTTTGTTGAAGAGTTAGGTGACTGGACTGAACATGACTAGTAGGAAGAAGAAAATAATCAATTGTTAACTATGATGCAGAGTGATCCCTATGGAAATTATGACTCTACTGGTCTAGGCACTTATGCCATATTTGAAGAAGACCAAGAGATTCCTAATGTTTTAAGGAAAGAAACATCACAGAGTCAAGAATCTGAAAAAGACTCAAAAATCTGGACTCTAAATTTTGATGGGGCTAGAAGTAAAAATCGGGCTGGAACAGTAGTTTGCCTTGCTGCCCCAAATGGTGAGAAAATTTTAAGAGCCATTCACTTTTAGTTTGCCTGTACCAATAATAATGCTGAGTATGAATCCTTGGTGCATGGACTCATGTTGGCAAAGAAAAAAGGAGTAAAGAATCTGATAGTAAAAGGAGATTCAGAGCTAGTGGAGAAACAAATCAGAGAAAAGGCAATAGCCAAAAATGTAAGAATGAGATCCTATACACACAGAATTTGGGACCTGATAGATGGTTTTGAGGCCTTCAATATTGAAGTAGTTCCTAGAGCCCAAAATTCTGAGGCCGATAGAATGGCATAGATTGGCTCATAGTTTGATCTAGCAACCGATCTACTAGTCAACAATGAGTCAGTCAAAGTTATAGTGAGACCAACTATTCTAGACAATGACCAAAATTGGCAAGTTTTTGATAATAATTTTCAAATACTCTCATTCTTACAACAATTAGGAGAATTTGTTGATCAATTGCACCCTAAAATTGAAGAAGCATATGGTGACCAAATTATTCAACTGAAATCAAATAAGCTCCCTAAAGGATTGATTACCATAGAAAACTTGTTTGACCCAGAAGATGTAAGCCTAGAGAAGAAGAGGTCTCAAGCAAATAGGGAGGATTATTTTAAGATTCAAGTTAGTGAAGGAAGAAAATTGAAGGTTGGCAATTCTACAACCCAAGAAGAAAGGGAAATGTTGATTGATTTGTGTGAAAGATATGATAGGGTGATTGCTTGGACCTATAAAGAGATCTATGGCTATAATAGAGATATCATCTAGCACACCATAGAGCTTACTGAAGGATCTAAACTAGTTAGACAGAAACAAAGGCCAGTGAATCCCAGAATTGAACCTTTAATGGTGGATGAGCTACAAAAGCTCCTAGAATCAAAGATAATTTTTCCAATTAAGCATTCAACCTGCGTATCAAATTTAGTGCCTGTAAGAAAAAAGAATGGTGACATAAGGCTCTGTGTAGATTTCAGGGATCTAAATAGAGCTTCTTTGAAGGATCATTATCCCCTGCCCTCTATGGAACAAATTTTACAGACTGTGGTTAGATCAAAGAGGTTTTCCTTGCTGGATGGTTTCTTTAGATAGAATCAGATTTGGTTGGTTGATTAAGACTAGCATAAGACTACATTCACTACAAAGTGGGGAACCTTTACATATGCTAAGATGCCTTTTGGCCTTTCAAATGCTGGAGCTACTTTTCAGTGAGCAATGGATGTAGCATTTGTGGGGCTTATAAACAAAATCATCCTGATTTATCTAGATGAGCTCACCATTTTCTCTAAAAATGTTGTAGATCATTTTGACCATTTAGAGGTTGTTTTTAAGAAATTCCAAGAGTTTGGAATATCCTTGAATCCCAAGAATTGTATCTTTGCAATACCTCAGCGTAAACTATTAGGGCATATAGTGTCAAAGGAAGGAGTCTTTATTGATCCAAAGAGAGTCACTGCTATAATGAACTCATCTCTACTAGTTAATAAGAAAGCAGTTCAATCCTTTCTGGGGAAGATCAACTTTGTTAGCTAGTTCATATCTAATTTTGCAGGTCTAATTAGACCAATGACACTATTACGTAAAAAGGATCTAGTTTTCAAATGGACTATACAAGAAAGGCAAGCTTTTGAAGAAGTCAAGAAAGCCATTTCAGTAGCCCCAGTACTCAGAAACCCAGACTTTTCTAAATCTTTCATAATGTATGTGTATGGGGCAGAATTTAGAGTTGCTACTGTTTTAACCTAGAAAGATGATCAGCAAGAAGGAGAGCACCCAATAGCCTTTTTCTCCATAACTCTTAGAGAATATGAGGCTAGATATAATTTTGTTGAGAAGCAGGCATATGTCATGGTTAAAGCCCTTAAAAAATTTAGACATATGGTAATAGGAAATAAGATCCTGATATTAGTGGCTTATCCTAGTATAAGAGAATATATTATGGAGGGTGAGATCACTGAGAAAAGAGCCAACTAGATCACAAAGATTCTGGAGTATGATGTAGAAGTCAGACCCACCAAGTTGGTCAGAGGCAAAGGATTGTGCCAATATATGACTCAAGACATGGATAAAATAATGACTAACAAAAAGTGAGAATGTATTTAAAATCCAAGAGATTGATCAAGATACCTGGGTCAAAAACATAATATAGTTTATGAAATATGGGATTTTCCCAAATGAGCTCTCCCATGATAAAAGAAGATATTATAGATAGCAAGGGGCCCATTTTGTACTAATTGACCATATTCTATTTAGAAGAAATGTTGATGGTATACTTTTGAGATGTATAGAGAAAGATGAAGCCCAAAGAATACTACATGAATTACACCATGGAGCCTCAAGAGGACACTTTTTAGCAAGGACCATAACAATCAAAGTGACTCAAGAAGGATTTTTTTGGCCCACTCTATTTATAGATTGCTATCAACTGGTTAAAGAATGTAAGTCTTGTCAGTTTTATAGTCAGTTTTATACTGGGAAAAGGAGAAATGCAACAATGCCTCTAAGCCCCATAATTGTGGATGAACCCTTTGCTCAATGGGGTCTGGATTTCATTGGTATGATCAATCCAAGGTCAAGTATGGGACACAAATGGATCCTCATAGCCACAGATTACTTTACCAGATGGAGTGAAGCAGTACCACTCAAAGAAGTAACAGAAAAGGTAATATTAGACTTTCAAGAAGGCATTACTACTCAATTTGGTCCTCCTCGTACCATTATATCAGATAATGCTAAAGCATTCTTGGGAACAAAGATATCTAAGTTTGCATTAAGGAATGGGATTTATTTGAAGACTTCTTCAAATTATTACCCCCAAGGTAATGGCAAGTAGCAGAATCCACTAACAAGAACCTGATCAAACTCATTAAGAGGATAGGGACCAATTATCACAGAGAGTGGCATAAACTACTTAACACAGCACCATGGGCTGATAGGATCACACCAAAACAAGTGACAAAGATGTCTTTGTACGAATTAGTTTATGGTAAACCAGAATTAATGCCACTAAGCTTAGAGATCCCATCTTTGCAATTATTGAAACAGATAGAGATTGAAGAGAATGGTCCCATGCAAGTCAGACTGGCTGAGCTGTTGGAAGTGCAAGAGAAAAGAGAAAGGGCACATGAGTCACTGATGAAACATCAGAAAATAGTTAAGGATTATTTTGATAAGAAGACTTCAAATCCATTTTTTGAAGTTGGCTCACTGGTATTGAAATGGGATGAGACAGCTGCCAAGCCAGGTCGACATAGCAAATTTGAATCATTGTGGACTGGTGCGTACAAAATTCATTCATGTAAGAAACAAAATTCTTTTGAGCTCGAGACTATGGATGGTGAACCTGAAGAGATTCTTGTAAATGGCATCATCTGAAGCATTTCAATTAAGCAAGGGCTCTTATGTATCATAGTTAGTTAGTTTCCTTTTCTTGTTTTCCTATTTTCCTGAATTCTTTTCCCACTTTCCCTTTGAATAAGTGTTTGGTGAACACGTGTCAGCAGCGTAAAGCCCCTTTTCTTTTGATCTTGCCTTTATTAAGGTTGTTTTGCAATCCCCAATTCTCCTAGAAGTACACGCTTTTCAAAAAGGATAGCTACTCCCATAGCATTATCTGACACTCAATTCCATGTCAATTTTAAAAAGATACACTAACTATTTCTTGGCATTAATGCTATTTATAAGATAAGATGTGTCATTAAAGCCTTGATAAATTAGTGTAAAATCCTAAGTGTGGCTCTCATTTTCTTTCGTCTCTCTCCTTTGAACCATTGTTGCCTCCAATTTCCATTCCTAGCAAGCACCTTTCAGCTGTGTGTCATTCTTGTGAAGTGATTTCATCCTTTCCTGTGTTAAAGCTTCCCGCATTTTTCTCACAGATACAACCATGTCTGAAACACAGTCTTCTCAAGAGGGACTCAAAATTTATGAGTCAATTGATAGGATTTTGAGTAGCAAGTCATATGCTTCAGTGCCCGCGCAACCAAGGAGAACCTATTCAAGAATGAGGGTCCCTGAGGTAGGGTATTCTATCAACCCAGCAAAGGTGAAGGATTACACAGATGGCATTTTTGACACAACCGTTCAAAAGACTACTAGGACTTTTCGTGAAGGGGTACATCAGAGGTGTATTCAAAAGGCAAAGAATGGGTAGTCTGAAACTTTTGGAATGAGAATATGGACCTCACAGTTGGCATAGTTCCTGGTTCCAAGTGTGCACCTATGTCCTGACCTAATTGAATTATGCGCAGAGCTATTTCATGCGCCCTCAAATACCATACAACATGGCCCTTTTATAGTACATATCACACCCAAAGCTATAAGAGATATGATGGCCCTGTAGCATGAAAGAACAACCACATTCCCAACTATGGCCAAAATGCAAAAGACATGGGCAAATGTCAACAACAAGGTTAGGTTCCTTAATTCAGAGATGCAGTTGCGGGATGAGAACACCCAGATGTCCATACTACCTACAGGGAGGGCACAATTCAGCCAAAGTACTCAAGAGGCACTGTCAATGATTGCCTTTATTTTTGGGATAAAGGAAGACAATATAGTCCATGACTGGCAAATTGCTATCATTTTCAGATTAAAGACTATAGACAAGTCACAAGAATACCGACTGGATTTCTCAGAGCAAATTGCTTACTCCATGGTCGATTAGCTCGTGAATTTCAAGTCCAAGGGAGTTTTTAGGTATTATGCTTATCTACTCCATCTAATGCTATATCAGAACCATAGTCTTTTTGCACCATATATGCATTTAAACATGTATGGTCTAGATTTTGGCCAAAACAGAACTATCCTTGTGTCTACATGGACACATGTGTTATCTAAATCTTCAGACCCTTATGAGTTTTGGGAACTTTTTGTAGCCCCTGCCTTTTGCCAATTAAGCCTTGAGACTATAGAACATAGATTGACACAGAGTATTAGGGATTTCATGACCAATTGTCCAATTCCCTGTGATTATTTCTTTGGGGCACAATACTATCATCAGGAGTCCATGGTTTCATTGAGGAGCCCATGCTGCTACCTAAAATATTAACCCCTAGGGTAGCATTCCTAGAAGTGACTCGGCAGGTGCCAGTGGTTGATAATGAGTTTGGCACCAAGAAAAAGAAAAAGAAGATGTATGACATCCCATGGGTCAAAAGAAATATGGCACTAAAAGTTAGAGATGTTGAACACCTTTTGTTAAGAAAGCTAGTTGCCCTTGGTTTCTTCATCATTGAAGGTAAATGGAAGTATGACCTAGATAGTTTTATGGATTCCTAGATTAGAAACAACAAGGTCCGTGCTAAAATGATACATGAGGGCTGACCTTTTTGGGATGATAGGAGGAACCCAAAAAAAGACAACCCAAACCTATACATTGAATTAGCTGATTTACCCTTTGAGGGGGATAGGCCATGGGAAAACATCTATGTTAAACAAAAGGAATTTGACCCTAAGTTACAAATGATTACTGGTGTTGGCAAGAGACACTATATAGACTCATGATTGTTGTCATTGATGGTAACAAAGGTTATCCCACACATCCGCAAGACATGATAGGTTCTCACCGGAAGTTAGATTGAAGAAGTGTTAAGGTCTGGTAAGTAAGAACAGAGCAGTCAGTAAGGTCCGACAGATAGGTTTGGATCTCTCAGTAGAAGTATCTCAGTGAAGTGTGGATTTGGGGAAATCAAGAGGAGTATCTTGACTGATAGATTCTAGGGTTTGAGCCTCTGGTGCGGAAAAGATAAAGAAATATGAATACTTGAGTGTCGGGTTCCCAAGTGATAGTGTGAACAGAGGAAGAACTGATTGGCAGAACATCAGACATTGTTTCGGATGTGTTACTGATGATGAAAAAGGTTCTTAAGGCATAAGTTATGTTTGGCCGACATTATTGATGACCTCTACAAGTATATGCTTGATCCACATTACTTGGTGTGCAAGGATTCAGCCGACAGATTAGAGTTTGGGGAAATTATTGACTGTTCTGGATGCCGACTAGAAAGGTGATGAAATCACTTGTGTGAATATATATATATATATATATATGATTGATTTAGATGTGAATGTGTGTGCGGTGTATTGTGTTGTGCGGAGAAAAATAAAAGAGTAGAGTGAAGATAGGAGAAGAGGTCTGGAATGTGACAGTACAATTGCATCAAGAGAGAGTAAGAATGAAGTGTAGCAGATCAATTTATTGAGCTTAACCGGAACTAAACCTCAGCATGTGTGGATGCTTCTCATCAGTTCAAACATTGTGTTATCTTCCTTTCTTGTAGATAGTGTGTCTCTTGTAGGCAGTTAACCTCTTGTGAGCAGTGTGCTCAGGCAGTGACCCCTAATTGGCAAGTGTCATATTGTTACTTCTATTCTTCTAATAGAGAATAATATCTTGGGTTAATCACCCCATGGTTTTTCCCTTAACTAGGTTTTCCATGTCAAAAATATTATGTCATGTGTATTGGTGTTCTTTCCATTTCATAATTATGTTTGCTCATTTGATTGAATATTGCATTAACAGCTTAAGAAAGATCAGAAAGCTAGAAGAACTAAGATAACTGATTCACCCCCCCTCTCAGCTATGGTATCAGAGCCAAGTTCCTCCAAACAGAGTCTAACAGCTTGAGGAAGATCTGGGAAATTAAATGGATGTGTATGGAATGAGGCAACAACTTCAGTCTGCCCTAAATGATCTTGAACAATCTAATTCTGAAGTCAATGACCTAAAGGAGAGACTTAGACAAGCCGATGACTTCATCAAAGAACTAAGAGAAAAACTGAGTATCTCTATGAAAAAGAGAAAAGGGCTACTTCAACAATTAGCAGATCAAAGTGAAGCCAATAACAATAATGATGATCTGAATGAGAAGAACAAGTTATGCAAAATTTTATCAAAAGAAGTCAATATGGTAAGACATGAAATGGAATCAGGAGTCATGAAGTTCACCCAAGAAATCGAAGAGAAAAGAAAAATTGAAGATAACCTAAGACAATCTCTCAAGGAGAAATCTGAAGACTGCCACAACATGGATAGAATAATCAGACACCTAGAATCTAATCTTGAAGAAGCTAAAGAAAAGGAAGAACAACTTGAAAATCAGGTTGACACTCTCAAAAGGGATCTTCAAACAACAAATGAATATAAAGAGAAATCCAAGGTAGGCTCTGCTCAACTTGAAGTTCTTGAAAGCCAAAAGAGGATAGATGACAAGTGTGGCCTAGGGTATGAAAAAGAGGAAAGCTCTGGATCCAGTCAGAGGAACTCCACTCCAAGAAACAGACCTAGAAGACCTCTGG
The DNA here is from genome assembly GCA_027924645.1 of Cunninghamia lanceolata. Lineage (NCBI taxonomy): Eukaryota > Viridiplantae > Streptophyta > Pinopsida > Cupressales > Cupressaceae > Cunninghamia > Cunninghamia lanceolata. The sequence goes on from BSBN01000606.1 coordinate 14,989,049, forward strand.
TAAGGCAACCAAATGCTCAAAGATATCCATCCTTCAATAGATACTACCACAACTACAATAACTTTGGTCATAAAGCAAATTAGTGTAGAAGAAGAATGAATCAAACTATTACATCCTTCTCCCGACAATGTTTCAACTGCAAAAGGTATGGTCACAAATCTCATGAATGTAGATATATGCAAATAAACAAATCATTCAATGGTAGATGCTTTGAATGCAATGGAATGGGACATATGGCTAGTCAATGCAGATCAAAAGGATATCAATCAAATATGCAAAGAAATGTTATTTGCTATAATTGCAATAGATTTGGTCATATTGCAAAATTTTGTAGAAGCAAGAATTAGGACAAAAGGGGTTTAGTGCATCATAATTAGAATCAAGACAAAGGCAAAAGAAAAATGAATGTGGATGAAGTTTAGAGTGAGATGAACAAGATTTGGGTGAAGAAAAGTATAGAGAATGTTAGAAATGGATCTGCACCAGACTCTAGTGCTGATACTCCTTCCGAAAACTAAAACGTTAGCTCTCGCTTAGGGGGAGCAACAAAAGATAAGCCAATTCCCCCAGCCAGTCAATTGGTGCCTGAAATTGGCACATGGGAAGCTATGGATCAAAGGTTTCTTAGAGAAACATCTAAATAAGGTATGGTGAAGATTTGAGACATCCGTAAAAAGATTTGAAAAGTCTAATCCTTCCAGAATTGATCTAATAAAATAGTCTTCCAGTAAAAATAGGTTCTTCACAAGTTTGGTCCGGTATGATTGCAAAATTGAGACATCTTGATCTGTGGATAAATCAAATGATTGAGGAAGCTAAGTAAGCTTGTAGTAATCACCAAGGACAACTCTAAGTATATCACTGTGATCCGGAAAGAGACATATTTCAGAATAAAGAAAACAGAAGCAACCAGAACAACTTAAGTTGCGCATTTATTGCAATGAAGAATTAGGGTTTGCACAGAAGTATAAGGGCTCATTTGCTCATCATTTGCACATTCACATTCGAGAAGAAGAGGAAAAGAGCTTCACAAACAAGTCTGCTTCATCTATCAAAAGGATCAATCGCAGAATTCAAGTCAATTGGTGATCTTTTCATCTCATTCTAGGAACCCTAAAAACATAAGAGGTATTTTCTGCTTTTGAAATCCATTTTTGAATCCTTTTAAGATTCCCACACCAAATGTTGTAAAGATCTCTAATAGGCCACGCCCTAAATTTAGAAAGCATCCTTATAAATCCCTAGAAGTTGATCCCCTAGGCGCATTTTCAAGCATTCCGCATGGGGTTTTACACATAGAAGATGTTAGGGCATATGTTCATGCAAACATTAAAGAATTTGGGGAATCCAAACTAGTTGATATCTATCACAAACACCTGATAGATGACTCTTTTAACCTCAAACATCAGTATAAAGCTATCCGGGACAAGCATTTTACACAGTGCATTCACTTCCCCTGTTTTGCAGAAGATGAATGGGTCCGGTACGTACTAAGAAGAATACATGATAACTTCATATGGCTAAATAGACCGTTCAAGCTCACAAAAGATGCCATTAGGGAAGTTACTGGATTGCACTCATCCGGTGGGATACCTATTCTAAAATCTGTCAAAAATCAAACTGTGACTGAGGCTACTAGATCAAAGTTTGATAAGAGGGCAATGACAATTGAGGATATCACTGATCCAGATATCAAGTTTGTATCCATGATCATCGGATACAAAATATATCACTCTAGCAAGGAAAACTTAGTACCTAGAACTGCAATATATACTACCTATGAAATGTTAAGAAAGAATGCTGACTATGATCTCTATGAGCTCCTTCTGAACTAACTTCTGGAAAATCTGTAGAAGATAAAGAAAGACAAGAAGAACTCCTTCAAATACTGTGGCTTGATACTCTGTCTGTTCTTCTATTATATGAATGAGCTACCCGGATCTAGTGGTTGGATATGGCAAAATGATAGACCAGTTGCCATACAAATCAGGGATTATTTGCATGGACTTGGTGATGTTAAGGCTCAGAATACAACACTCTGGGGCTATTTCAAGAACTTTCAGAGTATGATGCAAGCAAGAGAGAGAATCCCTCAAGCTCTAGTTGAAAAGTATAAGGATACTATTTGCTTCATGGTAGAAACTGATCAGTGCCTTATGGAGGCAGTGGAACCAAGAATAGTATGGATCATGCCGATGGGGTATGAAGTTGATGCAAAAATTGTTGAGCTACATATTGAACACATGCTAAGTCAGCAAAAAGATCCCAAGGTAGAAAGGTTTGGAACCTTTGAGGAGCTAAGTGTAAAGATTCATGTGGAACTTAGACAACCAGAGATCAAGAGGAAGGTGAGAAAAGAAGTTGAAGATGTTGTGAAAGGCTTTGGCATCTCAAAGGAGGCACTTGATGCCAACAGGGAAAAGATGGAAAGGGTTGACGAAGAGAAGAAAAAGGTAGAAAAGAAAAGTGAGGAAAGTGTTTCGCTAAAATCTTCCACCCAGACCAGATCATCAAAGAAATCTGCACCTACCACTGCCAAAAGCTCAAGGCCATCAAAACCAGAAGCAAAATCATCCGGCAAAAGAGAGAAAAGAACAAAGACAAAAGCCACAAGGGATTATCCTAGTCAAAGGGATGAAGAGGAGACTGAATCTGATGAATAAATTAGGAAAATGAAGAAAAAGAAGAAAACATCTGGTGAACCCTCTAGCGGTCAAGAGGAAGAAGAAAAGACAGAGGAATATGTTGAAAAACCCACTCTTCACATTGATGACATAATCAAATCAGTCACAATGGACGGAGATCTTCAGCCAATGGTTGAATTCTATGATGATTATGGTGAAGCAGATCAGAAGATATTGCAAGATGCCACAGTCAGGTATCTAAATATCTACAACAAAGCATTTATTGAAATCATATCTCTAATCCCCAAAAGCTTGGAGAAGGAACTTGAAATAAGAAAGAACAATGCCCAAGCCAAAGATCTAGAAATCTGGGAACAGATAGCCATTCAGCTATATCCTTCAATCGATTCCAAGAAAATAAATATGATCTTCAAGGATTGCGAGGATGAGTTTAGGAGCAAAGCAAGAATGAATCAACTTATGCTCGGAGAGACTGACAAAGTTGCAAAAAGATAGAAGAGATCCTCTAGAATGCATACAAAAGATTCAACATTTCAATTATAGAGGACTTGGGTACTGATCCCTCGACCACAAGTGTTGTAGAAGAGTCTACTGAGAAAATGACAGAAGAGGAAATGAATACCGGTACAGAAACAATGAAAGACTTGGAATCCTCTGCTCCGAAAGAGGTGGCCCTTGAACAAACTAACATTTCTCCTCCGGTTTCCCCTGTTGACTCCAGATCTAAAGAAGAAGAAATAATAAAGGAGAAAGAAAAAGAGGTGAAAAGTAAAGAAGGAAGTCAAGCTGAAAAGAATATAAGTGACACTACAGAAGAGAAGAAGAATCTGTCAAGGACTTCTTGACAAAAGAGACTAATGAGATGGATGAACCGGAATTACTAAAAGAGCCATTAGATTTTGACGCTCTATCTCTGGTACAAACAATGAAGACAACTTCATTTGCAAATGCGAAGGCCAAAGAGAAACTACTAAAATCTCACATGAAAGACTATGAGCTTATAGAAGTAGCATCCGGAGTGTTGGAAAAGATCATGCCATCTTTTTAGAAGGATCTTGTTGGTACCTGAATATGTATATGCAGGCACCTTCCCAAAAAATCCCAAAAATTCTAAGTCTTTATGTAATGCCCCACCATGAATACCTCAGAGAACATCACATTTATGCTATATGCAACAGGATAATTTTTTTAAAAAAAATTGAAAGAGATAGTAAAGTAACAAAGTAATATTAACGCATCATTTAAACTAATGCCTTGTCCTCTAAGATAAAATGGTTGCATTACTTGACAAAATAACTAACATAATCTAACACACATCATGAATTAACATCAGTAACTCATTGTAAACCTAATGTACTAAAACAATAAACATTTACATCTACATAACATCATATAAGTATTCATCAGGATCTAGTACATAGTTACAATTTCTCCCGACATATGAATACAACATTACATCGTTACATTATCATCTTTTGAATACATATGAATACATACATAATGAATCATCTGATACACAGGCCAGTACATGAGCATAATAACTGTCTCTGTAAATAGGTACATGATCTGAATCTGCTACAGGAGTTACAACCTTCTTGCACACGAACAAAGGCAAGGAAAAACCAATGGAGATAAAGCACATCCACCCGACCATGTGGAACCCTGAGGTCCACCCCCCATGCTAGGAGATAACATAAGGTCCCAAAATGTCATACAGTTAGATAGAAAATTGCCTAACAGGAACAAAGACCAAACAAGACTCCATTACAACACATGACAACACCACAAGCAACTCAAATCACTTACAAAGGCAACACACGACGAATGGGGAGAGTACATCTAGGGAATGCTAGGCTGCAGTAGGAAGAGTGTCATCGCATGGTCTTGACATGGGTTATCTTGACAGCCTCTCACTAAGCACCAGCCCCCATCTACGGTTATCCTGACAGCCTCTCACTAGGCACCGGCCCCATAGGGTGACACATGCGGAATCAACTTTCCTTTCGTGAGGACAAGGAAGTTAATTATGCCGACCAAGCCTTCTCAACCCATCCTTATCCTAAACGAGCACTATAGGCATGGGAGAGGAAAACCAATTATCTTGTTAATGTGTAATTTACCCTTTTCCCCCCTGTTCATTTTTAGGTTTTCACTTAATTAACAACTTTCAATGGGTTATCCTGACAGCCACTTTGGGCGTTGGCCCCACACTGAAAGCCACTCCCCTACCTGCATCTAGAAACCCTAACCATCAAGCAAGACAATCACTATCATACTGATAAGTATACATAACAATGCAATACAGTACCTTCTTGCTTATTAAACATAATTACAATGACCAACCTTTACTTCATTGTCCCAAAACTTTCAGTTGATCAATCGCAATAACCATAACAACACATATCCCAAGCAAGGTATGGGTCATCTTGCTCGCAAATCTCAACCATGAACAAAATAGTTTCTCATTATGATTTCCAAGATCTCCCCATTACAATACTAAACACAAGCTCGATATCAACACATACGTGAAGGAGGTTTAATCCCATCATAATATATTCACAACACAGTATGTACATCATCTCATATTATTGTTTACCAAGACCCACATACATAGACAAAAGACATCATGTTCTTGCAACATCTTCATTTCAAGACACATATGAATAGAATACATGCCATCGTATCATATTACCTTATGCCTCTAGAACCTAAACTTGACAATTTACACATAGACCAACTCACATGAAAATTTTGCTTGCAATAAGCAATTTCAACTAATCAACTCATTGACAACATAAATTTTTTTCTTACAAGAGCAATTCAATCTCTTAGTTATCATGTTACCTATATGTTTTACTTATAAGGTTAAATTTTCAAGTACATTGTTGTTTAACATAATTCCAAACTTTAAACCCAATTTCAACTTAACAAAATCATTATTAAAGATCTTTACAAAACCAAATCAACTAGATTAAATTTCATCTACACTAATTATTTTGTCATATCCAATTCCATTTAATCAAATTAGCAACTAGATTCAAGTTATATCTCCACCAAGAATTTCATAAAACCTAGGTCTAGTTTAATTAATATTAATTCTATCTATTATATTAATCACTCATCAATTACATATAACCGTCAAGCTAAACAATGCATAGATAATATTAATTACAAATAATTATAACTTAAATGCTAATTTCAACATTTATAAACCAAACCCATATATCATATTTCTACTAACAAAACCATTATAATAGAATCAATGCCATATTAGAGTAAATATGCGATCATATCGATTAGTTTAATAAACCTTTGTATTAAACTATAACAACTACGTTTCTTTTGTTTCATAAGTTAATATCTATATCATATATATACTCCAACAAACTCATCTACTAACTCGTGGATCTTAAATATGCATGGATTCATATTTAATTTATAATTAATAATTGATACCTATACAAATATCCATATGACATAAATGTTTATATACATGTTCATGCACTTGTGTAGGTTATTCCTATCCTCAAGGTAAGATTTGGTCAATCAACTTTCAAATTTTGGACGGTTTAAAAACAACACCACTCTACCTTTCAGTAGCAGCCACACCATTTCCATTTCTTCAAGCGATGACTTCATAGACCACCACACCCAAATTGAAACACCTTTGTTATACAAGGCTGGAGTCTCACCTAGAGGGTGGAGTTTGACAGACTTAAGGAGTATGCACACCATATTAAATGGGTTATCTAGATTTGGATTATGGTTGATCAAGAATATTGTGAAGATTTGAACAACCAAAGAGCAAGACACCCAAAATATAAATTGACTAAATGAAGAGCTAATAAGATGTTTAATACAATCTACTATAAGAATTGGATCCTGAAGAATCTATGCAAAAGTGGGCAGTTTTATATGATCCAAAGTCCATATTTATTTGAGACCTTAATGCACATAAGAAAAACATTTCCATCTAGATCTAATAGAAGGCAGAAGTAAGGAATACTCTAATGGACAAGGTACTTGAACTATTTGACAAAGTTCAAAGATACTTATGTACACAAAGAACATCATTAGTTTATCTATTAGAGGATATGAACAAATTAACAGATCCTTAACAAAATGACTTCGTAACCCCTTTTAAAAAAAGATAAAAACCATCGTTTCTAAGATCCAATACCAACATTTAGCAATTATAAGATTATATAGAAATCTTAATACTAATATATAGATAACATATGATTATATGCAAACTTTAATGCCAATATATATGGTGATTACTATCTTATAATTATAGGAAGATCTAATGTAAGAATCAAAAATATAATTCATGCTATGATGATCTAGGTTTATGACATGCAAATAAGGCAACAAATATGCTTCTTTCAAGATTTACATTGAAATGTTTGCTTTTCCAATTTCACAAGCAACAACCCTTAGAAAAACAACCTTTACATTTAATAAATAAAGGATACATATAATATTTAGAACATACAATATTTACATTTAACCAATAAATAAAAACATATAATATTTATATTTAATCAATAAAGAAAAACATATAAAATTTACATTTAATCATTAAAGAAAAACATCTAATATTTATATTTAATTAATAAAGAAAACATGATACCTCAATTGCAATATCCCACTAATGGTAGAATCCTTGAATGAAAATCATAAAATGAGCAAGTCACCCCCACTCCATGAAGAGTTTTTAAAGAGAAGGAAAGAGTAACTTCCTACCCAAAACTAATTCAACCACCCAACTAACTCAACCACCCAACTAATTCAACCAACCACCTTCCCATTTTCGTCACTTTTGTAAGTGGAGCTTAAAGGACGGTCTAAAAACCTTTTAAAATATTATAAATGACAAAAATAAACTTCTTACCTATGCACCTTGGACATAAGATAATTTTTCAAACATAAAATACAACTTAGACCTCTTAAAAACACTTAAAAATCATTTTAAAAGTTATAAGGTTAAATCCCACACAAGAACATAATCATTTTATCACATAAAACTAAAAATAATATTTCTTAACATCATGGCCAATAGACCTTAGGGCCCCATGCCTAGGTCAGACATCACACAGAAAGACATAAAGTGGCTAAATGACCACCATCATCCATTGACATAATAATTCTACATGTACACTCAACAAGAAGTGTTAGTACAATATATAGCCAAAATATATCCATCATAAATAACATATTATTACAAATCCAGTAGTAACCATAGTGTAACGCTAAATCAATACACTCTTGATCCAATTGTTAGGCTTCGTCAATTGGATGATAGGACTATCTCCTCTCTACTCTAGGGTCTGGTTAGTGCGTTTACTAGTGTTCAGCGTCCTTCCCTTAATTAAATCAATTTAATAGTAGTAATAAAATAATTCATATTCAAACAACTTTAAATAATTATTTAAACTAGGTAATTATCAATCACCAATTTAATCTTATTAAATATTAATAATAAGAATAAGAATATTATATGACCTTATTAAATATTAAAGTGGGTCAAATATTAGTATGACTAATGAAATATAGGCATACAACATAACCCACTGAGAAGGACAGCCGTTAAAAGCCAAATCAAACATGTTCACAAGCCAGGACCAAACATGCACTTAACCAACAGGCTCCATCAAATATCAATCAGTTGTAAGACCTGACATACTGACAGAATTGACAGGTTGAACTAGACATGTGCATCCTGATCGAGGATGATGACTTGGGATGTGGGACCTTAAGTTATCTCCAGAACAACTTATCCTTTGGGTTCAGGGCATGCTCAGACCTGTTAATTCAGGTGGAGTTGATGCCAGATACCTACATCCTACAACAAATGACACAGTCAAGCATGTATAGATGCATATAAGCTGACACTAGGTGAAAAAGGAATCACAACATCGGAGGGCACTCGCAAGCGAGTGATGTGACATACTCCTTTCCACATCATATCAATCTAGATTAGATAACACATAATAATAACCAAATCGAATCTACCTCATTATCTAAACAGAACCATACACTAAACATATAGGTGCATGAAATTGAATAAGTCTCAGAAGTACCATCATAACAATTAAATCTAACATAATCGGTCCATGAGATCCATTCTAACATATAACAATTGTAGTAAGATCGACGTCTTAATCATTAGAATGCAAAACAATGTCAAAGCCTGCATTATCAGTGTCGCAATAGAGATTATCAATAAAACACATTAACTATCATATGAAACCACACATGGATGAAACATCTATCTATATTGTACAACATCAATTATTTACCTTACCTTAGTTATTCCTGTTATTATACCTTCATATTCATGCGCCTTGATCGGTTCACCTGTACATCCAAGGTGGGAACGGAGGGGCACTACACTTTGGGCCTCCTTAGCATGTTTCAATGTCAGCATCATTTTTTCTTCCGAGGAGGTCATCATCATCATATTTCTGGTTATCACCCTAATGTTGCTTGTGAGGGTCATCATATTTTCTACCTGCATGATCTTTTGCTAAGGTGATATTTTAACATTGGGTGATCTTAGTTAAGATCATCCTGATGATGTTGCTGCAAGGTTCTAAGTATGACCCGATATTCATCAGGGTCATCATATTTGAATATCGGGTGATCTTTGTTAAGATCACCCCGATGTTATTTTATCACTTCATGTTTGCTTTATCACCTGATGCTGTTGATGTCATATTATTAGGAGGGTGATATTTGCCTGTTAGCATCATGATCTTTTCCAAGGGGGGTGATATTCTGAAATATCTGGTGATCTTCCAACTATCACCTTTTCCCAATGTGATGGTGACGTCATCAGGATTTTCATCAGCTAGACCTATGGTATCGACAAAGCAGGAGGATCTTCCTCTGATGCATCAGGTTTTGCCGATGAGGGTGAATATTGGGGTGATATTTCACTTCAAGATCAGGATGTTCATTGGGGTGACTTTTCATATCGACTGGATAAACATGAGGTTCACTGATATTAGAGGTCTGGCTAACGGGTGATGGTGTGAGGCTTGCTGACGTCAGGGTGATTTTGTTCATCGGCAGGACATACAATGTTGGGAGGACAAACATGAGGTTTGCCAATGAAGCGGTCTGGCCAATGGAGGATGATGACAAGGTTTATACTAGTGTCCTCGGGAGCAAAAGCACCGACATCATATATGCTCGTGGCCCAATATATAAAGTATTAAGGAGGTTGTATTGGGGTGCATGTGGGATAATATATCCTCATGCAGTTTGAATGGAAAAGTTAGTGGGATGCAGTCACGTGTCATGATATCAATGGTGGCTGACTTTTCAACATGATCAACGCTGTAAATCTCGGCGGGAAGGTAGGAGATCGACGGATATTATTCAAATATTCAAATGGAGGGTTTGCAAGGCACACAACTGCTGCATCCTGAGGTTGTGAGTTGGTATGCCATTAATGGCAGATGTTACAGGGTATGGGTAAAGACGTGGACAGATTAGGTATGTGATTGAAGTTGTGCATCCATGGGCGGTGGCGCAAGGCTTGAGACCTTTCCCTGTCTCCTCTTCCACCTGCTGCATTGAATGTTTGAGTGCCATTTCCTCATAATGAACTATATCTGGCAGACTTTTGAGTCACTCAATGATTAATGCTAAGTACCTACCTTGCTGTATATAGCAAGCTGTGCTACTCATTCAGGGTTGGTTATTGAAGGCCTGGGGCATTTTTGTGTAAATAACGAAAGACAAGGCATGATCCTGGTTGTTTTATCCTATTTTGGAGTTTATGTGTTGCAGCATGAATGTATTTTGCACATATGTTCAGTTTCATGTTGATTTATATGAAAAATGCTTATTGCATGTGTCTATCTACTTGTCTCCATTTGCTGCATGTCATCCTTCTTTTGAATCTAGTTGTTAAGGGTTTCATAGATTCTAGGGTATAGATATCTATACTGCATGCTTGATCTGTAACTTCCATTCAAGGAGTGGATTAAACTGTTTTAGGTCAATGTATGGAGAAGGTTCCATGCCAGTAGGGATATCTGTAAGTAGAGGCAGCTAAATACCCATCCTTGGGTGATGTTTGTAAGGCAAGCATCAAATCCAACCCCTTGAAACTTGAATGCTAGTTGCAAACCATCTGCTGTATACGTCTAGTTGACTCCTTGTCTTGAGATAGGCACTGGTCTATTCCTGGGTCAGTAGTTATGAGCCAAAACCCCATGTCTTGCATCCAGGACATTATGTCCAACCATTTCAACACCTCCACTTGTTAGCTGTAGGAGTAGGATTAGGACCCCTGCATACTCTCATACCCAACTAGACACATATGTCCAAGAATGTTGCCAACCTTGTGATCTATCATGCAGATCTTGGTCCATACATGAGAGTATTCTGCCTATTGTTGTCAAGTTAGATCTTTCTATCATTGAGCTAATCAAGGTTACATCTTTAGCTATAGGGATACCCCCCTTGGTGCTACAGAACTAGAAGTGAAGGGGAGGAGCTCACGCAATCTCTTGTATTAGTTGGCTGAATCTGCACGTGCATAGGAACTGGTAAACCCTGATGTTGATTCAGAAGAAAAACCAACAAAATGGTGACTCTGCTGGGGAGATCAATGTCATATACATGAAAGTTTGAGTCTAAGAGATTGAAGAATTAGGCCTAGAAGTGCCTTGTTGCAGCAAATTTAAAGTTTTATATGTGGCTCTACTAGTGGATGACCCAGAATTGAAGCTCATTCCTCTGCCAAGGTGGTGGCGACTCTGTTGAATGAACCTATCAATAGCTGCAACATATCCAAGTATTTGTACAAGTTTTTGAAAAGTTCCCTATTTGGTGAAATAGCACTGGTTAAAAGGGAAACATTGGTGAAAGCAAAGCTTACATGCTTTTGTTAGAACCTACTCTGTATTTCAAAAGGGCATGCAATATTGTTCAAAAAACTCATATAGAGGACTTTAGGCAGGTTGAAATAGCAGTTTATATTTTAAGGGCCTAAGGTCATATTGTGATTGAAAATCTGAGTAGAGAAGAGGGTTGCAGAAACACACAATGATGTATTGTCAGCCCATGCACCCTTGTGAGGTGTCAAATGCAATAAAGTATAATAATCAGTCCCGACCATGTCATAGAAAAAGTTTCAGTATTGACAGATATAAGCCTATAAATTTCAGTGGCATTTGTGGCTATCCAAATGCTTTTCCATCTAAAATCAGAAAGTATTTGCCCAAATTCAATGTTACAAAGGATGAATCAGCTGAGAAACACTTGCAGTAGTTTATAAATGTTGTAGATGATTTTGAGATTGACCATGAGGATGTAGTTATGAGATTATTTGTTCAATCTCTAGATAAAGATGCAAGGGACGGGTTCTCCTATCTTCCAGCTTACTCTGTCAGCTCTTGGCATGATTTTAAATTTGCATTTCTAGAACAATATGGTGAAAGAATTTCTGAATATGCAGTTATTAGTGATTTTATGTATATCCATATTGAAGAAGATGAGTTGATCCCAGCCTTTAACCTCAGATTTATGAAGGCATTGAACAAAATATCATAATGTACGAGTCCTAATGATGCATTGTGACTAGTTGTCTATTTGGGAGCATTTGATAAGAAAATGAGTTATAGATTGAGAGATAAAGAGCCCACCACATTGCATCAGGCACAACAGTTTGCAATGGACATTGAAAACAGTTGGAGGTATGGAATACAAAAGGGTTATTTTTCTAAAAAAATTTGTTGTCCTGCAGCCCCCAATGTTAATGAAAGATTTAATTCAGGTGTTGACAATGAATGCCAAAGTGCTCACACCCCTGCTGTCTTAGTTTTTGCATCATTCCAAGTTGATGATGTTTCTGTTATAGAGGAGGATGTTCTGATTTGTCCAGCAAATGAAGTTGAAAATAATGATTTCTCAAGTGATATTTACATGCCAGCCCTCATCAAAGAGCCTTCATGTTTAAATGATCCAGTTGTGCAAAGTTGTGATCATGTGGATCAATGGTCAATATTAGTTTCATCAGGAAGTGTCAAAGGGATGGAAAGTGATGTAGATAGTTCAAATTCAGAGTGCATTGAAGTAGCAAAAATTTTGTATGTGGGGCAATTAGAGATTAAAGATGATAAAGATGATATCCATGATCAATTCATGGATCAGGTTTGTTCTTCTTATGACTTTAGATATGATAATACTGAAGAAGAATTGGATTGTCATAAGGAAGGAGAAAAGACCTTTGCAATGAGTATGAATCCCCTCTATGATGAGCCTCTAGATGCATGTGATGTTGTGAGTCATGACCTTCATTGGTGCAGGATTAACCCTTTGTTTGAAGATGATGATACTGATTTGCAAACTATGGATAATGAATGTTCATCATCAGGTGGGCCAAGTGTGTGCAATGATGGCCATCTAGATTAGAATTTGTTTTCAGTGTCCATAGGTGATATAAATGATGGTGTGGGTCTCATATATTTTGAGTGTTTTTCAGTTTATGGATCAGTTGGATGAGTGCCTGGTAATGTACAACAGCCAGGTAGATGATGAGAATTGCCAAGAGCAACAAAATATATTGTCTGAGGAGTATAACATGCATGTATTGACTGATGTTGAAGAATATTATAATATGTATGATTATATCTCTAATTTTGAAATCCAAAATGACAGAGGTAACAATGGCAGTGGCAAGCTTTCAAAGATGGTGAGGTATTTAATGAACAAGATCAGCATGTGGGCAGGTTGTGTTGTTGTTTTCAGTTGTGGTTAGGGTTTTTCATATTGGAATCAGGCCTTTGATAGGATAAAGTTGTGGTTCTTCCATTTTGGTTGCCCGAGGCCGCCCAAATGATGTTTTGAAAATCTGTTTGGTGATGCAGATCATTGTAGCTTCATGACTCTGTTGCCCAATGGATAAGGGACTAGTCTGCATCCCAGAGATCTGAGGTTCTTGCCATGCCTGCAACAGGTATGCATCCCCAGACAGAGCCTGTGTTGGTACCTGAATATGTATATGCAGGCACCTTCACAAAAAATCCAAAAAATTCTAAGTCTTTGGGCCTCCTCAGCATGTTTCAATGTCAGCATCATTTTTTCTTCTGAGGAGGTCATCATCATCATATTTTTGGTTATCACCCTAATGTTTCTTGTGAGGGTCATCATATTTTCTGCCTGCATGATCTTTCGCCAGGGTGATATTTTAACATCGGGTGATCTTAGTTAAGATCATCCTGATGATGTTGCTGCAAGGTTCTAAGTATGACCCGATATTCATCTGGGTCATCATATTTGAATATCAGGTGATCCTTGTTAAGATCACCCCAATGTTATTTTATCACTTCATGTTTGCTTTATCACCTGATGCTGCTGACGTCATATTTTCATGAGGGTGATATTTTCTTGTCAGCATCATGATCTTTTCTGAGGGGGGTGATATTCTGAAATATCCGGTGATCTTCCGACTATCACCTTTTCCCAATGTGATGGTGACATCATTAGGATTTTCATCGGCTAGACATATGGTATCGGCAAAGTAGGAGGATCTTCCTCCGATGCATCAGGTTTTGCCAATGAGGGTGAATATCAGGGTGATATTTCACATGAAGATTAGGATGTTCATCGGGCTGACTTTTCATATCAGCTAGATAAACATGAGGTTCACCGATATTAGAGGTCTGGCCGTCGGGTGATGGTGCGAGGCTTGCTGACGTCAGGGTGATTTTGTTCATCGGTAGGACATACGATGTCTGGAGGACATGTTACTAGTATGAGGTGAACCAGTGTTGTCATTGATGTCAACATACTCATATTGCATTGACAAGAAGGATTGTATGAGCTGTGTGCTAAGGATATTGAGAAAATTAGTCTCAATCAGGAATAGTGAAGAACAGTAATGAGAAGAAGGCAAAAGTACTCAATAGGTTGAGATTCAGAGGATGTGGATTAAAGGGTTTGTAGATATGAGTCTTGAGATAATCCAGCTAAGATTTTAGAGGTCCACAAGAAGATGTGAAGAAGTTGTGATCGATCAAGTAGAACCAGTTCTGGGAGATGCTCTAGAGTGACAGAGTTACAAAAAGGTCCGGTGAGATCTGGAAGTGCATTGTCCTATTCTGTGGATTGGACAGAGTGTTTGGGAGGTCCTTGTAATGTGTCATCTTGACTGGTATGTGGTTTGGAGGTCCAGAAGCACCTCTGGTAGTATGACAGTGATGATAGACTGTGTTCTTGAAGTTCTGAATGAGGAAGAGAAGAGATTCCAGTGAGTAGAGGAAGTGTGGATGTACCTGGCCATTCAGGTAGGCTTGTGAAGGTTCTTGGATTGTGTTGAGGTTGTGTTGTTGATCTGCATTGGTGGTAGAGCCCGGAATTGAAGATATTCTTTCGGATGAAGTTCTTGTTTAGACTAGCCGACCGGATGAGTTGTTCATCTTGCAAATGTTCTTGTGGTGGCCGACCAGATGTGTTATTCATCTTGCGAATGTTCTTATGGTTGATTGCTGACTTAGATGATTGTTCCTAAGCTGATGTCTTGTATAAATAAAGGTTTGTGAGTTCATTTCAAAGGGGGTGTTGTGGTGCAGATGAGTGTGGTATAGCGAAAGAGCGAAAGGCAGAGCAGAAGTGTTTCAGGCTTAAATGGAACTGATCCAGACATGGTGAAGATGTCATTCTCCAGTTCAAGGTTGTGATCCTTATGATCTTGTAGATAGTGTGTCTCTTTGTAGGCAGTGTGCCTCCTTGTGAGCAGTGTACTTAGGCAGTGAGCCCTAATTGGTATGTGCCATTCATTTTATCTTATTCTTCTAATAGAGAATAATCCTTGTGTTAATCACCCTGTGGTTTTTCCCTTAACTGGGTTTTCCATGTCAAAAATCTTGGTGTCTAATGTATTGATGTGTATCTGCTCTGGTGTTTATGCTTTTTGCTTTCATGAATCGTTAATTGATATGTTGTTAACTAATAAAGAAGAATCAAGTGTTTCAAGTAGAAGCAAGTTTTTGTACAACTGATTCACCCCCCCTCTCAGTTGTGTGCCCTAGATCCAACAATTGGTATTAGAGCTAAGTTCCTCTAAAAGGAGCTTAACTGCTTCAGAAGATCCAGGATGTCATCATACAAGAAGGATAGTCCAAAGTTTGATGGAACCAACTTCACTCTCTGGAAAGGTCGCATGAAATGTCACTTGGAGTGTATGGGAAAAGCATACTTGGCCATGGTCTCAAAACCATATGTTCCTCCATAGGGTGGTCTGACAACTCTGAATGAAATCATAGATGCTGAAAACAATTTGCGGACCAAGGAAGCTCTTCTAAGCGCATTGAATGACTCAGATCTCTCAAATGTTATTGACCTACCTACTGCATATGAGATCTAGACTAAACTGGAACTTCTGTATGAAGGAGATGAGTTTTTCAAGAGTGCAAGGTTGCAAAGTCTGAAAGGGAAATTTGAAAGACTGAAGATGAAAGATGATGAAAATATCACTACCTTTATGCCAAGAGTGAATGAGCTTGTGTGTGGAATCAGGAATGCTAGTGGAGTTCTGGATGAAAATGAAATTGTTTGCAAAATTCTCAAATCCCTTCCTACTGCCTACAAAATCAAGGTTGCTACCATTGATGAATTCAGAGCCCATACAACTGTCACAAGAGAGCAATTAGCTAGCAAACTGGTTGCATTTGAAATGACTGAGTTTGGAGATGATCCCCCCAAGACTGAATCTGCATTCAATGCCAGTGCCTATGTGAAAGGCAAACAAAGATTTGATCCAGGAGAGAACTCTTCAAGGAAGCTATCATGGTATGATCAAGCAAAGAAAGACATGGAAGAGGAAGAAATAGAAATAGCTCAACTTCAAGCCCTCATTACCAAGAGGGTCCGGTAAGTATGAAGGAAAACTACCCTGTAAGTGCTTCAACTGCAATAAGATTGGTCATTTTGCTTCAAGATGTCTGAAAAGATCTCAAGGTCTAATACTAACAGACAAAGGTTTCAAAAGAACTGCTATTATGTTCATGAAGAAGATGACAATGAAGGAGTAACAGATGATGAATCAGAACTAGGAAGCAAATATGAAAATGAATGGGTGTTTATTGCCATCAAGGAAGAAGATTCAATATCTTTTGAATCTGTCAATCACAAGGTTGTGGAAAGAGCTTTGGCTGCCCAAGTGGAAGAAAAGAATGATTGGGTTATTGACAGTGGATGCTCTCACCATATGACTAGTGACAAGAACAAGTTCTTAGATTTGGAATGGTGTGAAGGAGGAATGGTAAAATTTGGTGATAATTCTACTGGCAGAATCAGAGGTAGGGGAACTATTTCTTTTGATGGAAAGAGTAAAACTGGTAATGTACTATGTGTTGAAGGATTGAAGCACAATATTCTCAGTGTTGGTCAGTTAGTGGACAAAGGCTATGATCTCCGGTTCAAGAATGGAAGATGCAGAATCTTTACAAGCTCTGGAAC
The DNA here is from genome assembly GCA_027924645.1 of Cunninghamia lanceolata. Lineage (NCBI taxonomy): Eukaryota > Viridiplantae > Streptophyta > Pinopsida > Cupressales > Cupressaceae > Cunninghamia > Cunninghamia lanceolata. The sequence goes on from BSBN01000606.1 coordinate 15,006,172, forward strand.
TGAAATTGCATCCGGTACTCAAACAAAAGGTAATATCTTCCATCTAGTTGGTTCTAATAAAAGTTGTCTATTTGTTTAAGTTGATCAGAGTTGGTTATGGCATAGAAGGATGTGCCATGTGAATTTTGATAACATCATCAAGATAAGCAATACTCAGGCTGTAAGAGATCTTCCTAAATTGGTGAAACCTACAAATAGTTTATGCAAAGAATGTCAGCTAGGCAAACAGAGCAGAGTCTCTTTCAAAAGAAGGATCAGTCCACTACCGGATTGTTGGAATTAGTACATACTGATCTCTATGGTCAGACAAAAATATAGAGTATGCAAGGTGATAGATATTTCATGTTGTTAATTGATGACCATTCCTGGATGATGTGGGTTACCTTCCTAAAAGAGAAATCAGAAGCCCTTGAGAAGTTCAAAATCTTCAAAGCTATGGTAGAGAATCAAACTGGATTGAAACTGAAGTGTCTGAGGTCTGATAGAGGTGGTGAATTCACATCCAGTGAATTCATAGACTTTTGTGAGAAGCATGGCATAAAGAGATAGCTGTCTACTCCTAGGACTCCACAGTAGAATGGAGTAGTTGAGAGAAAGAACTAGACCATCCAGGAAGCTTCCAGGACAATGATGATGGAAGCAAATGTTCCTCAGATGTTTTGGAGAGAAGCTGTCAGCACTGCAGTCTACACTCTTAACTGAGTTCAAATCAGAAGCAACACCGGTAAGACTCCTTATGAACTTTGGTTTGGTGTAACTCCTACTGTGAGATACTTCAGAGTATTTGCTAACAAATGTTATATCAAAAGAGATGAAGATTTAGGAAAGTTTGATGCTAGAAGTGATGAAGGAATTTTCTGGGGTTACTCCACTCAAAGCAAACTATACCAGTGTTATAATAAGAGATTGAGAAAGATGATAGAAAGTACAAATGTGAAGGTTGATGAAGGAATGGAGAAGCCCTTGAGATTCTATGAATGTGATGAAGATGATCAGAATGATCCTCTGGTGCAAGGAGCTCCATCATCCTCTAAAATTTAGATCCAGACTGATCTGGTAAATTAGGAAGAAGAAGTTTGTCTGAATGATCCTGATCAAGAATTAGTAGTGCAAGAAACTCCCAAAGTTCCAAGGTATGTAACTCTAAATCACTCTGAAGATCAGATCATAGGTGACAAAAGTAAAGGGGTACAAACAAGGAGAAGAATTGCTCAAGATTCAAATGAATACTATCTAATTTCAAAGATTGAACCTAAGATAGTTAATGAAGCTTGCAATGATGAAAACTGGACCAAAGCAATGGAGGAAGAATTGATGCAAATTGAGAAAAATCATACTTGGGATCTTGTTCCTAGACCTAGAGGCAAGAATGTGATTGGAACCAAATGGGTCTTCCGGAACAAACTGAATGAAGTTGGTGAAGTAATCAGAAACAAAGCTAGATTGGTCTGCAAAGGCTACTCTCAAATAGAAGGAATTGATTTTGAAGAGACCTTTGCTCCGGTGGCAAGAATTGAAGCAGTCAGATTATTTCTTGCATTTGCTACCTTCAAAGACTTCAAGGTATATTAGATGGATGTCAAGTCTGCCTTCCTAAATGGTGATCTGGAAGAAGAAGTTTACATAGAACAACCGGATGGATTTCAATTGTCTGATAATGATGATATGGTCTGTAAGTTGAAGAAAGCATTGTATGGATTAAAGCAAGCCCCAAGAGCATGGTATGAAAGGTTGGATAAGCATCTTGTGCAGATTGAATTCAACAAAGGTATTGCTGACAGTAAATTATATTTCAAAATTGATCATGAAAACATTTTGATTGTTGAAGTGTTTGTGGATGATATCATTTTTGGAGGAAGAGATAGTATGTGCAAACCTTTTGCAAATTAGATGAAAAGTGAGTTCGAAATGTCTATGCTTGGTGAAATAAATTTCTTCTTGGGTCTGCAAATTACTTAAACAAAGAAAGGGATCTTCATTTCTTAGACCAACTATGTGAAAGAATTGTTGAAGAAATTTGGTATGGAAGATTCATAGCCAATGAACACTCCTATGGCAACTGGATGTAAGTTGAGCAAAGATGATGACTCTTCGAAGGCAGATTAGACAAAGTATAGATCAATGATTGGTGGATTGTTGTATCTCACTCAGACTAGACTAGATATAATGCAGGCTGTTGGTCTTGTGGCAAGATTTCAGGCTGATCCTAGAGAATCTCATGTTATGGCAATCAAGAGAATTTTTAGATATCTAAAAGGGATAGTGGAGTATGGTTTGTGGTATCCTAGAGATCTTGATTTCTCTCTTCATGCTTACACAGATGCAGATTGGGCAGGAGATGTGGATGACCGGAAGAGCACTAGTGGTGGAGCATTCTTTTTGGGAAAGAGATTGGTTTCTTGGCTAAGCAAGAAACAAGATGCAATATCTCTGTCTACAACTGAAGTAGAATACATTGTTGCAGTAGGTAGTTGCACTCAAATCTTATGGATGAAGTAGATGCTAAGAGACATTAAAGTTGAATATGAGGAGCCTATCACAATTTTCTATGATAATTCAAGTGCAATTAATATTTCTAAGAATCCGGTATTGCATTTTAAGACTAAGCACATATCTATCAAGTTTCACTTTTTGAGAGAACAAGTGAACAAGGAAGAAGTCAGATTGGAGTATGTACCCTCCAAGGATTAGATTGCAGATATCTTTACTAAACATCTTCCCAAGGACTTTTCCGAGTATCTCCAGGAGAAGTTAGGGGTCATGGCCCCTCCAATGATGAACTAGGATGCACTGATGTGTATCAGTCCGGTGGATATCACAGTCATATCTTGTGATCCAGATTGATGATGGGGAGCTGCTACTAAGGGGGAGTAGCCGGTATGATTCTGATGTGTTAGAATTGCAAGTATGAGCCCTTGGCCATTGATGTCAAAGGGGGAGAGAACACATGTGAAAAATAAGTGGTTGATGATCAATGGGGGAGTAGTAAAAGAAAGAGAAGACATGTGAAGAGTTGTTGTTGATAGGGGGAGCTGTGACAGAAAGGAGAAGTTCTTGTCTTGATGGTTTTTCACATCATATGTTGCCATCAATGACAAAGGGGGAGATTGTTGCAAGTATGAGGTGAACCAGTGTTGTCATTGATGTCAACATACTCATATTGCATTGACAAGAAGGATTGGATGAGCTGTGTACTGAGGATATTGAGAAAATTAGTCTCAATCAGGAACAGTGAAGAACAGTAATGAGAAGAAGGCAAAAGTACTCAATAGGTTGAGATTCAGAGGATGCAGATTAAAGGGTTTGTAGATATGAGTATTGAGATGATCCAGTTAATATTTTAGAGGTCCACATGAAGATGTGAAGAAGTTATGATCGATCAAGTAGAACCGGTTCCGGGAGATGCTCCAGAGTGACAGAGTGTTACAAAAAGGTCCGGTAAGATCCAAAAGTGCATTGTCCTATTCTACGAATTGGACAGAGTGTTTGGGAGGTCCTTGTAATGTGTCATCTCAACTGGTATGTGGTTTGGAGGTCTAAAAGCACCTCTGGCAGTATGACAGTGGCGATAAACTGTGTTCTTGAAGTTTCGGATGAGGAAGAGAAGAGATTCCAGTGAGTAGAGGAAGTGTGGATGTACCTGGCCATTCAGGTAGGCTTGTGAAGGTTCTAGGATTGTGTTGAGGTTGTGTTGATCCACATTGGTGGTAGAGCCTGGAATTGAAGATATTCTTCCGGATGAAGTTCTTATTCAGACTAGCCGACTGGATGAGTTGTTCATCTTGCAAATGTTCTTGTGGTGGCCGACCGGATGTGTTATTCATCCTGCGAATGTTCTTATGGTTGATTACCGACTTAGATGATTGTTCCTAAGCCGACGTCTTGTATAAATAAAGGTTTGTGAGTTCATTTCAAAGGGGGTGTTGTGGTGCAGATAAGTGTGGTATAGTGAAAGAGCGAAAGGTAGAGCAGAAGTGTTTTAGGCTTAAATGGAATTGATCCAGACATGGTGAAGATGTCATTCTCTAGTTCAAGGTTGTGATCCTTATGATCTTGTAGATAGTGTGTCTCTTTATAGGCAGTGTGCCTCCTTGTGAGTAGTGTGCTCAGGCAGTGAGCCCTAATTAGCATGTGCCATTCATTTTATCTTATTCTTCTAATAGAGAATAATCCTTGGGTTAATCACCCCGTGGTTTTTCCCTTAACTGGGTTTTCCACGTCAAAAATCTTCGTGTTTAATGTGTTGATGTTTATCTGCTCCGGTGTTTATGATTTCTGCTTTCATGAATGGTTAATTGATATGCTGTTAACTAATAAAGAAGAATCAAGTGTTTCAAGTAGAAGCAAGTTTTTGTACAACTGATTCACCCCCCCTCTCAGTTGTGTGCCCTAGATCCAACAGGACAAACATGAGGTTTGTCGATGAAGCAGTCTGGCCGATGGAGGATGATGAGAAGGTTTATACTGGTGTCGTCGGGAGCAAAAGCACTGACATCATTTATGCTTGTGGCCCAGTATATAAAGTATTGAGGAGGTTATCGCGGGGTGCATGTGGGATAATATATCCTCATGCAGTTTGAATGGAAAAGTCAGCAGGATGCAGCCACGTGTCATGATATCAATGGTGGCTGACTTTTCAACATGATCAACGCCATAAATCTCAGCGGGAAGGTAGGAGATCGACATTTATTTTTTAAATATTTAAATAGAGGGTTTGCAAGGCACACAACTACTGCATCCCGAGGCTGTGAGTTGGTATGCCATTAATGGCAGATGTTACAGGGTATGGGCGAAGACGTGGACAGATCAGGTACCTGATTGAAGTTGTGCATCCACGGGCAGTGGTGCAAGGCTCGAGACCTTTCCCTGTCTCCACTTCCACCTACTGCATTGAATCTTTGAGTGCCATTTCCTTAGAATGAACTATATCTGACAGACTTTTGAGTCACCCAATGATTAATGCTGAGTACCTTCCTTGCTGTATATAGCAAGTTGTGCTACTCATTCAGGGTTGGTTGTTGAAGGCCTGGGGAATTTTTGTGTAAATAACAAAAGACAGGGCATGATCCTGGTTGTTTTATCCTATTTTGGAGTTTGTGTTGGAGCATGAATGTATTTTGTACATATGTTCAGTTTCATGTTGATTTCTATGAAAAATGCTTATTGCATGTGTCTATCTGCTTGTCTCCATTTGCTGCATGTCTCTTTTAAATCTGGTTGTTAAGGGTTTCATAGATTCTAGGGTATAGATATCTATACTGCATGCTTGATCTATAACTTCCATTCAAGGAGTGGATTAAACTATTTTAGGTCAATGTATGGAGAAGGTTGCATGCCAGCAGGGATATCTGTAAGTAGAGGTAGCTAAATACCCATCCTTGGGTGATGTTTGTAAGGCAAGCATCAAATCCAACCCCTTGAAACTTGAATGCTAGTTGCAAACCATCTGTTGTATACGTCTAGTTGACTCCTTGCCCTGAGATAGGCACTGGTTTGTTCCTAGGTTAGTAGTTATGAGCCAAAACCCCATGTCTTGCATCCAGGACATCATGTCCAACCATTTCAACACCTCCACTTGTTAGCTGTAGGATTAGGATTAGGACCCCTGCATACTCTCATACCCAACCAGACACATATGTCCAAGAATATTGCCAACCTTGTGATCTATCATGCAGATCTTGGTCCATACATGAGAGTATTCTGCTTGTTGTTGTCAAGTTAGATCTTTCTATCATTGAGCTAATCAAGGTTACATCTTTAGCTATAGGGATACCCCCTTGGTGCGGCAGAACCAAAAGTGAAGGGGAGGAGCTCACGTAACCTCCTGTATTAGTTGGCTCAATTTGCATGTGCATAGGAACTGGCAAACCCTGATGTTGATTCAGAAGAAAAACCAACAGATCCCGCAGCCTCCTCTTCTAGTAATCTCAAAACTCTAGTCAATAGTGTTAGCACACATTTTGATTCTCTAGAGAAATCAGCTGAGGAGAAGGTCAGGAAAGAGTTTTTGGATAAGAGATTCACTGAGCTACAAGGGATAATATCAAATGATAGGAGAGTTATGTGTATTGGGATAAACAGCTTGGAAAATGGTCTTAAGGATGGAGGAGATGTATACAAATTTTGTATATCCTGGTCTAAAACAACAGTGGAGATTGAGAAAAAAATGAAAGAATAGGAGGACAAACTGATAAAATTTTCTCAAAATTTTGATCCACTTACCACATCCATAATAAATCAAGAATGTCAGACGGTTGCAGTTCTGAATGAAATTAAAAAGATTGAAAAAGAGAAGAAAAACATAATTAGTAGGTTGGGTGAACTTAGAGGGATAATTGTCCCTAAGTTAGAGGCCATGCATGAGGCCATAAAAGAAGCTCAGATCACAGCTCGGACTAATGATTTGACAGATCTAAAAAGGGTAGATGCATTTGCATTCCTATTGAGCAGTCATATATCAATTTTGGACAGAATGAAGCAAAGTTGGGCTACAGAATTCATTCAATTGAAGACAACTTTTGCAGACATACTTCAGTATATGTAAGTATGCCATATGTATACACTTATGCAGCTGAGTATAGAAGTATTTTTGAGAAGTTTTTGGTGTGCGGAACCCACCCTTTGCCATTGATGTCAAAGGGGGAGTGAGGAGCAGTGAAAAATGAGGAATCCAACTAAGGGGGAGCTTCGGTAAATGTATATAGAGACAGAGCATTAGCCAAGGGGGAGTATAGTGTGAAAGTCATTTTTCACTAAGTGTTGCCATCAATGCCAAAGGGGGATATTGTTGGCAAGAGACACTATATGGACTCATGATTGTTGTCATTGATGGCAATAAAGGTTATCCCACACATCCACAAGACATGATAGGTTCTCACCAGAAGTCAGATTGAAGAAGTGTTAAGGTCCAGTAAGCAAGAATAAAGCAGTCAGTAAGGTCCGACAGACAGGTCCGGATCTCTTAGTAGAAGTATCTCAATGAAGTACGTATTTGGGGATGTCAAGAGGAGTATCTTGACTGATAGATTCCAGGGTTTGAGCCTCCGATGCGGAAAGGATAAAGAAATATGAATACTTGAGTGTCAAGTTCCCAAGTGACAGTGTGAACAGAGGAAGAACTAACTGGCAGAACATCAGACATTGTTCCGAATGTGTTACTGATGATGGAAAAGGTTCTTAAGGTATAAGTTATGTTTTCCTGACATTATTGATGACCTCTACAAGTATATGCTTGATCCACATTACTTGGTGTGCAAGGATTCAGCCGACAGATCAGAGTTTGAGGAAATTATTGATTGTTCTAGATGCCGACTAGAAAGGTGATGAAATCACTTGTGCAGATATATATATATATATATATGATTGATTTAGATGTGAATGTGTGTACGGTGTATTGTGTTGTGTGGAGAAAAGCAGAAGAGCAGAGTGAAGATAGGAGAAGAGGTCCGGAATGTGACAGTACAGCTACATCAAGAGAGAGTAAGAATGAAGTGCAGCAGATCAATTTATTGAGCTTAATCAGAACTGAACCTCAGCATGTGTGGATGCTTCTCATCAGTTCAAACATTGTGTTATCTTCCTTTCTTGTAGATAGTGTGTCTCTTGTAGGCAGTGAGCCTCTTGTGAGCAGTGTGCTTTGGCAGTGAGCCCTAATTGGCAAGTGCCATATTGTTACTTCTATTCTTCTAACAGATAATAATATCTTGGGTTAATCACGCCGTAGTTTTTCCCTTAACCAGGTTTTCCACGTCAAAAATATTGTGTCATGTGTATTGGTGTTCTTTCCATTTCATAATTATGTTTGCTCATTTGATTTAATATTGCATTAATAGATTAAGAAAGATCAGAAAGCTAGAAGAATTAAGATAACTAATTCACCCCCCCTCTTAGTTATCAACAACTGGTTTGAGAAAGGCATTGAAAAACAAAGAATGGAAGCCAGAGAAAATTGAAGCCTATTGGAAGTATAGGTAGGAAATCTTAGAGATCAAACATTCATTTGGAAATGTTTACACTGATGAAAAATGCGAGTCAATCTGGGATGAGTGGCATCCCTCCCCAGTCTCTAGCCCTGACACAAGTAAAATTTACAAGAAGGGTGAGGAATCAGAAGAGGAAGCTGAGTCAACCCACATAATGCAAGAAACAAGACAGGCCTCATCTACTACTCCTGTATCTTCCTGGCCCCAATCTCTCAGTACTTTAGAGAATTAGAAAGGTGTGGTGTCATCACCAACCATAGGGACTCCAATAGCTTTAGTATCTAGAGATTCCATTTTTGCTCCTTTGAAACCACCAGTGGTGGTAAATGTGGCAAAGAAAGAAGAGTCAAAGGAAACAACTTAGAGACCTAGGAAACATAAGAGATTGCACCTAGAAAAGGAAGAGGAGGAAGAGACAGAGCTTTTCCTACGACAATTGTTAGTCACATCTTCTGTAGCTCAAGTAAGTATTTCATGATCTCCCTTTTCTCCTCTATCTCCTTCTTCTACTTTAGTAGTGCCAAACCTAGTTAGCCAAACATTTGTACCCCTTACTACTTCTTCTATGCTTACATTAGCTCAAGCCCCAATTGTCAATTCACAGGCCATGTCTTCACAAGCCATTTCATTACCACCCTTTTCCCCCTCTGTACCAAAAAGAGCCCCATCTCAAGTTTCCCGTAGCCAACAAGTAATGGCTATGCCCTATGGCCTACCTCAAGGTCATCCTTTTGTTGGAGGCTAAATTACTTCACCTCCTACTTTCTAAGCCCAAGCAGACACAACAAAAAGAGCTAGGGAGGCTAGAATAGACAAGAAGAGAAAGAAGGAAAATAAAAGCCCTACTGTGCCACACATGAGGTCACTTTTTGACCCCATTCAACAATAGTTGACAGTCACACATTTGTCCCCAAATATAGTGAAACCTAATGAATAGATGTAGCCCTAAGACTATTCAATGAATGATGTAGCTATTGACATGTCTCTTTTTAGGCCACAAGACAAGGTCGAGCTACTCAATGAGACTACATTTGCTATTGTAACTGATTATTTGAAAGTGTCTAGGAGGTTGCAGACAATTGAGAATGATTTAGCTCAAGAGAAGCTAAATAGTAGTAACCTAGCTACAAAGATTCAATCAAAGGATAATGAAATTGAGAGTCTGAACAAACAGTTGCAAGATACTATTTCTTGTCAGATACATCAAGCTACATAGGTCCAAAATGCTTCTCTTAAAATCAAGCTAGCACAGGAAAAAGATGCAGTGAATGTTCTAAGTCAGGAGAAACACACCTTGGAAAAGAAGTATCAAAAATAGTTGCAGAAAGCCACACAATTTCAGCAAAATTTGTTGAGTGAATAGAATGCTAGTAGTGCAATTTAGGCACAACTCTTGGTAGAGCAACAAACAACAAAACAACTAATAGTTGAGTTAGCTAATAGGCCATAGAATGCTGGAGATTTGAATCTGGTGAAAGAAATTTATGTTTTGGTTTGGGAAAGAATCTCTGAGGATATTATTCAGCTAAGGCCATCCTTAACATTTATGTTAAATGCACAGCAGCTATGTGAGAAAGTTGAAACTTCAGTGCAAGCCACCTTGTCAACTGTTTCTTTAAGAGTTTCAGGTTCTCAACTTTTGTTAAAGAAACTATATGATACAATAGATGAAACTCTGTCAGTAGCAGGAATAAATGATAGAATGGTCACTGCCGAAAAGGTAAATGAGGTTCTAAGTTGCAACTCTGCAGGTACACATTGTCAAGAGCTACTGGATATAGTAAAGGAAGGAGTAAAAAACATGAAGAAGCATATTGAAGATGTGGTGCACCTGGGTCTTCCTTCACCATTTCTAGATAATAAAACAGTGCTAATGATTGATGATATCAAGTCCCTACTTTTAACCAGGCAAAATGATCAAACAGTTTTCTAGGGTTTGAGTGATTCCTCATTAGTTAAGGAAATGGAAGTTGTATTGTTACCTATGGCCTAGTTGGAGTTTCAGTTAAAGGCCGCGGTCCAAATTTTATAGACATTTTCCCACAAAGATATAATTAATCTTGATTTTTCTTTTCAAGATTTACAAAGTAGATAGGGACTCTCTAAATCAGAATGGTCTGTTTACCAGATGGCATTATAGAATTTGTGACTTTGAGTTGTATTTTGATACACATATTTTTGCCAAGTTTTGGGTTCTTTCTGAGTAAGCTCAGAAATCCTTTTGGTCACCAGGAACTGTAGAGTGTAAAAACTCTACATTTTGAAAGGGTCGCAATCTTGCTGTGTAGGTTTTTCTATTTTTGTAAATGTTTCAAAGTCTTGTTGTGTGGGTTTTCTTATGCTCTATGTGGAAGTCGGCAAGTGTCGAGCCTTAGTTAAAAGCCACGGTTTTGTTTCTAGCTATAACTTTTGTGCAGAGTGTGCCACGTAGCAGTTATATTTCAACTTGCTATAGAGGTTGCCACGTGTCATTAGCAGAGATAGTCCCTTAAAGTTTCAATGCGAGCACAGGCTGCCGTGTGTCTCTTAGTTATTGTTGCAGAGTTTGCCACTTGTTTGTTTCCATATCTTAGGGATGCTTAGTAAAAGAGGATGGTGGGCCACAGTGTTTCAATTTGAGTGCACGGAGAGTGCCATGTGTTGGATGTGGAAGAGAAGTTACTTTTCTTTATGACCCTTCTGTGGTGATAACTAAAAGTTTCTAAGTAATGTGGAACCTAACAAGTGTTAGGTTCCATTGAAGTTTCAAAAGGTTTATAATGTTTCAAGAAGTGTTACAGAAGTTGCCATGTATCAGCTTATTGCTTGCTGTGGAAGATGCCACCTATCTCTGTTTTCCTCCTTTTGAAAGCTAGCGAGCATTTAAGTTGTGGGCCCCATTATTAATGTGTCTCATGTTTCAAATGTTGCAGGTTGTGACAGTTGTCACCTGTGGAGGCCACTTGAATATAAAGACATAGTTTTGTGAAGAGTTGTGGATAAAGACATGTATATGTTTCTAAATGTTGTGGAACACGCCAAGTGTTTGTTTCCTGTTCTTTCCTGAGAGACGAAGGATTTTCAAATTGATCTCATAGACGCTGCCATTTGTCACAGTCTTTTTAGTTTCAAGTAATGTGAAAGCAGCCAAGTGTCTATCACTTATAGAAGGAGGTGCACCACACATATTTAGTTCCAGCCAATGAGCTTGTAGGAAAGAGAAACTATTGCAGATTTGAAAGATCTTAATTGTCAAAGCCTTCCAGTTATCTTCAGTTCCGTTGGGCTGTTGAGATTCGATTGTTGCAGACAATCTTGAGTTAGATCTTAGGCTATAAATATGTAACATTTGTACTGGGAGAGAAAGGCATTCATACATTTTGTAGACATAGAGAATACAGATAGAGATATTTTTCTGTGAGAGATTTAAGAGAAGTTGGAGACTTTTGTTGTGACCAGTTGATATCATTTGCCTTTATTTTGTTATTTTTGGTTAGAAGGTTGATGTACCTATACATGTATCTGTGCCTCTTATATTGCTAGAAAATTAATGAGAAGACCTCAGTTCTATGCCTTGGTTGATACTTCCTGTGTCATTGCAAAGTGTCTGATTATGAGCCTTTGATTTTATTCATTTCATCTGTTTATGTTAATCATGTAGCATCTTCTCTTTAATATAACTAAATCTTGAGGATAGTTTCACTGTGCTTAATTCGAGAGAAACACTTTTACTTTGGCACATCACCATAGATAGTTTTTTCTTTAATTGTATTTGTAATTCTATTAGCTATCTTACCCTTTTCCTCAAAACCCATTTAATATAGAGAAGAGCCAGCTTCTTTAAAATCTAGAGATTGTTTTAGGTAGTAAGTCCCACATTCCTGAAACTTCCCATGTTGGTGTTGGAACCTATGCAATTTTATACATCAACACTTATTATTTGGTAACTGTAATTTTCTTATTCCTTCTTCTCTGTCAGGATCAATGGATATCCCATTTTTAGAAATGACATGTCCTAACAACATTCCTTCAGTTACACTGAATGAACATTTCTTTGGGTTAAGAGAAATCCTGTACCTTTCACATCTTTTAAGTACTCTTCTTAGATCTTTAGTATGAGTGGATGCATCTTTAGAATAAACAGTTAAATCATCCATATAAATTACAATGCATTTACCTGACAATCCACAAAATGCAATGTCCATGGCTCGCTGAAAAGTGGCACCTACATTGATTAATCCAAAAGGCATTCTCCTATATGCATAATTACCTCATTTGCAAGTAAAAGTAGTCTTCAATCTATCCTCTTTATCAACTAAGACTTGGTTATATATTGAGAATCCATCTAGAAAAGACATCATCTTTGCCCAATTTACTGCTTGTAACACTTCATCTATTGGAGGCAAGGGATAATTATCTTTTTCAGAGGCTTTGTTTAGATTTCTAAAGTCTACACATAACCTAATGTCTCCAGTTTTCTTTCTTTCTGATAAGAACTAAATTAGCTACCCATGTTGAATGTCTTACTAGGAAAATTATCCTGGTAGACAGCAATTTTTTCACTTCTTCAAAGATTAAAGGCTCTAAAATAGCATTCACAGGCCTTTGTTTCTATCTAAATGGTTTAACATCTAGTTTCAAGGGTATCACATGACTTATGATGGACGTATCATATGTCTTCAAACCTTCATATGTCCATGCTATTACATTTTTGTATTCTTTCATAACATCCACAATTTCTTTTCTTAACTCTTTAGGGCAAGCCTTTCCAATCAATACATTTTGTGGACTTTGCTCTATCCCTAAGTTATATGGATCACACTTACCCCCTTCACTTTTGCACAAATCTTTCTGTCTTACTACTCCATTAAAATCAAAGATCTTTTCCAACTCAATTACTCCCTTGGGAAAGAAATTGCTTTTCAAGTTTATTATGTCTTCTTCATCCCAAGACACATCAAGTATTTCCTGTTCATCAATGATTTGAGCCTCAAATACTTCATTACAAATTAGAAAATCCACAATTTGTTGATCACCTTCAAATACTTGAAAATGAGTAACATTATCTGGTATACTCAGAACATTTACTAATTCAACAACAAATCACTTTAAACCTAACAATGTTAGGGGTTCCAAAGTGCTAGCAACAATTGCTAATGCATCTAGTCTATGATTTAATTCTCTAGGGATATGTTATATGTTAAAGGAGTCAAATGAATCAATCAAATCCCACACCCTATGCCTATAACAAACCATCTTTTTATAATTGCATGCATATAGCTTTCTTACTTGTCTGACAACTAACTCATAATCTGAAAACACTTTGATCATTTTCACATTTTTCTTGATAGCCATAACAAGTCCATAAATCAAAGCATCATACTCTACGACATTATTAGTACAAGGAAATTGTGGCCTATATGCTGCTAAAAATGCCTTACTAGTGGGATCTATAAGTTCCACACCTACACCTGCACCTTGTTTAGATTTAGATCCATCACATTTCAGTGTCCACATGCCTTCTTTATTCTTTTGACCCTTTACTTTGGCATGTTTTGCCTTCTCTTTTACATACGAGGTACTATCATGTTTCTTCATGGGCAATTCACTTTGATCTACCTGCACATTTATACTTTCAATTTGTAAATCAGAATGACAAAAACTCTTGTCTTTTGTTTCCTTTTCTAAATCTAGAATTAATACATCCATATTGTCCTAAAAGTATCTCTCTGGTTGATTAGGATTAAACTTTCCTTCTTGTAGTTCCATCCCCTTTGTGCACTTTATGTATTGATATTCTATAATGTCTCTACACATTCCACAATTCTCTTCAGAATGAGGCTCTTTATGGACTCTATACATACCTTTACATAACTTGCACTAAACTGGAATCTTTTGTTCAATGCACTTTTCCATTTCTTGTCTAATGATGACCAAAACTATTTATTACATTGTTTTCTTCATCAGAAGAATTTTCATTAGACTCAATGAATATTACTGTTTCTTTACTGATAGGTTTTTCTTTAAAATTCAACATCAGGATTTCTTCAATTTGTACTTCCCTATTAGTGACTCTATAGACACTGGGCTAAATAGAAGCATACAATATCTCATTCATCTTGTTGTATTCTGTAATCATGTGTTTCATTCTATGTTCAGCTTCTATCCTGATTTGATTTGGAACACCTCTCCAAAGTAACCACATGTGTGAAAAATCAATGGTCATATATCCATTCAATGTTTTGGACCAATCTCTACTCAAGAACATCCCATAATTCATAGGTATATCAACTACCTGAATGTCAATAAACTAATTCACCCTAGGATCTGAGGTTAACTACATTTGAATATGCATTAGTTCCCCTATCACATTAACCTTAGTTTTATCCAATTGTGTAACAACCTTAGCAGATTTAGTAGAAGTCAGCCCTAAAGTTTTGCATATCCCTAAAGGCATTACATTTGCTGATGCACCAGAATCTACCATACAACTATGTATGTTCTTTCCAAACATCCTAATGGTTAACAAGAAAGGGGGGGCTTCCCTCTTATCTGCATACATTACCACATTAGTGTTGGAAGGCTATTCAGTTTTCTTACTCTTTTCTTTGGGCTGTGAATCCCTACTTGGAACATTCATATCAGTAGAGACCTCACTTGTCACAGATGTATCCAAGGATTTTATAAAAGCATTTCTGACCCCTAGAGTTTTCAATAATTCACATAAAGGTATACTAACCTTAATTTTCTTTATCTTTTCAGACAAGCAACTCATCAACCTCATTGTTTCTACTGTCTCTGTTTTCCCGATTTGAACCTTTGATGCTACTGTTCCATTATTCACATGATGATTGGCTTTCAGTATAGCAGGATTATTACTAGTATTTTGATCTAGAGGGTATTGAAATTATTAGGAGTGGCATTAGTGAAAGGACCTCCTAGCCTAGTGTTATTTCTCAAATTGTAGGTATGATTTTTGTTTAACTGTTGAAAAGCTGGTACCTCCTCTATTTCATATGACACTTCATTTTCAGTTTCAAAGGGAAATTGAAATGTATTTAGTACTAAGGTTGATTCCAGATATAGGTTCTCACAAAAATAGAGCTCATCTTCTAACAATTGATCCTCCTCTTCCCTAGTTGCAAAGGTAAAAGTCTCTAAGACTAAAGCAGTCTCATATCCTGAGGGCACTATTTCATTACCTTTGGGAATGAGAAACTCAGAGGTGGGAGCCTGTACATCTACATTGAAAATACTTGTTGCCAGATGAAACTGAGGGCAATCTAGTTCAGCATGGGCACTGGTATTATGAATTTTGCACCAATTATTTAATGCCACATTAGCCATTTGAATTCTAGTTGTTTGTTTTGTCTGCTGATTATCCAAATTCTCAAATGGAGAAGCTAGAGTGCTACTATTTGGCCTTGTGTTCCATGTCTTAGGTGGCCTTGGCTAATTCTGATGTCTATTATTATTACACTAGGTCTTCTGTTTTGCATTACTTGTCCTTGATTATGATTTTGACTCTAATTGTAATTCTGACCCTGATTAGAACCCTGACCTTAGTTGTAATTTTGATTATGATTTTGGTTATGGTTTTGACTATATCCTTGGTTGTTTCTACCATAGAAATTTTTATTTCTCAGTTATGTCATTTCAGTAGTCAATCTTCTCAAGTGTACAGTAATTTATTTTATTTCTTCCCTATCCTCTTTTGCCTTTGCCAGAAATGTATCCTAAGGGGGCTGGATGAAAGATTGACCATTACTCTGATTGTTATTGGTAGTGTTACCAATATAAGGGACTATAGCCTAGATTGGGGTAGGATTATACACAAGTGTGTATGTAGGGACTAGATTCAATAATGGAGTATTATGTATGGGGGCTCCATTCCATGATTGTGTTTGACTTTGCATCCCAGGATTTCCTCCATTAAGGAATGGATTATAAGTTGTTTGTCTCATCTCCTAGTTTGCTGAGGCTACTTCTTTATAAGCTTTAGATATTGTATATATATCAACCTTTCTTTTGACAAACATGGTAGTTAATGGATATAGGGAAACATAATACATGGCTAATAATGCATCATCAGTCACTGTGTAAGGAGCGACTAACTTGGAATAAGCCTTTTGAAACCTATTATTAAAATTGGCAATCAACTCTCCTTCACCTCTCTTAATTGCAGCCAATTTGTGATATAAGGTGGAAGGACCCACAGGTCCTCTAAACCTAGACAAAAATACTTCCTCCATAAGTTCCCAAGAAGAAATGTAACCGTTAGGTAGGTTAACATACCAGTTAGAAGCCTGCTAATTAAAGGTGTAAGGAAACAACCTACACACAACATCTTCATATTCTAACCTGGCTCTAAAGCATGCCTCCTTGAATATCCTAATGTGATCCTCTGGATCTTAATGTAACTGATATTTAGGACATATCTTTTTAGGGTTCTTTGGCATCTCATGATGATCATTGAATGTTAGAGGAGAATTGACATTAAAATAAGCCATTGCAGGTACTTGTCTTTGGCCTGGACCTCTAGGAATTCTTGGATATGTGGTTGGACTATGTTAGAAATGAAAACAACACTACTTCAATGGAAATCTAAATTGAATAAATTTTAGAATACTTTAAGTGTGTGTTATTAATAGAGATTGTAATCAAAACATAAACCCACAATACAGAAATATACGAGAAGTAGAATGAAGCACATAACACAAGTGTTTAACGTGGAGAAAACCCTTTTGGGTAAAAACTCCCAAGAAAATAGGCCAAATTGTATTATCTTCACAAAAGGAGATTACAAATACATTCACTTCCTCTATCCTTCAACCTTCACTCCGACAGAACTTGGGTACCTATAAACTATTATATGCAACTCATCTACTATGCTATGGTTTTTATAGAATTTATACAACCTCAAGACATTAAATGACTTCTTACAAGCCCATAACACTTGTGAAGAGTCAACAATATAACTTTAGGCATCCATGGCCAAGAATAGGCTCTTACGGGGTCATAAATGCTGTCATATATGCATCCTACAATTGAAAAAATGTTCCCATGCAAGCTTGAACGACTTGGGACCAAAAATAGCCACTTATAGCATCTTATGACACGTCCTATGCTATTATTAGTGTCATAGATTCTTATGACAACTTACAGTTGTCAAAGAATCTCTTACACCCTCTTATAGCATCTATGACATGCGTCATAACACTAAAAATAGATTATTCCTCCACATGTGCACCCCACTTTGACCAATTACCATTTACCATAGTAAATGACATCCCATAACTACTACTGGTAACTCCGAACTTACCATGCAGTAACTCCATAATTACCATGGACTGTAAATAATTTTTACCACTGCCAGTGAAACTTGTACATCGCTTATGGGTAATTACAAATTACAAATAATAAATAGAATAATAAAATAATGGGATTTACAAGGTTAATGGCATCTTATCCCAACATTCTCCCACTTGACATTATACATTGTAAATCAACCCATAGGAAATCAAACAAAAAATAATCAGGCACTAGAAACAAGGCCCATGGCCTCTCTACACCACATGAACTTCTCTGTGCTCACAAGCTTGGTCAATCAATCTACAACATTCTCTTAAGTGTCTATCTTCTTCAACTCAATCTCTCCATTTGCAACCAACTCTTGAACAAAGTGATACTGAACATCAACATGCTTAGTTTGAGCATGATACATGGGATTCTTAGCCAAACAAATAGTACTTTGGCTATCACAACCAATCTAAGTATTCATGTAATCAAAACCAATACTTGTACATAGTCTCCTCAAACAAACTATCTCCTTAGAGACATGAGTTGCAACCATATACTCTGCTTTTGTGGTGGACAAAATAACTGTGGGCTGCCTCTTACTCATCCAACTCACTGCACCTCCAAACAGAGTAAACACATAGCCACTAGTGGACCTTTGACTGTCTAAGTCACCTACCCAATCTACATCAACAAAACCCTATATGTCCAAAGACTTATCGGCACTATTAGTACCACAATAAACCAAACAATGATCAGGAGTACCTGCAAGATATTTAAACACCATCTTCACATAGTTCCAATGCAATCTACCATGGTTAGACATAAATCTACTCAAAACTCTCATAGCTTGGGCAATATCTGGTCTAGTGCAAACCATTGCATACATTAAATTCCCTACAACACTAGCATATGGTACATGAGACATATCCTCAAGATCATCCTCAATCCTTGGACACATATCTATTGAAATCTTAGTACCAATGGGTAAACGAACTCTAATTGGATTACAATCCTGCAAACTAAACCTCTGCAAAATAGTATTCACATACTTTGTGACAACCAAAGCTTTCTCTTAACTCTGTCCCTCCTAATCTCCATTCCCAAAATATACCTTGCAGCACCAAGATCCTTCATCTCAAATGCACTTGAAATTTGGGCTTTAAGCTCACTGACCATACCCTTAGTATTGCTGAAAAACAACATGTCATCAACATACAAAGCAATAACCAGTATAGAATCATTAACACAATGAATGTAAACACAATGATCCTCCTCACTTCTAAAAAAATCTAATTTCAAAATAAATGAATCAAACTTTTGATACCACATTCTAGGGGACTGTTTCAGACCATAAAGAGACGTCTTTAACCTGCAAACACGATGTTCTTTTCCTTTTACCTCAAAACCTGTAGGTTGTTGCATATAAATTTCTTCTTTAAGATCTCCATATAAGAACGTAGTCTTAACATCCATTTGCTCAATCTCCCAATCATAAGCTGCAGCAATGGATAAGAGAAATCTAATAGAAGTCAATTTAGCAACAGGAGATAATATCTCACCAAAGTCAACTCCCTCTCTCTAGGAGTAGCCCTTGGCTATCGGTCTAGCCTTATACTTCTACAATGACCCATCTGCTCCAAACTTCTTCTTGAAGATCCACTTACATCCTATGGCTTTTCTTCCTTTGGGAAAATGAACAAGATCCCGGGTGTTATTAGAGTCTAAAGCCATCATCTCCTCTTGCATGGCTAGCTGCCAAGACTCACTATCATCTGTAGAAATAGTTTCCCTGTAGGATCTAGGTTCATCATTAGTACTTAATAGAGCATATACACAATGAAAATTTGGTGGGCTATACCTGTCAACTGGCTTCTATTATCTTGTGGATCTCCTCAACGGTGGAGTAAGAGACTCTACTTGTTTTTCTACATGACCATCTACAACAACTTCTTTTGTAACAATAGATTCATCTTCATTAGAACTACTTGAATCTTCTTCTTCTTCTTCACCCCCTAATCCATCATTTTGTTCTTCCTGAGGTTCATCTTACTGCTCTAACTCAAAGTGCACTCTCTTTACCTTTTCACCTTTTGATTTTTGCTACTCAGGTTCAAAAATAGATTTAAGATCTCCTTGAAAATTACATCTCTAGAAAAGATAATCTTGCGGGTTGGTGGATTCCAAAGCTTATAACCTTTGGCATTATCACCATATCTAATGATTGTACATTTTTTAGCCTTTGGATCCAACTTAGATCACTTTTCCTTAGGCACATGAACAAAAGCCTCACAACCAAAAACCCTTAAATGTGAAACAAAAAGTTTCTTACTGGTCCACACTTCATAAGGTGTTGAATCAAGAGCCTTACAAGGAGACCTATTTATCAAGTAGCAAGCAGTACACACAACCTATGTCCAAAAGCATTTATCCAACTATGCATCACTAAGCATACTTCTGGCCCTTTCCATAATTGTTCAGTTCATCCTTTCTTCAACACCATTCTATTGTGGTGTATATGGAATTGTCTTTTGTCTGATTATACATGCATGCTTACAAAACTCATCAAATTCATTAGAGCAATATTCCCCTCCATTATCAGATCTTAATATTTTTATCTTTAAACCTGATTGGTTCTCTACTAAGACTTTGAATTCATTAAACTTAGTGAAAACTTTAGATTTATGCTTCATAAAATAAATCCATGTAAATTTGGATACATCATCAATGAAGGTTACAAAGTAATGATATTTTCTGATAGATTCATTTTCCATGGGTCTAAACACATCCGTATGAATATTTTCTAACTTCTCTTTTGCTTTATTGCTTCCTGAAGGAAATGATTTTCTATTTTATTTACCAAACGCACAATGCTCATAGAAATCAAAGTGCTCATCAGAATAAGAGAAATCGTCCAACAAATTTTTATTCTTAATAGTTTTCAATATATTATTGCTTGTGTGGCCCAATATATGGTGCCACAACATACATGTATTTTCAGTAGTGGCCTCAGATACATAGGAGGCATTCTAAACTGTAGTGGCTTCAATCTTAAAGAAGTACATAAATCTCTTCCCTTTCAGTACCACCAATTTCCCTCTCACCAATCTACAACCATGCTTGTCAAATGTCACATGCATTCCCAAATCATTCAACTTCAAAACTAAAATCAGATTTATAGCTAATCCAGGAACATGCAAAACACCAGGGAGGGTTTTAATCCTCCCATCAATGAAACACAACAATACCTTTCCTCTCTCGACAATCAAATATGTAAAGTTGTCACCAAGGTAGATATTACCTCCATCATATTCTTCATATGTGGAGAACCATTCCTTATGCAGGGTCATATGAAATGAGCATCCGGACTCAACCAACCTGTGATCATTAGAAACAAGATTACATGCAGAAAGTAAAACTTATTCACCTGCATTCGAGGACTTATCTGAAACACTCTCCCACTGTTTCTTGGGGTTTCTACACTCCTTCACTTGTCCCCTTTTACCACAGTTCCAACACTTAACTCTGTTCTTTTTACCAGGAATCTTAGACTGGCCCTTGGACTTGTCCTTAGCCCCTTTTTGATCTCCCTTAGGTCCCCTACCCTTAGACTTTCCCCTGATACTGAGAGCATCCCCTGAACTATCCAAACTCTTCTTCCTCAATTCTTGTGATAGTAGCACTAAAACAAGAGCATCCAACTTTGGATCCGCAAGGTTAGTAGTGATAGCAAGGATAACATTCTCCCTAGACTTAGGTAAAGAACATAGAAGTAAGATACATTTATCTTCCTCACTAACCTCAACATCTACTGAATCAAGCTGACTCACCAATAAATTAAAAGAATTTAAATGCTCTACAACTGACTCACCCTCTTTCATTTTCATGGAAAATAATTTTCTTTTTAAATAAAGTTTATTTACCATACTCTTGGCTTGATATATCTCACCTAACCATTTCAATAATTTGTATGCAGTTTGTTCCTTTGCAACATTCAACAGGATAGAGTCTAAAAGACATAACCGGATGGTTCCCCTTGCCTTCTTATCCAGTCTATCCCACTCAGCTTGAGAGACATCGTCAAGTTTCTTCTCTTTTTGGACAGCCAACCATTGGTTTCTTTCTTCCAACAAATCTTCCATTTTTAGCTTCCACAACTCATTCCCCATTTCATTGAACTTCTCAATGTCCATTCGAGAGGTTGATGCAATGGTGGATGTAGCCATAATAATAACATAAGATCTGCAAAACAAATGCAACCAAATCTCCCACTGCAGCTATAGCTTCCACACTACCACCCAAGCGTCAAAGTTGGCTAGGCTCTGATACCAAATGTTAGAAATGAAAGCAACACTACTTTAATGGAAATCTGATTCGAATAAATTTTAGCAAACTTTAACTGTGTGTTATTAATAGAGATTGTAATTAAAACATAAACCCACAATACAGAAATATACTAGAAGTAGAACGAAGCACATAACACAAGTGTTTAACGTGAAGAAAATCCTTTCGGGTAAAAAACTCCACCAAGAAAAGAGGCCAAGTTGTATTATCTTCACAAAAGGAGATTACAAATACATTCACTTCATCTATCCTTCAACCTTCACTCTGACAGAACCTGGGTACCTATAAACTATTATATGCAACTCATCTACTATGCTACGGTTTTTATAGAATTTACACAACCTCAAGACATTAAATGACTTCTTACAAGCCCATAAAACTTGTCAAGAGTTAACAATACAACCTTGGGCATCCATGACCAAGAATAGGCTCTTACGGGGTCAGAAATGCTATCATACATGCATCCTACACTTGGAAAAATGTTCCCATGCAAGCGTGAACGACTTGGGGCCATAAATAGCCACTTACAACATCTTATGACACATTATATGCTATTATTAGTGTCATAGATTCTTATGACAACTTACAGTTGCCATAGAATCTCTTACACCCTCTTACAACATCTATGATGTGCGTCATAACACTAAAAATAGATTATTCCTCCACATGTGCACCCCACTTTGACCAATTACCATTTACCATAGTAAATGACATCCTGTAACTACCGCCAGTAACTCTGGAACTTACCATGCAGTAACTCCATAATTACCGTGGATAGTAAATAATTTTTACCACTATCGATGAAACTTGTACATCCCTTATGGGTAATTACAAATTACAAATAATAAATGGAATAATACAATAATGGGATTTACAAGGTTAATGGCACCTTATCCTAATAGAGTAGGACCTCAGGGAGGACTTGGACCTCTAGGAGGACTTATACCAAGATTCAAAGATCTAAATGAAGAACTATCAGGACTCACAATGTTATGGATGTTAAAAAGTGAACCAAGAGGCATTCTAGATGAGCCTCCTACATGTGATATTCTAGGATTCCAAATTTAAGGACCTCTACTTTGCCTTTTATCAGATAATTGCATAAAGATATCCTCTGAACTAGATCTAGACCTGGTCACCCTACCACTTTTATGAGCTAGCTTTACTCAAATCCTACCTTAACTCCAATCAGGCCCTCCTTCTAGCACCAAAAACTATTGATGATTATTTTTACACATTCATAACAAAAATTAAAATTCACAAAATGAACCTAACTATCTTGAAAGATATGAAGGAATCAATTCAGATTTCTTAATCCCAAGTTTCTATATGGTCAGGTCTTGACCTTATGGACAATTGAGTAGGTTAATGTGAAATTATAACATGCAAGGGGCCTTACTTGACTTAACGTCATCTATGACTCACTGGACTCGAATTATGCAAATTTTTACAAATATCAACAAATTATCCATCTCTTTGCATAAATTTGTTATTGGATCATAAAGCTTTGTATGATTTATAATAAAGCACACTTTATCTTTCAAATCAATATGAAAATTTTCAAGTATCAACACAATTAATCATGCTCTCTTCAAATGTAAGACAATTTCCTTTAAATTTTTGCGTTTAAGCTAAGTATTTCAAATGTTTGAGAAAAGTTAGAGAAAGTCACATTTAAAATCATTCTGCTACAAGATCTAAATGCTCTGTTATCCATGTTATAAGAAGTACAGTAAACTTGATCAAATCAACAAACTAAACCTTTAAATGTGAAGCCTTGAGTATTTTCATGAACACACATTCAAGATAGCAAGCTTTTGGAGAGATAATATTTTAAATACAAGTAAGAGCCAGAAAATAGAAAACACTCTGAAAAAAGACGCAAAATTCCATATTTATTTGTATTTAAAATATATAGTCATATATGATTTACAATGTATGAATGGCTCTTTGCTTCATTGATCAACTTACAGAAAACTTACAAAACGTCTTACAGATACAATAAGGAAGCTAGATTCTCCATGCATTCCTTAGTGCAGACATAGGTGACCTCCTCCTTTAAACTAAAATGCTCTTTCTATTTAAAATGTTTAAACAACTACAATTGCCAGCTATTTTCTAAAAATCCCTATGTAATTAATGTACAAGTAGCAAAGTTCCTTATATAGAATTTGAAGCTTCCTATTGCTACGGCTACAACTTCACCTTCGGTCGAGATCCCTCTATTATTGATCAATGGTGCATGTTCATCTCTAACTATTTCTAAAAATATCTAAATGGTATCTTTTTCCTCTTAAAGGATGTTGTTCGAATATTTTCAAAAAATAAGATTCCCCTTTTCTTTGACTTCTGCCCGCTGATACTCTTTACTTGACTTTTCCCAAAACCGTTGTTCCCTTTAAAATTTCTATTCTTTTAAGTATGATTTGAAATTATTGATTACACCTTCTACAAATTTGTGGTACCCTCCTAGACTCTTTGCCCATATATACTCTTTTCCCGTATATACTTCTTCATTTTAGCACTTTCTTTCATTAATGAATCCATCATCGGCTTCCTCATATATGCTTTAGGATTTTCTGTGCATGGTGTAAAAATGGCATTGAACTCTGTTAAGGACCTTTCCAATTCATATGCTGGTATGTCCATGCATTCATGCTCTAAGACTCTTTCTATTATCTTCTTGTGCATTCTAATAATTTCATCTTCTTTTTCTTCTAAATCCTGGGCAACTGTTATACACTTTCTAAGATTATCTTCCTCAAATTTAAGTTCTAGTCTCATTTGTGGCAATTGATTTACCATTGAAGGGGTAATTACACCTTCATTGATTAATTCTTCTATTATGTCCTCAATTTCTAACAACTATTCCAGTTCAGATCTACATTCTTCCCTTCTAAACTGGCAATTGTGTACAAGTACATTGCATTTGTTCTTTTCTCTTACAACCACCTCCCAACTTTTCACCTCCTATTTTATTACCTTCTCACCTTCTTGCATAAAATATTTGAACCATTCATAAAAAATATTAGCCTTAAGATTTTTATTTTCTAGGTCCCTTATTTCATCCCTGGATACAACTGCTATGTCACTGGGCAATTCTGGGACTGTTGTACTAGGATCAAATATCCCTCTAATAAATTGTTGCAATTGGACAATGTGTCCTTTCAAATAATCTTGCTTATCTTTGTCTTTTCTCAACATCTCTATTGTCACTTGGTGCATGTCTTCCCACTCATTTATGTGTTGCTCCCGTGTAGTATGCACAAGGTCAAAATTTGTTATCTTATACTCATCCAAGGTTATTTCACCTTTTGCCTTTTTCCTTCTATGGTATTGCCAGATTCAGCATGCTAGATCCATCTGGACCTCTTCTTATGGCTGACATTGTTCTGGCCTTTCTTCTTTCCTTCCTTGGCATGTTTTCATGTAATAAACTCTTAATGTCAATAGGTACCAATTGTACCTCCTTTTCCTTTCTTATCTCCTCTCCTAACCAGGTAGGAATCTCCTTTGTGCTTCCTTTAGTTTTTTCTTCATTAATTACCTCTTCATGGCATCTCTCTATTTCTACTTCTCTTTCTTGCTGTTGTTCCTATTGTTGTTCTAGAGGTTGTTACTGTTGAGGTGAGGATCTCATACCATGGGATCATATTGTTGTTTAGACTCACCTTCATTTTCCTCTTCTTCAATTTTTGTGTCCCCTCCAGCCTCATATTCTTCTTCAGGACATTCCCCTTTTGATGTTTCTTTTTCCTGATCTTCCTCTTGTGTATTTACTTTACATTTATCTTGTTTATATCTTCTATTTTTCTTCAGTTTTAGCTTCTTCAACATTTCTTGTATGTGTTTCCTCTTTAGACCTCTTGATTATATCTTCTGTATTGGTTATATCCCTTGTCTCTTCATCTTCATTCTGTATTTACTCTGTATGCGCAGGGGATCTGACCATTGTATCTTCTTCTTTTACTTCCTTTTTTTGTTCTTATATGCTTTCTATGTTCTTCTCTTCTTTGCTTTGTTCACCATACATATTAAGAATATTTAATACATCTCTCCCTCAGGTGCCTACTTTTGTTTAATCTTTTGCTTGAACGGGTCTTTCTGTAATTATCTCCTCAGGTGTACTTTCTCTTTCACCTTCTTCAATTTTATGTGCCTCCTCTTGCACATCTTTGATGATTTTAGGAGGGAATATGGTACCAAATGGGTCTACTGCACTTGCTTCTTCCTGTACCCTCTCTTCTTCATGCTTTGGGCCCTGTTCAATTTCCATTTCAGCCTGAGTGCTTTGTTCCTCCTCACTTAAGAAATCACTAGATTCTTCTTCTATTTCAATTTCCTTTCTAGCATACATTCCCCTTTCTTCACTTTCACTAGTATCACTCCCAATGTGGATAGTTTCAATAGTTTGTTTGGCTTCATGTGCTTGTGATTCTTGCAGCATTTCCCCAACCAACTCTGTCTTCACTTGAACATATGCCTATCTCTTTTTTGTGGAAGTGGATGCACTAGGTATATTACTTAACTTTTCACCTACTTGATATGCTCCTACTACCTCACTTGTTTTAGAAGTCTCACCTTTTGACATACTTATTGGGATTGCCTTTCTAACTTGTTGTGCTCCTGTTACTTCCTTGGAAGTATATGCCTTTTCTGCACTAATTTCATAACTTAGTGAATTTACATCTACAAAAGTATCTGATGACACTCCTACTATTATTCCCAATGCATAGGGATCCATCAAAGTAGCATTCTTATCTTTTTTAACAATCTTAGCCTCTACAACTTTTCTATTTTTCTCATAAATGCATTGAAGATCCTCACTAGGTTCTCTTACTCTTTTTCTTTCCTTCTTCAGATATGTGACTTCTCTCCCTTCAACTTTGAGTTCTTTAATCTTGTCCTTTAACCATGTCTTTTAAAATAGTATAACTGGTTTGGCAAAAACATCCATAGATTTGTTCCAAGGTTGTGACCAATCAGGCTCTATAATTGGAGCAAGCCTAGCCTCTATATAACTGTGATGCAGTAGTTTATCATCTTCCTAAACTTCTAGAGGAATATATATGTCACCCATGGACCTCATTTTCTCAATTGTTAATCTCTTATGGCCCCTTTTCCTTAACTCCTTATCATTTTTACAATTGGACTAAAAATCTTCAATATGTATTTGATGTTTATACTTTTTATCAATTGTGTTTTGGATCCTATGGAAAGGATCAAACCTTCTGGCTAAATCCATAGTATCTTAATTCTTGCTCTGAATACCTAGCAACTTCCTCACTATAATAGGAATACCTACCGATAGCCCAGGGTAACTTAAGATTACCTCTACTAAACCTCTTCTTGTACATTTTAAAGGCATTCAGATTTTACCTTGAAAACTCCAAAACAATCAATTTATCAGAAGGATACCGGGGTAGCATATAGGCTTTTCTCTCAAATCCTTTAGTCCTGATATAAGTAAAATATTCAAATTGAATGAACCAAGAACTATGCAATCCAATTGCATCTTCTGCATTTTTAGACAGTCTTTTATCAATTTGCTCTCTCAAAATTCTCACCATGTAAGTATAAAACACATCATTAACCAAAGCATACTTCTTCATTCCATTGTCCTCCTACAAATCAGGGTAATACTCATATACTAACTTCTGACTAGGACCATTCCCTATGTTTCCCACCCTTTCTATTCCATGTATGTATGGTCTAACCTCTGTTGCACATGAATATAACAAGTATGAAGACAAATAAAATGGCATCATCTTTTGTTTTCTTAGCATAGCCTTTTTCCATATAGCTGTGCTTATGGCCTTGGACCAATGAATCTGTCCTTGTTCTTTTCCTCCTCTCATGAACTCAATAATAGTAAACATCCATGGCTCACATTTGGTGCCATATCTCAACCCTACCAATCTACTTAGCATTGTGATCATCAAGTAGATTTCCTCCTTGAAGTATATTCTCATCAGGTTCTTGTGCACTCTGGCTACAACTTTGGGTTTGTTTTCTAGGCTTTACCAACTGTAGAATATTTTACCTTTGCACTCCCTTTCAGTGGTATGAAAATCTTCATTATATTGATCTATATCAATATCTCTCATTTTCTCATTGATTTCCAAACCACATGTCCTTGCAATACCCTCTGTAGATAAATTAGCAATGAGTCTGTCATAAAACATAATTTTCTTGGTAATTGGATCATGTAGGTATATGCAATCCAAACATAGATCTCTGGTTTCCATAGCCAATGGAAAACCTGTAACCTTTTACAGTCCACACTCCCATATACATTTCATATCGGATGAAGCATCTGCAGCAGTGCTTTTCTGTAAAACATCTTCGGCATCATAGTTTCCTATATTTGTATTTGTTCCCACTCCACTGGTACTAATTAGTGACGGATATCCTTTGTACAATGGCAATTCTTATTTCTCTATGTCTTTGCATGGTTTCCTTTCCCTTTTAACATCGCCCCCTGTATCTACCTTTTCTGCTTCATGACCATCCTATGGAAAATATGCATCTTTTAACTTTTGTTTTACCTTTCAGCTAGGGTTTTACTATGAATTTTTGTTTCTTACCCTTTTAACCTAAACCATGTTTGTCTTTTCTATTTTGACTTTCACATTTGTTAAGCTTTACCCGGCTAATTAACAGTTAAAACAGTGATTTAACAAATGCCTATGTTTTATAATGAAATTACTCAAATTAACATGCATTTTACCAATTGAACTATAATGACATTTTGAGATAAATACCTATATTTCCTTACCACTCAATACGTCATTGACTTACTTTACTATTTTTCTTTCCATCTAGCTATTGTAATTCCATCGCCTTGATGAATTATGTTCGAATCTCTGTAACAATTCTCTTTCTCTGTAGTTTAATTTCCTAACAATGTAAACCTAAAAGAAAATGCATTTAAATTTACCCTAATGCCCTTGAATTTTACTCTTTGTATGTGTTAGCTCAGAATTAATTATAGTAATTAATGTGGCCAAAGCTTTGACCTTCTATTTTAGTGTTTGAGTTTTAAACTTCTTACCGTTAGTTTATTTCTGCATACATACTATTTTTCTTGCATGTTCCTTTGCATATTATTCTTTGTATGTTAACATTGTATCGTTTCAACATACAAAAATATATGCAAGAAATCAAAACTAAAGTTCTTTCCCTTTTCCCTTTTGTCCATACATGTATCTTTGCTTGTATATTGCTCTTTGTATGTTATCTTGTATAAGCACATATACAAACAGCCTTATACAAACCTCCTTTTTACTCTTTATCTCCCACGACACCTTTTATTCCTTTATATCTCAAATATGTATATCATAAACATACAAGCGCTCGAAACATACAAAGACTTTTCTATATTTAACTTTATTTTCGCATCCAACTTGTATCTCTTATTTGCATCTTTTCTTGTACATCAGCTTGTATATCAAAGATATACATTGTCATTATACAAGCCCAATATGCAAGCGACGGGTCCCACTTTACTTTTTACTTGTATTTCCACACTACAACCATACTTGTATCAATCTCTTAGATACAAGGCTTGATACATGCAAACTCATTTGTATCCCCTTTTCAGATTTCTCATTTTTATAAACCATATTTCATAACTCCTCTAGCTCTGTAACTGTATATACAGTAGAATGCATTTTTCAATATACATTAAGTCACGATGAATCATTTATACCAAAATTTAACTTCCTTTTAGTTAAAATTTATCTTCCTTTTAGTTCCGCGTTGTATATATACTGAAATGTATGTATCCAAAGCATACACATACAAAGAACAAAACATACCTTGATAAAACCACATTTCATACTTTTTCTGGGTCCATGATATGTATATCATGTTGTATATCACCTTGTGTGTTTCCCTTTAACAAAAATACAAAATTTAAGATACATCTGATGGACTTAACCGATTGCCCATTTCAGCTCTGAATTATGTCAAGTCTGACTTGTATGTAAGGATAAAGCGTTAGCAAAATGCATACAAGTATAATGATGTAATAAGCTCGATAACTCTTTTATGCAACTCATAAAATGACTTGACATACAAATGAATTTGTAAATGCAACATACAAACCGTCTTATAGTGCATTTTACCAAAAACACACATATCTTGCAAAATATTGGGAATTTTAAAATGGTTCAAAAAGTAACTCTTACTCATTTTTGACAAGGAATTCACCCCTATTCTACTCTTGTACTTAATGCTATTTTTCTTTATTTTCAACAAGGTTTATTACATTCACTTACTTTTCCCTTTTACCACCAAGTAGACCCACACACAAACAAAAGATACAGCCACAACAGGAGTCCTCATTTTTCTATGAAGTAAAATGGGGCGTGTTGTGAGCATCACAATAGGTCGACTAGAAAGATAGTTGCAACCTGCTGAGTATCAGTACAAAGTTTGACAGAGATAGAGTCTAAGTTCTAATGGTCCGCATTCCCCTGCAAGATGATATCATGCCCTGCAGTTCTAAGGGTAAGATTGAGAATGTGTGAAGAGTAGTTGATATGATTTTGGAAGTGTTTTGTGATTCACAGTAAAAGTTGTAAGTCAACAAACGAACCTGATAAGAATTCTCTTAAGGAATAAGTGGACTAGTATAACAATTCATTGAGTAGAGAAGAGATAGTGTGTGAAGGATCTATTTAAGTGATTGAATGATTAGAGCCAACCTATATGAACATGTTTGGGGAAAATTTTGGGTCCACATAACATATAGTGCATTGGAATGAGCTGACGAGCTACATCTTTCTATGTACATGTTTCATTTCTTGGATGCTGACCTGATTATGAATCAAATCATGATGCAAATATATAAGAGCAATGAATTTTGGTTGAGGTGGTGTGGATGTGTGTGTGGATGGATGTGAATATGAGAATAGTAGAGTAGTGACACAGATCATTGATAATGAAGACTTGGGATTCAGAATTTAGTTGCTAAATGACTGTACCCTAGCATAGTGACAGATGCTTATGTAGTATTTGTTGCAAATATGGGCCTAACTGGTGTTGTCATTGATGTCAACATACTCCTATTGCATTGATGGTAAGGATTGGATGAGTTGTTTGCTGAGGATATTAATAAAATAAGTCATATCAGGAATAGAGAAGAATAGTGAAGACAGTGAGCTAAAGATCCTAGATAAGATGAAGATCAGAGGATGTGCTTCAAAGGGTATGTAGATATGTGTCTTAAGATAATCTAGTAAAGATTTCAGAGGTTTGTATAAATATCTAAAGAAGTTATGGCCACTTAAGTAAAACTGGTTCTAGTAGGTGTTCAGAGGTGACAGAGTGATACAGATAGCTCTGGTGAGATCTGGAAATGCAATATCCTATTCTACAAATTTGGTGGAGTGTTTAGGAAGTCAATTTAAAGTCAAAACTCAATTCGTTCATGGTCTGGAGGTCCGCAAGCATCTATTCCATTGTGACAATGATGACACACTGTGTTCTTAAGGTTCTAGATGAAGGAGATAAGGATTTCAGTAAGCAGATGTAGTGTGGATGTTCTTGGTGATTCAGGCAAGCTTGTGGGGGTCTTTGGATCGTGTCTAGTTCGTGTTGGTGGTCTACATTGGAGTTTGAGCTTGCAATTGAAGAATTACTTCTGGATGATGGTGTTCTTCCCAAGTCAGGCTGACCAGATGAGTTATACATCCTGCAGATGATCTTGAAGAGGTTGTGTGAAGCTTGGAGTGTTCTTAAATGAAGATTGAAGTCTCAGATTTGTATGGTCGATAGTGTGTTGATTTGTGTGAAGTCTTTTTGTAATTAGTCATGTTGTATTTATGTATTTGCTTTGTAATGTATGCCGACTTGGATGATTATACCTAAGTTGATGTCTTGTATAAATAAGGAATTGTAAAGTTATTTCAAAGTGTATCTTATGGAGATAAGAGTGTGGTAGAGAGGAGAAGAGCAAAAGGTAGAGCATAAGTTTTGGGCTTAAATGGAACTGACTCAAGCATGGTGAAGATGCTATTCTTCAGTTCAAGTATGTAATACTTATTATTCTGTAGACAATGTGTCTCCTATAGGCAGTGAGACGCTTGTGAGCAGTGTGCTCGAGCAGTAATCCCTAATTGGCATGTGCCATTTTGTTCTTTCTATTCTTCTAACAGAGAATACAATCTTAGGTTAGTCACCCTGTGGTTTTTCCCTTAACCAGGTTTTTCACATCAAAATCTTGGTGTCTCATCTGTGAATGTGTTTCTGCTCTTGATTTAATGCATTGTATTTCCATGATTGATTTATTATTATGCTGCTAAATTACAAATTAGATTTAAGTGTTTAATTGGAAGAAAGTTTTGGACAACTGATTCATCCCCCCTCTCAGTTGTTTGTCCTGAATCTAACAATTGGTATCAAAGCTAAGTTCCTCTCAAAGAGCTTAACTACTTGAGGAGATCTAGGATGTTGTCATATAAGAAGGATAGTTTGAAGTTTGATGGAACCAATTTCACTCTTTGGAAAAGTCACATGGAATGCCACTTAAAATGTATGGCAATGCAGTATTGGACCATGGCTTCAAAGTAGTATACTCCTCCATAGAATGGTCTGAGATTCGTTGATGAAATTAGAAATGTTGAAGACAATCTGCAGACTAAAGAAGCTCTTCTAAGTGCCTTATCTAATTCATAACTAACAATTGTTGTTGATCTAAAAACTACATATGAGATTTGGCAAAAATTGGAACTTCTGCATGAAGGAGTCAAGTATGTGAAATGTGCCAAGCTACAGAGTCTAAAAGGAAAATTCAAAAACCTAAAGATGAGAGAAGATGAAAATGTCACTACATTTATGCCTAGAGTAAATGAGCTTGTGTGTGGCATTAGATGTGCTGGTGGAGTCTTGGATGAAGATGAGATTGTTGGCAAAGTTCTAAGATCTCTTCCTGATTCTTACAAATAGAAGGTTGCTACCATTGAAGAATTCAGAGCCCATTCAGGTGTCACAAGAGATCAACTAGTTCATAAATTGGCTGTATTGGAATTGACCAAGTTTGGAGATGCCCCTCCCAAGACTAAATCTGCATTTAAAGCTAGTGCCTCTATGAAAGGAAAATAAAGGTTTGATCCAGGGGAGAACTCTTCAAAGAAACTATCATGGTATGAAAAAGTAAGAAAAGACCTAGAAAAAGAAGAAGCAGAAGCTGCTCAACTTGAAGCACTTATTGCGAAAAGACTGCCAAGAGGATCTGGTAAGTATGAAGGGAAATTGCCTTTTAAGTGTTTTAATTGCAATACGATTAGTCATTTTGTCTCAAGGTGTCCGAAAAGATTTTCAAGGCCAAACCCTAACAGATCAATGTTCCAGAAGAATTGTTACTATGTTCATGAAGATGATAATGAAGGACTAACAAATGATGAATCAGAAATAGGAAACAAATCTGGAAGTGCCTGGGTGTTTATTGCCATCAAGGAAGAAGATCTGATGCCCTCTGAATTTGTCAATCATAGAGTGATAGAAAGAGCTATGGCTGCCCAAGTTGAAGAAAAGGATGATTAGGTCATTGAGAGTGGATGCTCCCACCATATGATAGGTGACAAAAATAAGTTTGTAGATTTAGAAAGGTATGAAGGAGGAGTGGTAAAATTTGGTGATAATTCTTCTGGTAGAATCAGAGGTAGAGGAACTATTTATTTTGATGCAAAGAAAAAAATTGGTAATGTACTATATGTTGAAGGATTGAAGCACAATCTTCTTAGTGTTGGACAGTTGGTGGACAAAGGCTATGATCTCTGATTCAAAAATGGAAAATACAAGATCTTTGAAAGTTTCAGAATAGAGATTGCATCCGGTACTCAAACTAAAGGTAATATCTTCCACTTGGTTGGTAATGGTAAAAGTTGCTTATTTGTTTAAGTTGATCAGAATTGGTTGTGGCATAGGAGAATGTGTCATGTGAATTTTGATAATATCATCAAGATAAGCAACACTCAGGATGTAAGAGATCTTCCAAGGCTTGTGAAACCTACTAATAGCTTGTGCAAAGAATGTCAGTTGGGTAAGCTAAGTAGAGTCACATTCAAAAGTAAGGAACAATCTTCTACCAGATGACTGGACTTAGTTCGTACTAATTTATGTGGTCCAACAAGAATCAGAAGTGTGCAAGGTGATAGATACTTCATGCTATTAATTAATGACTACTCCTATATGATGTGGGTGACTTTTCTAAAAGAAAAATTAGAAGCTCTTGAGAAATTCAAAATATTCAAGGCTATGGTAGAGAATGAAACTAGATTAAAATTGAAATGTCTAAGGTTTGATAGAGGTGGAGAATTCACATCCGGTGAGTTCATATAAGTTTGTGAGAAACATGGAATAAAAAGATATTTGTCTGCTCCTAGGACTCCACAGCAGAATGGAGTAGTGGAGAGAAACAACCAGACCATCCAAGAAGCATCTAGAACCATGATTATGGAAACAAATGTTCCTCATATCTATTGGAGAGAAGTTGTAAGCATTGCAGTCTATACTCTCAATCAAGTACAAATCAGAAGCAATACCAATAAGACTCCTTATAAACATTGGTTTGGCATCACTCCACTGTGAGGTATTTTAGAGTTTTTGGTAGCAAATTTTACATTAAAAGAGATGAAGATCTAGGCAAGTTTGATGCTAGAAGTGATGAACAAATATTCTTCAGTTACTCTACTCAAAGCAAAGCATACTGGTGTTACAACAAAAGATTGAGAAAGATTATAGAAAGTACAAATGTGAAGGTTTATGAAGGTATTGGAAAACCCTTAAGGTTTTATGAATTTGATGAAGATGATAAAAATGATGTTTCTGTTAAAGAAGTCCAAGCTCCCTCTAAAATTCATATTCAAACTGATCTGGTAAATCAGGAAGAAGAGATAAGTTTGATTGAACTTGTTCAAGAATCAGAAGTGCTAGAAACTCCCAAAGTTCCCAGATATATAAGACTGAATCACTCTGAAGATCAGATCATAGTTGATAAAAGCAAAAGTGCATAAACAAGAAGAAGGATTGCTCAAGATTCAGAAGAGTATTGTCTGATTTCAAAGATTGAGCCTAAGACAATGAATGAAGCTTGCAATGATGTAAACTGGACTAAAGCAATGGAGGAAGCGCTGATGTAAATTGAGAAAAATCACACCTGGGATCTTGTTCCTAGACCTAGAAACAAGAATTTGATTGGAACCAAATGGGTCTTCCAAAACAAATTAAATGAAGTTGGTGAAGTAATCAGAAATAAAGTCAAATTGGTCTGCAAGGGTTATTCTCAAATAGAAGGAGTTAATTTTGAAGAAACTTTTGCTTCGGTGGCAAGAATTGAAGCAATCAGATTATTTCTTGCTTTTGCTACTTTTAAGGACTTCAAAGTTTATCAGATGGATGTCAACTCTACCTTCTTGAATGGTGACTTGGAAGAAGAAGTTTACATGAAGAAACCAGATGGATTTCAATTATCTGATCATGGTGATATGGTTTGCAAATTGAAGAAAACACTATATGGACTCAAGCAAGCCTGGTATGAAAGATTGGATAAGCATCTTTTGAAGATCAGTTTCAACAAAGGTACTACTGACAGTAATTTGTATTTTAAAATTGATCCTGAAAATATCTTGATTGTTGAAGTATATGTTGATGATATCATTTTTGGAGGAAGAGATAGTATGTGCAAAACCTTTGCAAATCAAATGAAAAGTGAGATGTCCATGCTTGGGGAAATGAATTTCTTCTTGGGTCTACAAATCATTCAAACTAAGAAAGGAATCTTCATTTCTCAAACCAAATATATGAAAGAATTGTTGAAGAAATTTGGGATGGAAGAATCAAAACCAATGAGTACTCCCATGGCAACCAGATGTAAATTGAGCAAAGATGATGACTCTCCTAAGGCTGATCAGAAAAAGTATAGGTCAATCATTGGAGGATTGTTGTATCTCACTCAAACTAGACCTAACATTATGAATGTTGTTGGTCTTGTTGCTAGATTCCAAGCTGATCCTAGAGAATCTCATGTCATGGCAATCAAGAGGATTTTTAGATATCTAAAAGGGATAGTTGAGTATGGTCTGTGGTATCCCACAGATCATGATTTTTCTCTTCATGCATATACAGATGCAGATTGGGCAGGAGATGTGGATGACCAGAAGAGTACCAGTGGTGGAGCATTCTTTTTGGGAAAGAGATTGGTTTCTTAGCTGAGCAAGAAACAAAAGGCAATATCTATGTCCACTATAGAAGCAGAATATATTACAACAGTAGGTAGTTGCACTCAAGTTTTGTGGATGAAGTAAAAGCTAAGAGACATAAGAGTGGAGTATAAGGAGCCTATCACAATCTTCTATGATAATTCAAGTGTAATAAACATATCTAAGAATCTGGTGTTGCATTCAAAGACCAAACATATAACCATCAAGTTTCACTTTTTGAGAGAGCAAGTGAACAATAATGAGGTCAGATTGGAGTTTGTGCCTTCCAAGGATCAAATTTAGATATGTTTACTAAACCTCTACCTAAGGACTCTTTTGAGTATCTCAAGGAGAAGTTAGGGGTTATTACCCCTCCGGTGATGAACTAAGATGCACTAATGTCCATCAGTCCAGTGGATATCACAATCATATCTTGTGGTCCCAATTGATGATGGGGAGATGCTACTCTTGGGGAGTAGCTAGTATGATTATGAAGTGTTAAAGTTGCAAGTATGTGCCCTTTTCCATTGATGTCAAAGGGGGAGAGAAGACATGTGAAAACCAAGTGGTTGCTGATCAAAGGGGGAGCAGTAATAGAAGAAAAGATATGTGAATGGTTGTTTTTGATAGGGGGAGTTGTGTCTGTGAGAAAAAGTTCTTGTCTTGATGGTCAAAGTAGTTTTTCACATCATATGTTGCCATCAATGACAAAGGGGGAGATTGTTGCAAGTATGGGCCTAACCGGTGTTGTCATTTATGGCAACACATGATGTGAAAAACTATTTTGACCATCAAGACAAGAAATTTTTCTCACAGACACAACTCCCCCTATCAACAACAACCATTCACATGTCTTCTCTTCCTTTACTGCTCCCCCTTTGATCAACAACCACTTGTTTTTCATGTGAAATTTTCTTTGTACTTGGCAGTGAGCCTTCTTCATCAAGGTAATGAGCTTGATAGTGAGCCTCCAATAGGGTTTAACATCCCTCAAGGTTTAACAACCCTTATTGTAATCTTGCTAGGTTTACAGTTGAGGCAGTGAGCCTGCTAGACCTAGTTGTACTTCATGGAAGTGAGCCATCATATTCCAAGCATGTGGAGTGACCAAGCCTGAACATCATTATTGAAAAGATTGTAATATATATTTGAGAGCTAATTCTCTCCATGGTTTTTGCCTTTTTGGGTTTTCCACATAAAAATCTTGGTGTCCATGTGTCATGCTTCTATGGTTGTTATTCATTTATATGTTGTGCTTTGGCTTAATTAATTCTAGGATCTAGTTAAAAGAAAATGTTTATAGAACACTGATTCACCCCTCCTTCTCAGTGTTCCTGATATTCAACAATTTGTGTCATAGCCAAGTTCCTTGGAAATAGTCTAATAACTTAAGGAAGATTTGGGATAGTACAATTGTGGTAGCAAGAAGGTTTGGAAATTATGAAAGCAACAAGAAACTAGAAGCAACTCTTATGGATCTTGAAAATTCTGAAGAAAAGTTAGGGATCCGAAAGAAAATTTGCAACAAGATGATGAATGCATCTCAAAGCTAAAACAAGTCAAGAAATACAAAGACAAATACAAAGAAGTTAATGATCAACTGATATTAGTAAATGAAGCCCAAAGTGAGTTGGAAGAAGACGTTATAGAAAGAACAAGAATAGAAGATGATCTAAATTTAATTGTGAAGAATAGATTTGAAGATTGTACAAAACATGAAAAATAAATTGTAAGTCTAAAAATAGATCTAGAAAAGGCCATAAGCTTTGAAGAAAAAATCAAGATAAGTACCAAAAAGCTTGATGGAATGATTGCTAGCCAGAAGAGTGATGATGACAAGTAAGGTTTAGACTTTGAGAAAGGAGAAAGTTCAAAATCTAGTCAAATAAACAATGAGTCATGGCAAAACAAAGGATACCAATTCAGAAATCAAAGAAGAAGACCTAGAAGACCTCTGGTCAGACAGCCAAATTCTCAGAGGTACCCATCCTTCAGTGGTCACTATTATAAATGAAATAAGTATGGTCATAGGGCTACTCAATGTAGAATTAGAATGAATCAAAATGTTCCATCCTTCTCTAGTAAATGTTTCAATTGCAAGAAGATTGGTCATAAAGCAAATGAGTGTAGAAGTGTGTCAAGAAATATGTCAAACTATTCTAGGAATGGTCAATTCTTCAATGGCAAGTGTTTCACATGCAATAGATTTGGACACATGGCTGATCAATGCAGATCAAGGACAAGGAAACATTATATGTTTCAATTGCAACAAATTTGGACATGTTGCAAGATCTTGTAGAAGCAATAATATGAAGAGAAATTACTATGTGAAGAAAAAAAATAGAGCAAAGAAATGATAAGGGAAAAGAAAAGGTTGATCCAATGAAAACCAAGAATGGGATGAGTATGATCTAGATTAAAAATGATGTAAATGAGGTTAAGGATGGATCCACAGCAACATCTAGTGTAGACACTTCCTCTGGGAAGTAAATTGAGAGACCTAGCTCAAGAGGAGCAGTCTTGAAAATCCAAATCCCCAAGTAAGAAAGTGGGTGCCAGAATCTAGCACGAAGGTGTATGATGAAATTTGATGTGACACATCTCTCAAAAGAAAAACTAGAATAAAAAGGGACAATGTGGCATATTGCCTAGCAATCCTAATCAACGATATTCTACAATGAAGGGTTTTAACATTTTTTTGTGAATGAGCATTTATGACGACTTAGGTTAAGTCATACGAAGGATAAAAGGGAACTTGTTTGGTTTCAAAATCACTTTGCACTCAAAGCTATCAAGTATTAGGAGAGATTGGAGCATACTTTGAGCAATGACAACCAAGATTTGAAGTGCTTGAAGTGTTTCAAAGAAAAGGAAACCCTAACTCAATGAAACAAGGTTGATGTAGGAGCATCCAGTGGTGTAAGGGCAATCTTGCATCACCCAAAAAAAAAGTGTTTCAAAATTGTTGATGTTCTACCCATTTCTTCTCAAAATCTATGGTTCTGGTCCCATAATCGCCTGAATAATAATGTAGAACTTTTAGTTTTCCCAAACTGCTAAAAATAGTAAACTGCTATTTTTAGAAAGTTTGCATTTGGGCACGGAATGAAGTCAAAATTTACAGGAAGTTACATAATGGGAATATAAGACCTTTGGTGAGGAATCATATGAAGATCATTTACGACCTGAAAGATATTAAAGTTTTCGTTTCCTGAAAAATGCCTGAAAATTATTCAAACTCAGGTTTGAGGCACTAAACAGCCTTGTACGGGCCTAAAAATGGCTAGAACTAGCAGCGCTAGTTCTTTCCACGTAGAGCACTCCACAAGCTTTCTGACGCATAAAACGGTTCGTCAATCGGAGTCCCGGATCAAAAGTTATGGCTCCCGGAAGTTGACCTATTTTTGGAGGGAGATGCAAAATTCGAAATTAGGTTGTTGGCTGTCAAAAAGGCTATTAATAACCATTTTTTGGAAACCCTGGGGGGAGTAGAGTTAAGGCAGGCCAGTGTAGAGTCAAGAATAGGTGGGAAAAATAGAAACCCTAGCTGGTTTTTGGGTTACAGAAGGTTGAAGATTCTAGAGTCTTGAGGTTGGGAAAGCTGTAATGTGTTGCTGCTAGTAGAGGATTCATCCTCTGATTGTAATTGAGCTTCTGTAATGTAATGAGTTGCCCAGTTCAATAAAAGAAAGTTCTATTTACTGTGTTCAATATCTATTATTGTGTGTTTTGTGATTTACCCCCTTCATCAAGTGGTATCAGAGCGAGGGTTCCTGTGTTTGTAGACAGATCACCGACCGTGAGGCAGTTTGCACCAGGACCTGAGGTTGTGGGTTTGCTGCGGAGACCAAGATGCCACCACGAAGAAATTGTGTTGGGAGGAATGCTTTGACAAAAGAGGGTTTTAGAGCCCTACAAAGGCAAATCGATGCATTGCAAGAGGAGCTACGAAGAGGGTTTGAGCCGAGGACAAGAGAAGAAAGTGAAGATGAAGTTGAAGAAGAGCTATCTGAGGAAGAACAAGAAGCTACCGAAGATGCTGCAGAAGTAAGGTTGTTGAGGGTCATTTCAAAAATTAGAAAGAGGCCCAGGATCAAAGTTTCTACATATTCTGGAGATTTGAATCCAGAACAGCTTATTGATTGGATCAATGACATGGAGGAGTATTTTGAGTATGAAGATGTGGAGGACCCAGATCGGGTTAAGTTTGCAAAAACAAAGTTCAAAGGCCATGCCAATATTTGGTGGAAGGAGGTCCAATTAGAGAGGAACAGAAGAGGAAAAGCAAAGATTACTAGATGGGATCAGATGGTGGAGAAACTAAAGAAGCAGTTCATTCCTGTGGACTATGAGATAGAGTTGCTAAAGAAACTACAAGGACTGAAGCAAGGTAACAAGTCTGTTAAGGAGTATACAGAAGAGTTTTATAAAATCACTATCAGGATAGGCCATGCAGAGCCCAATAAGGAGAAGGTAGCCCGTTACATTAATGGGTTGAAGCCAAGTATTCAAGAGGAGTTGAGCCTGGTCAGAATGACTACCATAGAAGATGCGTACCAATTTTCCTTGAAGGTGGAAGAGAAGCTGAATAAAAGATTTGACAGCAAGCAAAGGGGAAGAGGTCAAGGCGGAAGGAGTGGTGGAAGACCATATGGGGGCCGAAATGAAGATGCAAAGAAAAGTGAAGAAGTTGGTACCAGTCGAAATCAGAGAGGTGATAATACCTACCGCCCTCGTGACCAGAACAATGGTGAGCAAAGAGGAAGAGGAAGAGGCAGACTTGGGCAAGGACTTGGAAGAGGAGGTTTTAGAGGAGTCTGTTTCCAATGTGGAGAAGAAGGGCATCGAGCATATGAGTGTCTGCAACATCAAGGAAGGACAAATAGAAGACCTGAAGGTAATGCATGAGTTGCACATGTAGATGAAGATGTACATTCTGAGCATTCTGAAGATGCTGAAAGGGGAGAAACCCTAGTTGTTAGAAGAACCTTGCTGAATGAGGAGAAAGAACCCAATTAGAGGAAGACTTTATTCCACACAAGGTGCAAATGTGAGGGTAAGTGTTGTGATATTATTATTGACAGTGGAAGCACTGATAATTTGGTTTCAGAAGAGATGGCTGACAAGTTGAAGTTGACAAGAAGAAAGCATCCACATCCATACCGGATTGCATGGTTGTAGAAGGACCATAGAGCTTTGGTCAATGAACAGTGTTTAGTGAAGTTTAAGATTGGTGACTACCATGATGAGGTGCTGTGTGACATCATACCGATGGATGCATGTCATATGTTATTAGGGAGGTTGTGGCAATATGATCGGAGTGCTGTCCATGATGGCCATACAAATACATACTCCCTAACAAAGGATGGAGTCCATCATAAGTTGAAGCCCTTAAAGGAGGTGGAAGAAAAGGTATGCAGTACTGCCAGAATTTGCTTGGTAGATGGTAGAAAGTTTTTGGAGGGTATGAAGCATGAGTGTCATTGCTTTGCATTGATTCCTAAGATTAGTCAAGAGAAATGTGAAGATGTACTAGTAGAAGCTTCAGATATGTTGGAAGAGTTCCAAGACATTATCTCTGATAATGTATCAAAAGGTTTACCACCAGTAAGGAAGATAAGTCATCAAATAGATTTGATACCAAGAGCCAGTTTGCCAAACAAGGCAGCCCATAGAATGACCCCTGTAGAGAATGAAGAGCTGAACAGACAAGTTTAGGAGTTGTTGAGGAAGGGGCTGATAAGGGAGAGCCTAAGTCCATGTGCGGTACCTGCAGTACTAGCACCAAAGAAAGATGGAGAATGGAGGATGTGTACAGACTCTCAAGCCATCAACAAGATAATGATCAAGTATAGATTTCCATTGCCAAGAATGGATGACATCATGGACTATTTGAGTGGAGCCAAGTACTTCACAAAAATTGACCTGAAGAGTGGGTATCACCAAATCCGTATCAGAGAAGGGGATGAATAGAAGACGGCCTTCAAGACAAAGGAAGGTTTGTATGAGTGGTTAGTCATGCCATTTGGGCTAACCAATGCACTGAGCACATTCATGCGGCTCATGAATGAGGTACTAAAAGAATTTTTGGAAAGTTTTGTTATTGTTTATTTGGATGATATTTTGATTTTCAGTAAGACTTGCGATGAGCATCTGATGCATATTAGAAGAGTTCTAGAGAAGTTGAGGGAGGAGAAGTTGCTGATTAATTTGAAGAAATGTAGTTTTGCAAAGAAAGAGTTGGTATACCTGGGATTTGTTGTCTCAGATGAAGGTCTTAAGATGGACCCAGAAAAAGTAAGGGCTATCATTGAGTGGCCTATGCCAAGGAGTGCAACAGAGGTAAGATCTTTTCATGGTTTGGCAAGTTTTTATAGAAAGTTTATCAGGAATTTCAGTAGCATTTGTGCACCCCTAACTGAAACAATGAGAGGGGATAGAAAAGAGTTTAGATGGACTAAAGGAGCAGACAAGAGCTTTGATACAT
Source organism: Cunninghamia lanceolata (assembly GCA_027924645.1). NCBI lineage: Eukaryota > Viridiplantae > Streptophyta > Pinopsida > Cupressales > Cupressaceae > Cunninghamia > Cunninghamia lanceolata. The sequence continues at coordinate 15,048,468 of BSBN01000606.1, forward strand.
TAAAGCAGAAAGTTGTAGAACAACCTGTTTTGGCACTTCCAGATTTCAATAAGGTATTTCAAGTAGATTGTGATGCTAGTGGTAGTGGTATAGGAGCTATTTTGAGCCAAGAAGGTAAGCCCATTGCCTATTTTAGTGAGAAGCTTAATGATGCCAAGAAAAAGTATTATGTTTATGATCAGGAATTTTATGCAATAGTTCAGGCTTTGAAGAAATGGAGACATTATTTGTTACCAAAAGAATTTGTTTTATATACTGATCATCAGGCCTTGCAGTATCTTAATAGTCAAGGAAAGTTGAACCAAAGGCACTTAAAATGGGTTGAGTTTTTGCAGAGATATACCTTTGTTTTGAAGCATAGGAGTGGGAAGTCCAACAGAGTTGCAGATGCCTTGAGCAGAAGGCAAAATTTGTTGACAGAAATGAAGATAGAGGTTGTTGGGTTTGATGAGCTCAAAAGTTTGTATCCTAAAGATCCAGATTTTGTAGAGGCTTGGAAAGCTTGTCTGGAGCCTGTTACTTTAGACAGGACAAGATGGTTGGATTTCATAATCCAAGATGGCATGTTGTTTAGAGGAAGCCAGTTGTGCATTCTGAGGAGTTCCATGAGAGAGAACTTGATTAAAGAGAAGCATAGTGGAGGATTGGCTGGACACTTTGGTTGAGATAAGACCATTTCTATTATTGGTGAAAATTATTATTGGCCACAGCTGCAGCAGGATGTGAGGAAGTTTGTGCAGAGTTGCAGAGTATGTCAGATGGCAAAAGGAACAAGTCAAAATACAGGATTGTATCAACCATTACCTGTACCAGAGAAGCCATGGGATGATATTAGTATGGATTTTGTTCTTGGTTTACCAAGGACACAGAGAGGACATGATTCTATTTTTGTGGTGGTGGATAGATTCTCAAAAATAGCACATTTTATTCCTTGTAAGAAGACTAATGATGTTGTTCATATTGCAGAGTTATTTTTTAGGGAAGTGGTGAGACTACATGGTCTACCAAAAAGCATAGTTTTAGACCGAGATACCAAGTTTGTTGGTTATTTCTGGAGGAAATTGTGGAAGAAGTTGAAGATAGACTTGAAGTTCAGTTCTGTACACCATCCACAGACTGATGGACAAACTGAAGTGGTGAATAGGAGTTTGGGTAACCTACTACGATGCTTGGTAGGAGATAAGCCCAATGGATGGGATTTGATTTTACCACAGGCAGAATTTGCTTACAACAATTCTGTCAATAGGAGTACTGGTAAATCACCATTCCAGATTGTATATGGCAATAGTCCAAGAAATGCTTCAGAGTTAAGGAATCTGGATACGGGAGAAAAGACAAGTGCCGAGGCTGAAGACTTTGTAGAACATATGAAGAATTTGCATGAAGAAGTGAGAAAGCACATTAATAAGATGACTACTCAGTACAAGGCTAAGGCAGATCAAAAGAGTAGGTATAAGGAGTTCCAGGTGGGAGATGAAGTCATGGTTCACTTGAGAAAAGAAAGGTTCCCTATTGGAACATACCATATATTAAAAATGAAGAAATTTGGACCATGCAGAATCTTGAAGAAGCATGATTCTGAAAATGCATATGAGGTAGAGCTGCCGAGTGAGATCAACATTTCCCTTATTTTCAACATCGCTGATTTAATAGAATATCATGAAGGTGGAATAGAGGATGGACCAACAGAAGTGTGGTGGAGTATTCCGGCATCTACTTCAATAGAGGAGATAGAAGAGATCTTGGATAGCCGTGTGGGAAGGAGTACTCAAAACAGGCAATATGAAGAATATCTAGTGAAATGGAAAGGAAGGCCTATTCAAGATTCTTCTTGGTTGTCTAAGGCAGAGGTTGACCGTTTGGGTTTTCCTCACACAAACACCTGAGACGTGACAAGGTCACTTCTCAAATTACCCTGGGTGTCTGATGCAGGAGCATCTAGTGGTGTAAGGGCAATCTTGCATCACCCAAAAAAAAAGTGTTTCAAAATTGTTGATGTTCTACCCATTTCTTCTCAAAATCTGTGGTTCTGGTCCCATAATCACCTGAATAATAATGTAGAACTTTCAGTTTTCCCAAACTGCTATTTTTAGAAAGTTTACATTTGGGTACGGAATGAAGTCAAAATTTACAAGAAGTTACATAACGGGAATATAAGACCTTTGGCGAAGGAATCATATGAAGATCATTTGCGAGCTAAAAGATATTAAAGTTTTCGTTTCCTGAAAAATGCCTGAAAATTATTCAAACTCAGGTTTGAGGCACTAAACGGCCTCGTACGGGCCCAAAAATGGCCAGAACTAGTAGCGCTAGGTCTTAGCACGTAGAGTACTCTGCGAGCTTTCCAACACATAAAACGGTTCATCAATCGGAGTCCCGGATCAAAAGTTATGGCTCCCGGAAGTTGACCTATTTTTGGAGGGAGATGCAAAATTTGAAATTAGGTTGTTGGCTGCCAAAAAGGCTATTAATAACCATTTTTTGGGAACCCGGGGGGGAGTAGAGTTAAGGGGGGCCAGTGTAGAGTCAAGAATAGGTTGGAAAAATAGAAATCCTAGCTGGTTTTTGGGTTACAGAAGGCTGAAGATTCTAGAGTCTTGAGGTTGGGAAAGCTGTAATGTGTTGCAGCCAGTAGAGGATTCATCCTCTGATTGTAGTTGAGCTTCTGTAATGTAATGAGTTGCCCAGTTCAATAAAAGAAAGTTCTATTTACTGTGTTCAATATCTGTTATTGTGTGTTTTGTGATTTACCCCCTTCATCAAAGGTATTCATCTAAGTGTGAATTTATTGGAAGGAAATGGCAAACCCTTTAGTTGTTGATATCACTGAGCGTCCACAACCTAAATTCAAGAAAAATCCTCACAAAGCAACTAAAATTGATCAAAAGGGTGCTTTCTCAAGTATACCAAATTGAGTTTTATATGTGGAAGATGTCATGGTATATATTCATGCAGCCCTAGATGAGCATGGTGACATCAAATTCACAGACTTATATCAAAATCATTTAAGTGATGATCACTTCCACCTGAAAGAAGAATACAAAATCTTGGAAGAAAATAAATTCATCCAATATGCAGTGTTTCCTACATATGCTGAGGAAGAATGGGTTTGATATGTACTAAGTAGGATTCATGACGAGTTCATGTGGTTGGGAAAGGGGTAATCCTTTAAGATAACAAAGGATGCAATTTAGGTAGTCACTCAACTAAACTCCACCACAGGTGTGCCATTATTGAAAGTGGTCAAGAATCAAATGGTTAGAGATGCCACTGGAGCCGAATTCAACAAAAGGGTAATGACAAAAAATGATATTATTGATCCTTCAGTAAAGTTTGCCTCAATGGACATACGGTACAAGATTTACTTCACCAGTAGAGAAAATTCTATCTCTAGTATGGCCATTTACAGAACATACCAAATGATTAAGCCTAATGCAGATTGTGACATGTGTGAGCTGCTGAGAATTCAATTAATGTAAACTTGAAAAACATCAAGGAAAGAATGAACAATCCTTTCAAATTTATTATGCTTATTATCTGTTTATTCTTCTATTTTCTAAATGAGTTCCCTAATCACAAGGGCTTGATTTGGTCAAGTAATCAACCAGTAGTTGTTCAAATAAGAAATTGTCTTAGCAATCTAGGTAGTCACAATGAGAAAAAAATAGCTCTATGGGGGTTTTTCAAGAACTTTCAAAACATGATGCAGTCAAGGGAAATAATACCTAGGGCAATTGTTGAGAAATATAAAGATACCATTTGTTTCATGGTCACCAAAGACCAATGTCTAATGGAGGCTATTGAGCCCAGAACAGTTTGGATCATGTTCATGGGGTATGAAGTGGATGGTCAAGTATTGGACATCTATGCCCAACATATGCTAAGAAAACTAAAGGACACAAAGGAAGAAAGGTTTGGTAAATATAAAGAACTATATATAAAACTATATGTTGAACTCAAAAAGCCAGAATCCACTAGAAAGGTGAGAAGAGAAGTAGAATAAATGGCTGTAAGGTATGGTATTACAAAAGAACAACTAAAATAAGTCAAGGAAAAAGTAGAGGAAGCAAAATAAAAGAGTAAACCAATACAAGTTTTGAAAGAGTCTCAGATGAAAAAGGACAAACCAGAAAAGGTTCAAAGGACCACTAGGAGCTCTGCTAGCTCCTCTATTACCACATCATCAATAAACCTAGAGAATACATTAAAAGAATCCTCTACCAAATACATGAAGAGGAAAAATATGAAGGGAAAAATATTATATGTTAGTATTGGTGAAAAGGATGAAGAAGAAATAGAGTCAGGTGAAGAAGTTAAGAAGATGAAAGCTGGAGCTGTCAAAACCTCTGAAAAGGAAAAATCTAGTAAAAGACAAAGAAAAGAAAAGCCTTTAACACTTGTAGATGTAACAAAAGTTGTCACAATTGATGGAAATATGAAGCCCATGATTGAACTCTATGATTGTGTTGATGAGAGTTTTTACCCACTCACAACATAGTTAAAATTTACAATAGAACCTTAGATGTCTTGGAAGATATGCAGAATTAACTAGTAATTCTCAATCTCAAGTTTCTAAATGGTCAAGTCTTGACCGCGTGGGATAAACCGGCAGTTTATTGTGAAGCTGTTATATTTAAGGGGCCTTACTAAGTTTAAGGATTGTATTACTGGGAATTGTCACTTATTATATGCAAATATCTCAAAATATATCTCAAATCAATGATCCTTCGCAAATATTTATGCCTCTCAAGTCAAATTTAATATAATTTTCATAGAAAATAGACTTTATACTTCATAAGCTATGAAAATCATTAAAGATCACTAAAATTTTCATGTATTCGATGAGATCTACAATTTCCTTTACATAATTATGTTTCAGCTAATTATTAATCAATTGTTGGAGAAAAGTTACAAATGTAACATCCTAATCATTTTCATGAATATACATAAGAGATTACAAACTTTTAAAGGACAATACATCAAATAAAATTCTAAATCAGAACACACTCTGTAATAGATGCAGAATTCTGATTTTACCTTTAGTCCAAATTTAAAGTCACACAAAATTTACAATGTAATAGTGACTTTTGCTACATTGATCCAAATCACTAGAAAAACTTACAAACACTTTCACAGATACACAAAGAAGACAGGCCATTCCACGCACTCCTTAATGCAGACATAGGTGACCTCCTTTCTAAAAACTAAAGAAATGTCTTCTCTATTGCAACACTTAACAATTACAGTGTTAAGCTAAAAGTTGAAAATCCCTGTGTAAATAATACATGTGACAGAGCTTCTTATATAGACTTTGAAGCTTCCTTCCTGCTACGATTACAAAATTAATTTAATGGTACATATTTGACTCTTGAAGATCTACTCAACCACTTCAAAATATTTCCCAACCACTTCAAAATATTTATTGGAATATTCTACTCACTACTAAGATACCAAAAGGATTCCTTTTTCAAAACACATGCCTCTCTTTGACTTTCCCACCTTGACTTTACCTTTAAACCATAATAGCACAACTAATTACTTTATAAAATAGAACAAGAAAAACCACCATTGTCACTGGCACTTTTCTTCTTCATTCTTCCCCAATCTTCTTCAAGTACTCTGTATATTTATCTATCAATGCTACCACCACTTCATGACTATTTCTTTGACTTACAATCCAAGTGTATACTTGCATTTCAACCCTTTCCCTTAATGTTTTAACCATGTTTTACTTTAGAATTTGAATTATGTAACAATATTTAGTAAAATTCCTAAGTAAACCCAACTATTTGCAACAATTAACTAAATTTTCAAATGTGATTAATCATAACAAAATCATGATAATACTATATGCATCATAACAGCATTTTAGGATACATACATGTTTCCTTGACTAGCCTAAATTAATAAGTGTTGAGTTGAATTATAGTTTCAGCTATGCCGTTATCTCCTTGTAATCCCACTCACCTTTGAATTTCTATTCACCTGGTTTAATTCTCGCTCACTCTACAATTCTCGCTTAACAATGTGATTATGAAATTGCCTCATACGTTTTTGTCTTTATTCTTTTTGTATTCTACATTCTTACCATTAATTGTGCATTTATTATAACAATTAATGCATATGATTCAAATTAGGACCCTTTTTTTTTCTAGATTTTGCATTTTGAATTTTGTATTAGTTAACTTTCCTTTCTGCACATCACTATGCATATTACCTTTTTGTATGCCACAACTCTTGTATCTTCTTCCTTGTATGTTACTTTTGTATATTGCTTTTATAGAAATGATTGTGATACAAATCAATACCTACGACGGCTATATTATCCTCTACTTTACTCTTATCTTGTATCTTCATTTTTTGTACCTTATTATAGACACCTAAAAATGTCTCGACCACCAAACTGACTCCCGACACCCCTAAACTTACCAATTACCTTTCCAACTAATTAATTAAATTTCTATTTAATTAATCATCCCTTTCATCTTCTAAATCCACACCATTTTATCCCCAAAATTAAATTAATTTTATTAATTCAATAGTCCAAACCTTAGCCAAAGTGATTTAATAAATATGCAAAATTTATTAAATCAATTTCCCATTTTCCCTAAATCCAATTAATTAGTTAAAACCATGTTAACTAATTAATCCAGCCTACTAATTAGCCTATCCCTACCCTAGACAATTAAATAGCTATTATTTAATTGCCTACTCTAGCCTATCCCATCCTAGCCTTAGGATTAATTAATTAAATTAATAATTAATTAATCTTAACCCCCCTCTAATCCCTCTACTAATTTATTCTAGCCATATTAATTAGGTTAATCACCCTAATTAAGAAAGTCAATCCCCATTAGCACTTCTCTCCACATTCCTCAAATTTAAAATTCAAATAAATCACACATCACATTTACTCCTCTTACACATGTCATAACTCTCTTCCCCAAATAAATTTTTAATTCATTTTACCCCTCCCTTTGTGAATTTTTAATTCACAAATAATCCATCTCACCAAACCTCATTTATTCACCCCTTTCCCAAAAATGAATAAAAGATTTACTTTTATTCCTAACCCTCCATCTTCCAAGATCAAATCTAGGCCCTCCACCTCACTTTTATCCTCCACCATTGATCTCTCCAATCAATCTCCACCCTTGGATCAAAATCCTCTCAAAAAGTCTATAAATACAACCTCTCACAAGTCATTTTCATCATCCATTTTCATGCAAAGTTACCATGCCAAAATCACACTTGAGCTTATAGTGAGTTGCACATTTGAGAAGGCATTTCACATTTGAATCAATAGTCTAGGGATAAATCTTGGTCTTGGGAGCCTCTCTTGGGTGCAAGGGCTCCTCTTTCCCTTGATGGGATTAGGTTTTGCATGAGGTATAATCTTATGTTTTGTTTACATTTGGTTTTGTTTTTACCTTATTGCTTTTCTCTAATCTACATTGGCACGCCCGGTGGGACCCGCAAGGTCCAATCTAATCTCTATTTGTGAGTTGTTGTGTTAGTATTCGACTTTTTGCAGGATCAGCGCCATCCATCCGTCGCATCGACGCCATCACTAACAGATTTCAACGCTATCTGTGTATTGGCGCTATTTCTGCATGAGCTTATTTTGCATACTAACCATACTCACGTCTGTTTTCTACTTTTCCTGTTGTTTTCTGTGTTGCCTGTCCTCTGTTTTGCAGGAAAAATAGGAATTACAGGGGGAGGTTATGGCAAAATTTTGAGAGAATCAACCAAACTGATTCGGAGCCGCGTTTTGGCGCCATCTTCCAGATTAGCGCTATTGTCGGTCTCCTCAGATTCAAAAAACTCTGCGCAGTGGCGCCTTAAATTCTCAGTATTAATGCCATCATAGGAATTAGCGCCTAAATTAGCGTTTATTGACGCTATCCTTTGTAATTACGCTTTCTATTTTATTAGCGCTATCTTAGGTATTAATTGACGCCATCCTCCAGTTTGGCGCTATTTTCACGTAAGTCGGGTTGTTCTGCCCGCAGTGGCGCCTATATACATCTGTTTTAGTGCAATTTTTCTTGACTGTTTATTGCAGGTACTGCGGGTACTAACCAAATCTTCTTGCAGGATGGTTTGTTAATTAGTTAGCAAAACATTTCAATTTGGAAACTAAAAAGAACCCTTGTTTACTTTGTCATTTCAATTTGGTGTTCTAAAATTAACCACAACTCTTTTGATTGAAGTGTGTGTGATAACATGTATCTTTGGTGCTCTAAAATATACTTCTTTTTGTGTGCAAACAAACAAACAATCAAAACACTTCAATTTGAGCTATAAAAAGAACAACAAATTGCATACTTCATTGGATAAAAAGAACAACAAAATTTGCATTTTCACGCATCTAATCAAGACCATTTAAATACTTGTGTGAAGTGTCTTTGTGATTGTGTCAAGTAGCGTGAGAGGTGTATGCTCTTCCCTCGCACCTTTTGGTGATCTTGGGAATCAAAAACTTCTCACAACACTTTGCATTAATCACCCCCCATCTAATCCAAAGATCTAAAATTGAACCATGTTGAGTGTGGTATAATCATAGGGAACACGTATGCTCTCCCCTCGCATCTTTGTATGAACTTGGGGATCAAAAGTGTTTTCATGATTGTATCACTTTTGTGATCCCTAGAGGGCCTGCCACCCCGCTTCGAAAGGTGGGAACGACCCAAGCGGCAACGAGCTAAAGCCAAGCTCTTCCAAGCCACTATATAAAATAAGGCGTTTGGGACGAAAGTCTCAAGCGACAGGTGTTGTTTTGTTATACCGATAGCCAACCTCCCCATAAACCCTCCAAGGCGCAACCCTTGGAGGCTGGGAGACTCCATAACGGAGAGTAGCGCTGCCGCACGTATAACCACCTGAACGGATGCCCTTACTAAGAGCCATTGTTTAGAAAGCCAAAATCCTTCTATTTGTTGACGCAGAGGGCAAAACCCTTGAAGCGGCCCCGATTCATGCGGTTCTTAGCCGAGGTAGCAGGGATAATCTAAAGGTTTGGAGAGGGTCAAGCCTTATAAGAAACCCGGATCTTGGTATGTGTGAGAAGTGTGTGCAAATGTAAGGAGGAGCCGGTGCTACCAAGATCCTGGAGCTACCCACTTTGAATAGGCGCAGCTAGGGGATTCAACAAATACTGTCCCAATCTCACCATAGGTTGTAAAAATGTGTTTGATCTAAACAAAGTCATATCATTTCACAAACAAAAATCATTGCTTGTTATGCGTTCAAATGTGTGTTAAAGTGCTTTGATTTTTTTCACAAACAAATTGCCAAGAGACAAAACAAATCAGTTGATCACAGTCCAAGAAATCTAACAATTTGCCTTCAGAAATCTATCAAAACCCTGTTTTAGTGCCATATCAGTCTTACGGTAGCGCCTTTTCACCCGTGGATTGGCGCTATTCTGAGATCGACATGCCTGAGACAAAATAAAATCAGTTTATCATATCCCAAACACACAGATCCAAAATTTTGCCTTCAGAATTCTGTTTCCCCTTTTTCAGCGCCATATCAGCCTGATTGTAGCGCCATTTCATACATGGATTGGCGCTATTTTTAGACTGATGTGCCTGGGATAGAACAAACTAGTCGGTCAGATTTCCAGCAGATAAAATCCAAAATTCTCCCATCAGAAATCCAAAATTTGCCTTCAGAATTCTGTTTCCCCTGTTTTAGCGCCATATCAGCCTGATTTTAGCGCCATTTCATACGTGGATTGACGCTATTTTTAGATTGACGTGCCCGAGACAGACCAGTCCAGTTGATCAGATTCCGGCAGACAAAATCAAGAATTTTCCCATCAAGAATCCAAAAACTTGCCATCTAAAAATTGTTTCCCTGTTTTAGCGCCATCTCTATTTGATTGTAGCGCCTTTACACCTGTGGATTGACGCTATTTTTAGATTGATGTGCCTGAGACAGAGACCTATTTTGTGGTGATCTACACCTTCTGCTCTGCCATAATCCATATCCATTTCACAGAAATACACCAACAGTCCAGTCACTTTCTTCAAAAGTCTTCCAAAATTACACCTTCTATTGTGACCTTAGAGGATCAATCATCACCATTGTTGGACCCCTTTGACACATCATAGTTAGCCCAAATACATATCTATCCATCCCCATTCAGTCCTTTTGCATATCTCCTTGGACCAAGACAAATCATTTCAAAACAAATCCAAATCAAGACCTTACCATCAATCAAAGCTTGTCACCCCTTTTGAGCCAAAGTTAGATCTAGATCTTATCATTAACATCACATTTTCCTTGAAAAGTCACTAGTCTACCTTTCAAGAAAAATAAATCACCTCTCTTTGTGTAAGGTCATTAGTCTACCCCAAACAAAGAAAATCATCATCCTTTTGTGCCAAAACAATATCTAGATCTTGTCCCAAAGCTCAAAAACATCAAACAACATCATCCTAAACCAATCAAAAATCAAAAGGTCATCAAATCCCTTTCTTATCATACATCTTTGGTCCAAAAATTTGTGCAAAAATCAATATCACCCATTCATATCACCCTTAGGGTAAAACCTTTGGAAAACATATCGATCTTCATCATATCCCTCTACTACATCTCACAACCACATCCATCTTTGGGTCCAACACAATCAATTCGATTCTCTAAGGTCTCCACCTCATCCCACATCTAGAAATCAAATCCATACGTGTATGCCCACCACAAGATCACAACACAAAAGAAATCAAGAAATGGCGGAACGATGGCCCTTTGGCATGCCTAACACCGACACTACCAACATACCCATCTATCAGACATACAATCCACCTACATATTCCTTCATCCCCCCATTTGGTGCCAACAACCCTTTTCACTTCCTACCACAAGCACCAACACCAACCCCACCCCCACCACAAAATGTCCCCATCATACCCCAAGATGATCTAGATGTCTTAACTTTCACGCAAGATGCTGATAATATGGACCTACTTGATAAAGTCCTAAGATCGGATCCAAAGAGATATCTTGACCATCTTCTCAAACTGGGCGCACAACTTCCCCCCATCACAACATCATCACAACCATCCACTTCTACAATTGTCCCAACCCCATCAAATACCCAAACGTCTACGTCACATACCCAACCCACCATCTCTCAAACATCAACACCTAACATATCTACCACATCCACAACCTCAACCGCTACCACATCTACTACTTCCACATCCACTTCTAACATCTCCCAACCTGTCATCACCTCCACTACCATGACTACCATCAACCCCTCCGCTTCAAACACAACGGCTATACAAGGCAACATCACACAAGCTAATACCTCCACAAGTGTGCCCCCACCAAACCCTCACACCCTTGCATACCTACGACAACTGTTCGCACAACAATCCCACAACACGACCAACCCATCTAACGTCCACATACCCAACGTCAATCTCACAAGTCAACACAATCCCAACCCCCAAATACCACCACACGTTCTCCCACAGCTATATGCATACCAACAACAACAGACACCAATCAATCCAAACCCCAACCCGCAATACCAACATCTCATCCCAACCAACCCGCAACATCAACATATCATCCAAACCAATCCCCAACACCAAATCCCACCCCACCTCCAATATCTCACCAATCAACAACCCTACACGTTTCAACCACAACAACCATAGGATTTCAACACCGCGCTGCAAAGCCTAATCCAAAAGGTGGATGACTTACAAACTGGGGGCAAACGCAAATACTATTCTTTTGAGGATATTTGTCCCTACCCGTTTGATCGCACCTTGCACATGCCCCCTTTCCCTAAAAACTTTGAAACGCCAAAATTTGACAAATACAAGGGAAAGGGAGACCCTAGGGACCACCTAAGGGAATTCTATATTGCTTGCCTCGAAGTCTCTCACAATGACACGTATCTTATGAGACTATTCCCAAGAAGTCTTGGCGGCCAAGCCGCTGAATGGTTTGCTCATCTGCCACCAGGAATTCGAACATTTCCCGAGCTTGCGGAGAAGTTTGTCAATCACTTTTCCTACAACTTTGAACATGAGGTGTCAATGACCGACCTTTGTAACACCAAACAAAAGAACGGCGAAGCTTTCGCTTCTTTCCTACAAAGGTGGAGGGTTCTAGCAAGCAAGCTCCCATGGCCTATTCCTGAAAAACAACTTGTCACCATGTTCGTGGCCAATCTTAATCAGGAATTAGGCTTTCACTTACAGATTCTGTGCGCATCTACCTTTGAAGAGGTTATCGACAAGGGCACCACTGTGGAACAAGCCCTCATTGCCAAAGGTTCTATCAAACTTTACGATCCCAAGTCCAACAATAACAATAACAATAATAACCACAAATCCAACACCCCCAACAACAACAACAATACCAACACGCAATCTAATGATAAATCACGTTATTGGGGGAAAAACAAGAATAATTTGAACGACGGCGTCACTGATATAAAGGCCGTCCAGCACATCCAAAATCACACGCCGGCACACACATATGCAGCAAACACCAATAACCAACGAGGACCAAACAAACTTCGCAAACCTCGCCGAAATTTCACGCCGTTAGCCGAACCTATTGAGGACATTCTCGATCGATGTCTCAAACAAGGAGAAATCACACTCCCACCCGTCAGACCACACCAAGACAATGACCTCAAGGCAGCATGGTACAATGAAAATGATTATTGCGAATACCACCGCGTGGCAGGTCATAAAACAGCAGACTGCATGCAATTAAAACATTGTATCCAAGACTTAATAGATCAAAACCTTGTCAACCTTGAGCACAGTACACAGCCGTCACCAAATGCCAATCTTGGAGCTTACAAGGATCCCTTACCCAACCATAACAAAGCTTCATCATCCAATCAAGCGTACAATGTCACTCCACCACCCACACACTACGACTCTATTGTTGGCCGCATTGAACCCTCATCCCATTCTGTCAACACAATCACCATTCGGGCACAAGCACCCGATTGCGCCGTCACAACCCGTCGAGGCCGTGTCTCAATCCGCACTACCCCTCCCACTGAACCAACACCCCCATCCACATCTGATCCCCTCCCTCCTCGTCCAAATGCTCGTCCATCACTCACTGCTCGATACAACCTCCTAGACCATCTAGGAAAGACACCAGCGCAAATCTCCATCCTTGAGCTCCTTTGTACATCACCCCGCCACAAGGACATTCTTGACAAGGCCTTGTTGGAAACACAAGTCCCCACAAACTTGGATGTCAATCAATTTCAAGCCATGGTCGGCCATATTGCCACACCACACCATATCACGTTTTCTGAAAAAGACCTTCCTACCTCCGAGTACCTACATAATGACGCACTACACATCGAGGTCCGCATTCACAAACACACCATTAAAAGGGTCCTAATAGATGGTGGTTCCGGCCTAAATATATGCACTCTAAAATTGCTAAAACACTTGGGGTATTCAGATGTGGTTGTGGATTCTAGCGAGTGCATAACAATCAAAGGATATGATGACACCGAGAGGCTATCAGAAGGTACCATAAAGCTTCCTATTCAAGTGGGACAGAAAATCCTTGAAACCAAATGTCAGGTTCTGGATCTTGACCTCCCTTATAACATTCTTCTCGGCCGCCCATGGATTCATGCCATGCAAGCTGTCCCCTCCACTTTCCACCAATGTCTCAAATTCCCCCACAATGGCACCGAAGTCACTATCTATGCCGATCCTCGTCCTTTCTAATACTGTAGTTTTCTGGAAGGACACAACCAAACCTTCTGTCCGTACAATAAAGCCACCAACCAAATCACCCCAACAGCTTCCACTTCATACATTGACCCTGCCAACATCGCCACCACTTCATCACAAACACCTTCACCACCTGAGGTCAAGATCAAGCTCAGCGACCAAGGCTGCGGAGAATACAACCTTCATGGCACCTTTTGCGTGGGCTTATTACCCACTCCCAAGACATTTGGCACTCCGCACACAGAGGTAGCTGACACAGTCATCATCAAATGCAAACCCTCGCCCGTCTTTGAGAAAAAAACACCTTCTGGATCAGGACATACTTGAAGATATTTCATCCTGGCTTTACAAGGACGAGGAAACAGAACAAGACATCCCCACCATCCCAGCAAACAGTTACGGCAAAGGTTCTGAGATAGTCAAAAGCATGGGTTACAAAGGACAAGTCGGCATTGGCCTTCATGAATAGGGCATTGTGGAACCACTGCAAGCAACAAGGAACCCCTATACTCAAGGGTTAGGATATGGCCAACCACAATGCATCCTTAATACCGGCGAATGTATCTTAGCCGAGTTCGCTCCAGTTTCTCTAGACGTCGACCACATTAACGAGACGGACCTACAAGACTCCTTTAGTGACTTTGCCGATTTCTTCGCCTCCTCCATTTGCACCATCTACTCAGTCACTACTCTCGCCTCATCACCTAATGACCTACCATTAGTATACCCTAACCTCATCGACTAGGACCAACGAGGGCCTCCTATTTTGGATATTGCACCTAATGACGAAGCCATTGCTGAAATGATGGGAGTAAGAGATAACTTCCCCTTGGGAGACCACAGAGCTGGATACATCATGGAACTCAATCCGGCTACCTGTTTTGGGGAGACAACCCCTGCTTCTAGTCGCAAAAGTACAAAAATAAAAAATGGGTCTGATGGTGAAAACTGTTCCACGGCAGTATCAGATCCTAAAAAAGTAAAAATAAAGGATGTATCTCCTGGTGAAAACCTCCATGAGGCGCCAGGAGATGGAAGCATGGGCCTCCCTGAAATAGATAAGGTATATCCTGACAGATCACCTATCTTGGTTGAGCCAGCGCAGGAAATGAATCTAGGGACAGAGGAAGAGCCGAAAATCACATATCGAGCAGAATCTCTCAGCCTGTTTGAACAGGAGGACTTCTTGGCATTCTTCACACGCAGAAATCGCAACTTTGCATGGACCTACGCAGACATGCCAGGGCTAGATCCCGCCTTGGTTGTACATCACCTTGCAGTGCGTCCTGATGCCAAACCAGTCAAACAGAAGCTCTGAAAGATGAATCCTCAAGTGGCCCTTCTTGTCAAAGCAGAGCTTAAAAAGTTACTAGACGTGGGGTTCATACGTCCAATTGATTATCCCGAATGGGTCTCGAATCTAGTACCTGTTGCTAAACCAGATGGCAGAATCTGCTGTTGCACTGATTTCAGAGACCTCAACAAGGCCTGCCCAAAAGATGACTTCCCTCTTCCTAACATTGACATGATCGTGGATCTCACCGCAGGGCATGAGATGCTATCCCTCATGGATGGCTTTTCAGGATACAATCAAATCAAAATTGCCGAAGAAGATCAGCACAAAACCTCCTTTATCTGCCCATGGGGGACATACTGTTGGGTAGTAATGCCGTTCGGCTTAAAGAATGCAGGAGCTACTTATCAACGAGCAATGACTATCATCTTCCACGACCTCTTTCACCACATCATGGAGGACTACGTTGATGACCTACTCAGCAAATCAAAGACCTGAGAAGAGCACTTGGACGTGCTAGCCAAAATCTTTGACAGGTTAGAGCAATATAATGTTCGTTTAAATCCAAAAAAATGTGTCTTTGGCGTCGCTTCAGGCAAATTATTGGGATACATAGTCTCTAGACGAGGGATCGAGGTGGACCCGGCAAAGGTTAAAGCTATTACTGAAATGCCACCTCCAAAAAACTTGAAACAATTGAGAAGCCTACAGGGTAAACTATAGTCTATTCGCCGGTTCATTGCTCAACTTGCCGACAAATGCCAACCATTCCAGCATCTCCTCTGAAAGGATACAGCTTTTACCTGGACTACTCAGTGTCAGGATGCCTTCGACCAGCTAAAAGCATATCTGGCTACCCCCCCTATTCTATCTCCACCAAGACCAGGAGAGCCCCTCCTCTTGTATATTTCTACAACCGACACAGCAATTGGGGCTTTGTTAGCACAACACGATGAACAGGGAAAGGAAAGAGCCATCTACTACATCAGCCGCACCTTGATTTCCTATGAGCTTAACTACACACAAATTGAATGAGCATGCCTAGCCCTCGTCTTCACATCACAAAAGTTAAGACATTATATGCTCAATCATAAGACTAAGCTCATTGCTAAAATCGACCCACTCAAATATTTGCTAAACAGAGCAGCTCTCACAGGAAGGATGGCAAAATGGGTCATGATTCTCACCGAATTTGACATAGAATACACAGAAAGGAAGGCAATCAAAGGACAAGTCATAGCAGATCAACTGGCTGAGGCACCTATTCAAGCAGAGCATCCTACAATAGCGGAATTTCCAGACGAGGCCATCTTGACAATCACACCAGCCATAGATACATGGAAGATGTATTTCGATGGATCCTACACTCACAGAGGCTCGGGGACAGGCGTACTATTTGTTACCCCTCAAGGTGACACGATCCCTAAATCATTCAAAATCACATTTCCATGCACCAATAATGTAGCAGAATATGAGGCCCTAATCATAGGCCTCCGAATGGCCATCCAATGGAAAATAGACAAACTAACTATGTATGGCGACTCTCAACTAGTCATCAGACAAGTCAATAATGAATATAAAACCAAGGACGATAAGCTTCTTCCCTATAAGAAGATGGTCGATGACTTTAAAGATTATTTTAGTGACATCCACTTTGAGCAGACCCCAAGGTTAAACAACAAAGCGACAGATGCCATGGCCACCATTGGATCTCTGGTTGATATGCAGCAAGGCAGCAAGAAATGCGAGTTCCTGATTGAAGAGCTCCCCATCCCAGCATATGACGTTCCCCAATCTGAATTAGTGTGCGAAATCGTTGGTCCCTTATCCCCCTGGTATCAGGAAACTTACCTCTATTTGCACGATAACATCCTCCCCAACAACCTATCCCCATCACAGAAAAAATCCTTCATCCGTCGAGCCTCCTGTTTCATCATTGTAGGCGACACCCTCTACAAAAGGAGTCTTGATGGTACGCTTCTACGATGTTTAGACTCTAGGGAAGCTGAAGCAGCTTTGGAAGAGGTACACACAGGAATTTGCGGGGCACACTCAAGTGGACCAGCTCTTTCTAAGAAGATCCTAAGGACTGGTTATTATTGGCCCACTATGGACAAGGATGCACATCAGTTTATCAGAAAATGCCTCCCATGCCAACAGCATGGTGATCTCATCCACGCACCAGCATAGGAGCTGCAACCAATCACAACACCATGGCCTTTTTCACAGTGGGGACTTGACCTCGTAGGTAAAATACACCCTCCATCTTCCAACGGCCATAAATTTATAATAACTGCTACCGAATACTTCACAAAGTGGGTGGAAGCAATACCACTCACCTTCACCACAGGCATCCAAATCTCCAAATTCATTCTCCACTACATCATCTGCCGCTACGGTATCCCCCATTCCATTATCACTGATAATGGGAAACCATTTAAGAACCAAGAAGTTCGCACTTTGTGTGAAAAGTTTGACATCAAACACCGCTTCTCCACGCCATATTACCCCCAAGGAAACGGTCAAGCAGAGGCTTCTAACAAAACCATCCTCCGCATCTTAAAGAAGACAGTCAATGAAGCTGGCCGCGACTGGCACCTCCAACTTAACCCCGCCCTATGGGCTTACCGCACTAGCATCCGTACTCCTACTGGAGCCACTCCATACTCACTAGTATTCGGATCAGAAGCCATTTTACCAATAGAGGTTGAGCTCCCGTCCCTCCGAGTATCATTGCAAAATATTATATCTGATGAAGACTATCGTGTCGCAAGGTTGCATCAACTTGAATTATTGGATGAGAAACGCCTGAATGCATTAAATCACTTACAGGCATACCAAAACCGCCTCAGAAGAAGCTACAACAAAAAGATCAGAACCAAAAAGTTTGAGGTAGGTGACCTGGTCCTAATGGCAAATCAAAAGAACCTGCAAGAGCGTCCGAAGCAAGGAAAATTTGAACCTAATTGGCTAGGACCTTATGTCATCACCGCCGACTATGGGTCAGGCGCTTATCAGCTTGCAACACCCGAGGGGCAGCCTCTAGATGAGCCAATGAACATCCTGC
Source organism: Cunninghamia lanceolata (assembly GCA_027924645.1). Taxonomy (NCBI): domain Eukaryota; kingdom Viridiplantae; phylum Streptophyta; class Pinopsida; order Cupressales; family Cupressaceae; genus Cunninghamia; species Cunninghamia lanceolata. The sequence continues at coordinate 15,066,577 of BSBN01000606.1, forward strand.
ATCTCAAGCGATTCTATGCATAACCCATCTGATACCACAAGTCAAAAAAATCAAAAAAATCAAAAAAATCAAAAAATCAAAAACAAAAGCAAAAAATGTCAAAAAATTAAAAAAAAAAAAAAATCAAGAAAAAATCAGAGTGCAATAAAAACTTCCAATGGTGAAAATCACCTCGGTGACGCCTTGGATAGGTACCATGGTGAAAACCTGTTTCAGGCGCCATGCGTAATGGCCGGTCCTACCATCTAATAAGTCCTCTTTCCAGCATAACACTCCATACCCACACATCCCATGGCTTGAAATTCTGATACATCAAGTTTCTTCACCCATCCTGCACTCACTCACCCACCCAGAACCCCACCTGGGGAACGAGGATCCTTGTAAGCTCTCCTTTGTACAGTTCATAAAATCAAAAAATCCAAAAACATCATAAAATCAGAAAATCCAAAAACATCATAAAATCAGAAAATCCAAAAAACAGCAGAAAATTAGAAAATCCCAAAATAATCACCACAGGCATCAATCTCACATCCCACCACAATCATCTAAACACGTCTCAACCCTCATCACATCACATCGCCAACCATTCCCGCATCATCAACTCTTGCCAGAACTACATATTCATTTCACCCACATCTTAAAAGTACCTTGATCCCGTGGACACAGGGTATGTAGGTAGTCTGGAATACGAAGGATGTTTCCAGTACTCAGGTATCTAAGATGCACCCATCCCACCCCTTGGGATGGTTCCCAAATCACTGAGCTTTCTAGATCTACGAAATGATATGCATGCTACACATACCATTGAAACAGCGTCCCTCGCGCAGAAATCGTCAAGCAACATACCAACTATAAGTCTTACATTTGGCCCGAATGTTTCTTTTGCCCATCTTCCACAAATCCTCTAATCAAACACCAATAGATCTGTGTCCTAGGATATGTCTTTCCTACGATGGACAAAAATCTATCATTCTATCATCACGTCTCTTGGCAAGAGCACACAAAGGCTATTTGTATCTTTCGTTGGTCTTTTTGCTTATTGATTTTTATCTTTTTGTCTCACTCCAAGAGAACTCCAAAAGCTACCTTGATCTCATTATATCATGGTACGTAGCGGATAGCCCTTGGAGTGGACATAGTCATTGTTTCAGTATGCTGTGCTTGTGGGTTGGCTTCATTACTCCAAGAATAGTATTCATATCTTGAAGTTCAGGTCGGTTCTAGCATGATGTGTTCTATTTGCATATATAGGTACAAAACACCTTATATGCACTATACACACTCACTGCTATGAGTCCCCTTCCTCCACTCGACAAGATTATACTACATTGGGCATGCATGAAACCAACCTATTGTTTGTGGGTCTAGTCCATGCAATCATAGGATATACATCATCACCTAGGTCATTTTATACCTTTGTGAATTGTATCCTACATTGCTACATTAAACTAAGAAATGCTCTCAATTAATTTTGTGCAACTATTGATACTAGCTCAACATCATCATCCTAATCACTCAGTCAACCATCCCATATGGGCCTAGATTTGATCAACATTTTGCCACCCCACCACCTAATCTAACTAACCCCACCTTCCCACCATCTCTTCACTTAACACATCTTGAACCAACCCAAACCCCCCCTCCACCCCTCAATGACGTGGTGTTTCTATGATCTAGCAATCCCCCAATTTCCCCACCGCCATCCCCTAGACACGCCCACCCCTATCATCCCCCATCACCTAACACGATCCTCCACAGTCTTGCCCCTCAGGGTCTTCACAAGGAACATCATGTATATCAGGATTAGGACATATCACCTATCACCTAGTTTGCATATCATTTTAGGTTCATTTTAATCCATTTGTATATCATTTTAGGTTCATTTTAATCCATTTGCATATCATTTTAGGTTCATTTTAATCCATTTGCATATCATTTTAGGTTCATTTTAATCCATTTGCATATCATTTTAGGTTCATTTTAATCCATTTGCATATCATTTTAGGTTCATTTTACTCCATTTGCATATCATTTTAGGTTCATTTTAATCCATTTGCATATCATTTTAGGTTCATTTTAATCCATTTGCATATCATTTTAGGTTCATTTTTCCATTTGCATTTGAGGTTCATTTTAATCCATTTGCATCACATGTTAGGTTCATTGTAATCCATTCGCATCATATTTTAGGCTCATTTTAGTCTAGTTGCATCGCATATTAGGTTCATTTTTCATCCATTTAAAAATCGCATAAGACATAAATAGATTCATTTTAGCAGCATATCATTAACATCATATCACACTCATTTACCACATAGGCACATCATAAACATTAGAAACATCATCACATTGCATTCCATACATATAAATAAACAATTAAGTTTCATTACAGCATCATCATCATTGAAACAGCATATCATCTAGCAACATATACATAATCCCATACACCATTATCCATAATAAATGTTTGTTAGTCCACATATTCAGTCACATCATATAGTCCATAAAAAATCACTAACACCATGCATACATCATAAAAACATAATTGCATCCATCAAAGCACACACATCATACATGCACAACATATAAAATATAACATATGCATCCATCACATAAGCATCATCACAATAGAATATCATAAGCCATCAGAAGTTTCACATCATATATAATCACCGCAAAAAATGTACATCTCTCACATCATCAAAAAAAAAATAAAGTGTCCTGATACAATGCCTCCAAGGGCTATCATGATATAACTCACATCGAGGATCCTCTCTCTAAGGGGGTAGGAGATGATGACCCGGGTCGAGCCTGTGATCCCGATGGCGGCTGTGCCTGTGGCGCTACTGGTACCTGGGGACCCTGCTGCGGCACATGTGAGGGTGGAGGCATCATCTGCTGTACTAACTGCATAGATCTCGATCTATGTGACCTCGATGCCCCCGACCTGCTGACCTGGCTATAACTCAGTGCTCGCAGTGCTGCAGGAACGGCTGCATAGTATAATCCCTGATAGTACTCCGTACGTGCTCTGGCCTCTGCTAGCTCTCCCTGTACCTGAGCCATCTATCCCTGTATCTGAACTACCTGTCCCTGTGCCTGGCTCAACTGCCCCTGTATCTGATGCGCATGTGTCTGAGCTTAGGCCAGCTGAGTCTGCATCCCTGCCAATATCGGGGCAAGGCCCCCACCCATAGCCTGTGCACTGCTCAACGCAGTCTCTGCCTGCTGTGCTCTCACCAGCGCTGCATCCTGCTCTATCCTCAAGTCCTCCATATCCTCTCTGGCCTGAGCCAGCTGAGCCTCTGCAACTGCCAGCCGCCCATCTACTCCCTGCAGCTGTCCCAACTCAGCCTCTCGACGCCCCAACGCCTCCTCTAGACTGGCCACCTGAGCACGTAGTGTCTCTATCTCCTCCATCTCATCCCGTGGCCGTCGTCGAGGCATCAGCCTCTCAACCTCTACCTCCATCGCTACCCCTGAGCTCCCTGCCTTGACGTCATGCCTACCGACCCGCAGCTGCTCCACCCGTGATGGGGATAGATCACCCTGCTCTATCCTCGGCCGACCACCGCGTCGTCGTGGTGCTCTACCCAGCCGTCCACCCCTAGCCTGGACCTGCTGTCCTGAAACCTGCTACGCAGGAACTTGCTCTGCTGGACCCTGCTCTGCTGGAACCTGCTCTGCTGGAACCTGCTGCGCGGGAACCTGCTGCACGGGCACCTGCTGAGCAGGAACCTGCTGTCCCGGAATATCCTGCCCCACTGGCCCCTGTCCCGCTATCGCTGCCTCCCCCTCATCCACCAGCTGACTATCTCTGGCGATCACCCTCTCTGATCCATCATCCATCACCTCTACAATAAAATCTGCAATAACCTCATCACCACCCCCATCTGGATCGTCCCCATCTCCCTCATCCTCTGACACCTCTGCTACCGGATCTGTGAATCGAGTGGGCCGATGTGTCTGCCACCATGCATCATAGGCGGGTGTAGTACCTGCATCTACCACTGTACTCCTCCAATCCCACTAAACTGGTCGTAGTGCTGCCTAGTCATTCAGCGCAACCTGTGGCTGTAATGCTGTGGGCCAATAAGCTGTATCTCGCGGCGTCCGCGCATATATCGCCATCTGGCGAGGAATATCCTGAACCAGTCCAAACTGGCGCATAACCCGTATATGGACGATAGACCACGCTGATCACATCATCCAGTATCCTCCGCCAGTGGCGGACCTGTCCAGTATAAGTATAAATGGCATCCCGATATAAGAACACAAATGCCTCAAACGGCTGCCGATAATAGCCGCAGATCAGTCGAGTCACAGGGATGTGCTCCCAAAGCCATACGTGTAGTAGTGTAACCCCAGCAGATAAGGCCCTATCATACAGATAAATGACCGTGTGCATCTCATGTAGCAGCTGTGCTAGCATCACTGGCCCCCACGCGTAGACAACATCATGCCCCACCATCCCCTCAATCACCCCTCCCCACCCCACAGGAAAACCTCTGCCTCGCCTATCCGGCAGCACCACACCTCCAATCAATGCACATAGAAACAAGGAAAAGGGATCTGCACCCGCTACCAGTGTCCTATCGTAGTCCATCTCTCTCCTGTCTGCGGAAAGCACCACGTGCTCTGCTCCGAACACTCTGATCAACGCAGTTCGCCCCCTCCTCGTGTCATACCTCACACGTCGACCATGAATCGATAGCTTGAGGATGCGATAAACATCCTCAAGTGTGATGGTCATCTCCCCTGTCGGCAGCAAAAAGCTGGAGGTCTCGCTGCGGTATCGCTCCACTGTGGCCGTCATCAGAGCTCTATGAGCTCGCAGCACTGGCATCGCTACCACCGTCCACAGCCCCAACCTCGCCAGTCAAGGCCACCAAGCCTCATCAAAGAGTGCCATCACGGGTCGTACTCGTTGCTCTCGCGACTGTAGTATAAACCGCTGTCTCCTGCAACCACAACTTCTTCGATTAGATACTAACTCATTTTCCCCCACACCCTTCCTTCTTCTGAATGTCTCACAGGCCTCAATCATGTGGCCCCGCATAGACAGTCCCTAGTGCTATTTTAAAAATAGCGCTACTTCACCCTACCCATAGCGCCAATACATAAATGGCGCCACTGCGCTCCCTGTATAGCGCCAATCAAGACATTGGCGCCACTGCGAGGCATATATCGCGCCAATATAGACGTTGGCGACAAACCAACTTTTTGCATCAATTCCAGTTTTAGCGCTAAAACTTAGCATAGCGCCATTCCCCAGCAACGCGCCAATCCAGAGGATGGCGCTACACGAACCATATTATGGCGCCAAAATGCCATATGTTTTCTTCCAAGCCTTTGGCGCCAATCTAGGGGATAGCGCCAAAAATCCCCCTAAATGGCGACAAAATCACCTTAACCTACCCTGGTGAATAGCGCTAATCCGCAGGATTGCGCTAATCCGCCTTGTCTATGGCGCCACGCGCTCCTAACCCATTTCCCGAAACCCAAAAATAAGTACGTAAAATAAAAATCACAAAGAACGGGTTAGGCCCTACCTGGGGTCCAGCCTCGGGAGACCGCCCGACCTCTCGGAATCGCTCTGAGATGTGATGAAGTCGCGGGAACTGTGGGTTGCGCTCGCCCATCTCTCCTTTGTCTTTTTCTTCTAGAAGGTCAAAGTGTGCAAATGTGGCACTCTTTGGGCCCACTTTTCCTAATATAGTGGGCCATGTCCTCCCTCCATCCCTTTCTTCTCCCTCCAGGGTGCAGATCCCAGCCTTTTTCCTCCGTTTTTCTTCCCACCATCTTCTTTTTCCATCACCTTCGCTTTCGTCACATCCTTTCGAGAGTTTACCTGTAAAATCGATATTTTTCCCGCCAACCTCTCAAGGGGGCATCCCTTATCCATCTCACTCCTTCCCGGCAGCTGGGGCATATTTTTTCTTCGACCTGACGCCACTTCCCTCCTAGATCCTGATGCCACGTCAAAGAGGGGCAAATGTAGACACCTAAAAATGTCTCGACCACCAAACTGACTCCCGACACCCCTAAACTTACCAATTCCCTTTCCAACTAATTAATTAAATTTCTATTTAATTAATCATCCCTTTCATCTTCTAAATCCACACCATTTTATCCCCAAAATTGAATTAATTTTATTAATTCAATAGTCCAAACCTTAGCCAAAGTGATTTAATAAATATGCAAAATTTATTAAATCAATTTCCCATTTTCCCTAAATCCAATTAATTAGTTAAAACCATGTTAACTAATTAATCCAGCCTACTAATTAGCCTATCCCTACCCTAGACAATTAAATAGCTATTATTTAATTGCCTACTCTAGCCTATCCCATCCTAGCCTTAGGATTAATTAATTAAATTAATAATTAATTAATCTTAACCCCCCTCTAATCCCTCTACTAATTTATTCCAGCCATATTAATTAGGTTAATCACCCTAATTAAGAAAGTCAAATCCCCATTAGCACTTCTCTCCACATTCCTCAAATTTAAAATTAAAATAAATCACACATCACATTTACTCCTCTTACACATGTCATAACTCTCTTCCCCAAATGAATTTTTAATTCATTTTACCCCTCCCTTTGTGAATTTTTAATTCACAAATAATCCATCTCACCAAACCTCATTTATTCACCCCTTTCCCAAAAATGAATAAAAGATTTACTTTTATTCCTAACCCTCCATCTTCCAAGATCAAATCTAGGCCCTCCACCTCACTTTTATCCTCCACCATTGATCTCTCCAATCAATCTCCACCCTTGGATCAAAATCCTCTCAAAAAGTCTATAAATACAACCTCTCACAAGTCATTTTCATCATCCATTTTCATGCAAAGTTACCATGCCAAAATCACACTTGAGCTTATAGTGAGTTGCACATTTGAGAAGGCATTTCACATTTGAATCAATAGTCTAGGGATAAATCTTGGTCTTGGGAGCCTCTCTTGGGTGCAAGGGCTCCTCTTTCCCTTGATGGGATTAGGTTTTGCATGAGGTATAATCTTATGTTTTGTTTACATTTGGTTTTGTTTTTACCTTATTGCTTTTCTCTAATCTACACTTATAACAAATACTCTTTGCATATATCCTAAACATATACATGCAGGACTCTCCAAAATGTTTTATTTGCTTGAACAGATTCCATTTGTATATATCAGTTTGTATATCCATTTTTTATATCAGTTTTGTATATCATTTTACATACAAACCTAAGACATCTATTATCCCCTATCACCTTTAAACCTTCCATCATACCCACTTTTTGCATCTGTCTATACCTCATACCTTTTATTCATCATAAGTCATCTTTTGACTTCAAACTTGTCACTTCGAGTTTTGTTCATCACTATAAGTCTTATCACTTGTAACTTACCATTTTTTTTTTTGCATTTATCTATTGTATGTATTGTTTTGCATATGAAATATAACATGATATACAAATAAACACAAACTCCACCTACTTCCAAACTTGTATTTAAAACATCTTCTAGTCCACCTTTGTACAACTCTCAATGCATTTGCTTTTGTATATTGCCCACTCTTATAAGCGTATTTCCATGGGCCCCACCATTTGTAAATTCTTTCAATCATTTTGAACCTTCATATTGTACTTAGACTTAAGATACAAATCACTCTCAATGTGGGAATAGAAAGAAAACAAATTATAGGATTTAGACTTACCTCTGAATGAAAGCACGTACCCTCCTTAGATTTGAACATCCACATTAGTTTTTTGTATGTATGTTTAATATGCATAAGATTTATACATACAAAAATGTGTAACAAAGGATGTAAATTTCAACCTCTTAATCATGCATTTGGTTGTACTTTTTCTTGTAATTAATGTTGTAATCTCTAAGGCATGATTAAAATAAATCTGATACATTAATAACATTAACTTGATTAGGCCACTAGAACATGCAAATTAATCACCTATACTTATGCACATTCAATTCCTTCCAAACACCATTAATAGTGATTGAACCTGCAACTCGTGGAAAATTTCTATTTAAACACTTGTGTAACAACTAATTTTACATGAGTTAGGTTTCAAAAACATTCTGTAAATATGACAACTCTCATTTGCCTTCTTAGATCTAGGCGACAAACCACTTTTTTTGGTCAGATTTCATATGGTTGTCTGAAAGGACTAATTCTATGGCATAGAAACCTCGTGTTTCATGAATTTGAACTAGAAGCTATAAAAATGGTACTAGGTAAAAGCTTCTTGATTGATAGGGATAAGTATATAGAGTCAATTCAAACATTGTTTCATGGTTTCTTGCCTTCGTTCTAGACTTAAGGATCAACAAGGTAGAAGTCCTCTTGTTTCTATAGGACCTTTTCAAAGTTGATTATAGACTTACATATATTGATGTTCTCTTAGCAGCTGACCTGGGAATAAGTGTACCATGGGCTTTACAAATTTACCTAGCTAGCATCCCTAGTGCTCAATTCATTAGACTGCCATTTCTTATGCATCTTCTAGACCAGGCCTTAGCCCATCACTGATATTGGGCCAAGGTTGGCCTCAGTTTTCTACGGTTGTTCCAAGGATTGCAAATATCACAGAACTTAGACTGGATTATTCATTTTGCAGACATAGTCAGAATCAACATTTTCTATGGAAATCCCCTAGCTGTGTATTGTTTTTTTGTGAATATTTTGGTCTTTTTGTTCCTTACCATGACTTCAAATTTTGACCATGGCATTTGTAAATATGACCCTTGTTGATTGTACATACTTTTCTTGTATACAATATAATCTATAGCCACCTTTGATGTGTTTATATGATCACAAGTTTCTTTCCTAGTTAATTCCTTTTTGTATTTGTACCACGCAATCTCATTTTTTCAAATTAGTTTTGGATTCTTGTTACATTCAATTCTACAATTTTGACCATATGACATTATATCATTCTTCCCTATGTTTCATTTCATCCTATTTTCAAATCTGTATATGTATGTTCTCACTTATGTATCTCAAATGCATGTTGAATAATTGCATATATAAAACTAAGGGAAGTAAGTGTGGACTCGAATTTAATTTAACTGTTGTTTATACCCAATCGGGTCTACTTTGTACCTAAAAGGTTTTGACTATTTCAACACATATGTATATCTCCTTTTGGAATATAAAATCTGAACCATCCCAGTAATACCAATCCAAGAATACATATACAAAATAAGTTCCTAAGACATACAAAACTCCAAACATCACATACATACAAAACTCTCAACTTCACATCTTAAAATATTTCACTTTGTTTTGCAATTTTCCACTAGGCATTATAATTTTCAACATTTTTACACACTTGCCATTTTTTCCATACCACCCCACAAAATTGAAAGCACACCCACACAACCAAAATTGAAAGCCACAGGAAGGGTCCTCATTTTTCTAAAAGGTAAAATGGGGCATGTTGTGAACATCACAACAACTAGCAACCAAATAAAACAACTAAATTTAAATCATTAAAGAAAACCAAATGAAATAAATTCATAACTTCTAACTTCCTCATACGTAAACCATTATTTAATTTAAACTAAATGTATTCAATAAGGTATATGAATCTTTCAATACAGTTTAAGTGTGTGCACGTGATTAATAATCCTCATCTTGAAAATGAGTTGAAAACACTAGTGACTGGTGTTAAACTACATAGTTGATTTCATCCCTCATAGCCAACCAGATAGAGCCTTCCTTCCAGCAAGCATTCATAGCCCTAGCAAGGTTATCGTTGAAATTCTCCTAAGTAGAGCCCCACTACCAGCAAGCATCTATAGCCCTGGTAGAGTTGCTTAGATGGCTTAATTTAGATTTTTAGTATAATCCTTCTTTTTTTATTATTATAATTTGGTGTAACATAGAAATTCACAAGATATTATCATTGTAAGTTCATGATGCAAGGTATGGTCACTTTCTAAAACTAAGATAAGAATTGCAATGGTAGCAAGTGAGACCTCTGATTTTTTGCTTAACACCTACACTAGCATGTTCAACAAACCCAAGGATTTTAGGTTTGTCATTGTGAGAAACTTCCCTTGAATACTCAATTCATAGTTATTGAATAAAAATTTTCACAAGCTAAACAATTCTCTACATTCATGAAAGTCACAATAAGTTACGCATAAGTTTCAAATGATTAACCTGAATTTTTCAAATTTTATGTTGTTTTCAGTGGTTATTAATCTACTCCTGCATTCCTCAAATCAAAACAAACATCCCTACTAAGGAAACACAACAAACAAACCACACCACAAACATACAAAACAACACAACCCAAAAAAAAAAAACACAACCAAAACAAAACCCCACACCCTATACATTTTCTATAGTATGATACATAATAAGGCTGACCCTATCTTTTAAGCTTGAAAATAGTGTTTCAGGTGTTGACAATTAACATGTAATGGTACATCTTCCCAAGTTAAGGTCATGAGCCTAAAAGTATTATCTCCTATTATTTATGCAACCTATAATGGACCTAACCATAATTTGTCAAATTTTTCATGGTTCCCTTTCGTTTCATGTGCTTTATCCGAACACAACAATAGATATGAAATTTTGAATGTTTTGACCATTGCCCTCTTATCAAACCACCTTTTAACTACAGCTTGATGTTTAGAAAATTTATCTATGGCTTGATCTATCTTCTCATCAAATTGTAACATCTGCACTAACCTGGCTTCCCTATGATCATCAAAGCCTAAATATTCATTAGCAAATCTCCAAGTAGGTATTCTTAAGTTCATTGGTAGTATGGGATCAGTCCCATAAACTAGATGAAAAGGTGCATTGCCTAGAGCAGTCTTAACCTTCGTCCTATCTACCCATAATGCATACTTCAACAATGTATTCCATTCTTTTGGATTTTTAACAATTAGTTTTTTTATGATATCCAACAAGATTTTATTAGTAGAATCTACCAAACCATTACCTTGGCGGTAATAATTTGAAGAAAACTTTAGAACTATACCATATTCAAATGCCCATTTAGAAAATTTCAAAGAAGAAAATGCAGGGCCATTATCACATACCAGAGAATAAGGAGCTCTAAACCTTGTGATGATATTCTCTACAAGAAATATGATAACCACTTTTGTAGTAGAAAACTTACATGTTGCCTATGTCCACCTGGTACAATAGTCTGTCACTGTTAGTATGAACTTATGCCCTACAGATGATGGAGGATTAATGACTCCAATGAAATCGAAGCCCCACTGTGTAAATGGCCTAGACTTAATGATAGGTTGTAATGGATTAGCTTGATTCTTGCCTTTTTCTATTGTAGTTTGGCATATATGACAACTTCAAATATGGTTCTCTATATCCTTAAACATGGTTGGCCAATAGTAACCAGCTCTCAAAATCTTATGAGTAGTCGCCAAATGGGAACCATGAGATATTCCATACTTCATGCAACTCTAGCAATACTTTATCTGCTTCACCTCTATTCAAATACCTCAAATATATACCTTCATGATTCCTTTTAGACAAAAGACCTCCTTGTACCATATATCTCTATGCCTTTATCCTCAAGGCTCTCCTCTAAGAAGACTTCATCTTGTTTGGATACTTTTTGGATATCAAAAAAGTGTTTAAATCATCATACCAACCCGATTCATCATTGACATTTAATACATATTGCTATTTCACCAAATTTGGGTTAGTATTGGCTATTGTCTGTATTAATGCCTGACCTCTAACCAATTTCATTGGAATAATCTCCATATCAAACTCTTGCAATACAGTGATCCACTTGGCTCTTTTCTCTCTAGGTTCATTTTGCATTAATAACATTTTCACCACTGCATCAGGTACTATAGCTTTCACTTGGCTTCTTAAAATGTAATGTCTAAACTTTTTTACTGCCCTTACTAATGCGAATGCCTCTCTTTCTGTGTCTAAGTATTTCAACTATTCATCCTTCAAAGGTGCACTCATGAAAACAATGATTTTTTCTTCATTTTCCTCTCCTTTTTATGTCAAAGCAACTGCAACTGAATGTGTGGATGCAAATGAGTAGATGTAAAATGGATTAGTATAATTTGGGCTAGCTAACACTTGTGGATCAGAAATGGCCTCTTTAATGTCTTCAAATGTAGCTTTGGTTACTAGTATCCATTCTATTTTTGCATCATTTTTTAGCATTGCATTTAATGGCTACACAATCTCTACAAATCCTATAATAAATTTCTTGACAAAGTTAATTTTACCAAAGAAAGACTTTTAACTCTTTTTTTACTGTTAGGCAATTGTAGCTTTTTAATTCCTTCTACTCTGTCATGATCAATGGATATCCCATTTTCAGAAATAATATGTCCTAATAATTTTCCAAATGAACATTTCTTTGGATTAAGAGAAATTCCATACCTTTTGCATCTCCTAAGCACTCTCCTTAAATCTTCTACATGAGTGGATGCATCCTTAGAAAATACAATTAAATCATCCATGTAAATGACAATACACTTACCTAACAATCCACGAACTAGAATGTCCATGGCTCATTGAAAAGTGGCACCTGCATTAATCAGACCAAAAGGCATCCTCTTATATGCATAATTACCCCATTTACAAGTAAATGTAGTTTTCAACCTATCTTCTTTGTCAACTAAAACCTGGTTATACCCTAAAAATCCATGTAAAAATGACATCATCCTAGCTCCATTTATGGCTTGCTGTACTTCATCTATTGGAGGCAATGGGTAATTATCTTTTTTAGAAGCTTTATTTAGGTTTCTAAAGTCCCAACATAATCTAATGTCTCCATTTTTCTTCCTTACAGGCACTAGATTTGCTACCCACATTGAATGTTGCATTGGATAAATTATGTTGGCAGAAAACAACTTTTTGACTTCTTCAATGATTAAAGACTCTAAAATAGCATTCATTGGCCTCTATTTTTGTCTAAATGGTTTTACCCCTAGTCTCAAAGGTATTACATGAGTTATGATAGAAGTATCATATGTTTCCAAATATTCATATGTCCAAGCTATCACATGCTTATATTCCTTCAAAACCTCTACAATTTCTTTTCTTAATTCTTTAGAGCAAGCGTTTCCAATTAACACATTCTAAGGACTTTGCTCTGTTCTGAGGTTGAAGGGATCACACTTAGCTCCATCAGTTTTAGGTAAATTTCTTTGTCGAACCACCCCATCAAAATAAAAAATCTTTTCCAATTCTATTGCTCCTTTAGGTAAGAAATTACTCTTTAGGCTTACCACATCTTCTTCATCCCAAGATATATCAGGCCTTTCTTGTTCATCAATGATATGAGTATCAAAGACCTCATGAAAAGTGAGAAAGTCTACAATTTGTTTGTCTCCTTCAAATACTTGGAAATGAGTGACAATGTCTGGTATACTAAGTATATTTACCAACTCAACAACAAATCTTTTTAAGCCTAACAATGTTAAAGGCTCTAAGGTACTAGCAGCAACTACTAACACATATGGTCTTTGATTCAATTCTCTAGGAATATGCTCAATTTTAGAGGCATCAAAAGCTTTGATTAAGTCCCATATCTGGTGTCTATAACTAACCATTTTATTGTAGTTACATGCATACTATTTCCTTACCTATTTAACTACTAATTTAGAGTCAACAAATACTTTGATCACTTTTACCTTCTTCTTAATGGCCATAACAAGTCCATAAACTAGACCTTCATACTCTTCCATGTTGTTAGTTGAAGAGAATTAAAGTCTATATGTTGCTAAAAATGATTTATCATTTGGATCAATAAGTTCAACCCCTGCTCCTACCCATTGTTTAGATTTAGATCCATCGCATTTTAATGTCCAAATATCATTTTTATTCTTTGGACCTTGATATTTTACCTTAGCCTTAGCAACCTTGTTTGTCATTGATTTTGCAACATTATACCTACTTTCATGTATCTCAATCGAAACTGTAGGTATACATGCACTCTCATTTTGTGGATCAAAACAATTAACACTTTTCATTTTCACTCTTCCCTTTAAATCTTGCATTGACTCATGTATATCCTCATGAAAACACAGGTTAGGATTTTCATGAATAAACTTTCCTTTTTTCTATCTCATCTCCTTTATGCATTTTTCTTATTGATATTCTATGATATCCCTGTACATTCCACAATTTTCTTTAGGGTGACGAGTGTTATGAACTCTACATGAAATTTTGTACAACTTACACTGAATTGGAGATTCCTATAGAATGCACTTTTCTATCTCTTGCCTTATGGTTTGACCAAATCTATTTACAACATTATCCTCTTCATCAAAAGAGTCACCCTCAAATGCAATGAATAAGGTTGTTTCATTATTAGTAGGCTTTGTCTTAAAGTTTAACATCAAGATTTCCTCTATCTGTACTCCTCTATTTAACACTCTATAAACACCTGGATCAACAGAGGTGTACAATATCTCATTAGTTCTGTTATACTCTGTAATCATGTGTTTCATTCTAGGTTCAACCTCTATCCTAATATAATTCAAGACACTTCTCCATGGTAACCACATGTGTGAAAAATTAGTGGTCATATATCCATTCAATGTTTTAGACCATTCCCTACTTAGTAGCATGCCATAATTAACGGGTATATCTACAACCTCAATATCAATAAACTAGCTTACCCTAGGATCAGAGGATAACTACATTTGAATGTGCAACAACTCACCTATCACAACTTTGGTAGATTTGGTACGAGTCAGTCTTAAAGCTTTGCATATTCCTAAAGGTATTACATTGGCTGAGGCTCTTAAATCTACCATGCAATTATGTATATTTCTTTACAACATTCTTATGGTTAATAAAAAAGGAGGAGCTTCCTTCTTTTCTGCATACATGAAAACATTAGTATTTGAAGGTTGTTCAATTTTCTTGTTTTTATCTTTGGACTGTGTCTTTGCTATGAACATCTAGGTCAACAGAAGTCTCCTCTGATACATATTCATCTAAGGATTTCATAAAGGCAGTCCATACTCCTAGACTTCTTAATAACTCAAATAGAGCTACACTAACCTTGATTTTTCTTATCTCTTCAGACAAATAGTTCATTAATTTTGTTGTTTCCATTGACTCTATTTTCCCTACTTGAACCTTTGGTGCCATCATCCCCCCAGTCCCATGATGATTAGCCTTTAAAATTGCATGATTATTACAAACATGTTGATTAGGAGGAGTATTGAAGTTATTAGGAGGAGTTGAGGTAGTGAAAGCTTACACTTCTTCTGGTTCACAAAATACTTCATTTTTAGTTTCAAAGGGAAACTAAAAGGCATCCAATACTAGGGCTGACTCTAGATACAAACTCTCACAATAATAAGGCCTACTCTCTATTATTTGATTCTCTTCTTCCCTAGTTGTGAAGGTGAAACTTTCTAAGACCAAAGCAGGCTTGAACCCTGAAGGTACTATTTTGTTCCCTTTGGGAATTAAGAATTTGGATGTAGGAGCTTGCACTTCAACTCTAAAAATACTAGCAACAAGATGAAATTGAGGACAATCAAGCTTACCATGTGAATTCATGTTATGAATCCTACACCAATTCTTTAATGCTACATTAGCCATTTGGACCTTGACTGGCTGCTTCAACTCTTGAATGTCTGGACTCTCAAATGGAGAGGCCATAATACAATTATTGGGTCACGTATTCCATGTCCCAGATGATTTAGGCTGACTCTGATTCCTATTGTTATTACCTCAAGATTTGTTATCTCCATTCTATCCCCTATTCTGTATTCCTTGCCCCTGATTATGATTTTGTCCTTGGTTATGACTCTGGTTTTGATTTGAACTTTGGCCTTCACTATAACTATGATTTTGAGTTTGATTTTGCCCCTGAGTGTTTCTACCATAAAAATTTTAATTTATTAGTTGAGTCATTTCAGTGGTTAATCTCCTTAGATGTGTAGTAATTTCCTTTATTTCCTCTCTATCATCTTGTACTTTAGCCACAAATATATCCTGAGGAGGTTGAAAGAAAGACTGACTGTTATTCTAATTAGTACTGGCACCATTACTAGTATAAGGAACCATAGTTTGAACAAGGGTGGGATTATACACTAGTGTATAAGTAGGAACTAGATTCAACAATGGAGTATGATGCATCAGCACACCATTCCATGGTTGTGCTTGACTTTGAATTCCATGGTTTCCTATGTTTAGAAAAGGATTACAAGTCATTTGCCTCATCTCTTGGTTCATTGCGACTACCTCCTTGTAAGCTTTAGACAAAGAATCTATATTGGCTTGTCTCTTAACAAACATCACCGTCAAAGGATCCAAGGCTGCATAATACATGGCCAATATTGCTTTAGGAGCTACTATTTAAGGGGTGACAAACTTAGAAAAGGATTTCTAGAACCCATCATTGAAATTTTCTATAAGTTCCCCTTCTCCCCTTTTAATTGTTGTCAATTTGTGATACAAGGTAGAAGGCTCCACTAGTCCTTTAAACCTAGACAAGAATGCCTCCACCATGATTTCTTAGGTAGTGACATAAGCATTTGGTAGATTAACATACTAATTAGAATCTTGTTCATTAAAGGTATATGGAAATAACCTGCACACCACATCCTGATGCTCTAATCTTGCTCTGAAACAAGCCTCTTTGAATATTCTAATATGATCTTCTGGATCTTGATGTAATTGATATTCAAGGCAAATCTTCTCAGGATTCTTTGGCATTTCATGATAATCATTAAATGATATAGGAGAATTAACATCAAAATATGCCATGACTGGACCTCGGGTGGACTAGGACCTCTAGATGGAGTTGGATTTATAGGCAAACCTAGGATTCTAGGAGGACTTGGGCCATTGGGATGTTCTGGATAAGGATTTAGTGCTCTAAATGAAGAATTATCAGGATTCACTATATTATGTATGTTAAAAGGAGATCAAGGATGAGATCCCAATGAACTTCCTATGTGTGATATTCTAGGATTCCAGATTAAAGGACTCATACTCTGTCTTCTATCAGGCAATTGCACGAAATATCCCCTAAACTAGACCTAGACCTAGTCACTTGACTACTATTATGAGCCATCTTTACACAAATCTTTTCTCAACTACAATCAAGCCCTCCTTTTAGCACCAAAAATATTGTTGATGAGATTTTTTACACACACACAACATAGTTAAAATTCACAAAAGAAGTTTAGCTATCTTGAAAGATATGTAGAATTAACTAGTAATTCTCAATCTCAAATTTTTGAAGGGTCAGTTCTTGACCACGTGGGATAAACCAAAAGTTTATTGTGAAGCTTTTATATTTAAGGGGCCTTACTAAGTTTAAGGATTGTATTACTGGTAATTATCGCTTATTATATGCAAATATCTCAAAATATGTCTCAAATCAATGATCCTTTACAAAAATTTATGCCTTTCAAGTCAAATTTAATACAATTTTGATAGAAAATAGACTTTATACTTCAAAACCTATGAAAATCATTAAAGATCTTTAAACTTTTCATGTATTCGAGAAGATCTTCCATAATTTCCTTTAGATAACTGTGTTTTAGCTAAATATTTATCAATTGTTGGAGAAAAGTTAGAAAGATTAGAGTTAGAAATAACATTCCAAATAGGTCTAAATGTTCTATTATCCACATACTAAAGAATACAGCAATTTAATCAAATTAACACAATCAAATCTACAAATGTAACATCCTTATCATTTTCATGAATATACATAAGAGATTGCAATCTTTTAAAGGACAATACATCAAATAAAAGTCTGAATCAGAACACACTTTGTAATAGATGCAGAAATATGAGTTTACCTTTATTCCAAGTATAAAGTCATACAAAATTTACAATGTAATAGTGACTTCTGTTACATTGATCCAAATCACTAGAAAAACTTACAAATGCTTTCACAAATACACAAAGGAGATAGGACATTCCACACACTCCTTAATATAGACACAGGTGACCTCCTTTCTAAAAACTAAAGAAACATCTTCTCTAGTACAACAGTTAACAATTACATCCTTAAGCTAAAAGTTCAAAACCCCTCTGTAAATAATACATGTGATAGAGCTTCTTATATAGACTTTGAAGGTTCCTTCTTGCTACGGTTACAAAATTAATCTAATGGTACATATTTGACTCCAAAAGATCTACGGTGGAAATCATTTCCCAACCACTTTGAAATATTTATGGGAATATTCTCCTTGCTATGAAGGTACTAAAAGGATTCCTTTTTCAAAATGTAGGCCTCTCTTTGACTTTCCCACGCTGAATTTGCCTTTAAACCAAAATAGTACAACTAATTAATTTATAAAATAGAACAAGAAAAACCACCACTATCATTAGCACTTTTCTTCATTCTTCCCCAATCTTCTTCAAGTACTCCGTATATTTATCTATGAATCCTACAACCACTTCATGATTATTTCTTTGACTTACAATCCAAGTGTATGTTTGCATTTCAACCATTTCCCTTAATGTTTTTACCATGTTTTACATTAGAATTTGAATTATGTAACAATATTCAATAAAATTCCTAAGTAAACCCAACTATTTGCAACAATTAACTACATTTTCAAATGTGATTAATCATAACAAAATCATGATCATACTATATGCATCATAACAGTGTTTTAGGATACATACATGTTTCCTTGACTAGCTTAACTTTATAAGTGTTGAGTCAAATTACCATTTCAGCTGTGCCATTATCTCCTTGTAATCCCGCTCACCTTTGAATTTCTATTCACCTGGTTTAATTCCCGTTCACTTTGCAATTCTCACTTAACAATGTGATTATGAAATTGCCTCATACGTTTTTGCCTTTATTCTTTTAGCATTCTGCATTCCTGCCATTAGTTGTGCATTTATTATAACAATTAATACATATGATTGAAATTAAGACACTTTTTCTTTTAGATTTTGAGTTTTCAATTTTGTATCAGTTAACTTTTCCTTTCTATGCATCACTATGCATATTACCTTTTTTTATACCACAACTTTTGTATTTTCTTCTTTGTATCTTACTTTTGTATATTGCTTTTATACAAACGATTGTGATACAAATCAATACCTATGACGGTTATATTATCGTCTGCTCTACTCTTATCTTGTATCTTCATTTTTTGTACCTTATAACAAATACTCTTTGCATATATCCTAAACATATACATGCGGGACTCTCCAAAATGTTTTATTTATTTGAATTGATTCCCTTTGTATATATCACTTTTGTATATCCATTTTGTATATCAGTTTTGTATATCATTTTACATACAAAACTAAGACATCTATTATTTCCTATCACCTTTAAACCTTCCATCATACCCACTTTTTGTATCTGTCTATACCTTATACCTTTTATTCATCATAAGTCATTTTTTGATTTCAAACTTGTCACTTCAAGTTTCATTCATCGGCATAAGTCTTATCACTTGTAACTTATTATTTCAATTTTTTTTTGCATTTAACTTTTGTATGTATTGTTTTGCATATGAAATACAACATGATATACAAACAAACACAAACTCCACCCACTACCAAACTTGTATTTAAAACATCATCTGGTCCACCTTTGTACAACTCTCAATGCATTTGCTTTTGCATATTGCCTGCTCTTATAACTGTATCTCCATGGGCCCCACCATTTGTAAATTCTTTCAATCATTTTGAACCTCGATATTGTACTTAGACTTAAGATACAAATCACTCTCGGTGTGGGAATACAACAAAAAACAAACTCTAGCATTTATACTTACCTCTGAATGAAAGCACATACCCTCCCGAGATTCAGACCTACACATTAGTATTTCCTATGTATGTTTAGTATGCATAAGTTTTATACATACAAAAATGTGTAACAAGGATGCAAATTTCAACCTCTTAATCATGCCTTTGATTGTACTTTTTCTTATAATTAATGCTGCAATCTCTAAGGTATGATTAAAAGAAATCTAATACATTAATGATATTAACTTCTTTAGACCACTGGCACGTGTGAATTAATCACCTATACTTATGCACATTTAATTCCTTCCAAACACCATTAATGGTGATTGAACTTGCAACTCGTGTAAAATTTCTATTAAAATGCTTGTGTAACAACTAATTTTACATGAGTCAAATTTCAAAAGCATTCTGTAAATATGAAAACTCCCATTTGCCTTCTTAGCTCTAGGCGACAAACCGCCTTTTTCAGTCCAATTTCATATGCTCGTTTGAAAGGACTAATTCTATGGCATGGAAACCCCATTTTTCATGAATTAGAACTAGAAGCTATATAAATGGTACTAGGTAAAAGCTTCTTGACCAATATGGATAAGTATAGAGTCAATTTAGACATTGTCTCATGGTTTCTTGCCTCCATTCTGGACTTAAGCATCAACAAGGTAGAAGTCTTCTTTTTGCTATAGGACCTTTTCAAAGCCAATTATAGACATATAAATATTGGCGTTCTCTTAGCAGTTGACCTAGGAATAGGTGTACCACAAGCTTTAGAGATTTACCTAGCTAGTGTCCTTGGTACTCAATTAGTCAGACTACCATTTCTTATGCATCTTCTAGACCAAGCCTTCCCGTCACTGATATTGAGCTAGGGTTGTCCTCAGTTTTCTACGGTTGTCCCAAGCATTGGAAATATCACAAAATTCAGACTGGATAATTGTTTTTGTAGACATAGTCAGAATTAGCATTTTCTATGGAAATCCCTAGGCTATGTATTGCTTTTTTGTGAACATTTTGGTCTCTCTATTTCTTACTATGACTTCAGATTTTGACCATGGCATTTGTAAATACAACCCCTATTGATTGTACATACTTTTCTCATATACAATATAAGCTATAGCCAACTTTGATGTGTTTATATGATCGCAAGTTTCTTTCCTGGTTAATTCCATTTTTGTATTTGTACCATGCAATCTCATTTTTAAAATTAGTTTTGGATTCTTGTTACATTTAATTATGTAATTTTCGCCATATGACATTTTATATCATTCTTCCCTATGTTTCATTTCATCCTATTTTCAAATCTGTATATGTATGTTCTCACTTTTGTATCTTAAATGCATGTTGAATAATTGCATATACAAAACTAAGGTAAGTAAGTGCAGACTTGAATTTAATTTAATTGTTGTTTATACCCAATCAGGTCTGCTTTGTACCGAAAAGGTTTTGACTATTTTAACAGATATGTATATCTCCTTTGGAAATACAAAATCCCCAACCATCCCAACAATACCAATCCGAGAATACATATACAAAATATTCGCATAAGACATACAAAACTCCAAACATCACATACATACAAAACTTTGAACTTCACACCTTAAAAGATTTCACTTTGTTTTGCACTTTTCCACTAGGCAATATAATTTGCAACATTTTAACACACTTACCATTTTTCCCATACCACCCCACAAAACCAAAAGTGAAAGCACAGCAAGGGTCCTCATTTTGCTGAAAGGTAAAATGGGGCATGTTGTGAAGATCACAATAGATGGGTATAGTGATGTTGATAAAAGAAGCTTGGAGGAATCCACTATGAAATATCTAAACATCTTCAATAGGGCTCTTATTGAGATAGTCTCTAATCTCGTTGAAAGCCTAGCACATACTTTGAGCATTGGAAAGGAGACTGCTAGAGCTAAGGATATGGAGCTAAGAAAACATTTGATGACTAGATTATGTCTGGAAATTACTCCGAAAGAAGAAGATCTGATCTCCAAGGAGACTAAGGACTAGTTCAGAACAAAAATGAGGATGAATTTATTAATGATGGGTGAGATTGATAAGGTGGTGAAAGAAACAAAGGAAATTATTTTGGAAACTCTGAAGCAACACAATCTTATCACCATAGGTGTCAATGAAGAGAATGATGTTGTTAATGATTTATCAATTTTTGAAGTAAACTTGGGCCAAGAAATAGATAAAGATGATAGAGTGTTAGAGGAGAAAGAAGTACTTGTTGATGACTCTCAAATAGGTCCCTCATCAGCACAACAAATTGAGGATGATATCGACAAGGAAAAGGTTGAGGAAAAATCAATCATGGAAAATTCTCCACTAGAACAAGAAGAAGATATTAATAAAGATATGGATTTAGATTGTCCAAAACAAAGCCAAAAAGGAGTTTCTATTGTGCCAAGAGACACTGCTATATTAGTGAAGGAACTGTTAGAGAAAGAAAAATAGATTTTGGATGAGCCTGAATTGCCACATGGTCCAATAGAGTTGGATGCAATGTCCCCTATGCAAAAAATAAAATTGGCTTCAATTATACAGGCAAGAGTGAGAAAATAAATGTTAAAATATCATATAGAGGATAGTGAACTTATTGATGAAGCATCTGACATTTTGCAAAAGGTGATGCCTACCTACCAGAAGGATTCATCCTTGTCGTCAACAAACCATCTAAAGGGCCTAATAAACTATGTAAGTAAACAGTTTGAATCCATTGAAAAGTCTGCAGAAATAAAGGTTAGGCAAAAATTTGATGAGAAAAGGTTGGAAGAATTGAAGATAATGATAGCCAATGATAAAATTCTGTTAATAACAAATAGCAAACATTCAAGAAGCTGTGAAAGAAGCTAGTGATTTGTACAAATTTTATTTATCCTAGCCAAAAGTTACTCAGAGGATCAAAGACAAGATCAAAAATCTGGAACAGAAACTGATGTATATTTCCATGAAATTTGATCCCGCAGTAGAGTTAGTAAGCAATAAAGAAACTGAAGTCATTAGAATTCACAATAACTTGACTGACTTAATAAATCAAAAGTATCACATAAAAAGTAGAATGGGACAGTTAAGAAGACTAATCTACCCTAAGATGGACTTAATGACAAATCTTGTTGCAGAGGCTAAGTTAGTTGTACAAACAGATACAAATTCTGATCTCAAAAGGGTAGAAGCATTAGTCTTTCTCTTCAGTGGACACATTTAGATTTTGTATAATTCCAAGAAAGGTTGAGATATTGAGTGGGCACATATTACGAACATATTTAATGACATTCTCAAATACATGTAATATAAAGATGAAGATTGTACTTGTAAATATGCAGTAGAGTACATAATTGTTTTTTTTTTTAAATTTGACAAATTTTTGGTTCCAGATCACACCCTTTGCCATTGATGTCAAAGGGGGAGAAGATCAGTGAAAAATGGATAAACATTACAAGGGGAGCAGTTAAGCATTTTTCACCAAGTGTTGCTATCAATGCCAAAGGGGGGATTTTTGGCAAGAGACACTGCTCCGGTATAGACTTGTATGTTGTCATTGATGGCAGCAAGGCTCAAAGATCTTATCACCATGACAAGAAGTGATAACTCTAGAAGGTCACATTGGAATTTAGGTCCGGTTGACAAATCTGATTGGTAGAAGTGGCTAAATATGGATATCTATAGAGTAAAGGATGGTCAATTTGGGTATGATGTTAGTAATTGTTTGGCGGTGTCATGCTCTAGAGATTGAGTCCTAACTTCTTTTGAAAGTCATTTGGAAGAATTATCTAAGTTTAGGTGAACAGAGGTATAGTAGAGATAGTGAACAGGGCACATTTTAATGGTTTGCATTTATCAACAGATGAGTATTTTATTATGTGGTTTTAAGGTGTTGTAAATACTTGTAGAGTCATGAGATCTGAGGTCCATTGGAAAGATAGTTGTAAGATGATGAGTATCGGTATAGAGTTTGATAGAGATAGAGTCTAAGTTCTGATGGTTCACATTCCCCCACAAGATGATATCATGCCCTACAGTTGTGAGGGTAAGATTGGGAATGTGTGAAGAGTCCTTGATATGATTTTGGAAGTGTTTTG
This sequence comes from Cunninghamia lanceolata, assembly GCA_027924645.1. Classification (NCBI taxonomy): domain Eukaryota; kingdom Viridiplantae; phylum Streptophyta; class Pinopsida; order Cupressales; family Cupressaceae; genus Cunninghamia; species Cunninghamia lanceolata. The sequence continues at coordinate 15,090,375 of BSBN01000606.1, forward strand.
TGATCCACAATAAAAGTTGTAAGTCAACAGATGAACTTCATAAGCATGCTCTTAAGGAACAGACTAACTAGTATAATAAATCATTGAGTAGAGAAGAGATAGTGTGTGAGTGATCTATTTAACTGATTGAATGATTAGAGCTGACCTATAAGAACACGTTTGGGGAAAGATTTGTGTCCGCATAACATATAGTGCATTGGATTGAGCCAGCAAGCTACATCTTTCTATGTACATGTTTCACTTCTTGGATGCCAACCTGATTATGGATCAAATCATGATATGGATATATAAGTGCAATGAATTTTGATTGAGGTGGTGTGGATGTGTGTGTGTGGATTGATGCAAATATGTGAATAGTAGAGCAGTGACACAAATCATTGATAATCAAGACTTGGGATTCATAATTTAGTTGCTAAATGACTGCACCCTGGCATAGTGACAGATGCTTATGTAGTATTCAATTTTCATGTACAATTTGCTTTATACTTTGTAGTGACCCTTCTTCATCAAGGTAGTGAGCCTGGCAGTGAGCCTCTAATAGGGTTTAATAGCCCTTAGGGTTTAACAACCCTTATTGTAATCTTGCTAGGTTTAGGGTTGAGGCAGTGAGACTGCTAGACCTAGTTGTAGTTCGTGGCGGTGAACTAGCATGTTCCAGGCCTATGGAGTGACCAAGCCTGAACATCATTATTTGTAAAGATTGAAATATATATTTGAGAGCTAATCCTCTTTATTGTTTTTCCCTTTTTGGGTTTTCCATGTAAAAATCTTGGTGTCCATGTGTCATGCTTCTATGGTTGTTATTCATTTACATGTTGTGATCTAGCTTAATTAATTCAAGGAAATGGTTAAAAGACAAAGTTTATAGAACACTGATTCACCCCCCTCTTAGTGTTCCTAATATTCAACACCAAAAGGGTGTTCACTTTTCAATTTTCGTGAAGATCTGAGCTAAACTGACAAGTTATGTAAAAGTATATCTTTCGGTGTGTACAAGATATGGATATATGCAGATGACCCTTGAAATCCCACAAAAATCAAAGTGATGAAGTCATCTTGTTAAAAAGCCAAATGGGTGTCCAAATTCCAAGTTATGTAAGATTCTAGTAAAAAATGAGAAAGTTGTGCTTAGGTGGAACCAATCTGCAATAGGATATGTGACACTTTTGTATGTAACAGGATATGTCTAGCAGACCCTAAAATCCCTGCAATATCAGGTGAAGGCACTTTTTCCGGCAACATCCAATGAAGGTAATTTTTATTGTAATATCTAGTGAGGGCACTTTCTCCCATAATATCCAGTGAGGGCACTTTTTCTCGCAATATCTAGTGAGGGTACTTTTTCTGGCAATGTCCAATAGGGTCACTTTTTCTTGCTTTTTCACTACGAAGCACCCAGAAAAGTGACAAAAATGGGTTTTCACTGCCTGTATGGCTAATCAAAGAGCCATTAAATGATTAACAACTGTCCTATTCATGTGATGAGAGTTGTGGTCACCTCAAATGCTTATAAATAGGGGAATTTTACACTGAAAGAGAGATACCTCTCCATAGTGAGTTTTTGTCTTCCACTAGAAGATTTTCCTAGGTTTTCACCAAAAAGATGAGATTATTATGGGTTTTCATAGTAAAGCTATGATTGATCTAGGTTTTAACCAGAAAACTAGGATTGTTCTAGGTTTTCACTATAAAGCTAAGATTGTTCTAGGTTTTCACTATAATGCTAAGATTGTTCTGGGTTTTCATAGGAAAGATAGTGTTAGCTTTATTTGACTATTGCAATAATTGCAAGGCTTAGGGCAAAGCATGTATGAAGATAATTGTACTTGATGTAGAGGCATCCACACTAAAACCTTGACATACAGCATGTATGTCTACAACCCTTCATCATCATCATATTTTCTGTTAACATTGTCAGCATCATCACATTTTCTCTTGCCGACCGATATCCTCCTGCAGACAAACCTTCAACCTTTTGCCTGTCAGCAGCATCATCATATTCGCCTATCGGCAGCATCATCACATTCGGCAAGCGCAAACATCCTCCTGATGTTCACTGTTCATCTTACCGCCAAATGCTTTCTGCAGCATCATGATGTTCAACATCATGTTCATCAGTAGTATATAAAATATCCGGTTCCTCCCATATATCCTGATGACGACAACCTCATGCACCTTTCCTCCGATGCTTACGTCACCTTGATATCTGACTACTCAAACAAGCAGCATCAGGATATGACTTATCAAGTCATATTGAAACATCCTGATGATGATACCCAACTTTTATGCAGACGACGAATATTCCGCCGAATATCCTCCTCCCAATCCACTTAACTTCTCAATGCCTTATGCCGATACCAAAACACTTATGGTCAGCAGGATAAACCTTTATCGGGTGATATTTCGGAATGTCCTGATGACGATTATCTTGATGACGATGACATCATATGCAGCTCCTCCAATATCCTGCTGTCAGCCAAACATAACATTATCGGCCCGCGATGGTTTTTATCAACCCGATCTTCTACCTTATGCCGATACGCTCCTCCTCGGCAATACCTTGCGATGATGATCACCCCAATGCACATTCACCTTATGCAAACTACTACATCATGTTCACCTCCATCTACTCGGATGACGTCCGAAGTAACTGCAGGATATACACAGAAATATCCTGATGATGCCGTTGTGACGAATTTCCAACCTTAGCGAATTTCGATCCGCCGAACCTCCTGAGGTGACCCGATTTGCTTCCTGGACAACTTTCCAGACTCTAACTATCAGCACGACCTAGCACATACCCATGCTAGGGTTCTCAACACTTCTCGACTGCGATCCTGCAAACATGCATGCAAACAAACAGAAAATGCAAGCTAAATCCTAAACTATGGTACATAGCCATTCCACCGATTCGACGAATCAACCGGTGGAATGGATCAGCGAATCCATGAAACCACCAGAACAACCACATGATTAAACAATGGAATTCGACAGAGAATGAACACAAACAGGATCTCTTTATTGATTTCAAAAGATGCAATTACAATACTCTGTCTCTCTCCCTTTGTCTCACTCTCTACAAAGTCTGATCGATGATCTGCAATACTAACCGATCCTCATGCATAAATAGGATCTGCTTGCGAGTACTACCACTCGATTCCCAGCGGCTGGGAGCTTCCAAGCGGCTGGGAGGAGATCCAACCGAACTAACAACCTAAACAGCTGTCCAAACTATCTAAAAATAGTAAAGTATGGTCAACATGACCTTATTACATGCATTGGTCTTATAGCACCTTCTTGGAAACATTAACCAGACTTATAACAAACTAACTGCCTCATGGAGGCCAGCTGTCAGGTAGGTGCTCCTGCACCATACTCCCCAACAGAAAAGAATTCATGTCCCATGAGTTAGGATGTGGAAGTCCTCCACCTTTACACTTTGCCTTTGCAGTGTCTTGACTTGTTCCATCTTTGTCCTCTGCTGGCTCTCGGCTGCTCCAAGACTTCTGAACTGTAACTTGCTGTCTTGCAAGTAAATCCTCATGCCTGTCAATTTAGGCCCTTCTCTCACATACCTTGTGTTTGTCAGGTTGTCTTACCAGAACCTCTGTCTGAATACCTACCTCTTGAACTTCTGTAATGTTCAACTCTATCTTTCTTTCAACCTTTATAGGACAAACAATAGTCCCAACTATGACAACATCCTTGTCATTCCTCTCAACTGGTTGCTGTCTGCAAACCTGTTTTTGAACCTGCTGCTGACCTCTGTCAGTCAAAACTGAAACTTTCTTCAACCTGTTGTCCTTAACAACTCCTTTCCCGGCAATGTCCTCAACTGTCTTTATGCCTGCTCCTCTAGGCATCTACACAAATTCCTTCTTTCCCACTAAAATGATTTGGGCTGCCCCCTGTGCTGCAACATTTGCCTGCAATGGCATCAACATAATAGTCTTCCCATCTTTCTTGATGGTGTAGGTATTAGCATACCCATCATATAGTACCCTCCTATCAAATTGCCATGGTCTACCCAACAGTAGGTGACAACATTCCATGGGCAAAATGTCACACAAAACTCTATCATGATATGCTCCAATCTGAAAATCCACATATGCCTGTTCATAGACAAAAAGTGATTGACTATCACTCACCCAAGATGCCTTGTAAGGGTGTTGATGTGGAATCCTTTCCAAATGCAGTTTATCCACCATTTCCTGAGATACCATGTTGTCTGTTGAACCAGTATCAATGACAACCTTAGATACTTTACCTTTGCTCTTGCATGTGGTCTTGAAAAGAGCTCTTCTTTGCATCATATCCTTTGATGTCTGCAAACTAGTTCTCCTTAGCATCAATGCTTCTCCCTCCTCAGGATATCCATAACTGTTAGGAACTCTATCTCCTTTTGAACTTTGCACACTTTGCTCTACTTTCTCTTCTTGCACAAGTTGTACTCTCTTGTCATTCGTTCTATCATCTCTGGATGATGAACCTTTGCTTTCTGGACATTTGAAAAATGGATGACCAAACTCACCACAGGTGTAACACTTTCCTGAAAATGTAGTAGAACCTCTACCACCTCCAAATCTGGCTCTATTGCCTTTCCATCCACCTCTGAAATCAGACTGTCCCTGTCCTTTACCAGTGTCTTCTTGACCCTCATTGGTTTGCCTTGTTGTAGGGGCTAATCCTCTTCCCCTCATATTGCTGCCTCTTCCTCTCATGGACTTATCTTGTCTCCTATTCATCTTTTCTTCAATCCTGATTGCCATTTGGTAACAATCCTCCACACTCTTAGGGTTAGCTAAAACTAACTCATCCTGTATGTTCATTCTCAAACCAGCCAAGTACCTAGCCACCTTTTCTACCTCATTCTCATGATGACCAGATCTCATACTCAATTTATAAAACTCCTCAGTATATGCCTTCACATCCATTTCCTTCTGCCTTAAAAATTGCAGCTTCTTAAACATCTGAATTTCATAATCCCTAGGCAAGAATTTACCTTTGATCCTTGCTACCATCTTATCCCATGAAGTGATCTTTGATTTCCCTTGTTTCCTTCTCTCGGATTGTACATAATCCCACCATACCAAAGCATGACCTCCTAACTTGGTCTTTGCAATCTTTACCTTCTGATCCTCAGCAACATCTTCACATTCAAAGTGATTATCAACTGCAGCAATCCAATCCAGTAACTCATCTTCATTCAAACTTCCATTATACTTGGAAACATCAACCTTTACCTTAGGTTTATCACTTTGCACTGCCTTTAACAGTTTTGCAAATCTCTGGTCTTCAGCATCCAGATCTTCAGCTACCTCTTCATACTCTTCAACAGTATCTTCATCTTCTTCAGACTCACTGTCTTCCACTTCCCTCTTTTTGTTCTTCTCCAAGGCTACAAGCCTGGCTTGAAGTGCTTCAGCAAGCTCCTTCATCTTCCTCATCTCTCTGGCATGTTTTTCCTTCATCTCCTGCAACTCCCTTGCAGTACCATTACCTTTCGGAGGCATTTTGTCAACCTCTCACTCCTCTACCTCTGTCCTTTCAGTGACAGAATCAACTCTACCTCTGCCCTTTCGGTGACAAAATCAACACACAACAGCCCAGACCTTTTGCTGAGCTCTGATACCACTATGATGCAGAGGCATCCACACTAAAACCTTGACATACAGCATGTATGTCTACAACCCTTCATCATCATCATATTTTCTGTTAACATTGTCAGCATCATCATATTTTCTCTTGCCGACTGATATCCTCCTGTAGACAAACCTTTGACCTTTCGCCTGTCAGCAGCATCATCATATTCGCCTATCGGCAGCATCATCACATTTGGCAAGCGCAAACATCCTCCTGATGTTCACTGTTCATCTTACCGCCAAACGCTTTCTGCAGCATCATGATGTTCAACATCATGTTCATCAGCAGGATATAAAATATCCGATTCCTCCCATATATCCTGATGATGACAACCTCATGCACCTTTCCTCCGATGCTTACGTCACCCCGATATCCGACTACTCAAACAAGCAGCATCAGGATATGACTTATCAGGTCATATTGAAACATCCTGATGATGATACCCAACTTTTATGCAGACGACAAATATTCTGCCAAATATCCTCCTCCCAATCCACTTAACTTCTCAATGCCTTATGCCGATACCAAAACACTTATGGTTAGCAGGATAAACCTTTATCAGGTGATATTTCAGAATGTCCTGATGACGATTATCCTGATGACGATGACATCATATGCAGCTCCTCCAATATCCTGCTGTCGGCCAAACATAACATTATCAGCCCGCGATGGTTTTTATCAACCCGATCTTCTACCTTATGCCGATACGCTCCTCCTCAGAAATACCTTGCGATGATGATCACCCTAATGCACATTCACCTTATGCAAACTACTACATCATGTTCACCTCCATCTGCTCGGATGACGCCTGAAGTAACTGCAGGATATACACAGAAATATCCTGATGATGCTGTTGTGACGAATTTCCAACCTTAGCGAATTTCCATCCGCCGAACCTCCTGAGGTGACCCGATCTGCTTCCTGGACAACTTTCTAGACTCTAACTATCAGCACGACCTAGCACATACCCATGCTAGGGTTCTCAACACTTCTCGACTGCGATCCTGCAAACATGCATGCAAACAAATAGAAAATGCAAGCTAAATCCTAAACTATGGTACATAGCCATTTCACCGATTCGACGAATCAACCGGTGGAATGGATCAGCGAATCCATGAAACCACCAGAACAACCAAACGATTAAACAATGGAATTCGACAGAGAATGAACACAAACAGGATCTCTTTATTGATTTCAAAAGATGCAATTACAATACTCTGTCTCTCTCCCTTTGTCTCACTCTCTAAAAAGTCTGATCGATGATCTGCAATACTAATTGATCCTCATGCATAAATAGGATCTACTTGTGAGTACTACCACTCGATTCCCAGTGGCTGGGAGCTTCCAAGCAGCTGGGAGGAGATCCAACCGAACTAACAACCTAAACAGCTGTCCAAACTATCTAAAAATAGTAAAGTATGGTCAACATGACCTTATTACATGCATTGGTCTTATAGGACCTTCTTAGAAACATTAACCAGACTTATAACAAACTAACTACCTCATGGAGGCCAGCTGTCAGGTAGGTGCTCCTGCACCAGTACTCCTACTTTAATATTTTGTATTGCATAAGAATAAAGAGTTTTTTGTTTCATTGTTGTGTGTTGTTCATTTTGATGTTTGTTTCAGTAGCTTGTCAAAGTCCTTAGACCTTGACCTACATCAAGTGGTATCAACGATTAGGTTTGGAATTCCTTCAGGCTTTGGGATTGTTGTGCAAGGGACCCTAAGGAGACTGTTGTAGGTAGAGTGAAATGAAATACTTGGAACTGCAGAGGGTCTGTAGACATGGCACATCGAGTAAGAGGAAGAAGAGGAGCTACTCCAAGAGCTAGAGATGCAGCATTAGTAGAGATGTTGAGAGGCACCATATAGCTAGGCTAGACAAAATTGAAAGAACACAACATAGAGGAATACCTATAGAGGATGTGAGTGATAATGAGGAAGAAGTTAGTGAAGAGGAAGCAGAAGAAGGAGAAGATGGATATGAGAGGAGGTTTCTGAATGCAATGACAAAGATTTCCAGTAAACCCTGTGTAGAGTTACCTAGTTACAGTGGAAGTCTAAAACCAATTGAGTTGATAGACTAGATTTCAGAGATGGAAAACTATTTTGAGTTGGAATCTATTCAAGACCCTAACAGGGTAAAACTTGCAGCTACAAAGATGAAGGGACATGCATCTCTATTATGGGATAATATGCAAGTAGAGAGACAAAGAAAAGGAAATGAAAAGATTAAAACTCGAGAGAGGATGCTAACGAAGTTGAAGGAAAATTTTCTTCCTACAAACCATCAGATCACCTTCTTTAAGATGTTATAGAACCTCAAGTAGAGGGAGAAAAGTGTTCAAGACTATACCCAAGAGTTTTATAGATTGAACATCAAGGTTGGTCACATTAAAGATGATGCTGAGAAAATCTCCAGGTACGTAAATGGTTTTCATTATTCTATCCAAGATGTAATTAGCATGGTCAAGATTATCAACATAGAAGAAGCCTATTAATTTGCATTGAAGGTAGAAGAAAAGATCTCTAGAAGATAGAATAGCTCTAGTGGAAAAGGTAAACCCTCCAAAGGAAGAGGGCAGTCAAATATTGGACATGGTTCTTAGGATAAGTAAGGAGAAACAAGTTCTTCTTAGAACAGTACCCAAGGAGGTAGAGTAAGGAGTGATTACTTCCAAGGTAGAGGAAATTTTGGAAGAGGAAGAGGATTTAGTGGAAAATGTTTCCAATGTGGACACATTGGACATAGGGCATTTGAATGTACCCAAGTACAATAGAGCAATGATAAAGGAAAATAGACTAGTGTCCATATACCACAAGCTAAGGAGGAGAGTGTGGCTAGTGTAGCCTCACCAAAATTCAATGAAGAACATAAAGATGGGGAATCCTTGATGTTGAAGAAAGTTCTGCTAGTACTAGAGAAGGTAGAAGAGGAACCAGAACAACAAAGAAGTCTATTTAGAACTAGATGTAAGTCTGGAGGAAAATGTTGCAATGTCATTGTGGATAGTGGCAACACTAAGAACTTAGTGTTAGAAGAGATAGTTGAGTTGAGCTAAAACTGAAGAGGTTGAAACACTTAACTCCCTACAAGGTTTCCTGGCTACAAAAGGGACATCAATTACTGGTAAGTGAACAATGCCTTGTTAAATTTCACATTGGGAATTACAAAGATGAGATAATGTGTGATCTTATGCCAATGGATGCATGCCAAATTCTGTTAGGTAGACCTTTACAATATGATAAGAAGGCCATTCATAATGGCAAGAGTAATTGTATTAAAATCAAGAAGGATGGGGTTGAGTATGTGTTGAGTCATTTGAAGGATAAGGATGAGGAAGTTGAGAAAACCAATAGGGCTTGTCTAGTTACTGAAAAATAGTTTCGAAAGGAAATTAGAAAGGAGAAGGTATGTTATGCCTTCCTATCTCAAGCTGCAAAAATTATGACAACAAAGAAAGAGGCAGAAGTTCCCATAGAAGTCTAAGAGATTATGAATGAATTTAGCGAGATAGTAATGAAGGACTTACCTAATGGATTACCTCCAACTAGAAGTATAAGTCACTACATGGACTTGATACCGGGTGCAAGCTTACCAAATAAGGCAACATATAGAATGACACTTATGGAAAATGAAGAGGTGAATACACAAGTGCAATAGCTATTGCATAAGGGGTTGATTATAAAGGGCCTCAATCCATGTATTGTACCTCTTATACTAGCACCTAGGAAAGAGGGGAAATGGCAAATTTGCATTGATTCAATGGCTCTAAATAAGATAACCATTAAGTATAGGTTTCCATTGCCTCATGAATGAATTGATGGACTATTTGAGTGGAGTAAAGTACTTGATGCAGGCGCATCCAGTGGTGTAAGGGCAATCTTGCATCACCCAAAAGGAAGTTAATTCAAAATTTGTGCATTTGTTTTCATTTCTTTCCATAATTAGTGTTTTTGGTTTCATAATCTCTTGAATAATGATGTAGGACTTTTAGTTTTTCTAAACTACTAAAAATAGCAACCTACCTATTTTGGAAAGTTTAACTGCCATTTTAGGAAAGTTTACATTTGGGTACAGATTGAAGCAAAAACTTACATAAAGCTTCATAACTAAAATATAAGACCTTTGTTGAAGGAATCAAGCAAAGATCATTTGTGAGCTAAGAGATTAAAGTTTCTATTTTATGAAAAGCCCTTGAATTTTTTTCAAAAGAGATATCAGGCAATAATACATCCCATAACATCTTAAAAAGTTGATGGAAATTTATTTATGATTTTTGACGTGATAGTTCACATCACGAGCTTTCTGGTGCTTAAAATGGTTCATCAATCAGACACCTGGATCGAAAGTTATGCTTCCCGGAAGTGGACCTACTTTTGGAGGGAGTTGCAAATTTTGAAATTTAGCTGGAGGTAGCCAAAAAGTGCTATTTATGACTATTCTGGGAACCTTGGATAGTAGAAGAGTTAAGGGGGGAAGTGTAGAGTAAAGAATAGGTGGGAAAACATAAACCCTAGCTGATTTAGGGTTACAGAAGGTAGAAGATTCCATAAGCCTGGTGATGTGTAGCTGTACTGTGTTGCAATTTGTGGAGGATTGATTCATTTGATTGTAATTGAGATTTTGTAATGTAATGAGTTATCCAAATCAATAAAAGAAAGTTTTATTTTCTGTGTGCAATTTTTGTTGTTGTGTGTTTTGTGATTTACCCCCTTCATCAGTCCTTCAGCAAGACTGATTTGAAAAGTGGATACCACCAAATCAAAATTAGAGAGGGAGATGAATGGAAGACAGCATTCAAAACCAAGGTTGGACTATATGAGTTTCTAGTGATGCCATTTGGGTTGACAAATGCACCCAGTACCTTTATTAGATTGATGAATGAACTAATGAAGCCTTTTCTTGGAAAATTTGTTATCATTTATTTGGATGACATTCTGCTTTTTAGTAAAACAAAGGAGGAACCCCTGCTACACCTTAAGGTAGTTTTACAGAGCTTAAAGGAAGAAAAGTTACTAGTAAACATGGATAAATGTAGATTTATGCAGAGGGAACTAGTATATCTATGTTTTGTAGTGTCAGAAGAAGGGTTGGAGATGGACCCTAAGAAGGGTAAGGAAATAGTGGATTGACCTTCACCTAGAAACATGTTTGAGGCTAGAAGATTTCATGGCTTGGCAATCATCTATAGGAAGTTCATCAGATTGCCTGAATTGATTTTATTCATTGATTGTTCCTGGGAACACATATAAGAATGAGTTTTACTATCAAGATTTAACACCTAGAAGAGAACAAGTAGAGAAGAATAGAATATTAGAATTGCTCATCTTATGCTCTCCTATGCTCAAGTATTCTACATGATTGGAATAGCTCTTTGTATGTATTATGATGCTTATTTGTAGGTCTTGAAGGAAGTTCAAGTATCCATCTTCTATCTCCTTGTTGGTGCATGGTCTTGAGTCACCTACTCCAACTAAGGTTTCATATCTTGTGTTAACATTTACCATTTATATTCATTATTTCATCATTTATTTTAGATCTTACCTCTGCCCTCCTAGGGAACACACTCTTTGATCTCTAATCATTGTTGTAGTGGAGGTGGGAACACCAACATAGGGTTTGACTAAGGACAACCACTAAAACTAAAACAACCCTTTCTCTTCTTGTGTGTGTGCAGGTCGTATTTGGTGGAATCAAATGACAAAATGTGATAGGAAGCAAGATAGAAAATAACTATAGACATGAACATATCATAATATTCTATAGAACTCTAATTTTGCTCTACGGCACCCAGCGCCCTAGTTCCTCTTTGCCCAAAAACCCAGGTTCTAGTTCTTCTCTGTCCCTTGATCTCTATTGCTATCTCAGTTTCTCTGTAATAGTTTCTGATAGTCTTCTATTTATTGATCTTGCTCAATTAGGGTTTGTTAATTTGCCTTAGCTTGATTGGATGGATATGGTTAACACTCTTTTATCTAGCAAAGGGGAAAAACCCATATAGTTTCACTCTCCTCCAAAGGTAGAAGCCAAGCTTGGTTTGTGTTCTAATATTTTAATAAAAGAGGGTGTTAAGAACCCATGTTTAACCCTTCTCTTTACTTGGTTGGTATATTACATTTGGACGCATATGCTTTGTAAGTAATCTCGTGAGCATATTGTATTATCCCACATTCATGGGAAGTAATAGTTGTTTAGATTAGACTTAATATATAAGTACATGTTGAGGCCAATGAAGGCATCCACAAATTTATTGTATTGAGCTTGCTCAAAGGAGGTTTCCCCCTCGAAGTGGTGTGTAATCAATAAATTTCTTCTGTATTTCTATTATTCTAATGCAGGGGCATCCTTGTCCTTCTCATTTTGGTTTTGGTTTTTATTTTAACATTTTGGTTTTGTAGGTGAAATAAAGTAGATTTCTTCTTTGCAAACATTTTGGTGTGTTCGAAGCTCCTATCACCTTGCTATTTCATGTTCCTATCATATTTCCTTGGACCTCCTATTGCCACATGATGGAAGTTATATTTTTATTTAAGGCAATAAATTTTTATTTCTTTCTGTGGTCATGGATTTCTATTCTCTTTAGTTACAAATCACAAAAGCCTCAATTCATGCATATTATGGATGTCTCCCAGCTGGCCAATTTGGTTTTTTATTTAGAAACAACAATAAATCATTATTAAATTTTTACGGCAGATGATGATCATGTGTCTTCCTTCATTTTCCCTCTTTGTTGTCTGAGCTCTATCTTTGTTCTTTTGTAGTTGTATCCTTCAATGCTGCGATGGGTTGGACTATATATTTATGCATATTTTTGGGTAGTGACTTCTTTATTCTGCTTAAGCTTTTATTAACTTGGCGTCATGTGGCCATGGTTTTCATTTTCCATCTCTTTACTGGTGGCGTCAGTCATTATTTTTTGCTACAGAATTAAACATGGTGATCGTGGGTTTATGCTAGCTATCCATTTTTTCCTTTCTTGGCAAAGGCTATTGCTGAGCAATGGTTACAGTCTTTAATGTTGCATATCCTTGGCAGCACACGGGTAGATGAGGGTGACTTTTTTTTGTAGTTCGATGACTTGTGGAAGGGTGCAAGACAGAATGAAGAAAAAGAGAAGAGTAGATGACTAGAAAAGGAGATCAATTCAGATTGAAGAAGAATAGGTTGATTTAGAAGGAAGATATAAGCAGAGCTTGTGATTTTGTTGTGATATTATTTTGTTTGTTGTATATAGGCCAATTGTGAAAGGCCAATCTAAAACTTTGTAATGAAATAATTAAAATCAATAATCAGAATCTCTTTAAACTTGTTGTCACTTTCATTGTGTCTCCTATCTTTGGTCATTAAAATTGTGTAAGAAAGTGATTTTGTGAGGTGACTGGCAAGGTCGTGCCATCATATTTATATCTATTTCTATTATTTTATGCATTTTGCATTATATTGTTGTAGGACGTTCCTCTCATCAGTTATTAGAGCACTTTCTTGGGCTTGCAAGGTGGACTTTTTGTTAACTTTTTTTTCTCGCAGTAGCCTCTAGGCGTTGTGATTATTGCAGTAGTTCTTTTTTTGCATATGTATTGTTCATTTCAATTGTAGGTTCAGATCAGGGAATAATCCCTATCTACTTAACTGTGGGAAATGCCTAGGCATAGCCCTAAAACTCATTATGGGGAGTACCACAGGAACCCCAAACTAGCTGGCCCATTAAGAGGACTTGCCAACGAAAAGGGCAACAGCCCCTACCTAATTGACTAGTTCCCATCCATGAAGTAAACCAAGAGTTGTCATTTGTCACAAAGTGGTTATCAGTTTTACTTGAGCTGTGGAGTGAGGGGTACTGCCCCAATACGCAATCCATTAGATACCACTGGTAGCTGAGTGAATCCCCTGAACCTTTAGGAAGTTGAACATACCTAGGGCCCATATCAATTGACAGCCCGCAAATCACAGATTGAATCCATCTAGAGCAATTGGCAGATAGTTTCCAGAAATGATAATAATAATAATAATAATAATAATAAATGAATTTAATTTTTCAAAAATTCCATAAACCATATTTATATAAAATACTATATATAAAAATTAATATAATTATTTAGAAAATGTAATTTAAAGACTAAACATATAACAATTATTAAGCGGTCTTGTTTACTCTATAAAAAGTTCCTGACACCTATTCCATAAATCATACACAACAACAAACAGACAGAGTTACAAAAACTCTTTTTGAAATAGTTTCTATATAATTAAAAAATATAAAAAGTAAAGCACTATCTTTGCAATTAAAAAATTTCTATCAATAAAATCTTCTAATCTAATCAGTAATGGATGGCTCCTCATTTAAAGAATACCAAACAATTTTCCCCTTATCTTCCTTTCTTTAGCTCCATTTCCTCTCAAACTCCGCTAGAACCCCTAAAATTCCATTCTGCATATTTCCTTCCTTGAGGACCCTATCCTAAATCTAACTTATCGAAGCCAAAAATCCCATATTTGTCTATTTTTAGGGTTTGCCATAATTTCTTCGATTCTCACCTATTAGCCATAAAGTCTTGCCACAGTGTTCATTTCATATTTCTACTCCTTTGTCCCTCTTGGACAAATTTTTCCATTCATTCACCCCTCTTCTAAAATCCCCATTTTTTTCTCCCCTTTCCCTTAGAAAGTGCCCATGACCTAGTCAAACCCCAATTACCCATCAAAGTTTTTCCCAAATCCAAATTTTTCCTTACTGAAAAAGTTTATGTTTTTGTTTTTCTACCCATTCCCAAAAAACAAAAAAATGAAAAATAAAATAAAACCTGGTTATGGTTGTCACCAGCGTAAGAGCCAAAAGCATGGAGGATGAACTTGCAGCTCTCAAGACCAAACTCCAAGATCTTGATGAAAAAATCCTCAGCCTCAATCTTTAGCATTTAGCCATGAACAATATACAGCACCTAGAATCTTCTATAGACACTGGGTTCTCTTCTTCCCACAATTTTCATGGGCCAAAGCTTGATTTTCCTCACTTCAATGGTGATGATACGATTGGATGGATATATCGGGCAGAACAATATTTCAGTCTGCATAATACTTTTGATGTCAACAAAGTCTCCCTTGCATCCTTTTATTTGTAACATGAAGCCCTTTAATGGTTTTGTTGGTACATCAAGGCTCATGACAAGCCAAAATGGATAGATTTTTGCAAACTCATTTTGCAATGATTTGGCCCTAGTGCTTTTGATGACTTCACAAGAGCACTCACTAAACTGCACCAAATAGGCACTGTGAGAGAATATCAGATAGAGTTTGAAAAATTGGACAATCATACAGAGGGATTATCTGATGAATTCTTTAGGAGTTGTTTTGTCAGTGGTTTGAAGGATGCAATTTTCTCTAAGGTTAAAATGTTCTATCCAAGCACAGTGATGGAAGCCTTAGAATTGGCTAGGTTGGTGGAGGACAAGATCACAGCTCAACAACACTCCAAATCCAATTCTTTTCCATTCAGAAAAGTAGCTTCCCCATGACCTCAAATAATGCCAGCTCCTAGAACTACTCGTATCAAGCATTTGACTGAAGCAGAGATGAGGGACCATAGAGAAAAATGACATTTTTATAATTGTGATGAGAAATTCACTCGGGGACATAGATGTGTTGAGCAAAATCTATATCTCTTGGATGTGGATTTTTCACCTAAAACTAAAGTTTATGTAGATGCTCAGGATATCGTGGATGACTAGGTTGCCACTCAGTAGCCGCTTGTTGACCCTACTTCTCAGGAAGACCACCCAAAGATCTCTCTTCATGCTTTAGCAGGAGTCACCACCACACAAACCATGTGAGTTAAGGGTTTCTTCAAGAAGCTCCCTCTTACAATACTCATTGATATTGGTAGTACTCATAACTTCATTGACCCTCAGATCGCCAAATAGGTAGACTATTTTTTCCATCCTTACTCCAGCTACTATTGCATATTTGTCAAGGATTATAGAAAGATTGTGGTTCCATTAACAAATATGTTAAAAAAGGAATCTTTTATCTAGAAACGAGCTGCTGAGTGTGCATTTGAAAAACTAAAACAAGCTATGTGTACTACACCTGTTCTAGCTATGCTAGATTTTTCCAAGACCTTCACTATTGAGACTGATGCTTGTGGCAATGGACTTGGTGTTGTTCTCCTTCAAGAAGAACATCCCATTGCATTCACCAGCAAAGCCCTTTTTGGAAAGAATTTAGTACTCTCTACATATGAGAAGGAAATGATGGCTATTTTTCATGCAGTCTAGAAGTGGTGGCCATACCTACTAGGGAATCATTTTTGCATCAAGATTGATCACCAAAGTTTGAAATATTTCCTCGAACAATGGGTCTCCTCCCCAGTACAATAGAAATGGGTCAGAAAACTCATGTGTTATGACTATGAGATCACTTATAAGAAGGGTAAGGACAATATTGTGATGGATGCTCTTTCTCACACATTTGATAACCAAGCTTCCTGTTCAGCTATTTATATGCCTATTCCAAATTGGTTGGAATCTGTCTAGCAGGGCTATGTCAATGACTCTTCATTATCTCAAATCATTCAACAATTGGTCACTAACTCTTCTATTGTACTACATTACTCTTGGGATGGTGCTTCTCTATGATACGAGGGTCACTTGGTGCTTCCTCAAATCATAGATTTTTAGCAGGCTGTCTTCTATGAACTCCATGCTTCTCCATTGGAACGGCACTCTGGGTTCCTCAAAACTTATGAGCGGGCATGGCGTAACTTCTTTTGGAAGGGAATGAAAAGGGTAGTTCAACATATGGTGTATGAATGTGATACCTACCAGTGGAACAAGCGTGAAGTGACACTCCTTCCTAGATTTCTTGAACCTTTGCCCATCCCTACATGGATTTGGACAAATATTTCTATGGATTTCATTTAGGGGCTCCCTAAATCTTGAGGAAAGATAGTGATCTTGGTTGTGGTTGATCACCTCTCCAAATATAGTCATTTTTGTGACCTTAGCCATCCCTATACAACCTCCTCAGTCACACAAATTTTCATGGACCTGATCTTCCATCTGCATGGTATCCCTTCTTCCATTGTCTCTGATCGTGATGCAACTTTCACCAGTCATTTTTGGACAGAACTATTTCAACACACTGGCAGCAAACTAAAGATGAGTTTTGAGTATCACCCACAAACAGATGGTCAGACTAAAATTATCAACAAATGTTTGGAAACTTATCTTTGTTGCTTCACCTTAGAACAACAACATCAGTGGGCGAAGTGGCTCCCTCTTGCTGAATGGTGGTACAATACCTCCTACCACACTGCATCTAAAATGACTCCATATGAAGCAGTCTATGGTTAGGCACTACCAATGCTCCTTCCATACGCCCCTAGCAGTTCACTAGTTCAAGTAGTTGACATGGTCCTTTGAACCTAGGATTAGATTCTTCATATCTTGCATGAAAATCTTCACATGGCAAGAAATCGCATGAAATAACAAGCTGATCAGCACCGTTTTGAGTGCACTTTTCAAGTAGGTGATATGGTTTTTCTTTGTCTATAGCCATACAAGTAATCATCCCTAAAACTTAAAGGGCATCATAAGTTGGCTCCAAAGTTCTATGGGCCATATAAGGTTCTTTTGAAGATTAGGTTGGTTACTTATAAATTGGAGCTTCCTCCTTCTTCCCGCGTTCATCCAGTATTTCATGTCTCTTGTCTAAAGAAAGTACTTAGCACCAATGTCAAAGTACAAACTATTTTACAAAAACTGGATAACGAAGGATCCATCATTTTGGAGGTGGAGACAATCCTTGACATACGCACTCGTCAGCTTTGCTCCAGATCCATCACAGAGGTCTTAATTTAATAGCACATAATGCAACCAGAGGATACTACATGGGAACCACTCCTTCAGATTCAACAACAATTTCCACATCTTAAGATTTGAGGACAAAGCTTTTCTAAGAGGGAGGGGATGTTAAGAACCCATGTTTAACCCTTCTCTTTACTTTCTTAGTATATTACATTTGGATGAATATACTTTGTAATTCATCTTGTGAGCATATTGTATTATCCCACATTCATGGGAAGTAATATTTGTTTAGATTATACTTAGTATATAAGTATGTGTTGAGCCAATGAAGGCATCCACAAATTTATTGTATTGAGCTTGCTCAAAGGATGTTGCCCCGTTGAAGTGGCCTACGATCAATAAATTTGTTTTGTGTTTCTACTATTCATATCTATTTATGTTATTTCGTGCATTTTTCATTATATTGTTGCAGGAGGTTCCTCTCAGAGGGTTTGACCTAGTTTAGGGTTTTAAGCTAAGTTTCCTTTTTCCATCAAGCATCTTCCATTTTGTTTCAATCACGAGGTTTTCTTTACTCAAGGATTCATCCAAAAACAATTCTTAGCAAGATCTCCAAAAATTTAAGAATGGAAAAACCCACAAAATAAATTTGAAAAGATCCCTAAAAAGTAAAATTTGTCAAGGACCAAGGGGCCCCACTGGGCATGCCAAAATGTATGATGCAAGATCTAGTTCAAAATATAAGAGATTAAATCCATATTAAACCTCTATTCTATATCAAGCAACATACCTTTTGATTGAGCATAAAGAAGATCAAACTAAATAATTCTTACCATGACTTACAAAGCAAGAGATCTCCTTTGTTGAATGCATTTCCTCATTGATATGAATGATCTAGGGGAGAGGACCTAACACTTGCACACTCTAACTTCATGCACATAAAGCTCCTAAACAATACATTAAGTTTTACTAAAAATTTTAGCATATCTCTATATTTTAGTTAAGAGCTTAAAGCTATTGTTTGGGGTTCTAGGTATTAACGATGTAGCCTAATTAGCTACATCTTCATTGATTTGTCCAAAAACACCTCAAAAAGAGGTAAGATTGATACATGTGCACCAAGGCATGTATTATTGATCACCTTATGTGTCACCATGTGATTGGTTGTTTCTTTGATGTGACTTGTTAACTATATAGTTACACCTGTATTGGTTTCTTTTTAAACATTTTACTAGTACATATTATTTCTAACCTACTAATTTTTTTAATATACTTAACTGGTGGCCTAGGTGCATGGCACCATAGCGGCTACTAGGGCATGATTATCTATTGAACCCTCTCCCCTAGTTTCTATTGGAATCTTTAAGATCTTGGTAGCATTTACCTTGTCAAACGATGTATTTGTCACATAAGCATATGATAGTATCTTGTAGAATGTGTTAGATTCAGGGTAGACAACTGAGAGGGGGGGGAGGTGAATCAGTTGTCCAAAACTTTCTTCTTATTAAACACTTGTATTGACTTAGCAATATAACAATAAATCAAACATGAAACATAATGCATTTAATCAAGAGTAGAAACACATCAACACATGAGACACCAAGATTTTAACATGGAAAACCCAGTTAAGGGAAAAACCATGGGGTGACTAACCCAAGATTGTATTCTTTATTGAGGTTCAGTTCTGGTTAAGCCCAATATACTAATCTACTGTACTTCATTCTTACTCTCCTTAGATGCTACTGTCCAATCATATTCTAAACCTGTCTTACTGCCTTTGTACTGCTCTTCTTTTTTTCACATAATTCCAACTCACAACACACACCTTCACATCTAAATCCATTTGGTATATATATCACACAAATGATTTCAACACCTTTCTAGTCAGCATCCAGAATAGTCAGTATTTTCCCAAACTATGATCTGTCAGCTGAATCCATGCATACCAAGTGATGCAGATCAAGGAGATGCTTATAGAAGTCATCAATCATGTCAGCCAATCATGAATGATACCTCAAGAAACTTTATCACCATCAATATCTCATCTGGATTTAGGTCTGGTGCTCTGCCAGTCAATTCTTCCTCTATCTACTCTGCCAAATAGGAACCCAACACTCAAGTGTTCATATCTTTTCACTCTTCTATCACTGGAGGCTAAATCCTTGGAATTTATCAGTCAAGGTACTCCTCTTGACTTCCCCAAATTTGCACTTTACTGAGATACCTCTTCTGAGAGATTTCGACCTGACTGTCAGACCTTGCTACCTGTTCTATTTTTACTTACTAGATCATAACACTTCTTCAATCTGACTTCTGGTAAAAACACACCATGTCCTGCGAATGTGTGGAATGGACTTTGTTTCCATCAATGACAACATTCATGAAGCCACATAGTGTCTCTTGCCAACAATCTCCCCCTTTGGCATTGATGGCAACACTTAGTGAAAAATGACTAAGTGTCACACTATACTCCCCCTTGGCTGATGCTTTGTCCTTATGTATATTTTCTGGAACTCCCCCTTAGCTGGATTCCTCATTTTTCACTGCTCCTTACTCCCCCTTTGACATCAATGGCAAAGGGTGGGGTCTGCACACCAAAATTTTTAAAACTCAATCTATACTTAGTCGTATAAGTATATTATCTGGTTATACTTTACATATACTTTAGTATATCTGCAAAAGTATTCTTTAATTGTACAAGTTCTATTGCCCAACTTAGTTTCATCCTATCTAAAATTGACATGTGACCACTCAATAGGAATGCAAAAGCTTCTACCTTCTTGAGATCTATCGGATCATTGGTTCGAGCTGTGGCATGTGCATCAGTTAATGCCTCATGCATGGCCTCTAATTTAGGGATAATGATGCCTCTAAGTTCACTCAACCTGTTTATTCTATTTTTCTTCTCCTTCTCAATTGTCTTTATTTCATTTATGACTGCAATAGTCTGACACTCTTGATTTACTATGGACGAGGATAGAGGATCAAAACTTTGAGATAAACTTAACAATTTATTTTCTTACTCTTTTACTTTCTTCTCAATGTCCTTGGTCATTTTAGGCTAGGATAAACAAAATTTATATATATCTCCGCCATCTTTGAGATAATTTTCTAAGATATTTATCCCAATATCCATAACTTTCCTATCATTTGAAATTAGACCCTGTATTTCAGAGAATCTCTTATCCAAAAATTCTTTCCGGACTTTCTCTTCTGCTACTTTCTCTAAAGAGTCAAATGTCTATTAAAATAATTTACAAGAGACTTTAGATTACCAGATGTGGAGGCTGAAGTATCCTTTTGGAAGGATGGTATGATCTTCTCCAATACACCAAATGTAGTTTCTAAGAGCTCACAGTCTTCCATGTGAGATTTTAACAGTTTTTCTTTTGCCTTTGCTTGAGTGAAGGATGTGAGTTTCATTGTTTGAACCAGAGAGAGGGAGTCAAAATTGAACGGTCCTTGAAGAAGTTCCAGTTCATCAAATTCTATCATCTCTTTGGTTAAGAAATCCTTGACTGCTTCTGATGTGTCTCTTACCGGTGACAGGATTTTCTCCCCTTCAACAGCCTTAGCACTATCATCTAAGGCTTTCTCTGTTTGACCTTTCTCCTTTTCTTGTACTTCTCCTTGATTGATTTTCTCCTTTATTTGTTCTTCTCCTTTAGATCTGGAGTCTGCAGGGGAAACCAGAGGAGAGATGTTTTCTTGTTTAGGGACTTCCTCTTCCGGAGCAGAGGAATCTAGGTCCTTGGTTTTCTCCTCACTTGTTTCCTTTACCTCTTCTGCAATCTTTTCAGTAGGGTCTTTCTTTGATGCACTTTGCCTTTCAACATCAGAAGGTTCATCACTTATGTCCTCTGTAATGGGAATGTTGAATCTTTTGTATGCATTCCGGAGGATCTCTTCTGTCTCCTTTGCTATTTTGTTAGTTTGTTTGAGCATAAGTTGATTCATTCTAGCTTTGCTCCGGAACTCATCCTTGCAATATTTGAAGATCATATTCATTTGCTTCAGAGTGATTGAAGGATATAGCTGAATAGCTATATGTTCTTGAATCTCAAGATCTTTTTCCATGGCATTATTCTTCCTTATTTCTAATTCCTTCTCTAGGATTTTGGGGATAAGAGATATAATTTCAATAAAATCCTTATTGTAGATTTTTAGATACCTGACTATGGCTTCTTGCAAGATCTTTTGGTCAGCTTCATTGTAATCATCATAGAATTCAGCCATTGGCTGAAGGTTCCCATCCACAATAACTAATTTTATGATGTCATCGATGCACAGAGTAGGTTTCTCAACAAATTCTTTTGTTACTTCTTCAGTAGAGGGTTCACTAGATGTTTTCCTTTTCTTCTTCATTTTCTTTACTTCCTCATCTGATTATGTCTCTTCTTCATCTTTTTGGCTTGTGTAAGACCTTGTTGCCTTTTTTTTTGTTCTCTTTTCTCCTTTACTAGATGATTTTGCGTCCGGTTTTGATGCCTTTGAGCTATTAGGTGCAGAGCTCTTTGAGGATCTGGTCCAGGAGGGGGATTCTACTAGAGCACTTTCTTTTTCTACCTCTTCCTTTTCTTTTTCTGCCCTTTCTATCTTCTCTCTGTTGGCATCAAGTGCCTCTTTTGAAATTCCATGCCTCTTGGCAATTTCCTCTACCTCTTTTCTCACTTTTCTCTTCATCTTCAGTTGTCTGAGTTCCACATGAATCTTTATACTCAATTCTTCAAAGGTTCCAAACCTTTCTGCCTTGGGATCCTTGGGTTGACTTAGCATGTGCTGAACATGCAGCTCTACAATTTTCTTATCCACTTCATACCTCATTGGCATGATCCAGATTGTCCTTGGCTCCATTGCCTCCATTAAGCACTGATCAGTTTCTACCATAAAACAAACCGTATCCTTATACTTTTCAACTAGAGATTTGGGGATTCTTTCTCTGGCTTGCATCATGCTCTGGAAGCTTTTGAAGTAACCCCTTAATGTTGTGTTTTGTGCCTTGGCATCACCAAGCCCATGCAAGTAATCCCTGATTTGTATGGCAACCAGTCTATCATTTTGCCACATCTAGCCACTAGATCCTGGTAGCTCATTCATGTAGTAGAAGAACAGACATTGTATCAGCCCACCATACTTGAAAGAGTTCTTCTTGTCCTTCTTGATCTTTTGTAGATTTTCCATCAGTTGGCTTAGAAGGAGTTCACAAAGATCATAATCTACATCTTTTCTCAACATTTCATAGGCAGTGTAGATTGCTGTTCTGGATATAGAATTTTCTCTACTGGAGTGATATATCTTGTAGCCAATAATCATTGAGGCAAACTTGATGTCCGGATCTGTGATATCCTCAACTATCATTGCTCTTTTATCAAATCTAGATCTAGTAGCCTCATTCACAGTCTGATTCTTGACAGATTTGAGAGCAAGTATCCCACTAGATGAGTGCAATCCAATAACTGCCCTAATGGAATCTTTTGTGATCTTGAATGGTCCATTCAACCACATGAAGTTATCATGCACCCTGCTCAAAACATACTGGACCCATTCATCTTCTACAAAACAGGGGCAATGAATATACTGTGCAAAATGCTTGTCCCATATGGCTTTGTACTGAGGTTTTAGTTCAAATGATTCATTAATTAGCTGCTTGTGATATATAGCCATCAACTTAGATTCCCTGAACTCATCAATATTTGCATGAATGTATGCCCTAACATCTTCAACATGCAAAACCCCATGTGGAATGCTGGAAAATACACCTAGGGGATCAACTTCTAGGGATTTATAGGGATGTTTTCTAAATTTAGGGCATGGCCTACCGGTGGTCTTTACCACATTCAGAGTAGCCATCTTCAAAAGATTTACAGAGAGATATTCAATAACGAAAAATACCTTTCATGCTTCTAGGGTTCGCGGAGTGAGCCGGATTGATTATCTGGATGAATTGACTCCAATGGTTGATCCTTGAGAAATTTGAAACAATTTGTTGCAGAGCTCCTTTTCTTTTCTTCTCGAATGCAAATGTGCAAATGTTATGAACACTTTTATTTCTGAGAAAAACCCTAAATCTATACTGTAATAAATGTGCAACTTAAGTCATTTTGGTTGCCTTGTTTTTCTTGTTTTGAGATAGATCTTTTCTGGATCACTGGGATACATTTAGAGTTATTCTTATTGAATAGTGATAATCTATTTGATCTATCCACCTTTCCCTAATCCTTTGATCTATCCGCAGATCAAAATTCCACAATTTTGGATCAAGCTGGATCTAACTATGAGAACCATGTCTTTACCAGATGACTGTTAAAATGGATCAATCCTGGTAGATTAGACTCTTCAAATATTCTTGTAGATCTTTCATATCTTTACCAAAACTACTTTAGATGTTTCTCTAAGAACCCTTTAATCCACAACTTCCTATGTGCCAATTTTAGGCACCAATTGACTGGCTGGGGGAATTGGTTTCTCTTTTGTTACTCCCCCTGAGCTAGAGCTCATCTATTCAATTTCCAGAAGGAATATCAGCACCAGATTCTTGTGTGGATCCATCCCCAACATTCTATGTGCTTTTCTTCACCCAAATCTTATTCATCTCCCTTTGAGTTTCATCCACGTTCACTTTTCCTCTTCCTTTGTCTTGGTTTTGGTTATGACGCACCAGACCCTTTTTGTCTTGATTCTTACTTCTGTAGAATTTGGCAATATGACTGGATCTATTGCAATTGTAGAAAACAACATTTCTTTGCATATTTGACTGATATCCTGTTCATCTA
The DNA here is from genome assembly GCA_027924645.1 of Cunninghamia lanceolata. Taxonomy (NCBI): domain Eukaryota; kingdom Viridiplantae; phylum Streptophyta; class Pinopsida; order Cupressales; family Cupressaceae; genus Cunninghamia; species Cunninghamia lanceolata. The sequence continues at coordinate 15,114,599 of BSBN01000606.1, forward strand.
CATTATCTAACCATATGTCCCATTCTATTGCATGCAAAGCATCTACCATACAATGAATTATTCATTTGCATATATCTACACTCAAGAGATTTGTGATTATACCTTTTAAAATTAAAGCACTGTCTGGAGAAGGATGAATTAGTTTGATTCATTCTTTTTCTACACTAATTTGCTCTATGACCAAATTTATTACAGTTGTGGTAGTATCCATTAAAAGATGGATATCTTTGAGCATTAGGTTGCCTTACCGGAGGTCTTCTAGGCCTGTTTCTTGGATTTTCTGATCTGAAGTTCTTCGGACCAGATCTGGAGCTTTCACCTTTTTCATACCCCAAGCCTTGTTTGTCATCTACCCTCTTTTGGCTTGCAAGAAGAACTTCAAGTTAAGAAGAGCTTATCTTGAATTTCTCTTTATATTTATTTGTTGTTTGAAGATTCCTTTTGAGAGTGTCAATCTGATTCTCAAGTTGTTCTTCATTTTCTTTAGCTTCTTCAAGATCAAATTCTAGATGCCTGATTACTCTGTCCATATTGTGGCAATCTTCTGATTTCTCCTTGAGAGATTGTCTTAGATTATCTTCAATTTTTCTTTTTTCTTCAATTTCTTGGGTGAATTTCATGACCCCTGATTCCATTTCATGTCTTACCATAATGACTTCTTTTGATAGCTTCTCGCATAACTTGTTTTTCTCATTTAGATCATCATCAGTGTTATTGGCTTCACTTTGACTTCCTAATTGTTGAAGTAGTTCCTTTCTCTTTTTCATAGAGATACTTAGTTTCTCTTTTAGTTCATTGATGAAATCATCAAATTGTCTGAGTCTTTTTTTTAGCTCATGGACATCAGAATGAGACTGCTCAAGATCATCTAAGGCAAATTGAAGTTGTTCCCTCATACCATACATATCCATCGAGATTCCCAGATCTTCCTCAAGCTGTTAGGCTCTATTTGGAGGAACTTTTCTCTGATACCAATTGTTAGATTCAGGGTAGACAACTGAGAGGGGGGGTGAATCAATTGTCCAAAACTTTCTTCTTATTAAACACTTGTATTGACTTAGCAATATAACAATAAATCAAACATGAAACATAATGCATTTAATCAAGAGCAGAAACACATTAACACATGAGACACCAAGATTTTAACATGGAAAACCTGGTTAAGGGAAAAACCAAAGGGTAACTAACCCAAGATTGTATTCTCTATTAGAAAAATAGAAAGAACAAAATGGCACTTGCCAAGTAGGGCTCACTGCCCAAGCACACTACTCACAAGAGGCTCACTACCTATAAGAGACTCACTGTCTACAAGAAAAGAAAGTAACAAGATACTTGAACTGATGAGAAGCATCCACACATGCTAAGGTTTAGTTCCAGTTAAGCCCAATATACTAATCTGCTGCACTTCATTCTTACTCTCCTTAGATGCTACTGTTCAATCACATTCCGGACCTGTCTTACTGCCTTTGTACTGCTCTTCTACTTTTCTTTGCACAATTCCAACTCACAACACACACCTTCACATCTAAATCCATCTGGTATATATATCACACAAATGATTTCAACACCTTTCTAGTCAGCATCCAGAATAGTCAGGATTTTCCCAAACTCTGATCTGTCAGCTGAATCCTTGCATACCAAGTGATGCAGATCATGGAGATGCTTATAGAAGTCATCAATCATGTTGGCCAATCATGAATGATACCTCAAGAAACTTTATCAGCATCAATATCTCATCTGGATTTAGGTCTGGTGCTCTATCGGTCAGTTCTTCCCCTGTCTTTTCTACCAAACAAGAACCCAACACTCAAGTGCTCATATCTTTTCACTCTTCTATCACCAGAGGCTAAATCCTTGGAATCTATCAGTCAAGGTACTCCTCTTGACTTCCCTAATTCTGTACTTTACTGAGATACCTCCTCTGAGAGATTCAAACCTGACTGTCAGACCTTGCTGCCTGCTATGTTCTTGCTTACCAGATCACAACACTTCTTCAATCTGACTTCTGGTAAAGGCACACCATGTCCTGCAGATGTGTGGAATGGACTTTGTTGCCATCAATGACAACATTCATGAAGCCACATAGTGTCTCTTGCCAATAGAATGCATGTATGTGATATGGATCTAGGATCATGTAGGCATGAGGAGACATGAGAATGTGAATTGCTAAGATTAAATGATGGATGGATAGTGGAGATGCACTTGGGGCATTCAATCATGTGCAAGTGGCCTTTTTTATTTAATTTAATTTATATAATTATTTATTTAGGTGAGTGGTAGTGGATTTATTTTATTTAATTAATTTAATTAGTGGAAATGGATATAATTTATTTTGATTTACTAATAGGATGAAAATGGATTGAATTACCAAAGTGTTGTAGCTCATTTGGTTGAGCACAATTGGTGAGGATGATGGTATGTTCCTTGATTACACCATCCACCAAGGTTCAACACTTCTAGAGGTATGAAACAGAAGGGACGAGGTCAGGATTGTGCCTAAGTGATTTTGGTGGAATGGATACCCCTTAGTTATTGGTTTTTAGTAAAAGGTTCAACACTTTCGAATGTATGAAATATAAGGGATGAGGTCAAGATTGTGCCCAAGTGATTTTGGTGGAATGGATACCCCTCAATTATTGGCTCTTAGTCAAAGGTTCAACGCTTCTGTAGGTATGAAATATAAAGGATGAGGTCAAGATTATGCCTGAGTGATTTTGGTGGAATGGATACCCCTTGTTTCTTGGCTCTTAGTCAAAGGTTCAATACTTATAGAGGTATGAATATAAGGGATGAGGTCAAGATTGTGCTTGAGTGACTTGGGTGGAATGGATACCCTTAGTTTTTGGCTCTTAGTCAAAGGTTCAACACTTTTAGAGGTATGAAATGTAAGGGATGAGTTCAAGATTGTGCCTAAGGGATTTTGGTGGAATGGGTACCCCTCAGTTCTTGGCTCTTAGTCAAAGGTTCAACACTTCTGAAGGTATGAAATATAAGGGATGAGCTCAAGATTGTGCCTAAGTGATTTTGGTGGAATGGATACCCCTTAGTTCTTAGCTCTTAGTCAAAGGTTCAATACTTATAGAGGTATGAATATAAGAGATGAGGTCAAGATTGTGCTTGAGTGATTTGGGTAGAATGGATGCCCTCAATTTTTGGCTCTTAGTCAAAGGTTCAACACTTTTAGAGGTATGAAATGTAAGGGATGAGTTCAAGATTGTGCCTAAGGGATTTTGGTGGAATGGGTACCCCTCAGTTCTTGGCTCTTAGTCAAAGGTTCAACACTTTTGAAGGTATGAAATATAAGGGATGAGCTCAAGATTGTGCCTAAGTGATTTTGGTGGAATGGATACCCCTTAGTTCTTGGCTCTTAGTCAAAGGTTCAATAATGTTGTCTATCTAATTAATAGAGTGCAACTAAGGGTCAATAGCACTAAGACCCCTTATGAGCTATGGTATGGAAGACCTCCCATTATCAACTACTTTAGGATCTTTGGCAGAAAATGCAATATCAAAAGAGATGAAGAGGACCTAGGAAAGTTTGATGCAAGAAGTGATGAAGGGATCTTTCTTGGTTACTCATCAGAAGCAAGGCATATACATGCTACAATAGGATATTGGGAAAGATGATTGAAAGAACAAATGTCAAAGTAGATGATGATTTGTATTACATCTCACAAGAATTAGAGGACTTTGTATCTGATATCTTTCCATTGATTGAAGATAAAGAAGAAGAAGAGAAACAAGAAAAGGAACAAGACCTAGAGCAGATACCTAAAAATCCAACAAAGCAAGTTTAGAAGAACCACTTAGTAGATCAAATCATTAGAGATAAGAATGAAGGTGTGCAGACAAGGAGAAGGTTTGAAAAGGAATATGAGCAAGTAAACTTGTATTTATTATCCAAGGTTGAGCCAAAAACCTTTTCTAATGCTAGCAAATATTATGGATGGATAAAAGCAATGGAAGAATAATTTGAGAGGAACCTCCTGCAATAATATAATAAAAATTGTATGAAATAATAGAAATAGACATGAATAGCAGAAACACAGAAGAAATTTATTGATCGTGAGCCACTTCGAGGGGGCAACCTCCTTTGAGCAAGCTTAATACAATAAATTCATGGATGCCTTCATTGGCCTCAACACATACTTATATACTAAGTCTAATCTAAACAACTATTACTTCCCATGAATGTGGGATAATACAATATGCTCAAAGGATGACTTACAAAGCATATGTGTCCAAATGTAATATACTAGAAAAGTAAAGAGAAGGGTTAAACATGGGTTCCTAACATCCCCTCCCTCTTAGAAAAGCTTTGTCCTCAAAGCTTAAGATGTGAAATTTTTTGCCAAATCTGAAGGAGTGGTTCCTAGGTAGCATCCTCTGGTTGTATTTGGTGCCACTGAATTAAGACCTCTATGATGGATCTGGAGTGAAGCTAATGAGTGCGCCTATTAAGGATTTCCTCTAGCTCCAAAATGATGGATCCTTCATTATCCAGTTCTGGTAAAATGGTTTATGCTTTGACGTTGGTGCCAAGAACTTTCTTTAGACAAGAGACATGAAATAGTGGATGAACACAGGAAGGAGGAAACTCCAATTTATAAGCAACCGACCCAATCTTCTGAAGAACCTTCTATGTCCTATAGAACTTTGGAGCTAGCTTATGATGCCCTTTGAGTTTTAGGGATGATTGTTTGTATGGTTGTAGACAAAGAAAAACCATATCACCTACTTGAAAAGTGTGCTCTGAGCGGTACTGATTAGCTTGTTGTTTCATTCAATTTATTGCCATGTGATGATTGTCCTGAAAGATGCGAAGAATCTGATCCCAGGTTTAGAGAACTGTGTCAACTGCTTGAACTAGTGAACTACTGGGGGTGTATGGAAGGAGCACTGGTAGTGCCTGACCATAGACTACTTCATATGGAGTCATTTTAGACGCAGTGTGGTAGGAGGTATTGTACTACCATCCAGTGAGAGGGAGCCACTTTGCCAACTAATGTTGTTGTTCTGAGGTGAAGCAATGAAGATAAGTTGCCAAACATTTGTTCATAATTTCAGTCTAACCATCTATTTGTGGGTGATACCCAGAACTCATCTTTAGTTTGGTACCAGTGTGTTGAAATAGTTCTTGCCCAAAATGACTAGTGAAAGTTGCATCACAATCTAAGACAATGGAAGAAGGGATTCCATGAAGATGGAAGATTTGGTCCATGAATATTTATGCGAATGAGGAGGCTGTATAGGGATGGCTAAGGGCACAAAAATGACTATATTTGGAGAGGTGATCAACCACAACCAAGATCACTATCTTTCCTCCATATTTAGGATGCCCATCGATGAAATCCATAGAAATATCTATCCAAATCTGCGTAGGGATGGGCAAGGGTTCGAGCAATCTAAGAAGGAGTGTCATTTCAACCTTGTTGCATTGGTAGGTATCACATTCATCCACCATCTATTGAATTGCCCTTTTCATTTCGTTTGAATAGAAGTTATGCCATGCTCACTCATAAGTTTTGAGGAACCCAGAGTACCCTTCCAATGGAGTAGCATGGAGTTCATAGAAGATAGCCTGCTGCAGATCTATGCTCTGGGGAAGCACCAAATGACCCTTGTATTGTAGAGAAGCACCATCCCAAGAGTAATGCAGTATAGGAGGAGGGTTAGTGGCCAACTGTTGAATGATTTTAGATAATGAAGAGTCATTGACATAGCCCTGATGGATAGATTACAAACAATTTGAAACAGGCAAAGAAATAGTGGAAAGGGAAGCTTGATCATCAAATGTGCAAGAAAGAGAATCCACCATAAAATTGTCCATACCCTTCTTGTAAGTGATCTCATAGTCATAACCCATGATTTTTCTGACCCATTTCTGTTGTGCTGGGGAGGAGACTCATTGTTCCAAGAAATATTTCAGACTCTAGTGATCAGTCTTGATGGAAAAATGATTCCCTAGTAGGTATGGCTGCCACTTCTATACTACATGCAAAATAGCTATCATTTCCTTCTCATATGTAGAGAGTACTAAATTCTTGCCAGAAAGGGCTTTGCTGGTGAATACAATGGGATGTCCATATTAAAGAAGAACAACACCAAGTTCATTGTAGCAAGCATCACTCTCAATAGTGAAGGTCTTGGAAAAATCTAGCATAGCTAGAATAGGTGTAGTACACATAGCTTGTTTCAACTTTTCAAATGCACAGTTAGTAGCATGTGTCCAGATAAAAGCATCCTTTTTTGACATAGCTATTAATGGAGCTACAATCTTCCTGTGATCCTTGACAAACTTGTGATAGTAGCCAGTCAGCCCCAAAAACCCATGGAGGCTCTTGAGTGTCTGAGGATGCGGCCAATTTTTCATGGCATCTATTTTGCAGGATCTATGCGAACCCCTTAGGCTGAAACAATATGCCTGAGATACTCCACTTCCTCCTGGATAAAAACACATTTAGACTATTTTACACAGAGATTATTATTAGAGAGACATTCCAGCATGAGATCCAGATGTTGGAGATGCTCAACCCATGATTTATTATAGATAAGAATATCATTGAAGAAGACCAGAATAAATTTCCACAAGTAGGGCCAAAATATTTTATTCATCAAAGCCTAGAATGTTCAAGGAACATTAGTGAGGCCAAAGGGCATGACCAAAAACTCATAGTGGCCATCATGCATGCAGAAAGCCATTTTAGGGATATCATCCTCATGAACCCAAATTTGGTGATACCCAGAACAAAGATCCAACTTGGAGAAGAAATAAGCGTTGTGAAGCTCAGCAACAATAGGAATGGGAAACTTATCCTTGATTGTCATGTGATTAAGTGCTCGAAAGTTAATGCAGAGCCACCATGACCCATCTTTTCTCTGGACAAGAAGAACTGGTGAAGAAAAGGAACTGGTACTAGGGCGAATAATACCTTGCTTCAGTAAGTCTCGAATGAGCATCTCAATCTCTATCTTTTATTAAAATGAGTACCAGTAGGGCCTAATGTTGGGAGGAATGCTTCTAGAAAGGAGATGAATATGGTAGTCTTCTAGTTGTGAAGGTGGTAATCCCACTAGTTCAGAAAAGACACATGCATGCCTATCCAAAATTTGTTGTAGATCAAAAGGAGTAGTTGAGACCACTTATGGTTGCATCTAAATGGAATGGAGCTGAGCAATTACACCATGTGAATTCTTCTTAAGAATTTTTTTTATGCGATGTGAACTTATAATGTTGAGAGACCCTAGTTGTAAGCCCTTCAATGTGTGTTTTTGCCCATTGTCTGAAAACTACATCTAAAGTTTAGCAAAATGCCATAAGATGGGTCCAAGTGTGCATAACCATTAGGTGCCCAAAACCACATCACATCCGCCTAAGGGCAAGGAAAACATGTCAGAGCATAGATTATAATTATCAATAGAGATATGCACATTGCAACACTTCCCTTTACAAGGTAATGTTCCCCCATTGGCAATCATGACTTCAAAGCTAGAGGAGGGATGGATAAAACAATTAGTCTGTTTGGTGACCCAAGGGTCAATGAAGTTATGAGTGCTGCCAAAATCAATGAGAATTGTAAGAGGGAGCTTTTTGAAGTAACCCTTGACCTGCATGGTTTGTTGGGTGGTGACTCCTGCTAAAGCATGGAGAGAGATCTCTGGGTGGTCTTCCTGAGAAGTAGGGTCAACAAGTGGCTACTGAGTATCGACCTAATCCACTATATCATGAGCATCTACAAAAACTTTAGTTTCAGGTGGAGAATCCACATCCAAGAGATAGAGCTTTTTCTCAACACATCTATGTCCCCAAGTGAATTTCTCATCACAATTATAACAAAGCCCTTTTTCTCTACGTGCCTGGATCTCTGCTTCATTCAAATGCTTGATAGGATTTGTTCTAGGAGCTGGTGTTATTTGAGGTTGTTGGGAAGCCATATTTCTAAATGGAACAAAATTAGATTTGGAATGTTGTTGAGTTGTGATCTTGTCCTCTGCCAACTTAGCCAACCCTAAGGCTTCCATCATTGTGCTTGGATGGAACATTTTAACCTCAGAGTGAATTGCATCCTTTATACCACTAACAAACGAACTCCTAAAGAATTCATCAAATTGATATTCTCTCATAGTGCCTATTTGGCACAGTTTAGTGAGTGCTCCTATGAAGTCATCAAAAGCACTAGGGCCAAATCATTACAAAATGAGTTTACAAAAATTTGTCCAGTTTGGCTTGTCATGAGCCTTGATGTACCAATAGAACCATTGAAGGGCTTCATGTTCCAAATGAAAGGGTGCAAGGGGGACTTCATTGACATCAAAAGTATTATGCAGACTGAAATATTGTTCTACCTGATATAGCCATCCAGTCTGATCATCACCATTGAAGCGAGGAAAATCAAGCTCTGGCCATGAAAATTGCTGGAAGAAGAGAACCCAGTGTCTGTAGAGGAGTCTGATTGTTGTCTATTGTTCATGGATGAATGTTGAAAATTGAGGCTGAGGATTTCTTCATCTAGATCTTGGAGTTTGGTCTTGAGAGCTACAAGTTCATCCTCCATGTTTTTTCTCCTGCACGGGTGACAACCATAAACAGGAGTTTTTTTTGGGGGGGGGAATGGGTAGAAAAATAAAAATAAAAAAAATTTTAGTAAAGGAACATTTGGATTTGGGAAAAACTGTTATAGGTAATTGGGGTTTGACTAGGTTTTGGAAACTTTCTAAGGAAAAGGGGAGAAGAAAAGGGGGATTTTAGAAGCGGGGTGAAAGAATGGGAAAATTTGTCCAAGATGGACAAAGGAGCAAAAATGTGAAATGAACACTATGGTAAGATTTGAAGGCTATTGGGTGAGAATCGAAGTAGTTATGGAAAACCCTAAAAATAGAGAAATAGGGTTTTTCTAGCTTCGATAAGTGGAATTTGGGATAGGGTCCTCAAGGAAGGAAATATACAGAATGGAATTTTAGGGGTTCCAATGGAGTTTGAGAGGAAACTGAGCTAAAGAAAGGAAGATATGGGAAAAAAATAGAAATATGCTAACTACTCTAGATGGATTCAATTGGCGATTTGCCAGCTATCAATAGATATGGGCCCCAGTTATGTTCGGCTTTCTAAAGGTTCAGGGGATTCACTCAGCTACCAATTTTGTCTAATGGCTTGCATATTGGGGCAGTACCCCTCACTGCATGGATTAGGTAAAACTGATAACCGCTTTGCCACAAACAATAGCTCTTGGTTTACCTCACGGATGGGAACTAGTCAATTAGATAGGGGTCATTGCCCTTTTCATTGGTAGGTCCTCTCAATGGGCTAGCTACTTTAGGGTTCCTATCATACTCCTCACAATGAGTTTTAGGGCTATGCCCATGCACTTCCCATAGTTAAGTGGATACGAATTATTCCCTTATCTGAACCTATAATTGAAATGATCAATATAGATGCGAAAAAAAAGAATTACTGCAATAATCACAGCATTTGGAGGCCACTATAGAAATGAAATTCACTAGAAATTCCACCCACTGATTCCAAGAAAGTGCTCTGATACTAGATGAGAGGAACCTTCTGCAAAAGTCTAATGAAAAATGCATGAAATAATAGAAATAGATATGAATAACAAAAACACAAAAGGAATTTATTGATCGTATGCTACTTTGAGGGGGAAACCTCCTTTGAGCAAGTTCAATACAATAAATTCATGGATTCCTTCATTGGCCTCAACATGTACTTATATACTAAGTCTAATCTAAACAACTATTACTTCCCATGAATGTGGGATAATACAATATGCTCACAAGATGACTTACAAAGCATATGCGTCCAAATGTAATATACTAGCAAAGTAAAGAGAAGGGTTAAACATGGGTTCCTAACATAATTGAATTAGATAGAGAGAAATCAAACTTGGGAATTGGTTCCTAGACTAACCAATAAGAATGTTATAGGAGCAAAGTGGGTGTTCCAGAACAAGATGAATGAAGATGGTGAAATTGTGAGGAACAAAGCAAGATTGGTGTGTAAGGGCCTTTCTCAATTTGATGGCATTAATTATGAGGATACTTTTTCTCCAATAGCCAGGAGGGAGGAAATTGGTATGTTTCTTGGCCTTGCTAATCATAAGAACTTCAAGGTTTATCAAATGTATGTCAAGTCAACATTTTTGAATGGTGATTGAGAGGAAGATGTCTAAATTGAGAAACTAGATGGTTTCCAGATATCAGAAAATCTAGATGTGGTCTGCAGAATCAAGAAAGATAAACGTATGACCTCAAGAAAGCACCTAGAGCTTGGTATACTAGGTTGGATAAGTACTTACTTTAGCAACGTTTCAAGAAAGGTACCAGAGATAGTAATATTTACATCAAGGAAGAAGGAGATATGATATTGATAGTTGCAGTATATGTTGATGACATCATCTTTGGTGGAGATGCTGATATGTCTAAAAGGTTTGCAGACAAGATGCAAAAGAGTTTGAAATGTCTATGATTGGTGAGATGTCTTTCTTCCTTAGGCTTCATATTTCTCAATTAAATAATGGTATCTTTATTTTTCAGGCTAAGTATGTTAGAGAGATGTTGAAGAAGATTGGTATTGAGAATTCAAAACCAGTGAGTACTCCTATGCTCACTAGATGTCAATTGAACAAGAATGATGAGTCTTTGGAGGTTGACTAGACTTCTTATAGATCTATGATTGGAGGATTGTTACACCTGAATGCTTCTAGACTTGATATTATGCATGCAGTATGTGTGGTTTCCAGATATCAAGCTAATCCCAAGCAAACAAATGAGAACCCAATGAAAAGAATATTCAGATACTTGAAGGGAACTTTGGATTATGGCTTATGGTATCCAAGAGGTAATGAATTTGATCTGAGTGCCTACACTGATGTTGATTGGGCTGGTTGTGTTTATGATAGAAGAAGTACAAGTGGTTCTTATCTTTTAGGAAGCAGATTGGTTTCATGGTAGAATAAGAAACAAGATTCAATGTCATTATCAACTATAGAGACAATGTATATTGTAGCAGCATCTTGTTGTACACAAACGTTGTGGATGAAGAAAACCTTAAAGGATATCAAGGTACTGTATGATGAGCCTATTCGTATTTTATGTGATAATACAAGTGCTATCAATATTTCTAAGAATCAAGTGATGCATTCTAGAACAAAGAATATAGTAATCGATTATCACTTTTTGAGAGAAAAGGTTGTAGATTAGAAAGTAAAGCTGGAATATGTTCCAACAAAGGATCAGATTGTAGATATTTTCACAAAGGCTCTTGCAAAGGTTACATTTGAAGATATCTAATAGAGGTTAGGGATAATTACCCCTTCTTCTTCTTGCTAGATGCATAGTGGTGTAACTATCCAGGGGGAGTTCGTGCTATATGTTTTTCATAGACTGATGGTGGCTACATCTTAGGGGGAGTGGGTAGTGGTTGTTACTGACAGGGGGAGCCTTGAGTTGTTTCAATAAAGAATGTATGAACATCAAAAGATGGAAAAGTTAATAAAATGTGCTTCTTAAGGGGAAAAATTTTATGCCCTTAGGGGAAACAAGTAGTTTCCCTTTTGTTGATAACTGAGAGGGGGGTGAATCAGTTATCTTAATTATTTTAGCTTTCTGAACTTTCTTAATAATTAATGTTGCATCAATTCAAATAAGCAAACATAACCATGAAATTAAAATACACATGACATTATATTTTTGACGTGGAAAACCTAGTTAAGGGAAAAACCACGGGGTGATTAACCCAAGATATTTTTCTCTATTAGAAGAATAGAAGATACAAAATGGCACATGCCAATTAGGGCTCACTGCCTGAGCACACTGCTCACAAGAGGCTCACTGCCTACAAGAGACTCACTATCTACAAGAAAGGAAAGTAACTCAATGTTTGAACTGATGGGATGCATCAACACATGCTGAGGTTCAGTTCCAGTTAAGCTCAATAAACTGATCTGGTGCACTTCATTCTTACTCTCTTTTGATGCTACTGTACTTTCACATCCTGGACCTGTCTTGCTATCTCCACTCTAGTTTTCTACTTTTCTTCGCACCACACAATACACCACACACACCTTCACATCTAATCCATCTTGTATATATATCCGCACAAGTGATTTCATCACCTTTCTAGTCGGCATCCGGAATAGTCAATATTTCCTAAACTTTAGTCGGTCGGTTGAATCCTTACTTCCCAAGTGATGTGGATCAACAAGAAACTTATATAAGTTGTCTAATAAGTCAACCAATCATGAATGATACCTTAGGAATCTTTATTATCATCAACATCTCATCCGGAATAACTTCTGATGCTCTGACTGTCAGTTCTTCCTCTGTCTATTCTACTAGACTGGACCCCAATACTTGGAAGCTTATATCTCTTCACTCTTTCAACACCAGAGGCTCAAACCCTGGAATCAATTAGTCAAAATACTCCTCTTAACATTCCCAAGTCTGTACTTTATAAGGGTACTTCCTCTAATAGATCCAGACCTGACTGTCGGACCTTCTGTATGCTCTGTTCTTGCTTACCGGACCTGTAAGCTCTTCAATCTGACTTCTGGTAGAGACACACCATATCTTGTGAATGTGTGGGATGATCTTTGTTGCCATCAATGACAACAATCATGAAGCTCCAATGTGTCTCTTGCCAACAATCTCCCCCTTTGGCATTGATGGCAACACTTAGTGAAAAATGACTAAGTGTTATACAATACTCCCCCTTTGTTGATGCTTTCTTCTAATGTACACTTTACCAGAGCTCCCCCTTAGTTGGATTCCACATTTTTCACTGTTCCTCACTCCCCCTTTGACATCAATGGCAAAGGGTAGGGTCCGCATACCAAAATTGCCCAAGAATTCAACTATACTTAGCTGTATAAGTATATAGACAGGTTTTACTTACATATACTGTAATATGTCTGCAAAGGTTGTCTTCAGGTATACAACTTGTGTCACCCAACTCTGCTTCATCCTGTCCAAAATTGAGATACGACCACTCAGTAGGAATGCAAAAGATTCTGCCCTCTTGAGATCTGTCGGATCACTAGTCCAGGTTGTGGTCTGGGCATCTATTAGGGCCTCATTCATGGCCTCTAATTTGGGAATAATCACCCCTCTAAGCTCACTCATCCTATTTATTATGTTTTTCCTCTCCTTTTCAAGTTTCTTAATCTCATTCATGACTACAATAATTTGACATTCCTGATTTACTATGGATAGAGTGAGAGGATTAAAATTCTGTGAGAGGTTTAACAGTTTATCCTCTTGTTGCTTTACTTTCTTCTCAAAATCCTTGGTCACTTTAGGCCAAGATAAACAAAATTTGTAGAAGTCTCTACCATCCTTGAGAGCATTTTTCAAGCTCTTTATTCCAATATCCAAAACTCTCCTATCATTTGCTATTATGCCTTGTAACTCTGAGAATCTCTTATCCAAAAACTCTTTCTGGACTTTTGCCTCAGCTGACTTTTCTAATGTCTCAAAGTGAGTGTTAATAGAATTAACAAGAGTTTTGAGATTATTAGATGTGGAGGCTGAAGAGTCTTTTTGGAAGGAAGGCATAATCTTCTCTAAGACACCAGATGCAGCTTCTATGAGCTCATAGTCTACCAGGTGAGACTTTAGAATTTTTTCTTTTGCCTTTGCTTAGGTGAAGGATGCTAGCTTCATGGTTTGCATCGGAGAGAGGGAATCAAAATTGAATGGACCTTGAAGCAACTCTGGTTCATCAAATTCCATCATCTCTTTGGTCAAGAAGTCCTTGACTACTTCTGCTGTGTCTCTTACTAGAGACAAAACTTTCTCCCCTTCTGCAGCAACTGTGGTCTTTTCTGTTTGACCTTCTTCCTTTCCCTTCACTTTTTCTCCATTCATCTCTGTTCTTACTTCTCCTTTAGATCTAGAGACTGCAAGAGAATCTGGGTTTACTTCTCCTTGGACTTCCTCTTTCGAAGCAGAGGAATCTAAGTCCTTACCTTTTTCACCTATCTCCTTAACCTCTTCTACTACCGTCTCAGTGGTTTCTTCCTTGTCACCCATGGCAGATGGCTTATCACTTATGTCTTCTACAATTGGAATGTTGAATTTTTTGTATGCATTCCAGAGGATCTCTTCTGTCTCTTTGGCTATTTTGTCAGTTTCACCGAACATAAGCTAATTCATTCTAGCTTTACTCTGGAACTCATCCTTACACTCTTTGAAGATCATATTCATTTGCTTCTGAGTGATTGAAGGAAAGAGCTGAATGGCTATCTGTTCCCAGATCTCAAGATCCTTTGCCCCAGCATTATTCTTTCTTATCTCTAATTCCTTCTCTAGGCTTTTGGGAATGAGAGATATGATTTCAATAAAAAGCATTATTATATACATTCAAATACTTAACTATGGCTTCCTCCAGAATATTTTTATCGTCTTCATTGTATGCATCATAGAATTCTGTTATTGGTTGTAGGTTCCCATATATAGTGACTGCTTTAACTATGCTATCTAAGGACAAAGTGGACCTTTCAATGAATTCTTCTGCCATCTCTTCCTTGTCTTCACCGGTAGAGGGTTCACCGGAAGATTTCTTCTTCTTCTTCAGTTTCTTTACCTCCTCATCTGATTCAGTTTCCTCATCATCCTTCTTGCTAACATAGGACCTTGTTGCCTTTTTCTTTGTTCTCTTTTCTTCTTTTTCGGATGTCTGGACTTCCAGTTTTGATGCCTTTGAGATTTTATCAGAGGTAGGTGCAACCCTTTTAGAGGATCTGGTCCGGGAGGGAGCTTTTACCAGATCACTTTCCTTTTCTACTTCTTTCTTCTCTTTCCCTGCCCTTTCCACCTTTTCTCTATTTGCATCAAGTGCCTCCTTGGATATTCCAAATCTCTTAGCAACTTCTTCAACTTCCCTTCTCACTTTCCTTTTTATCTCTGGTTGTCTGAGTTCCACATGAATCTTTACACTCAATTCTTCAAAGGTTCCAAAACTTTCTGCCTTGGGATCCTTGGGTTGATTAAGCATATGTTGAACATGTAGCTCAACAATTTTCTCATCCACTTCATACCCCATTGGCATGATCCACACTGTTCTTGGCTCCACTATCTCCATTAGGCACTGATCAGTTTCTACCATAAAGCATATTGTATGTTTATATTTTTCAACTAAAGATTTGGGGATTCTCTCTCTTACTTGTATCATGCTCTGAAAATTCTTGAAATAGCCCCAGAGAGCTGTATTTTGTGCCTTGGCATCACCAAGCGCATGTATATAATCTCTGATTTGAATAGCTACTGGTCTATCATTTTGCCATACCCAGCCATTGGATCCGGGAAGCTCATTCATGTAATAAAAGAATAGGTAGAGTATCAAGCCACCATACTTGAAGGAGTTCTTCTTGTCCTTCTTTATCTTTTGTAGATTTTCCAAAAGTTGGGTTAGAAGAAGTTCACACAGATCATAGTCAGCATTTTCTTTTACAATCTGATAGGCTGTATAAACTGTAGTTCCCGGTACTGATTTTTCCCTACTGGAGTGATAAATCTTATAACCAATTATCATGGATGCAAATTTGACATCCAGATCAGTGATATCTTCAATTGTCATAGCTCTCTTGTCAAATTTTGATCTGCTTGCATCACTTACTGTCTGATTCTTGATAGATTTGAGAACAGGTATCCCAGCGGATGAGTGCATACCGGTTACTTCCCTAATTGCATCTTTGGTAATTTTAAATGGTCTATTCAACCATAAGAAATTGTCACGCACTCTACTTAACACATACCAGACCCATTCATCTTCTTCAAAATAAGGGAAATGAATGCACTATGCAAAATGCTTCTCCCGGATGGCTTTATACTGAGGTTTGATCTCAAAAGAATCATCTATTAACTGCTTGTGATAGATATCCATTAACTTTGATTCACAAAATTCTTCAATGTTTGCATGAATGTAAACCCTAACATCTTCTACATGTAGAACCCCATGCGGAATGCTTGAAAAGGTGCCTAGGGGATCAACTTCTAGAGATTTATATGGATGCTTCTTAAATTTAGGATGAAGTCTATCAGAGATCTTCACAACATTCAGAGTAGCCATTTCCAAAAAGATTTTACGGAGAGATATTCAGCAATGAAAAATACCTTTTTCATTTCAAGGGTTCGCTGAAAGAGTGAGATTTGATTAGCTAGATGAAATGATTTCAATGGCTAATCTTTGAGAGTTGAGACAATTTGACGTAGATCTCCTTTTTCTTTTCTTCTTGAGTGCAAATGTGCAAATGACGAATGAATGAACTCTTTTATTTCTGAAAAGCCCTAATTTGCACCCTGTAATAAATACGCAACCTAATTCATTCCAATTTGCCTTGTTTATCTTATTCAGAGACATAACCTTTCCAAATCACTAAGATAGACTTTAAAGTTATTCTTGGAGAATAGTGATAATATGTCTTCCTTTCACTAATCATTTGATCTATCCGTAGATCAAGATTCCATAGTTTCAATCATGTCAGGTTTAACTATGAGAAACCTACTTCTCACTGGATGACTGAGGAATCAGATTAGTCCTCTACCTGTTTAAAACTTCTTGTAGATCTTTCATATCTTAATCACAATTTACTTGGATGTTTCTTTGAGAGCCCTTTAATCTGCAATTTTCCTTATGCCAATTCCGGCACCAATTGATTGGCTGGGGGATAATGTTTTTCCTTGAGACTCTCCCTGAGCCAGAGCTCACTTTTTAGTTTTCAGAAGGAATATCAGCACCAGAGACTGGTGCGGATCCATCCCCTATATTCTCTGTACTTTTCTTCACCCAAATCTTGTTCATTTCACTTTGAACTTCATCCACATTTATTTTTTGTTTTCCCTTGTCTTGATTCTGATTATGATGTGCCAGACCTCTTTTGTCTTGATTCTTGCTTCTACAAAATTTGGCAATATGATCGGATCTATTGCAAATTTGGCAAACAATGTTTCTTTGCATGTTTGATTGATATCCTCTTGATCTGCATTGATTAGCCATGTGACCCATTCTATTGCATGCAAAACATCTGCCATTGAATGAATTGTTCATTTGCATATTTCTTCATTCATGAGATTTGTGGCCATACCTTTTACAGTTGAAACACTGTCTGGAGAAGGATGTATTAGTCTGATTCATTCTCTTTCTGTACTGATTAGCTCTATGACCAAAGTTATTGCAGTTTTGACAGTATCCATTGAAGGATGGATATCTTTGAGCATTAGGCTACCTTACCGGAGGTCTTCTAGGCCCGTTCCTTCAATTTTTTGATCCAAAAAACTTCTGACTGAATCCAGAGCTTTCTCCTTTCTCATATCCCAAACCATACTTGTCATCTACCCTCTTTTGACTTTCAAGAAGAATTTCAAGTTGAGCAGAACATATCTTGAATGTCTCTTTATATTCATTTGTTGTTTGAAGATCCCTTTTAAGAGAGACAATTTGATCCTCAAGTTTTTCTTTATTATCTTTAGCATCTTCAAGATCAGATTCAAGATGTTTGATAATTCTATCCATCTTGTGGCAATATTATGATTTTTCCTTGAGAGATTATCTTAGATCATCTTCAGTTCTTCTTTTCTCTTCAATCTATTGGGTAAAATTTATAACTCCTAATTCCATTTCATTTCTTACCATAATAATTTCTTTTGATAACTTTTCACATAACTTGGTTTTCTCCTTCAGATCTCCATTTGTATCATTGGCTTCACCTTGTCTTGTTAGCTGCTGAAGTAGCTCCTTTCTCTTTTTCATAGAGAGACTTAGTTTCTCTTTTAATTCATTTATGAAATCATTAGCCTATTTGAGTCTTTCCTTCAATTCATTGATTTTAGAATTTGACTGCTCAAGATCATCTAGGGTAGACTTAAGTTGCTCCTTCATACCATATGCATCCATTTGAATTCCCAGGTCTTCCTCAAGCTATTAGGCTCTGTTGAGAGGAACTTGGCTGTGATACCAATTGTTGATAACTGAGAGGGGGGGTGAATCAGTTATCTTAATTATTTCAGGTTTCTGAACTTTCTTAATAATTAATGCTACATCAATTCAAATAAGCAAACAGAACCATGAAATGGAAATACACATGACACAATGTTTTTGACGTGGAAAACCCAGTTAAGGGAAAAACCACGGGTGATTAACCCAAGATATTATTCTCTATTAGAAGAAAAGAAGATACAAAATGGCACATGCCAATTAGGGTTCACTGCCTGAGCACACTGCTCACAAGAGGCTCACTGCCTACAAGAGACTCACTGTATACAAAAAAGGAAAGTAACTCAATGTTTGAACTGATAGGATGCACCCACACATTCTGAGGTTTAGTTCTGGTTAAGCTCAATAAACTGATCTAATGCACTTGATGTAGGAGCATCCAGTGGTGTAAGGGTAATCTTGCATCACCCAAAAAAAGATGTGCTTCAAAATTATTGTTGTTCTTTCCATTTCTTTTAAAAACTTGTGATTTTGGTTCCATAATCGCTTGAATAATGATGTACAACTTTTAGTTTTCCCAAACTACTAAAAATAGTAACCTGCTATTTTTAGAAAGTTTACATTTGTGCACGGATTGAAGTCATAATTTATAGGAAGTTACATAACGAAAATATAAGACCTTTGGCGAAGGAATCATGTGAAGATCATTTGTGAGCTGGAAGATATTAAAGTTTTAATTTCCTAAAAAATGCTTGAGCTAGTTCTTAGCACATAGAGCACTCCGCGAGCTTTCTGACGCATAAAACAGTTCGTCAATCAGAGTCCCAGATCAAAAGTTATGGCTCCCAGAAGTTGACCTATTTTTGGAGGGAGATGCAAATTTTGAAATTAGGTTATTGACCGCTAAAAAGGCTATTAATAACCATTTTTGGGAACCCTGGGAGGTAGTAGAGTTAAGAGGGGAAGTTTAGAGTCAAGAATAGGGGGAAAATAGAAACCCTAGCTGATTTGGGGCTACAAAAGGTAGATGATTCCAGAGTCTGGAAAAAGGAAGCTATAATGTGTTGCAACCTATGTAGGGTTGATTCCTCTGATGGTATTTGAGCTTCTGTAATGTAATAAGTTGTCCAGATCAATAAAGAAAGTTCTATTTTCTGTGTTCAATTTATGTTGTTGTGTGTTTTGTGATTTACCCCCTTCATCAAGTGGTATCAAAGCAAGGGTTCTTGAGAGTGTAGACAAATCACCGACCGTGAGGCAGTTTGCACCAGGACCTAAGGTTGTGGGTTTGCTGCAGAGACCAAGATGCCTCCAAAAATATATCGTGTTGGGAGGAATGCTTTGATAGAAGAGGGTTTTAGAGCCCTACAAAGGTAAATTGATGCGTTGCAAGAGGAGATACGAAGAGGGTTTGAGCTGAGAACAAGAGAAGAAAGTGAAGATGAAGCTAAAGAAGAGCTATCTGACGAAGAACAAGAAGCTATAGGAGATCCTGCAGAAGTTAGGTTGTTGAGGGCCATTTCTAAGATTGGAAAGAGGCCCAGGATCGAAGTTTCTACATATTCTAGATATTTGAATCCAGAACAACTTATTGATTGGATCAATGACATGGAGGAATACTTCGAGTATGAAGATGTAGAAGACCCAGATAGGGTCAAGTTTGCAAAAATGAAACTGAAGGGCCATGCCAATATTTGGTGGAAGGAGGTCCAGTTAGAAAGGAATAGAAGAGGAAAAGGAAAGATCACCAGATGGGATTGGATGGTGGAGAAACTGAAGAAGCAGTTCATTCCTGTGGACTATGAGATGGAGTTGTTGAAGAAGCTGCAAGGGCTGAAGCAAGGTAACAATTCTGTTAAGGAGTATATAGAAGAGTTTTATAAAATTACTATCAGGATAGGCCATGCAAAGCCCAACAAGGAGAAGGTAGCCCGTTACATTAATGGGTTGAGACCAAGTATTCAAGAGGAGTTGAGCCTGGTTAGAATGACCACCATAGAAGATGCATACTAGTTTTCCCTGAAGGTGGAAGAGAAACTGAGCAAAAGATTTGATAGCAAGCAAAGGGGAAGAGGTCAAGGTGGAAGGACTGGTGGAAGACCCTATGGGGGCTAAAATGAAGATTCAAAGTAAAGTGAAGAAGCAGGCACTAGTCGAAATCAGAGGGGAGATAATACCTACCACCCTCGTGACCAGAACAATGGTGAGCAAAGAGGAAGAGGAAGAGGTAGACCTAGGCAAGGACCTAGAAGAGGAGGTTTCAGAGGAACCTGTTTCCAATGTGGGGAAGAAGGGCATCGAGCATATGAGTGTCCGCAACATCAAGGAAGGACAAATAGAAGACCTGAAGGCAATGCATGAGTTGCACATGTAGATGAAGATGCACATTCTGAGCATTCTAAAGATGCTGAAAGGGGACAAACCCTAGTTGTTAGAAGAACCTTGCTGAATGAGGAGAAAGAACCTAATCAGAGGAAGAGTTTATTCTGCACAAGGTGCAAATGTGAAGGTAAGTGTTGTGATATTATTATTGATAGTGGAAGCACTGATAATCTTGTTTTAGAAGAGATGGTTGACAAGTTGAAGTTGACAAGAAGAAAGCATCTGCATCCATATCAGATTGCTTGGTTACAGAAAGACCATAGAGCTTTGGTCAATGAGCAGTGTTTAGTGAAGTTCAAGATTGGTGACTACCATGATGCGGTGTTGTGTGATATCATACCAATGGATGCATGTCATATGCTATTTGGGAGGCCATGGCAGTATGATAGGAGCGCTGTCCATGATGGCCGTGCAAACACATATTCCCTAACAAAGGATGGAGTTCATCATAAGTTGAAGCCCTTGAAGGAGGTGGAAGAAAAGGTATGTAGTACTGCCAGAATTTGCCTAGTAGATGGTAGGAATATTTGGAGGGTATGAAGCATGAGCATCATTGGTCTAAGATTAGGCAGGAGAACTGTGAAGATGTACCAGTAGAAGTTTTAGATATGTTGGAAGAGTTCCAGGACATTATCTCTAATAATGTACTAGAAGGTTTACCACTAGTAAGGAAGATAAGTCATCAAATGGATTTGATACTGGGAGCCAGTTTGCCAAACAAAGCAGCCCACAGAATGACCCCTGTAGAGAATGAAGAGCTGAATAGACAAGTTTAGGAGTTGTTGAGGAATGGACTAATAAGGGAGAGCCTAAGTCCATGTGCAGTACCTGCAGTACTAGCACCAAAGAAGGATGAAGAATGGAGGATGTGTACAGACTCTCGAGCCATCAATAAGATAACGATCAAGTATAGATTTCCATTGCTAAGAATGGATGACATAATGGACTGTTTGAGTGGAGCCAAGTACTTCACAAAAATTGACCTGAAGAGTGGGTATCACCAAATCCATATCAGAGAAGGAGATGAATAGAAGACAGCCTTCAAGACAAAGGAAGGTTTGTATGAATGGTTAGTCATGCCATTTGGGCTAACCAATGCACCGAGCACATTCATGTGGCTCATGAACAAGGTACTGAAAGAATTTTTGGGAAGTTTTGTTATTGTTTATTTGGATGATATTTTGATTTTCAGTAAGACTTGGGACGAGCATCTGATACATATCAGAAGAGTTTTAGAGAAGCTGAGGGAGGAGAAGTTGCTGATCAATCTGAAGAAATGTAGTTTTGCAAAGAAGGAGTTGGTATACCTGGGATTTGTTGTCTCAGAGGAAGGTCTCAAGATGGATCTAGAAAAAGTAAGGGCTATCATTGAATGGCCTACGCCAAGGAGTGCAACGGAGGTAAGATCTTTCCATGGTTTGGCAAGTTTTTACAGAAAGTTTATCAGGAATTTTAGTAGCATTTGTGCACCCCTAACTGAGACAATGAGAGGGGATAGAAAATAGTTTAGATGGACTAAAGGAGCAGACAAGAGCTTTGATACATTGAAGCAGAAATTCATAGAACAACCTATTTTGGCACTTCCATATTTTAATAAGGTATTTCACGTAGATTGTGATGCTAGTGGTAGTGGTATATGAGTTGTTTTGAGCCAAGAAGGTAAGCCCATTGCCTATTTTAGTGAAAAGTTTAATGATGCCAAGAAAAAGTATTCTGTTTATGATCAGGAATTTTATGCAATAGTTCAGGCTTTGAAGAAATGGAGACATTATTTGTTGCTAAAAGAGTTTGTTTTATATACTGATCATCAGGCTTTGTAGTATCTTAATAGTCAAGGGAAGTTGAACCAAAGGCACTTAAAATGGGTTGAGTTTTTGCAGAGTTACACCTTTTTTTTTAAGCAATTTGTTGACAGAAATGAAGATAGAAGTTGTTGGGTTCGATGAGCTCAAAAGTTTGTATCCTGAAGATCCATATTTTGCAGAGGCTTGGAAAGCTTGTCTGGAGCCTGTTACTTTGGATAGGACAAAATGGTTGGATTTCATAATCCAAGATGGCATGTTGTTTAGAGGAAGCCAATTTGTATTCCAAGGAGTTCCATGAGAGAGAACCTGATCAAGGAGAAGCATAGTGGAGGATTGGCCAGACACTTTGGTCGAGATAAGACCATTGCTGTTGTTGGTGAAAATTATTATTGGCCACAGTTGCAATAGGATGTGAGGAGATTTGTGTAGAGTTGTAGAGTATGTCAGATGGCAAAAGGAGCAAGTCAAAACATAGGTCTATATCAGCCATTACCTGTACCTGAGAAGCCATGGGATGATATTAGTATGGATTTTCTTCTTGGTTTACCAAGGACACAGAGAGGACATGATTCCATTTTTGTGGTGGTGGACAGATTCTCGAAGATGGCACATTTTTTTCCTTGCAGGAAGACTAATGATGCTGTTCATATTGCTGAATTATTTTTCAGGGAGGTGGTGAGATTACATGGTCTAGCAAAGAGCATAGTTTCAGATCGAGATACCAAGTTTGTTGGTTATTTTTGGAGGACATTGTGGAAGAAGTTGACAGATTTGAAGTTTAGTTCTGCACACCATCCACAGACTGATGGATAGACAGAAGCGGTGAATAGGAGTTTGGGTAACCTGCTATGATGCTTAGTAAGAGATAAGCCCAAGGGATGGGATTTGATTTTACCATAGGCAAAATTTGCTTACAAGAATTTTGTCAATAGGAGTACTGGTAAATCACCATTCCAGATTGTATATGGGAATAGTCCCAGAAATGCCTCAGAGTTAAGGAACCTAGACAAAGGAGAAAAGACAAGTGCCAAGGCTGAAGACTTTGCAGAACACATGAAGAATTTGCATGAAGAGGTGAAAGAGCACATTAATAAGATGAATATTCAGTACAAGGCTAAGGTAGATCAGAAGAGGAGATATAAGGAATTCCAGGTAGGAGATGAAGTCATGGTTCACTTGAGAAAAGAAAGGTTCCCAATTGGAACATATAATAAGTTGAAAATGAAGAAATTTGGACCATGCCAAATTTTGAAGAAACATGATTCAAGAAATGCATATGAGGTAGAGCTACCGAGTGGGATAAATATTTCCCCTGTTTTCAACATTGCTGATTTATCAGAATATCATGAAGGTGGAATAGAGGATGGACCAATAGAAAAACAGTGGAGTATTCCGACATCTACTTCAACGGAGGAGATAGAAGAGATCTTGGATAGCCGTGTGGGAAGAAGTACCTGGAACAGGCAATATGAAGAATATCTAGTGAAATGGAAAGGAAGACCTGTTGAAGATTCTTCTTGGTTATCTAAAGTAGAGGTTGATCATTTGGGCTTTCCTCACACAAACACCTAACACGTGACAAAGCCACTTCTCAAATTACCCTGGGTGTCTGATGTAGGAGCATCCAGTGGTGTAAGGGCAATCTTACATCACCTAAAAAAAAAAGATGTGTTTCAAAATTATTGTTGTTCTTTCCATTTCTTTTCAAAACTTGTGGTTCTGGTTCCATAATCACCTAAATAATGATGTAGAACTTTTAGTTTTCCCAAACTGCTAAAAATAGTAACCTGCTATTTTTAGAAAGTTTGCATTTGGGCATGGATTGAAATCATAATTTATAGGAAGTTACATAACGGAAATATAAGACCTTTGGCGAAGGAATCACGTGAAGATCATTTGTGAGATGAAAGATATTAAAATTTCTGTTTCGTAAAAAATGCCTGAAAATTATTCAAATTCAAGTTTGAGGCACTAAACAGTCTCGTACGGGCCTGAAAATGGCCAAAACTGGCAGAGCTAGTTCTTAGCGCGTAGAGCACTATGTGAGCTTTCTGACCAATAAAACAGTTCATCAATCGTAGTCCCAGATCAAAAGTTATGGCTCCCAGAAGTTGACCTATTTTTGGAGGGAGATGCAAATTTTGAAATTAGGTTATTGACCACCAAAAAGGCTATTAATAACCATTTTTGGGAACCCTGGGAGGTAGTAGAGTTAAGAGGGAAAGTTTAGAGTCAAGAATAGGGGGAAAATAGAAACCCTAGCTGATTTGGGGCTACAGAAGGCAGATGATTCCAGAGTCTGGAAAAAGGAAGCTATAATGTGTTGCAGCCTATGTAGGGTTGATTCCTCTGATGGTATTTGAGCTTCTATAATGTAATAAGTTGTCCATATCAATAAAGAAAGTTTTATTTTCTGTGTTCAATTTTTGTTGTTGTGTGTTTTGTGATTTACCCCCTTCATCAGCACTTCATTCTTACTCTCTTTTGATGCTACTGTATTTTCACATTCTGGACTTGTCTTCCTATCTCCACTCTGCTTTTCTACTTTTCTTTGCACCACACACACCTTCACATCTAAATCCATCTTGTATATATATCCGTACAAGTGATTTCATCACCTTTCTAGTCAGCATCCGGAATAGTCAATATTTCCTAAACTTTAGTCTGTCGGCTGAATCGTTGCTTCCCAAGTGATGTGGATCAAAAAGAAACTTATATAAGTTGTCTAATAAGTCGGCCAATCATGAATGATACCTTAGGAATCTTTATTATCATCAACATCTCATCCGAAATAACTTATGATGCTTTGACTGTCAGTTCTTCCTCTGTCTCTTCTACCAGACCGGACCCCAGTACTTGGAAGCTTATATCTCTTCACTCTTTCAACACCGGAGGCTCAAACCCTAGAATCTATCAGTCAAGATACTCCTCTTGACTTTCCCAAGTCCACAGTTTACAAGGGTACTTCCTCTAACAGATCCAGATTTGACTATCAGACCTTCTGTATGCTCTGTTCTTGCTTACTGGACCTATAAGCTCTTCAATCTGACTTCTAGTAGAGACACACCATATCTTGCAGCTGTGTGGGTTGATCTTTGTTGCCATCAATGACAACAATCATGAAGCTCCAATGTGTCTCTTGCCAACACCTTTGTCCTTGATGTCAAATAAGGAGAGAGAAATGTATATCTAATGGGAAGATATGTGTTGTCATTGATGTCAACACTTAGAGTGAGGTCAACACTCAATTTTTTATGATGATATTATTGTCATTGAATAATGCACCCTTGCCAAGTTGTGCAACTCAACTTACTATTGAAATATGGGAACTTTTCTAGGTCTGTCGGTCACCTATGACAGAAAAGAAACTCCAGAGGGGGCTGGTTCCCTTGGTTTTCTCACAAAACCTACTATAATATACTATTGTTCATAGAGGAAAAGGGTATGAATTGACATAATAGAAGCCTAAAACCTAAGGTAGGGTGATGCACCAAATGATACAAGACCTATACTATTGTTTTAATAGACAATGTGACCAATGGGCTAACCATGTCATGTAGAACTTAGATTTTGACATGTTTTGATGCATAAATAGTTCATAGAGAGGAAAACTGAGTTTTGAACAGCTTTTAGAAGGAAAGGTTAAATGGTTTTCACAACTAAAACATCCATAAACACACAACACAACCTATAACTTGCATATTCCATGTTTTATATCTACATAAGGTATTGAAAATGAGACTACAAATCAAGGGGAAACCAATTTCACCACATAATCATATCAATCACTTCTATATCTACACAAAAGTCATCTTTGAGAAGGCAAAAAATTACTATTTAATTGGTCAAAAGGTAGTTGACAACAGTATGTGTGCCTAAAAATGTATGTTCTTCAAAAATCTAAGATTGTACATAGTTGTGTTGAGTTTCCATTCATGGACATGAGACTACAAAATAACTAAAAGTTACAATATTTAGTTCCAAAATGAAAAGAACTCTCTAAAACAACTCGTAATAACTATAAAAACTAAGAATAACCCCACTAAGAACTAAGTCCATCTACTAATCTATGCTTTCCTTTTTTAACTCCAACCAGCTAAGAAGAAGTGGGACATGTTTTAATGAGAAAAGGACACTTGGGATTAAAGAGACCTGGCCAAACCTCCTCACAACTACTGTAGGAACACTTAGTTGAATTATCTCCTTGGAAGACTCCAATGTGGCATGAAAAGTGCAGGTCTTTTGGATGTGCACCCTTGAGAAGTGGAACTACTCCTTCAAAAGGTTCCAATAGCCACCTTGTTCATCCTAGATGCTTGGAAAGTGATTAAAACTACCTATAGTACTGTCATAACTGCACTAACTAATCATTACTTCCTCAAACTGAAACTTGCAAAGGTATATGACATGTGCCTTGACTAAAGAATCTTTGACATGTCTCCCAAATTTATAGATTTACACATTTGATAAAGCTCCTTCATAAGTCTTAAAGACTTCTCTCACCTGCAAGCTTCTTGTATGGTCTTTATACATCAATCAATGCTTCCAACCTGTATCATATCCTTCATGACATACTTACTCATTGTGCCTAAAAATAAATTTCAACGCTACTTCTTTATGTCTTCATTCATCTCCATTCATCACCATACTTTCCTTATTTGCTCCTTACACAGAAGACTACTCATGCCTTTTTACTGTGTTTCCTAATTACATTTTCTCTCATGATTATTCTTAGATAGAAAAGTAGTGATCTTCTCATAAGGTTTGGAAAGGGGTTAAATCTCATTTTGGTGCCTCTGAGTATGTCCTCTACAAATTCTCTATCAATGTTCTCTAGGAGATAGCCTCAACATGCTCTTGAAATCTCTATATCGGCAAAAGTTAAAATATCTAAACTTTCACCTTTAATCCTTTCTCTATATTTACCTTATCGGCAAAATGAAACTTCTCAAACTATAGCATTCTTTCCTCATATGCTTCACCATTTTTTGAAAAATGAACTCTTTAAAAAACTTGCGAAGCTTTCTTATATTCGCCTTATCGGCAAAATGAATTCTCTCAAAACTTTTCTTTCTTTGCCCTTATCAATAAAAAAGAATTTTTTTGAACTTGGGCTTTGAAATTCATCCTTATCAGCAAAATACATTTTTTTCAAACTTGCCCTTGACCCTTTTGTAATCAAAACAAAACTTTTTAGAACATTTGTCTTTGCAAATTTACTTTATCAGTGAAATATACTTTTCTTAGAACTAAATTTGATTCTTCCTTACTTGCCTTTGTTGGCAAATTGAACCATTTCTAAACTATGCCTCGTTTCCTCTTTCCATCAGCAAAAAGAAGCTTTCTCAAATTTTGGCAACTTTGGCTTATATTTGCCTTATTGATGAAATATAATTTTCTTGAACTTACTCTTTTCCTGCCTTTGTTAGAAAATTTACAACTTTTCAGACTTTGGAAGCTTTGCCCCTTTGTTTTG
Source organism: Cunninghamia lanceolata (assembly GCA_027924645.1). Taxonomy (NCBI): domain Eukaryota; kingdom Viridiplantae; phylum Streptophyta; class Pinopsida; order Cupressales; family Cupressaceae; genus Cunninghamia; species Cunninghamia lanceolata. The sequence goes on from BSBN01000606.1 coordinate 15,142,203, forward strand.
CATTATCTTCCTTTGTTGGAAAATTTTCTCCATTTCGACCTTTAGCTTTCTTCGCTCTATATTTTCCCTTTATCACCTTATTAGAGAAATATAAAAAAACATGAACTTGTAGAAAGTTTGGTCTTGGCAAGTTCCCAGAAAGGGTACTTTTTTCTCCTTTGCCTTATTCTTTTTTCAATATTCTAGGTTTCCTTATCGCTGAACCATTGGGTTCTTGAACCAAAATTATGCTGGTAGACTCATTTTTCTTTGCTCTCTGTAGTGACCTTTGCCTTGCTATTACCTTTACTAGTGAATTGGTTAAAAGATGAACTCCTGAAAAGTTAGAAAGTTAAGAAAAAATTGATTCACTGACAAAGGGGAAATATGGAAAATTTTCTAAGGAAAACAATATTGGGACTTAACCATTTTTTTACCAAGGCAAAAAACCTAAAAACAAGAACTTTGAGTAAGCATAACTTTAGCAGGCATGAGTTTTCCACAGTCCATGAAATGAATGCAAGAGAGTGCTTCTAGATTTAACTGTGTATGTTTTTGCTTCAACATTTCAGATCACACTCAGTGATCCATCATTAGGAAGAGGATGTTGACCCATGCCATACCTGCATGGGAGGTGGAAGGACTATAGTAGAACACAAGAGAAGGCACACCATAGCCATTGACACACTTACCTCAAAGCCAACACTAGTGTGCCTCTGCACAAATTTGCCACCACCATGGAGAAGCCCCCTGCATTCACCCCTATTTTTTGCCTCTATGCCCTTGCAATTTCTTCCCTTTGATAGTTTTTCAATAAATCTATCCCTTCATTGGGTGCCATTTTTTCCCTAACTTGGGTTTTATTTATTTGGGATACCATTTTGTTTTTCTATTCTTTGTAAGCATTTAAAATTACTCTCTTATGCTACTAAATATAGGTTTTCTTGGCATTAAGCAATATAAAATACAAAATTGGGGGATTTAATATTTGGGCAAAATTAATTTGAGGGAGTAATGGTTCTTTATAAAACCAGTATTAATTTGCATTTTTTGTAAAAAGGCCAAGTATTAGGGTTTGATTGTATCAACTAACTTGACTTATAGCACTAAAATATAAAGTGCCCACAAAGTAGGGAGATCACAAATTTAGGGGGGGTATCGTACTTCTCATTCTACAAAAATATCTCATCTAGATGGTTTAATAAGTGTGATTAAGTCAAACTCCAAATATTTTTGTTCATACTGGGACCTTGAAAACACCCAATTGGAAGGTCAATGAACAAAGTAGTCACAAGCTAAAGACCTCATAAGTATAAGTCCAAGAGACTTTAATACTATAGAGGATAATGTCACCTAATTTAACTCTATGAGGTTGCAACTAAAAGAAGGTGGGATTGGGAAATAGGTGGATCAAATGATCCTTGAAACTTTTTTTGAGAGCCTATGGTAAACGATCCATAATCTTGCAATAGATTCACATCAGTTCATATCTCACATCGAGAGCCTATGGTAAATGAATTTGAATCTTGCATTAGATCACATCTCAAATTTGGTTTATTTTCTTGAATCCTCATGATACTAGCTACTGTGGAGTCCATCAGTCATAGTTTAGCATCGACATCGGTACACAAGTAGTTTTTAGATTCATGCATCTTTTCTCTATTTTGGAGAGGAGTTTTATTTCCCAGTAGGTTTTCTCATTTTCTCTATTTATGAGATATTTTTTTTGTATATGGGTACCTCACCAGGCCTAGTACCTAGGACCCATTTCTTCTTGTACCCACCTAATCTATGCTTAATGGGGGGTGTTAGTATTAAACTTTATCATATATTACTTATTCTAAGTAATATAATTAGCACATGGCTTTAAGCCACCTTAGGTGGCTAGGTGTCGACTTGGAGATTTTGATACAACTCTCAAAGCTATTTATCGACACTCATTAGACACTTGGTGAGTGGAGTGTTGAAGTTGACTCCTAAGTCTACTCAGCCTCTTCACATATGTCACCTAAATGTACACCTTTTGTTCATAATCTAAGTAGTACAATTTCTAATTGCTTTTACTCCATTTTTTATATCAGTACTCATCTTAGTCGATTCCTGGTTCTTTCAAACTTTTTCAGCAAGTTTACAACATTAACGTAATTTTACTTGTCAAGTTTCAAAATCTTTAAACATTTTGTTAATCATATATATTAATCTTTTCTAATTTTCATCCTAACTCCTTATTAAATCTACTAAAGGTTTAATGAGTTTCATTCAAGAAGATTTGACCATGGGTGTCTTTTTTCCTAAGGAGAGGGTTGTCTTACTAAATATCTAACCATTAATAATTTAATTATTTAAATAATTAAAATTTTAACTTAATTGATTAATTATAAATAAACTCTATGTTTTAATCCATCTCTCTAAGGCCATTTAAAATGGTATAATATTTCAAGTAAAAACATTAATTAGAAACTTTTATCCCTACATTTTTTAAAGAAAACAAACAAATAAATCTTGAAGTTTAGTGAGGATACCAAAATGTATGAAAATAAATAAATATATTTTTCCTTTTGAAAATCTATAAGTTTGTTTATGTGTATGAATGATTACATGATTAATTCAGTTGCAGGTTTTGATTTGATAATAGGTGGAAACCCCTAAAATAATTGAATAGGAAACAACAATATCTCCCTACATATGTTTCTCTCTATTCTCTTTCTATCTCTCCACCTCTCTTTTTCTATCTCTCTTTATCTCTCTTTGTCTCTGTCTCCCTTCCCCATTCTCTCTCACACACTTCCTCTCTATGAGATCTCTCTCTCCCTATTTTTTCTTCATTAATACTCTTGAATAGAGTTATAATGTCTGTATTATTTTCTTCATCACTTATATGCAAATCAAAATATTGTTTTCAAACACAAGCAAGTAAATTAAACCACTAGTTATATAATTCTATTAATAAGCTACATAATTAATAACAAATGACAACACCCAGTAACAAGAAAGTTCATCCAATCAACCTATATAATAACAATATTATAGTCCTATTATTCTTCTATGTGTGTTGACATGAGTGATGTGCTAGTTTCTTTCCCTTAGCCCATTTGTAATAACATAATTTTTATTACCCTTAATACACTTTTGTGTCCATTTTATGTCTTAGCCCATGTGTGTGCCTTGTGTGTCATTTTAACCCTTTTTGCCTAGCCTTTTTTCTTCCCTAGCCATGTTGTACCCCTTTATAGTGTTGTTCTTAAGCCTTATTTATCCTTCCTAGCTTTTGTCTTTCATTTTTTTATCCTCTCTTTTTTTATTTTATCATACTAATTTCAAGTTTCCTAGTCTTGAATGTGTTCATTTAACATAGTGGCATGCAACATTTGATCACATTATCTATCCTTCCAAAATGATTTAGGAAAAAATTCAAACTTTCTTTAAGGCAACTACATTGTCTTAGATGTATAAAGGGTATAAGTGATGCTCACATTTAAGATATCAATTGGTTCCCTTTTTATTAATTCATTACAATGCCACATAGTCATTATTGAATCATGGCAGATATTTGGACTGCATAGACCTTATCTCTGCAATAAAATTTGTTGATCTAAAATACATGTAACCTTAATTAAACATAGAAGAATAAGTGAAGGAAATAGAGAAGATAAGATGACATATATAAGAATAAGTGAAGGAAATAGAGAAGATAGGATGACATATATACTTGGGAAAACTAGGTTTTGAGCAAGAAACTCACCACAAAAATTAAACCTTAATATATTGTTTCAAGATAATCTTACAATAGATTGAGAAACTCCCTCATGTGTTAAGACTTTAGTAGCATGTTGATACTTAGAGCTAAGCTAAAATCCTACAAATCCATACAATACAATCCAAATGATATCAAAACACTATGAAAAGAGTTATATTTATAAAAAAAATCCATCACTCTACCTCTCTCTATATCTCCTTGTCTCCTCTCTCTGTCTCTTTCTATATCTCTATGTTTCTCTATCTTCCTCTTTCTCTCTTTCTCCTCTCCATCTGATATCTCTATCTCTATCTCTATTTTTCTCTTTCTCTTCTCTTCATCTCTTCCTCTTTTCCTCTCTTCCCTTCTCTATATTAGTCTCCCTCTCTCTCTTCATCTATCAGTCTATCTCTCTTCTCTAGGTTTTTCTCCCTCCCTCTCTTTGTCCCTCTCTTTCTCTCTCACCATCTCTCTCTCTCTCTCTCTCTCTCTCTCTCTCTCTCTCTCTCTCTCTCTCTCTCCTCTCTCTCTCTCTCTCTCTCTCTCTCTCTCTCTCTCTCTCTCTCTCTCTCTCTCTCTCTCTCTCTCTCTCTCTCTCTCTCTCTCTCTCTCTCTCTCTCTCTTTCTATATTCCTCTCTCTTTGTCAACATCCCTCCCTCTCTATTTCACTCTCTTACCCTCACTATGTCTCTCGCTCACTCTTCCTCTATCTCTTTCTCTCTTTCCTCTATCTCTGTTTCCCTCTATATTACTTATCTCTATTCCTTTGTCCCTCAATCTCCTTCTATCTCTCTCCCTATTTATCCCTCTCCCTCTCTATCTTTATATCACTCTTTCACTCTATATCACTTGTCTCTATTCCTCTCCTTCAATCTCCCTCTCTCTATCTTTCTCCCCCTTTTATCTATCTATCTATGTGTGTGTGTTTAAATCTATTTGTCTCCTCTCTTTGTTTCTCATTCTCATTCTATATATAAATCTCTCTCTCTCTATTTGTCTTTTTCTCCCTCTCCATGTCTCTCCCTTTATCCTCCGTCTTTCTCTTTCTCTCTCCCCTTCTGTCATATCCCCATATCAAATCGATTATTTTCATCCCAATTAAAGATTGGAATGATAAAACTAAATTCATCAATCAAATAAGACCATAGAGGTAGCACTATTGATTGATTTGTATTGTCATGGTCAATCACTAAAGACTTAACGAGCAATTCTTATAATAGAGTTGGCAAACTCATCAACTCGTCCTAGATATTGAAGCATGGAAATATGTTGGATCTAGGGCATACAACTGAGATGGGGGGGGTGAATCAGTTGTATAAAAACTTGCTTTTACTTCAAACACTTGATTCTTCTTGTTAGTTAATAGCATATCAATTAATCATCCATGAAAGCATAATGCATAAACACAAGAGCAGATAAACATCAACACATAGAACACCAAGATTTTGACGTGGAAAACCCAGTTAAGGGAAAAACCACGGGGTGATTAATCCAAGGATTATTCTCTGTTAGAAGAATAAGAAAAAGAATGGCACTTGCCAATTAGGGCTCACTGCCCGAGCACACTGCTCACAAAGAGGCCCACTGCCTACAAGGAGACACACTGTCTACAAAGTGATAAGAATCACAATCTTGAACTGGAGAATGACATCTCTACCATGTCCAGATCAGTTCCATTTAAGCCCAAAACCCTGCTCTGCCTTTCGCACTTCTCTTCGCTATGCCACACTCATCCACACAATTCCACACCTCAAAATGAATTCACAAACACTTATTTATACAAGACATCAACTTAAGGACAATCATCTAAGTCGGCAAACATCACAATAACATTCGCAAGGCATGTAGAACATCCGGTTGGCCTGTTACAGGAAGAACAACAACAACTGATAGTCATACATCAAATCCAACTCTAACTTCAATGCGGACCACCAACACAAACTGGATATGATCCAATGATCATCATAACCTTCCCTAAGTCATCAAGAACATCTGCAAGATGAACAACTCATCTGGTCAGCTAGTCTGAATAAGAACTTCATCTGGAAGAATATCTTCAATTTCGGGCTCTACCACCAATGTGGATCAACAACACAACCTCAACACGATCAAGAACCTTCACAAGCCTGCCTGAATGACCAGGTACATCCGCACTTCCTCTACTTACTGGAATCTCTTCTCTTCCTCATCCAGAACTTCAAGAACACAGTCTGTCGCCACTGTCATAATGCAAAAGGTACACTTCGGACCTCAAAATCATACACAACTTGAGATGACACATCACAAGGACATCCCAAACACTCCTTCCAATCCGCAGATTAGGAAAAGATAATTCCAGACCTCACCGGACCTTTCTGTGATCCTCTGTCACCTCTGAACAACTTGCCGGAACCGGTTCCACACAGACAGCCACAACTTCTTCAGATCATCATGCGGACCTCTGAAATCTTAACTAAAGCATCTCAAGACTCATATCTACAAACCCTTTAATCCGCATCCTCTGGTTCTCAACCTATATTGTACATTTGCCTTCTTCTCATCACTATTCTTCACTGTTCCTGACTGAGGCTAATTTTCTCAATATCCTCAGCACACAGCTCATCCAATCCTTCTTGTCAATGCAATATGAGTATGTTGACATCAATGACAACACTGGTTCACCTCATACTGCAACAATCTCCCTCTTTGTCATTGATGGCAAACATATGATGTGAAAAACCATCAAGACAAGAACTTCTCCTTTCTGTCACAGCTCCCCCTTTGAACAACAACTTTTCACATGTCTTCTCTTCCTTTACTACTCCCCCTTTGATCATCAGCCACTTGTTTTTCACATGTCTTCTCTCCCCCTTTGACATCAATGGCAAAGGGCTCATACTTGCAATTCTAATACATTAGAATCATACCAGCTGCTCCCCCTTAGTTGTAGCTCCCATCATCAATCCGGATCACAAGATATGACTGTGATATCCACCGGACTGATGCACATTAGTGCATCCTAGTTCATCACCGGAGGGGCCATGACCCCTAACTTCTCCCGGAGATATTCAAAAGAGTCCTTGGGAGAGGTTTAGTAAAGATATCTGCAATCTGATCCTTGGAGGGAACATACTCCAATCTGACTTCTTCCTTGTTCACTTATTCTCTCAAAAAGTGAAACTTGATAGATATGTGCCTTAGTCTTAGAATGCAATACTAGATTCTTAGAAATATTAATTGCACTTGAATTATCACAGAAAATTGTGATAGGCTCCTCATATTCAACTTTAATGTCTATTAGCATCTGCTTCATCCATAAGATTTGAGTGCAACTACCTGCTGCTGCAATGTATTCTGCTTCAGTTGTAGACAGAGATATTGCATCTTATTTCTTGCTTAGCCAGGAAACCAATCTCTTCTCCAAAAAGAATGCTCCACCACTGGTGCTCTTCTGGTCATCCACATCTCCTGCCCAATCTGCATCTATGTAAGCATGAAGAGAGAAATCCAGATCTCTACGGTACCATAGACCATACTCAACTGTTCCTTTCAAGTACCTAAAAGTTCTTTTGATTTCCATAACATGAGATTCTCTAGGATCAGCCTGGAATCTTGCCACAAGACCAACAACCTACATTATATCTGGTCTAGTCTGAGTGAGATACAACAATCCACCAATCATCGATCTATACTTTGTCTGATCTGCCTTTGGAGAGTCATCATCTTTGCTCAACTTACATCTAGTTGCCATGGGAGTGTTCATTGGCTTTGAATCTTCCATACCAAATTTCCTTAACAATTCTTTCACATATTTGGATTGAGAAATGAAGATCCCTTTCTTTGTTTGAGTAATTTACAGACCCAAGAAGAAATTTATTTCACCAAGCATAGACATTTCAAACTCACTTTTCATCTGATTTGCAAAAGTTTTGCACATACTATCTCTTCCTCCAAAAATGATATCATCCACAAACACTTCAACAATCAAAATGTTTTCATGATCAATTTTGAAATATAAGTTACTGTCAGCAGTACCTTTGTTGAATCTAATCTGCACAAGGTGCTTATCCAACCTTTCATACCATGCTCTTGGGGCTTACTTCAATCCATACAATGCTTTCTTTAACTTGCAGACCATATCATCATTATTAGACAATTGAAATCCATCCAGTTGTTCAATATAAACTTCTTCTTCCAGATCACCATTTAGGAAGGCAGACTTGACATCCATCTGATATACCTTGAAGTCTTTGAAGGTAGCAAATGTAAGAAATAATCTGACTTCTTCAATTCTTGCCACCGGAGCAAAGGTCTCTTCAAAATCAATTCCTTCTATTTGAGAGTAGCCTTTGCAGACCAATCTAGCTTTGTTTCTGATTACTTCACCAGCTTCATTCAGTTTGTTCCGGAAGACCCATTTGGTTCCAATCACATTCCTGTCTCTAGGTCTGGGAACAAGATCCCAAGTATGATTTTTCTCAATTTGCATCAATTCATCTTCCATTGCTTTGGTCCAATTTTCATCATTGCAGGCTTCATTTATTGTTTTAGGTTCAATCTTTGAAATCAGACAACATTCATCCTGATTTTGAGCAACATTCCTTCTAGTTTGCACACCTTTGCTTCTGTCACCTATGATCTGATCTTCAGAGTGGTTCAGTCTTACATACCTTAGAATTTTGGGAGTATCCTGCACTGCTGCTTCTTGATTAGGCTCATTCAGACCTATCTCTTCTTCCTGATTTACTAGATCAGGCTGACTCTGACTTACTGGAGAGGATTGAGTTCCTTGAACTAAACACCATCTTGGTCATCTTCATCAAACTCATAAAATCTTGAGGGCTTCTCAATTCCTTCATCAACTTTCACATTAGTGCTTTCTATCATCTTCCTCAGTCTCTTATTGTAACACCGGTATGCTTTGCTTTGAGTGGAGTAACCCAAGAAAATTCCTTCATCACTTCTAGCATCAAACTTTCCTAGATCTTCATCTCTTTAATATAACACTTGCTACCAAATACTCTGAAATATTTCACAGTACGAGTGATGCCAAACCAGAGTTCATAGGGGGTCTTATCGGTATTGTTTTTGATTTGAACTCGATTGAGAGTGTAGACTGCAGTGTTGATAGCTTCTTTCAAAAACATCTGAGGAACATTTGCTTCCAACATCATTGTCCTGGCAGCTTCCTGGATGGTCCGGTTCTTTCTCTCAACTACTCCATTCTGCTATGGAGTCCTAGGAGCAGACAACTGTCTCCTTATACCCTGCTTCTCACAAAAGTCAATGAACTCACCAGATGTAAATTCACCACCTCTATCAGACCTTAGACACTTTAGTTTCAATCCGGTTTGATTCTCTACCATAGCTTTAAAGATTTTGAACTTCTCAAGGGCTTCTGATTTCTCTTTTAGGAAGGTAACCCACATCATCCGAGAATGGTCATCAATTAGCAACATGAAATATCTATCACCTTGCAGACTCTTGATTCTTGTCGGACCACAGAGATCAGTATGTACTAATTCCAACAATCTGATAGAGGAATGATCTTTGCTTTTGAAAGAGACTCTGCTCTGTTTACCTAGCTGACATTCTTTGCACAAACTATTTGTAGGTTTCATCAATTTTGGAAGATCTCTTACAACCTGAATATTGCTTATCTTGATGATGTTATCAAAATTTACATGACACATTCTTCTATGCCATAACCAATTCTGATCAACTTGAACAAACAGACAACTTTTATTTGAACCAACCAGACGAAAGATATTACCTTTTGTTTGAGCACCGGATGCAATTTCAGTTCCGGAGCTTGTAAAGATTTTGCATTTTCCATTCTTGAACCGGAGATCATACCCTTTGTCCACTAACTGACCAACACTGAGAAGATTGTGCTTCAATCCTTCAACATATAGTACATTACCTATTTTGCTCTTTCCATCAAAGGAAATAGTTCCCCTACCTCTGATTTTACTAGCAGAATTGTCACCAAACTTTACCATTCCTCCTTCATACCTTACAAAACTAAGAACTTATTCTTGTCACCAGTTATATGGTGAGAACATCCACTGTCAATAACCCAATCATCCTTTTCTTCCACTTGAGCAGCCAAAGCTCTTTCCACAACCTTGTGATTGACATATTCAGAGGATATTGAATCTTCTTCCTTGATGGCAATAAACACCCATTCATTTCCGGATTTGCTTCCTAGTTCTGATTCATCATCTGTTACTCCTTCATTGTCATCTTCTTCATGAACATAATAGCAGTTCTTTTGAAACCTTTGTTTGTTAGTATTAGACCTTGCAGATCTTTCCAGACATCTTGAAGCAAAATGACCAATCTTATTGCAGTTGAAACACTTAAAGGGTAGTTTTCCTTCATACTTACTGGATCCTCTTGGCAGTCTCTTTGCAATGAGGGCTTCAAGTTTAGCTATTTCTGCTTCTTCTTCTTCCATGTCTTTTCTTTCTTGATCATACCATGACATCTTTCTTGAAGAGTTTTCTCCTGAATCAAATCATTGTTTGCCCTTCACATAGGCACTGGCTTTGAAAGCAGATTCAGTCTTGGGAGGATCATCTCCAAACTTAGTCATTTCAAATGCAGCTAGTTTTCTAGCCAATTGTTCTCTTGTGACAGTTGTGTGGGCTCTGAATTCATCAATGGCAGCAACCTTGATTTTGTAGGCAGCAGGAAGGGATCTGAGAATCTTGCAAACAATCTCATTTTCATCCAGAGTTCCACCAACATTTCTAATTCCACATACTAGCTCATTCACTCTTGGCATAAAGGTAGTGATGCTTTCATCATCTCTCATCTTCAATCTTTCAAATTTCCCTTTCAGAATTTGCAACCTTGCACTCTTGACAAACTCATCTCCTTCATACAGAAGTTCTAGTTTAGTTAAGATCTCATATGCAGTTGGTAGGTCAATAACATTTGAGAGATCTGAGTCATTCAAAGCGCTTAGAAGAGCTTCCTTGGTCCGCAGATTGTTTTCAGCATCTGTGATTTCATTCAGAGTTGTCGGACCACCCTGTGGAGGTACATATGGTTTTGAGACCATGGCCAAGTATGCTTTTCCCATACATTCCAAGGGACATTTCATGCGACCTTTCCAAAGAGTGAAGTTGGTTCCATCAAACTTCAGACTATCCTTCTTGTATGACGACATCCTGGATCTCCTCAAGCGGTTAAGCTCCTTTCAGAGGAACTTGGCTCTGATACCAATTGTTGGATCTAGGGCATACAACTGAGAGGGGGGGTGAATCAGTTGTATAAAAACTTGCTTTTACTTCAAACACTTGATTCTTCTTGTTAGTTAACAGCATATCAATTAATCATCCATGAAAGCATAATGCATAAACACAAGCGCAGATAAACATCAACACATAGAACACCAAGATTTTGATGTGGAAAACCCGGTTAAGGGAAAAACCATGGGGTGATTAACCCAAGGATTATTCTCTGTTAGAAGAATAAGAAAAAGAATGGCACTTGCCAATTAGGGCTCACTGACCGAGCACACTGCTCACAAAGAGGCCCACTGCCTACAAGGAGACACACTGTCTACAAAGTGATAAGAATCACAATCTTGAACTAGAGAATGACATCTCTACCATGTTCGAATCAGTTCCATTTAAGCCCAAAACCCCTGCTCTGCCTTTCGCACTTCTCTTCTCTATGCCACACTCATCCACACAATCCACACCTCAAAATGAATTCAAAAACACTTATTTATACAAGACATCAACTTAGGGACAATCATCTAAGTTGGCAAACATCACAATAACATTCGCAAGGCGTGTAGAACATCTGGTCAGCCTGTTACAGGAAGAACACCAACAACTGATAGTCATAACATCAAATCCAACTCTAACTTCAATGCGGACTGCCAACACAAACTGGATATGATCCAATGATCATCATAACCTTCCCTGAGTCATCAAGAACATCCACAAGATGAACAACTCATCCGGTCAGCTAGTCTGAACAAGAAATTCATCCGGAAGAATATCTTCAATTCCGGGCTCTACCACCAATGCGGATCAACAACACAACCTCAACACGATCCAGGAACCTTCACAAGCCTGCCTGAATGACCAGGTACATCTGCACTTCCTCTACTTACTGGAATCTCTTCTCTTACTCATTCAAAACTTCAAGAACATAGTCTGTCGCCACTGTCATAATGCAAAAGGTACTTCCGGACCTCAAAATCATACACAACTCGAGATGACACATCACAAGGACATCCCAAACACTCCTTCCAATCCGCAGATTAGGATAAGACAATTCCGGACCTCTCTGGACCTTTCTGTGATCCTCTGTCACCTCTGAACACTTGCCGGAACCGGTTCCACACAGACAGCCACAACTTCTTTAGATCTTCATGCGGACCTTTGAACTCTTAACTGAAGCATCTCAAGACTCATATCTACAAACCCTTTAATCCGTATCCTCTGGTTCTCAACCTATATAGTACATTTGCCTTCTTCTCATCACTGTTCTTCACTGTTCCTGACTGAGGCTAATTTTCTCAATATCCTCAGCACACAGCTCATCCAATCCTTCTTGTAAATGCAATATGAGTATGTTGACATCAATGACAACACTAGTTCACCTCATACTTGCAACAAAATATACATTGCAGATCCTGTCTATTGTATATCGATTATATATCTAATAACATCTAACAAAGATCATTGATGGAGGATGGGTCAGTTGTATTACAACTACATGCACATTTGAGCATCATCATACATTGCCAAGGTGATTATTGGAGCCTATCAAAGAGAATGAGGATCTAACATGGGAAGCATACATGACACTTAGTAACCATTACTAATTCCATGTGGCATAATCCATGTTAGCCAATAAAGACAAAAAGAATAAAAGACAAACTAAATCGACTAAGTCTAACACTGATTATGTTAAGGCAGATAAGACAAAGATGGAGTGTTGATTAAGATCAAGACAAGGTAAACATCGATTACCAAAGGAAATGACTCCCTTAAGGATTGTGACCCTTCAAGGAGAGAATCCATACATAAGGAGAATCGATTAGTCATCCAAGCATTATTGAAGAATCTCAATTCAATTTATATTTACAATCTCCAGCGTAGTAGATATACAAATTGACGATTAGCATCTACAAATTCCAATTTACTTCAATACATACACTCATTGAATCTCAAGAAAGTTAATTGATCATCATATAGCAAATCGCATGCCTTTATCAGCAATAAGGTCAGCCAAAGTATTTACATCAACAAGTATTAATAAAGAACATATATATATATATATATATATATATACACATACAACAGATCCAACGAATCAATCATACAAAGGCATGTTACTTTGTCATAAGTTAATATGTCTCATACAAATGATTTAATGAATGATCTCTCTATGTTAAACATAATAAATGAGAATGTTTATAAGGAAGAAGGACAAGGTCCAATTCCTCTAAGAAAGAATGATGTAGGATGCCATAGTAATAAATATGATATAGATATATGGCAATCAATGTATTATACTTAACCATCATATTAAATGGTACAATGACAAGTTCGCATAGAGGAACAATATGATCAAGCTACTATCTCGTGATCTATGGGATCACGAGATTGTAAGGACAAGTTTCCTATGAGGTATGATTCCTAACTCTAATCATGATAAACTTGGGACGAGAGTAAATAGCCTCACCGTCAGTCTCTCTATCACCCTACGAGTACGTGTAGTGAGTTAGAGAAGCGTGGCTTAGTGATCTAGCACCTAGTTGAGTCCAAGTGGGTGAAGTATCACCAGGTGTAGTGTGAAGCCCCTTGAGCCTAGTGGTGAAGTATTGCTAGGTGTAGAGTGAATCCCTTGGACCTAAGGTTGTGTAGATTTAATTATTATTAAAATAGCCTACACGGTAGGTAACTCTCAAGTGGGTGAAGTATCTCCAGGTGTAGTGTGAAGCCCCTTGAGCAAAGTGGTGAAGTATTGTCGGGTGTAGGATGAAGCTCTTGGGCCTACGGTAGTGGGGTCTTGTATACTAGCACCCTAATGAAATGATGACTATCTCCATGGGGTTAGTTGTTAGAGTATATTAACGATTAGGCATGAGAAATAACTCTCTCAAGGTATATCATGAGATCTCTATATGATAAGAATAAGAAAACGTGAATTGTATATATGTTAAAATCCTTTAATATTGATCATGATTATGTGGTTACTAACCCTAATTATGAGGTTTATAATATTATAATTGAATTATTGGTTACCATTGTTCTCTTTAAGAAGTTATATTGTGTGCAAGGTAAAGAAATTTTGAGCTTCCTAAAAGGGGACATTACACCTTCTCTCTTCCTCTATCTGTATTTCACTCTTGAACCCCTCTCTCTCCCCCTTTTATCTCTCTCTCTCTCTCTCTCTCTATATATATATATAATCTCTATATTTCTCTCCTACTCTATCTCTCTTTTTCTATTTCTCTTTGTCAATATCCCTCCCTCTATATTTCTCTTTCCAACCCTAGCTACTGTCTCTCATTCTCTCTTTTCTCTATCTCTCTTTCCCTAGATATTACTTATGTCTATTCCTCTCACCATCAATATGCATCTCTCTCTCTCTCTCTCTCTCTCTCATTGTTTAGTTGTAAAGCAGTTCAACTTCAACAAAGAACACTTAGATTGAAGTCTTTCCATTCTGATAATTCTAGGATTCAGTTTGTATTTCTAGACAATGGGCTACCAAAACTGCAAGAGAGCACATATCCAAACAACACAGTTCAAATTTATAAGGCAACACATTTTATTGTTTGTAAGACCTATTGCCTTCAAATTTTGGAATAATTGTTCATCATTAAATATTGTTATTGTCCCATTCATCTTGATCCATTGTTCATCTCTCTCTCTGTTCCACTTTATGGTGAAATAAAGCTTATTCATTTGCTAGAAAGATATGAGGAAATCAAATTTAAGATCTACCCTCTACGGTAGACAAAATCAACCCTCATCACCAATCAAATTAATTGGGTATTAATGTAATTTGACTATGTGAAGAGGTAGTCATGACCAATGACTTCAAAAGCTAATGACTCTCTCACCCACACATTAGCATTCAATCCATGAGGGACTAACACCCTTGAATCCTTGTGCTACACAAAGTAATGTAAGGTGCAAATATGTTGCCAAATAGTTGATGTCCATGTTATTAGAAACTAAAAGAGTAAAATGTGTATGTATGACAACACAACTAGAAACAAATTTTGCAAAGATTACGCATAAAAAATGGTATATATATTATATATATTTCAAAATACATAACATAAATTTTCTATATAATTAATTATATAAATTTATTTACTTTTTTTTTTTGGGTAAGTGAGGGATTTTTAGGCTGGTCCACTCCAGCGGGGGTCACAAGGGGGACCCCCTCCCCATAGAACTACCACCACCACTATAGCGCGGATCGCCAGCGGTGCCCACTTGTGGCGCGGATCGCCACCGATAAATTCGTCATTGTACACCATCACTACAGGTCACCGCCACCGATAAATTCGTCATTGTACACCATCACTACCATGACCTGTCGAGTTGCGGAGACCAGAGAACACTAGAATTCGAGCACACTCCACTTTTTAGGACCTCGGAGTGCCATGTGTCACCTACATAGAGCCACAACCATTTAGAAGCCAAGATGTCTTTGGGGGGATTTGAACCTTGGTCTCCACAATAAGAACCAAGTGGTCTTAACCACTAGACCACACCCACTCAACTAAATTTATTTACTTTTAATATTATAAAGATTATATCATTGTTTTAATTATATAAAAATTAATTAATTTAAAAAATATTTAAATGCACAATTAAAAATAAGTTATTAAATTAATTTTTAAAAAAATCATTATAATTTTTAAATTGTAATTTTTTTTATTTTTTAAAATTTAATTTAAAAATAGCAATAAACTACTAAAAAGCATTCCATAGTGGCTTGTATTCCATTTGTGTTGCTGTTCTCTCATTCTGTTTTTGACGGGACTGTGTATGACTACGAGGTCCAGGACTATGTATGACTACTGGGTCCCATAGACTGCTGGGGCCTCATGAACGTTATATTCATTCATTTAAAATTATCAATTTTTATAATAAAAAATTATATAAATAAAGAAAAAAACAAGTTGGCTAATGACGGTCAAACCAACCTTCGTAGATGCTACTGCCATTTTCAAGGGATAAGTTTAACCCTTCATTTTTCCCCCTAATTTTTCAGGCTCGGGCTTTTGAAACGCTCGTTCAGGAGTGTCGATTGTGTCTATACGCGTTTGATTCTTGCTTTGATATGTGATTTCTGAAGCGTTTGACTAGGGCTTGAGGTGCATGTATGCGATGTCGGGCGGGAGACATTTAAATGACACGAGACTTTTCCTGGCAATATACAGTCACATATAGTAAAAAAACGCGATGAAGCAAACAGCAAATAAAACTCAACGGCGACGGAGAAACGGCAAATGGGAAATCGAGAATTTAAACGGCTAAGATGGATTTCATCGTCTTGCACGCTTGTGGGTACAATATGAGCTGTGGATCTTTCGTTGCCATGGGGACACCTTCAGCGTAATAAAATATATTTTTTACACCTTCAGCGTAATAAAATACATTTTTTTTAAAAGCAAAAAAAATAATAAAATTTAAATTAACATAAATTTCCCCAGAAAGCACATTGCAGTAAAATAACTGGCTCCAACCTTAGATAACAAAGAAAATAGTTTAATCCATTCAGTTGTGTTTGATGCAGGTGGTATTTTGCTGTGGGGCTCCGGTTTTCGCAAAAGAATTGACCAGACTGTCTCAGGAATACACCCTCAACACATCACCAGAGTTCAGATAGCTGAGCTTGGCAGGAGTATTATGATATATTTAAGATATTATCACCATCTTTCACTATAACAATGAAGAAAGACATACAATGTAACTTGTTTCTTTGCCAGGAATCTGGAATTTTCATACAATTAAAGAAAAAGATCATGTAGAGAATCATGATCATAATTGTACAAAACACTCTGGTATTTGAAAAATCTATGACAGTACACCAGGCACATAATTTTTTGCGCATTCTTCTTCCCGATTTAATTTTTTATTATAGCTTTGAATTTAATTTGGTGGGGGTACATTATATCACTGATCAGATTCCAATAAAATTATTTTTATATATTTTTGGCTTAATGCTTAATGTAGGCATCGGAGATTTGGGAACATTTATTATGAGTAAAGTAAACGCTATGTTATTTATGAATGCGAGAATTAGAAGCAGTTTGATCTATCCTTATAAAAAACGCACCAACTACAGATGCTTCGTGATCTGCGCTATCTCTTCGGTCAGCCATTTATGTTCATGAAAAGCAGGTGACTAAACTGGTAATAACCCAGGCATACATTGTTCTACGGAAATTTACTGCACACTAATTTCCATAGAAAGAAAGAGTAGCTTTGAAAGAGGATATTAAGGTCCGTATTATCCAGTACATAAGTTCCTTTTTTCTTAGGTGAATACTGAAATTGGTTACAATCTTTCATCAATTATATTTAAGTTAAGAGTTTTATTCCAATAACTTATATGGCATTGCTTTGTTCATTAAGGTCCCTATTAGAATTTTAATGGAGTTGGCAGTGTTATCTGCAAATGCCACCCTATACTATTCTGCCACCAACAAATATTTTCAATTCCATTCTAGAAGTGTTTATTAAAAATGCCTTATGAATGTAATATAGAAAAGAAAGATTGCTCCTATATATCTTTTCTCTGGAGCTAGAGGAATAGTGAATATTAATTTCAACGCCCAAGCAGCACGCTGCCTCGTCGAGGCGAATGGAATCCACTTTCTCCTGTGTAATGATTCAAAAAACTGCACACAGGAAGTCATTCGAATTAAATCCACGGATCCACATAATGTTAAGTTAACAGGGAAAATAAAAGAGACACAGAAATTAAATGACATAGACACAGCAAAATAATATTATATATTTTCATCCAATGCAAAATAGTGGGATCATTGCATACAAACGTGCTTCCCCATTTCGAATTCATCATTCTTAGTCTTTTTCGTTGAAAGAATGATGAAACCCATGCTTTTCCTTGTCAAACAGCATCAAAACAATATGGGTACACTTGCCTGAGATTTTGATGCCTTGGTACTACTCGGTCCTCTATCCCTCAAACAGTTTTTGCCTCCCAACAGAACCAACATCGAAGGAATTAGAAGCACATAACAAAAGAGCACCCAAAGCAATCTGCAGCACAACTATTCCCAACAGAACCAACATCGAAGGAATTAGAAGCACATAACAAAGGAGCACCCAAAGCAATCTGCAGCACAACTATTCCCAACAGAACCAACATCGAAGGAATTAGAAGCACATAACAAAAAAGCACCCAAAGCAATCTGCAGCACAACTATAATAGGAAATGAAATGCAAGAAATAACACTTACCATGAATTCTGAAGTAACCGCCAAGAGAAAAGAGCTTCCACGTCTAGTCCTAAATTTTCTTCAATTTTTATTTAGTTTTTTTTTTTAATTTTTTTTTTGTTTTTTAAAATTTAATTTAAGTCTTCAAAATAAGTTAATGGCCGAAGACTGTGAAAGGAGATGATATTTAAGCATTTAACCTTAAATGACAGCTTGCTAGAGATTGCACCAGGAAATTGTCAGGTTTATTTCTTATGGATTGTTCAAACAAATATTACTTCATTTTTTTTTGTGGGTTAAAAAGCAGCCCGAAAGAAATGAAACGCCAACCACCCGTCGTATTCTAATTTTAGGTGCGGCGGTCCGAACAATTCTATTTTTAAATTTTTAAAATATTGCACAAAGATTCTGGGTTTTTTTTAGATTTTTATTTAATTTTTGATTTGCAATTAAATTTTTAATTTATTTTGGTTTATATCCACTCCGCTGCAACTGTAGTACACCTCATCCAGAAAGTGTTCGGAACCAGAAATATCATCAGAAATTCAGAAATATATTTACAACCAAAAAATGAATGCCAAAATTAGATGCAATTTGATTTATCTTTATAAAAAATATTACAATATTACAAAAATGTTTATCAAATGACTCCAAAACATAAGAAAAATGAGTGTGATTTAATTTTCGATTTGCAATTTAGTTTTTAGATTTTTTTGGGTTTATATTTACAACAAAAAGATGAGTGCTTTGTCCTCCACCCGGCTGCAACTGTAGTGCACCTCTTTTCTATTGTTCAATTTTTCTAGCGTTATATTTTTAAAAGTAATTACAAAACAGCTTAACGATTAAGCCTTACGGAATAAAACGACGATAAGCCTTACAGAGGCAAAAGAGGCGATGAATGCCTAATGAGGAGAGTTGACAAAAAAACATAGTGGCATGAGTGTGGTAGTGACAGACATCGAGGCAGGTGGCCCTAGTCCGAATTATAAAAGTATTTTGATAATCGTTTGGCGAGGATTATCAAAATAAGTCACCATAAATCAGGAGCGGAAGGAGGATGTATCCGCGCTGTATTTTGATATGGGTAGCTCCACCTTGTAGTAAATAGCATGGATCCTACTAAAAGGAGATGGTGAGGCAAGCCTCTACAGGTACTATCTATTTAATACAAGGCAAATCTTGAACGTGAGAGAAGTCTGATTTGATTGGCGTCTTCAACCCACTTAAAGAAGAATAAAGCATCATCGGATCCGACTATAAATGTGAACCTTGCCAAATCTATACATTTGATCCCCTGACATGACAGAGAAGCCATTCTGCTATGCCGACAAGTTGAATGAAGTGAGAATTGAATGAGGTTGATGCGTCCTTTGAAAAGACTGTCAACTATAGCAAGGGGTGTCCACTTTTATTAACTTCAAGAGTCGTTCGAACATATTTAGCTGATCTAGAAAGATGACTGTGCGAGGGAAAGAAGAGCTTAACCAGCCGTTGTGTTGTAAACGATCGGCTAGTTATTTCTGTACAGCTTCCACGTAACAGGCAACTCTCATGGGTCTGCGACCAGTACGACAGTGATCACAGTTGTCGACTGTGTCCGTCGACTGGTCTGTTGACATCAGAATTCCAACAACCAGTCGGCACAACTCACCGGCTATTTATGGCAGGCGGTGAGGGATAGGTTGATCAATTACCATGTTGGCAAAGAAATCCGCTGCTTGGTTCGCTTCCCTAAAGTGGTGACTAATTTTCAAACTATCAAACTTCATGAGATGGTGGGAGATCTATTGGATTAGATAGCTGATTTGCCAATTAAGGAATTGATTTTTCTTGACCACGTTGATTACGATCAAGGAATCCCCTTTGATCCATATATTCTTGAAATTGAACTTAATTTCCAGTTGAATAACATGTAATAAGGCAAGACCTCCACATGATTATTTGTTGCTTCTGGTATTTTCAATGCATCAGCCACGATCAATCTTCCCAATGAGTCCCTGATAATTCATCCCATTCATGAATGGCCTGGGTTACCCCTACATGCCCCATGAAAGTTACATGAGTGGTATTATTATTTTCCAATAGATAAAACTAAAATTATCTCCTCCTATCTTAATGACCATTGGATACTATTCATAACTTCTTATAAAGAATTGCAAATAGTTATTACAAACTAGAAGTATGCTAAATCTAACCCAGAATGTGGTGTCCCATCAAATATTAATCCCAAAATACTTTCTAAGGGTGCGGTAGGCACAAATAGGGTTTGAAACCTTAGTTTGAGGTAGTGCCTCTCTCTAAAAGTCCTAAATCTTTTTCAAAACCCTCACACCTTGAAAGAAGGGTTTAACCAGCCAAAAAAAAATGTGTTTCAAACAATATCAAAATATTATTTGTAAATTATATGCTTTCTCTAATGTCCTGTTGAAGTAATAAAATATGTTAGACTCTTCACCCTTCTTTAAACAACAACAAATGTTGTATTGTATTGTAGCAGTACTATAGCCTATTATAGTGAGTATTGTATCTATTAACCCTTGCGTATTTTTCTTCAAATTCCTTTTATAATTTGTTTGCCAATATCTCCAAGAAAATCTTCAATCTCTTCATTCAAACTAGAAATAATATTTCAACCAAAATATCCACCAAAACTAAATACATTCTACAAACTTGTGCATCTTGTGTGAATCCATCAAGGATTGGTTAGGTGGGTTTTCATCCATGAAACCAATATTGCCTTAGGGTTCTCATCCTATGATGAATAGTTAAACAACTGCTCAGGCTCCAGTAAGGTTTCAAGATAATGAATATGTAGAGAATGAGCTTTCTCTTGTTCAAACTCTTGTTTATATACTTTTCAAAAATAATAAAATAATTAAATATAGTTGCCTTTTTAATTTTCCTCTTTTGTTCAAATTAAATATTTAAACGTTTAATAATTAAATTTTTTTGCACATTCACCCATGTTTACATAAAATGTTAAAATCAGCCAAAAAGAGACATTACAATCACAAATGAGAAACAAAGGTCCTTAGAGACTTAGCCTATTGTAAACATAAGAGGAGCTCAGGGGGTGTGGGGTTTGCCTATCTCAAACAAGATGAATAGTCATGTAACCATGCACTTATATAACACAAGCCATATCAACACATGATCAAATGGTTCTACCATATTGATGACAATATTCATATGAACAAAAGCTCACAACCACCACAATGTTCAACAACAATGGGAATATACGCCATAGAACATGAACAGGCATAAATAAATAAATAGAGAGGGCCCAACACACATGTTGGCACAACATACATGAACCAATGTGACAAATCCAAATCCTACCACATAATACTAAGCAAAAAGGGCTTATGTGCATCATAGATTTCATCTTGTAGACACATTTTATGGTTGGTGTAATTTGAGAGAACAAATGAGATCTGACATGCATGAGGCTTGTAGGAACCACACAATATTTGATATCAACATCAAGATCAATGGTTGATATACACCATGCACTAACATATTTACACCATCCATCCATGGAAGCACATGTTAGAATGAAACTACATGTACGAAGAAACAAAGAGGAGTCTTTCGAAAGTTAAGCTAGATATAAACTAATTAATGGTTTGATTGATTACTAATGGTTGTTGAAGTATCTCATTGTGATTAAATGAACCTTAGATCAAGATCACCATCTAATGATCAATACTTCATCTTGAGGAACAATGAGAGCACTAACACCATTAGAAAATACAGGAGCTAAAGGATCAAAAGGAGATCGACAACAAACACACTCCCAACAACATAGGAACTCTACAACATAAAAACTTAATCTCTCATTAAATAGTGATTTACATGTTTCATTGACTAGGCTATATACTCATAACACATAAGATTACATGCTCAGCACTTCATAGCACATATATCATAATATGAAATCTCAAGTCACCATTAGAACATAAATTAAGTGCAACCATACACATGAATTATAGAATTATTTGTAAGGGAAAGATAAATGTATAGGAGCACAAATTTAATCTTTATAAAGGGTTTAAAAGACCCATTCAATTATATTTCTTAGATCGATTACTAGAAGGTGGCAAAAAAAAGGGTCAAACAAGAGGAAATAAGGTTTGCAATTTTGGGTGCATGCGAACTACTATATTTCAATTCATTCTTGTTTTATTTTAGTTTTCTAGTTGTTGATAAATACTTGATCATGAGCATTTAGGATCACTAATTTTCTCATAGATTTTTATTAATTTTTATAATTTCTATGTAGGCACACTAGTTGACCTTGACAAAAATGATATGGTTTTTTATGTGTTTTCTTGATGGTCTTCCCATTAATTTAAGCTTTACCTTCACCTTGAGATTATGCTACTTAGTACTTTGACTTGTATCAAACCCCTTATTAAATATTTTATATTTTTCCATTGGTTTATCTTACAACACCAAGACCTTCTTAGGTTGAACCTTGGAAATATTCTGTTTTGTGTTTGCTTTCAAGAGAGGAGTTGGTTTTCCATGTCCTAAATGTGGTATATATAGTTTGACTAGCCAACATTATGTAAGTCCCTATTATAAATCCTTAAATGTGGTATATATAAATTGAAAAGGAAATTGGATGATAAGGTCACAAAGAGATTCCTCAAAGTTTTAGGCTTAGTCTAGTATATTTTGATCCTTGATAAGATTCAATGACATTACATTCACTTTTACATGATTGTCTAGATAAATTATTTGAATAGGCTCTTTATTCTTGATTACGTCAATAATTTTTAAATTCTTAATTGTGGATGTTTATTTGAAATTTTCATCCTAAAGATTAATTTTATTTCAATTTTAGCAAAAGCTTGAATCACATTCAATTTATTTAAGTTGGTAGTCATACACCAAGAACATTCCTAACCATTGATTTACTAGGGAAAAGTCAAAACTCTAATTCACTAGTGTCAATGTTTTTAGTTGCCATGTGTTTCAAAAAAAAGAAAGGAAGTCAAGATAATTATATATTTATTTTAACTCAAACTAAAATCTAAAATAAATCTAGCATTAAAGAGACTTCACATCCATAAGATAGTATGGAGCTATTCTCATGTGAAATTCAAAACCAAATTTATTTATATAAGTCTTAAGTAAATTCTTATGTGTATGTGATACTCTCGAAAACAATTAGTAAGAGAAGCCTAGAACTGAAAGAACCAAGTTAAACACTAAGAAATCCTCATGTCTATAGGAGTAATTAGCATCCAAAGAGGACGTTGTAGAGAATCTAAAATGCTTATAAAATTAGACCAACTAGATAAATATTGAGAAATGGTGAGCAAACATACACAAAATTAAACCATAATATAATAATATAGTATTGTCTTCAGGATGATTTTACAATGCAATACATTGGCTTTTTAAAGCCTTAGTTATTCCCGTATATAACTTCTTATGGGAAAGTAACTTCTCGTAACTTCCCAAAACCTAACTTATAAACTAACATTTATTTAATATGCATAAACTAACAATGTAATACTATATACTATTATGCCAACATTCCCCCCTTATTACATTGTTCTTGCAAAAGTACCAGGTACCCCCCCTTAATGCTAAAATACTCAACAAAGCTGATTACATAATATGAATACATATTTTATAGAAGATCTTCCCCCAAAGAACAAATCCTGAACCAAGCAAGGCTCCATCATGCTGTCTCATCTACCCTCGGAAAGGCGTCGCTTCGAGCTGTGTTCTTGAGCTCTTTAGTCCCAAGCTCTCAAATCACAGAGTCTTGAATTATTCGACAATGGCCCCTAAGAGATACGACAGATCTCTGCCATGTTGTCTAGTGACCGCGAAAGGGTATAATTCAAGATCATATACTCTTTGGAGCTCGCTGAACAACAATCCATATTGAGATCAACACCAAACCCCAAACCTGTCTCCAAAACAAAATCTTCACAAAACATACATTCTTCAAATCTGTCAGCTCCGTCAACATCAATAAAGAAAAACAAAACAACCAAAACCAAAAATGTTTCTCATGCAAAGCATCATCTCAAAGCGAGAAGCTAACTTGAGATGATGGAAAATCCTCCATCCTCCGATGCCGCCTGCCTCCAATATGACCCTATTCCACTTTAACCAGCTGATGTCTTGGATGAGTCTTTCGAGGCCTCATCAGGTGTAGTATAAATGGATCCGAGAGCAACTGATGTAGCCATGATAAAACAAGGTGTCGAATTCCACTAAAAGTGCACCTTTTACAATATAGTGTAAACACAATTATATCCTTATAACTCCAATGTTTTCCACCTTATTACTCCAAAATAAAACCTTATATCTCCAATGACAAAATAATATTTAAAAGTTATGCCTCCCAAATTTTGAACTCATAACCACCTCATACCAACTATTAATTTTTCCAACCTTCATTTAAATCTTTTTTTTAATTTTATTCCCTTCCAAAAATTTGGTTCCAAAAATAGCTATGAACCATAATTTTCCAAATGAAAATAGCATTAATGTTTTTGAATGTGAACTTACTGCTGCACGTTCAGATCAAAACCTAAAAAATGCCGCACATTTTACTCTCCTTAATATTTCCTCTTAGAAACTTTTTAACTTTATCCAAAAGGAAATTGTATTACTCTAGGTAATAAGTGAAAACTTTTAAATGTTTGCTATAAACTCATAAAACATTTTCCCTCATGTATCATTAAGAAATTTTAGTCAGTTTTAATCTCACCATATGAATTGCCTCTTTCACTTACATTCAACGCAACAGAGAAAATATTTTCCTTTCACAAGTTTGCGCTGCCAGCAATCATAAATTCATCATCCATGGTTTTCACTTCATAGTTGTCTTTATCAACCTTCTTCAAACACACCAACTCCCTGGTTTTCACTTCATAGTTGTCTTTATCAACCTTCTTCAAACACACCAACTCCCTGATTCAAAAATGTGAAATAGGCATCCACAGTTGCTATTGTGTATGTAAATTAACCATCAAAACCGTACCTTTCTTAAACCCTAATTAATTTCCCCATATTGATCAGCCACCTTTTCTAATCGTTGGATGCTTGGAGGCTGCATTTAGAAACAGATTCATATACCTTCTGTTTGAATGTGCTCCAAAATTTTTCTTTACATCTCCTTTATCCAGTGCGCCAATAAATCAGCTATAATGGTAGTTTTAGATCTTTTATCACGCAGGCCATTATTGAACCATCTCTATGCTTCCCCTAGATTCTAACGCACAGGCACAACTTGCTCTGATACCATATTGAGAA
The DNA here is from genome assembly GCA_027924645.1 of Cunninghamia lanceolata. Lineage (NCBI taxonomy): Eukaryota > Viridiplantae > Streptophyta > Pinopsida > Cupressales > Cupressaceae > Cunninghamia > Cunninghamia lanceolata. The sequence continues at coordinate 15,167,649 of BSBN01000606.1, forward strand.
ATGGTGAGCAAACATACACAAAATTAAACCATAATAAAATAATATAGTATTGTCTTCAGGATGATTTTACAATGTAATACATTGGCTTTTTAAAGCCTTAGTTATTCCCGTATATAACTTCTTACGGGAAAGTAACTTCTCGTAACTTCCCAAAACCTAACTTATAAACTAACATTTATTAGTTCCTGCCGCCGGCAGGTATACTAATGCAACTGCATGATACATTAATTCATTTCAGTGGACCAATCATAATTGAATATTAAATTCATTTGCCAAAATCTCTAAAGTTGAAATTTAATTTTTTAATTTATTGATTTAATAAATACAATTTATCTGCTATTCTATTGGTCAATTGACTAAACAGTAATGTGAAAAATGAATTTTTTTTATTTTTTAATTATTAAAATTGATTACTATATTGAAACTTTCAATATTTCTTTTTCATCTAGCTTTCAAGTTGGCAAGTTGGGTGATGACCGTACACGGAGATGAGTTGGAATTATGAGGGTCGTGCATGCCATGGCTGCTGTGTCTAAGCTCAGATTTTTAGTAAGTTTGTTAACCTTTTCCGCCGCTGTCCGCATGGCCATTTTCTTCCTTCATGTGATTGTGTAATTCTTTTTGCAAATGTGTGCAAACTGCAAAGAGCATGGCTTCTTTTTCAGGTATTTTTCATCAAACAGCCATTAAATTTTCTCTATCCTGAACATTTCCTCTTCCAAAGGAGGTACTTAATAGATTTTGCTTAAGTGGGTGTCAATTAAAAATCGCTTTCATGGTACCCAAATTGTTTGTTTCACTATAGAAATGTTGTTGGTTGCAGGGAGGATATGCAGGTTCTACAAGGGACTCTATCTTTCTAGGGTTGTCACTAGTGGAACATGGGAAACAGTATCCACAGCCAGCGGCCTCACCAAAGGTATCGATTTGCAACACCATGAAGTGTGCTACATGCAATGTAAGAAGCTTCTCGAAGCCCTCGCTCAAGCACTGCCGTCAAATACCATCCGATTCGGCTCAAAGATTTCTGCAATTCACCAAAGGCAAGACAATTCAAGCATTGTAATGCTTGAAGATGGAACCCAATTTTCGCCAAAGGTAGGGTACCTCAGCTTCCATCTTTGGAGTAGAATTTTTAGCAAGGGTTTTGCTTAATTGGAGTAGAATTTTTAGCAGGGTTTTTTCTAACGAGGTCAAATTGCAGGTCATTATAGGGTGCGATGGAGTTAATTCGATAGTGGCCAAGTGGCTGGGGTTTGGATCTCCAAATTTGGCGTGACGCTCTGCATTTCTAGGGTTAGGGATCTTTCCGCAGGGCCACCATTTTTAGCCAAAAGCAGTTTGAATCTTGGGAAACGGAATAAGGGCCAGTTTTGCTACTTGAAATGAAAGGGATGTTTACTGGTTCTCAGCTCGGAAGAGCCTTTCTCCCGGTAAATACTGAAACTAATAGTTCTGGTTCTAGTTCTGGTTCTGCTTCTTAGACTCGAAAGTCACTGCTTAGTTTTTTTTAGGCCCAGTTGGTTTTGTGAATTGTTTTTAAACAGTACAGTGCTTATTTTAAAATTTCCTCCTGCAAAAGTGATCCGACTACTTATAGAGTGGTCCAAGTAGTAGAGAACCCTTGAACAGCTTTCAAATAACATATTGACACCCTTGTTCTAAATGCATACTTTTTTTTTAATAATTTTTTCTCACGAATTCTTCCTTTATCCCCAAATTACAACCCTATAAAACAATGCTAATATGCAAATGCTAAATGGTTCGAACAAAGGGTGTTTCCTTTTCATGGAGCTTTTAACTTCAATAATTCCACAAATCAGCTTTCGCCACTAATTGGTTAGTGTGAACTGCAAAATTCAATAACATCATTGTGTTTTCACTACCGTCGTCATTTTTCTTAGATCTTCTTAATAAAGTGTTGTGGCTCTCTGCTGCATCTCATCATATCTCTGTGTTTTCCTTTTCCTTCAGAATTGTTGAGAAGGGAGAGCATTAATAAATAGCATTGCTCATATGATGTGATGTAATGTTGAGTTAATTAAGAAGCACCAAATGGGCGCAGAGGAAGTAGCTTCTTCTTTGTCGATGGGCATAACTCTCAAGGAAGGAGAGAGGATATTAGCACCAACAAGGAGGCCCAATGGCACTCTTAGGAAGTCCATCTGTATCAGAGCTAGTTATGTCCCTCAGGACGAAGTTGCCATTTATCACTCCAAAGGTGCCCTGTTATTAATTAATCATCATTTTTATTTCATTCCACTCCATTGCCTTAATCTCTTCTCATGTGTTCTTTTTGGTTTGTCTGAATCTGTTTTGGTAGCTTTTACAAATGCCCAGTTAAGAAAATCAATGCCTGAAGTCCCACCTAGGTACAACCCAGTTGCAGACACCAAACCCAAAACAAAGTCCGCTAAGAGGAATGAAAGAAAGAAGGAGAAGAAGCATCAGGTACAATCTTATTTGCCTCCACTTCTTTTATTTTATGGGTTAATTAACACCACTAAATTGGTTAGCTGCGGAAAAGTTGAATTAGGGCACACAACTTAAGCACCATCCAGTTTGATGCAACATGTTGTTTTTGATTTTTCATTGCATGATCTTTGCTACATATTTGTATCAATGGAAAAATTTGGGTTTATCAACTTAATTTGAATTGCAACATTTGGACTTTGAGCTCTAAAAGTCATATGCATTCATAAACAAATGCAAGTTTTTCTAGGTGCTATTGTTGAGAGCTGTCATGAATGGTAGCATCTAGTTGATTAAAGATCATTAAACAATGGCAGGCTTCTTTAAAGGCATATGGTTAAAAAAGCTGTTGTATTTGATGTGCAGAGACACAAAAACCTGTGCATTCTCTTTGCTTGGTCAAACTGCAAACTTTTTGGCATCTGTTAGTGAGGATTCAGTAAGGGTATGGGTTTCTGGTTCTGCAAGTTATGAGAATGTGTACATGAGTTGATTTGTAGTAGAAATAAGTTTCATTCATGTGCATTTTTTATTAGATACTTTGGTTTTGTCACATGTTTATCTTTTGATTCTCATGTCTTTGGATCAATACATTTTTCGGAACAGTTGAGCTGAAGAATGCATCAGGTTCACCTGAATTAAACTAGTAAAAGTGCCTAAAAATATCATTGTGCAATGTTTGGCCAACAAGATTATTTATATATGTACCCATAATACCTTTAGATTCTTTTACTAGCATAATACAATATTTGAAAATCTTCACCTAAAAAGTAGGGGCAGTTAAAGACTATGGTCTCATGGAGGGGGCTAGCTAGGTAAAGTTTCTTAGCTACTGAAAATTAATAGTCTTTTTTCAAACAAGGGGTCAACGAGTTTTAAAAAAAAATTATATCATAAAATTTTGAATTAAAGAGAGAAATTTTAGATAAGAAATTATAGCAATTATATGCAAATAGAAATTAGAATAAAAATTTAAAAATGCCATGCAAGCTGCTACATAAACATAAAAGTGCCTGCAGTGGAGAAAACTTTTAGCCTCCTCAAAAACCAACTTAAAATTTATTGCAAAATATGTAAGACTCTTATTTTACACAAAAATTTCATTTTAGTTCTTTGAATTATTTATTTTTTAAAAATACATTACAATCCTCTGTATTTTTCAATTCCACTTACAATCCTCCGTATTTTTCAATTCCACAGAACTTTCCTCAAAATTAAAAAACTGCTCTTTTATGGACAAGCAGATTACTGCTTATTTAGATCACACTATTAACAATAATTTTATTAGATAGTTGAAGATTACATCTTCCATTCTGTCACTATACTAAACAAATTAACAATTCCAACTCACTTGTGTTTCTTGTTTCTGAATGGAGATGCAGAAATCTTGTACAATGCAGCATTTCTTCAAGAAGAAGCACAACATTCAGTGGAAGATTTGGGGAACAAAGAAATAGTGGAGGTGATAAAGAGATCGGTTCCTAGCAGTCTAAGCTTGGCAATTTTGAAGTACTGCTATCTTTGGCCATTTATAGCAGGTAAAGCATGGAAAGGCAATCTGACCGTGGCGGGAGATGGATTAGGGCACAGACAGTGGCTGCACCAGTGGTGACAATGGACTTATGGATTATCATAAATATATACTATCTCACACTCTTTACTACTTTTAGATTTATAAACTATCTCTCACAATACTAGCTATGTTATCGTATGTGTGCTTCAATTGGGATTTCATTGATGTAATGCCTGCATAAGTGCTTATTTTTACTCGAGATAACTTGTGGTTTCATGTTGAGTCCTAAACATCCCAGTTGTGAAAATGATAATAGTTGGGAAGATTAGTACAAGTTTTCTACATTTAAAAAATATATTGTATTTACCATTTCTTTTCCTAGAATCTGGGCTTCACTGCATAGGCCATTTTGTATGTGAGTTACATCCCTTTGATGAACCTGTTTGAGATATAGCTATGTTCGAAAATGCTACAAAGAATTACATCAAATTCAGAATTTATATGGTAACATGTCATACTCTTGTAGGCTTTTGAACATGGATTGAGCAGCTTATAGATAGGATGAGTAAATTCAGAGCATTCTGTGAATGTAATTTATTACATAAATCGGCTTTGGAAAAGCTCCACTATTACCTGGCAAAACAGGCCCTACATGTAACATGATTCAAAAATTATTTGGTATGGTGTTTTTCATTAGTGGTGTCTATTATCTAAGAATTTAATGAGTAATTTATTATATATTTTCTTGAAACTCAAAATTTAATTATCCCATTTATCCCAGATCATGGACATATAATGAGGAGCCTGTGAAATGCGGCTATTGTAAAATTCCAACATTCTACTTCATATGATCATCTTAAAAACTACAAAAAGAAGAAAAGAAAGTAAATGACATAAGGCAACTTTGGGAGAAACTGTATAAAATCATCGTTTATGATTCCTTAATTCGACTACATTCATATCCCCAACCTGATGCATTTTATTTTGTCTTTATTGTTGATATTTATTGATATTTAAAACTGGTTGATTCTCACTTGTACAGGAAAAGCTTGGCGTAATCCTAAAATTGCATCGGATATAGCACTATTTATAGACCTTACAGTATGTCCACAACATTTGCTACCGTGGAAAGCATTTCGTATTGAAATGAAATGGGTGCGGCTGTGTTTCTTCAGTTTGTGCAGAATCACGGCGGCCAGTTCAAATGGTGTAAGCAAATTCATGTTCATTACTATTTTAAATGTAAGGGAACATTAATACTTGGAATAACTAATAATATTTAACCTATCATTTAGATCATATTTAACCTATCATTTAGATCATATGTAGCTAAGAAGGAACTATTTTCTAACTGTTCACATGTCATCCGGTTTTGCCATTTTAGAAAATAATTGCTTAAAAGTTGGTGTTATTATTTCAGGCTTATGTTGAATTGCTTGAAGAAGATGATATCCAAGTACCAGCTTGGTTTACTTTCAACTGCAAAGATAGTGTGAACGTAGTGAGTGCTGACTTAGTGACAGAATGTGCTTCCATAGCCAATTCGTGTAAAATGGTTGTTGCAATAGCTTTCAATTGTAACACACCTCATTTTATTTGTGCATTCCTCGCTTCAATTCAGTACGTAGCCTCGCATTCTCTATTTCATCGAAGAGGATCTCTTTGTTTATAAATTTTATAGGTATACATTGATGGATCTTTTCACAAAAAATGACACACTCAATCATATTTATCCAATTTTTAGAACTAGAGGAGACCTTTTCCAGATAGCAAAGTAACTACAACGTCTATAATGAATTCTCCAAGATTCTGAATTAAATTCCTTTTTTAATTTCTAATAGTAAACTAAAGCCATTTAACATAGAACTAAATTACAGTTCTCCTTCTCTGCTCTACTTGAAATCCTACTCTCCTCTGTAAATTGTCATGGAATAGTCTACACAGATTTTTGGGTAAGCTCGATAGCGGTCCTGGCTTTCTAGATCGGAGTTAAGTGTCTATCATCTACTGCGGTCTTTTCAAGTCAGCTCATTACCACCTACTTGATATAGAAAATAACTTTTCCAGTGTGCATATATTTTTGCCTTTCACATCATTAACTAATCTCCAGAGCACGTCTAACTTTGATGGGTGTCTACTCTTTTAAGCATCCAACTAACAATGCTACAATCTGATTGCTTTAGACTAGGAATCAAATTATAGATGGTGAACAAGAACTATAACTTCATTAAACAACATCATTTATTTCATGGTAATGCATATAGACCTTTTGAAAGAGCCAAATTGAAATTTCTAAAAAAATCTGGAACCAAATCTCTTCCAAACCATCTGGATCACAAATTCAAGAGAAAAAATTGATCAGTAAATGAACTTCCCAGCTTTAAACTAATAAAATATATTTTTTCCCTGATACTGTGTGATGACAAATTTTAAACTTTTATATCCTTGATCAGTGCAGTCACAGAGGACTGTTTTGAAATCTAAAGCTATTTGTGATAACTGCTTATGCTACAATAGCAAGAATGGTCAAGTTTTTATTTTACCATGGGCAGTGATCAATGGTAGATGGATTTTTGCTTCTTGAGATTTCTATTGGTGGCATTCAAATATTTTGCTGCAATTTTTCCATTTCTAATCTTGGATTTTCTAAACCAGATCACTTCATAATTTCTTTTTTTTGCCTTCACTCAACTTATATTTCTAATGATAAATTACAACAACATTGGTAACATAGAGGCGGGAACTTGACGCAATGCGTCTCTTGTTTAATATGCATAAACTAACAATGTAATACTATATACTATTATGCCAACAATAAATCCCTGTGTTGGACACATATTCCATCAATAAAATGAATTTCCCCACCATTTAGGCTTTAGCTATTTACCCCTTGACAGTGACTCTATCCCTAATAATTATGAATCATTTATCTCCTTCTAGAGTTAACACACAAGGCTAGTATGCATAGGTCAACATGTTCAACTCCTAGGCTAGTATTCCGTACATATATCAATAATAACAGAAATTTATATTTGAAAAAGAATCACAAAAGATATATTGTATGGGAATTGATTGATTATATTAGTCTTCACCTTTAAATTTACAATTTCATTTTCAATTAAAACTTAACTATTAATTAGGAAATATTAATATATAACCACAAGAAAATTACTATATGATATAATTTCTAACAAAATATACTCTCAGTTTAAATATGGCCTGATTTTACTGAAATGCAGGCATATATAGAGTTTTTAAGATTAAGTTCAAGTACTATAAGAAAGAAAAGAATCCTACTCTAATTATTCAAAATCTATAGAACATCTAATTTTATAGTGCAAGGATCAATGCAAATGAAAGAATCATAATGAAAGCCAGCAGATGAATACGCACTTTCAGAACCGAAATCAGCTAAGAAATTGAACAACGCTGTTTAAAAAATCAATTAAGATGCTGCGTGGGACCTGCGGTTAACCACCTGCAAATCTTGGGTGCCATACTATGTGAATCTTAGTTATCATACTACGTGAATTCAAGGTCATAGGCAAGGAAACAAAATTTGGACAAAAAATAATGTCGTTCAATTGCTAATTTAAAGGTCATTTAAAAAAAAAACAAAAAAAAACTGGCCATGCTTAGAAAATACTTGAAGCAACTTGATATTTCTGGTTCCGAACACTTTCTGGACGATGGTGAATTTTTCTGGAATCTGTTAATTTTTGTGTAGCTTGGACAGGTGTTCTAGTCTCGGGTGGAGATTACGAGGCTGGAAACACAGCTGGAATAATTATCTCCATACCTAGATAATTGATTTCTCGAGAGACTTCTAGATATTAGGGTTTAGAGTCTAATTAATCCTAGCCATTGATTAATATTAAATCATGGCCATTGGTTTCCAATGAGGGGATTATAAAAGAGGATCAATAGGCATTTGGAAAACACAGATCCGAGAAGTATTTGCAGCGATAGCAAATAAATAAATTTGCGGTGATAGCAAATTGATTTGCAGTGAAAGCAAAGGGCGCAGTGATAGCGTTGGAGAGCAGCGGAATTGCCGGAGAAGGAAAATATTGCCGGAGCAATTTCAGCAGGAACAATTGAGGGAAGGGAATTTACAGGAAAGAAATTTCCAGAGCTCTGCCAGTAAGAGGCAAGCAATTTTGTATCTCTTGATTTCCTGTAGTTGAATAAAATTCATATCTGCTGACTGGTTTTCCCTTCGGGGGTTTTCTAGGGACAATTTGTCCAAAACATTGTGTTGATTTTATTTTTCTATCTCCGTGATTTTTTTTCCGTGAAATTGCAGCTGTGTTATTATTTAATATTTGCTGTAAATTAATTTTTCGGCAGCGAAATAATCTTATAAGATAGGAAATTAATAATCAGTAGCTGCAATAGATTTTTCACATGGTATCAGAGCAGATCTGAGTGCAGAACAGGCACAGGGAGAAAGGAAAAATAATCTAGGGTTTATAAAACCCAGTTTGACCTCTTCAAATTATTATTTTCTTTTGAGATGGCCTCAGCAGGTTTAAGAGATCAGGACAGATTGGATGGAGCCTCAAATTTTGGTGTCTGGAAAGCCAGAATTTCTTTATTGCTGGAAGAGAATGGTATCAAGGATTATGTGACCACTGTTGTACCTGTACCTACAGACGCAACACATCTTGTAGCATATAAGAAGGAAGATGCCAAGGCAAGGAGGCTGATTCTTGACGGTGTTAAGGATCATATTGTTCTGCATATTGCAGAGTTAGATACAGCAAAGACGATGTGGGATGCCATTATGAATCTGTACCAGAATGCTACTCTTAACCGAAAGCTGATTCTCAGAGAAAAGTTAAGGAATACCCGGATGAATAAGGGAGAAGACGTCACAAGTTACCTCACCAGACTTAGACTTGTCAAGGATGAATTGGCAGCTGTTGGAGACAAACCAAAGGATGATGAGCTAGTACGAATAGCCCTGAATGGGTTTACTAAGCAGTGGGATGTCTTTGTTCAAGTTATTAATGGACGAGACACCTTACCGAGTTGGGATCGACTATGGAGTGACTTCACTCAGGAGGAGCTTAGACTAAGTCTTGTCAATGGAACCAGCAGTAATAGTCAGAAAAGTGAGGTGGAACAGGAAAACGTTGCCCTAGCAGGAAAAGGGAAAGCGAAGAAGGGGTCTGGCAAAGGATCAAATTCAAAAAGTGAGAAGAAGAAGGACTTATCTAAGATCAAATGCTATGGCTGTCATGAGTTCGGCCACTATGTCAGCGATTGCCCACAAAGGAAGAAAAATGAAAAGAAGGGCAAGAAGCAGACGGCAGCTTCAGCAAGTGTAGATGAGCTTTCTAGTAGAATGGAGGATGAGTTTGCACTCATAGCTTGCCTGACTAGCTCAACCTCACAGGGTGTTTGGTATATAGACAGTGGGGCGTCATTTCATATGACAGGAGTTAGGGAGTACTTCTCCAGATACAAGGAGGAGGACATCAGATTCCAAATTCAGATGGGGAACAAGTCCAAGTGCAATCCAATTGGGAGAGGGACTGTTCTATTTCAGAGGGAGAATGGCAAGCTTATTTCCATTCATGATGTGTTGTATGTGCCAGGCTTGGGCATGAATCTAATTTCTGTATCTGTCCTTCAGGATAAAGGCTACAATGTACTCTTTAGAGGGGCGCATGTTTTAATCAAGCATAAGGATTGGAAATCACCCATAGCTATTGGAGTTAGGAGCGGCCGACTTTATAGGTTGCAGTTTGATACTCCTAAGGCACTAATGAGCAGCAGTAATCCTAGAGATCAAGGAGAGCTATGGCATAGAAGGCTGGGCCATATACATCATGGAGCACTTAAATTGCTTCGTGAGACAGTGACAGGTGTTCCAGACGTGAGCACAGAGCATGATGATGTATGTAAGGGATGTGTATTGGGGAAGTTTGTGAAAGCAGCTTTTCCAAGGAGTGACACCAGATCCAAGGGGGTTCTTGATCTAGTACATTCAGATATATGTGGACCAATGTCAACGAGGTCTCTCAGAGGATATGAGTACTTTGTTACTTTTATTGATGATTTCTCCAGGAAGACCTGGATATACTTCTTGAAGACCAAGGATGAGGTCTTCAGTCACTTCCAGGAGTTCAAAGCTCTTATGGAGAATTCGACAGGCAGGAAGGTAAAGGTTCTTCGGTCAGACAATGGAGGCGAGTACAAAGGGAAAGAGTTCCAGGAGTTCTGTACCAGGGAAGGAATCAAGAGAGAGTGGACCGTTCCTTACAACCCGCAGCAGAATGGGGTTGCTGAGAGGAAGAATCGTTCTATATCGGAGGCAGCAAGGGCTATGTTGTATGACCAAGATATGCCACGATACTTATGGGCAGAGGCATGCAGTACAGCAGTATACATACAGAACAGGGTTCCACATAAGGTATTGGGCAAGATGACACCAGAGGAGGCATTCTCAGGGAAGAAGCCAGATGTTAGTCACTTCAGGATATTTGGGAGTTTGGCATTTTGTCACATTTCAGGGGCTACACGTTCCAAGTTAGATCAGACTGCAGAGAGAGGGTACTTTGTGGGGTACAGCGAGACCTCAAAGGCATATCAGATATTTATTCCAGGGACCAAGAGGATTATAGTCAGGCATGATGTCAAATTCATGGAGGACAAGGCATATAGGAGGTCCAGAGATTTGCCAGCAGATGATCAGAATGAGCAGCCAACAGAAGCTCCAAGGATTGTTCAACCAGAACAGGGGCAGCGAAGCACGAGTACAGTTACTAGTACAAGCACAGGCTCAAGTGCTGAGAGTTCGCAGAGTATGGAGCAACAGATACAACAAATCCAAGAGATGCATCAAGAAGATATGGAGTTTGATATTTCATCCTCTATAGTTGACAGGAGGAACCGTGAGGTTCAACAGACACATAAGGATACTCAGGAGTTTGTGGGAGCTCCTAGGACGAGTAATAGACAGCGGAAACAACCAGCTAGGTATAATGACTATGTGGCATTGGTTAGTCAGTTGGTAGATAGTGAGCCTTCTAGCTATCAGGAGGCTGCACAGCAATAGGTGTGGCAAGATGCGATGGTTGAGGAATATACCTCAATAATGCAGAATGATGTGTGGGAGGTTGTGCCTAGACCGACAGATAGGGCAGTGGTTGGATCACATTGGATCTATAAGATTAAGCGTGGTGCAGATGGTAGCATCGAAAAATACAAGGCAAGGTTCGTGGCCAAGGGGTTCTCTCAAAAGGAGGGAATAGACTATGAGGAGACATTCGCTCCAGTGGCCAGGTATACTTCTATACGAGCCGTAATCTCACTTGCAGCGCATATGGGATGGCAGATCCATCAAATGGATGTCAAGATGGCATTTCTTAATGGTGAATTGTTAGAAGAGGTATACATAGAACAACCAGAGGGCTTTGTAGCACACAGCAGCAAAACCCACGTGTGCAGATTGAAGAAAGCTTTGTATGGACTCAAGCAGGCTCCCAGGGCGTGGTATGAGCGCATTGATAGATACTTGCAGGGAATAGGCTTTGTGAAGAGTGAGGCGGATGCTAACCTCTACTACTTGGTGGTTGGGGGTGAAATTCTCATTCTTGTTCTATATGTGGACGACTTGTTTTTAACAGGTTCACTGGGGCTTATAGAGGAGTGCAAGAGGGACCTTGCAGCAGAGTTCGAGATGAAGGATTTGGGGCTTATGCACTACTTTCTAGGCATGGATGTGTGGCAGATAGATGGAGAGATTTTCCTTGGACAAGGGAAATACTGCATTGAAATCTTGAAGAGGTTTGAGATGCAAGATTGCAGAGCCATGTCTACACCTATGATCACGAATTGGAAGAAGGTAGACACATCCAAGGAAAAGGATGTAGACCCCACCTTATACAGGATGTTGATTGGATCTCTCATGTATTTGGTCAACACTAGGCCAGATATATCCTTTGCAGTAAACTCTCTTAGTCAGTTCATGGTTGAGCCGAAGAGAGTGCATTGGATAGCAGCAAAGCATGTGTTGCGGTATTTGCGTGGTACAATCAAGTATGGGATCAGATATGCTCGAGGTGATGGTATCAAGTTGATAGGCTATACTGATGCAGATTGGGCAGGTAGTGCAGTGGACAGGAAAAGCACTTCAGGGTGCTGCTTTAGTTTGGGATCAGGAGTTGTCTCTTGGTACAGCAGGAAGCAAAAGTCCGTGGCTCTGAGTTCTGCAGAAGCAGAATACATAGCAGCTAGCATGGCAACATGTGAGGCTATATGGCTTCGGAAGTTGCTAGTAGCCTTGTTTGGTCAGAGGGTTGAGACTACAGTGATACACTGTGATAATCAGAGTTGCATCAGATTATCTGAGAATCCAGTGTTTCATGATAGGTCTAAGCATATAGACATCAGATATCATTTCATCAGGGATTGTGTACAGCGGAGGGTTGTTCAGCTACAGTATATACCTACAGATCAGCAGGTAGCAGACATTTTGACAAAGGCATTGGGGAAGGCAAAATTCATCTTCTTCAGAGGTAAGTTGGGTGTTATGCAGAACACCTTCCTCGCTAAGAGGGAGTGTTAATTTTTGTGTAGCTTGGACAGGTGTTCTAGTCTCGGGTGGAGATTACGAGGCTGGAAACACAGCTGGAATAATTATCTCCATACCTAGATAATTGATTTCTCGAGAGACTTCTAGATATTAGGGTTTAGAGTCTAATTAATCCTAGCCATTGATTAATATTAAATCATGGCCATTGGTTTCCAATGAGGGGATTATAAAAGAGGATCAATAGGCATTTGGAAAACACAGATCCGAGAAGTATTTGCAGCGATAGCAAATAAATAAATTTGCGGTGATAGCAAATTGATTTGCAGTGAAAGCAAAGGGCGCAGTGATAGCGTTGGAGAGCAGCGGAATTGCCGGAGAAGGAAAATATTGCCGGAGCAATTTCAGCAGGAACAATTGAGGGAAGGGAATTTACAGGAAAGAAATTTCCAGAGCTCTGCCAGTAAGAGGCAAGCAATTTTGTATCTCTTGATTTCCTGTAGTTGAATAAAATTCATATCTGCTGACTGGTTTTCCCTTCGGGGTTTTTCTAGGGACAATTTGTCCAAAACATTGTGTTGATTTTATTTTTCTATCTCCGTGATTTTTTTTCCGTGAAATTGCAGCTGTGTTATTATTTAATATTTGCTGTAAATTAATTTTTCGGCAGCGAAATAATCTTATAAGATAGGAAATTAATAATCAGTAGCTGCAATAGATTTTTCACAGAATCATCGGCAGGAAAGTGAGGAGCTAAAACACCTTCCTCTGAACATTTCATGCGTTGCACTCTACAGGCCCAGTAGGATACAATCATTCTTCTTGCCATGTCTGGTGGTAATACAACCATAATATAACTTCCTTTTATAATGTAGGCTAATCAACATTCCAGTGATATTTCAAACTCATGGTTAGAAAAATTCTATGGGTTATAAAAGTTTCCACAATTGGCAAATAGGTGTTTCTTTTTTATTGAACAAAGGCTAATCAAAATACATTTCAAACTTATTATTTCAATCTTTTTAGCAGAAAATTGCATGATTCCGTCTTTTTAATTGAACATGTGAGAATATCAGATAGAAAAGAACGATAGCACTAACATGGCAATTGCGTGAGAATCGGGGATCGATTCCGTATTTGACAAAACAACGCCCCGCCTGATATTCCAGTCAATATCGTCATTGTTTGATCCACTGTCCACATTCATTATCAGGTCGTTCCACATGGTAGATTACAAAAGGATCTATTTCTATTTTCATATAAACTTTTGCGCAATAGTAACTTGAAGACTAATAATAGTGTAGTCTCTATTATTTAAAAATATTGCGGCTAAATATATTAAACTAGTATATTTATATTTAAAAAAAATATTTATATGCTAGTGACATTCAGAGCCTTAATCATAACCATGACACTAACCCTAACCTTAAATCTGATCCTGATTATAGTCTTGACCCTAACTATAATACCAATTAAATCTGTAACTTAACCCTGCCCATTATTAGTTTTAACGTTAATAATAATAATAATAATAATAATAATAATAATAATTATACTATTATGAGAATTGTTCGTATAAATAGTGTCATTATCTAACTAGTTTACATATCACCTCTTTGAAGGTTTGGCCTATTCACGCATAGGCTTATGTTTACTTAGTCTTTTACAAGTTTGTCTCATTTCATATTCATACATGTGAGACACCTATTTCCTTTTGACTTGCCACTTGCCGTCACACATGTCATGTGAGTTAGACAAGTGTTGCATGCTTATAGGGGTAGTCAATAGTTTAGTCCTACCTTCCTACCTCCTTCTCCTTGCCTACATAAGCAATGCTCTATGTACATAATCGTCATCTCTTGAATATCAAATTTGGCCTTTTGTGCTCATGTTTTGTAGAAGTTTATCTTGTTTTCATTGGCTGATCTTGGATAATTCTAACATGGTATCAGAGCCATGCAAGTGAAAGATTTCTCGGTTTTAGCAATTCATGCATCTGGCTAGATTTCAAAGTACATTTTTTATATTTTTCATTACAATTAGGTGACTCTACTAAAATCAATTTTGTACAGAAAGCTTGTAAAAAATTAATTTTTTTTTAGCAGAGGGCCTTTTAACCCTCTTTCCATCTACCCATTTTGGGTAATCTTGGTTTTTGTAGGTTTTTTCAAGGAGGTCACTCACCTACTTCGCCTCAATCTTTTTTGTTTTGAGAAAAATGTTTGGTCTATTAGGCCTATTTGTAGAGTTTTAGGCCAATTCAGCCAACTCTTATCCACAGAGAGGTCACCATCTTCAAAATTTGAAGAGTTGAGGTCTTTGGCAAGTGTGTTGATCGAAGGTTTTTTCACTGGGCACCTAACCTACAAGCATCCTTCAACTAATCGCATAGTTAGGCCACACTGGTTCGAGACATTCTCTACATATTGGTCGCTATCTGATGTCAATGTTTCAAGCTTTTTTGCATTGGTCAACTTTGATCAAGGGTACCTCTGTTCAACAAATTACTTGCTAGTCGCCTTAGCATCTTTCAACGTTTTCTTGACCGCTCCTGTCAATTGGCCTTTTTCTAGCCTCTCTTGCTAGTTTTTTGGCTTTGACAACCTTGTTCACTACCAACTAAGTTGCCTCTGCCTCTTGGCATTTGGCACTACAATCTGGCTCCTTAGGTGTCTTCCACTTCTCAGTAGCTCGTTCAAGGATTCAAGGACCATATGCTCGTTGCTCAGGAGACCATTTTAGCTGCTCCACTCATGAACTCGGTCACACAAACTGCCTGGTTGAAGATTATCTCTTGAGGTCACGGTTTTCTACTTTCATCTATAGGTCAAAGAAATTTGGCGTCAACCATCTCCAAAGTTGGTCACTATTTCCAACTTGCTTATGTTCATGGGACTCACCAATGGCGATCCATAAACAGCGAGTGAGTTGTAACTCACCGGCTATATAGTTGGGCGGTCGACTGCACCAGTCGACTAATTATATGTATGATTTTGACAGATTTCTTCGACCTCAACTAGTCGACAGCCTGCCATTCCTGACGTCGACCAGCCGGTTGCTTACAATGCACAGGCTAGTTAAGACGTTCCCTCACCAATAGTCCTATTCAGGACTCTTCTCAGTGACTTCAGCAGTTCAACGACCCTTAACCAATTCGTTGATGGCTCTTAAATCCCACGTAGGCCTTGATTCCAGCCACTTCACAACTAGGACTACTAGTTTGGCAAATGTTTTGGATCACCAACACGAGTCCTATTTGGACTGCCCCTGTGTCTCTCTTTGATCAGTTCAAGGTCATTATTTGTTTGGAGTCTTTATGGTTGGAAGGTTGCTTATTGTTATGGGGTGCTCACTTTATGGTTTGCAATCAAAGGTTAACATTTATGGTTTAACTGATTGTTACCTTTTATTGTAAACTTAAACATTTATGGTGGTCACATTAGCAACTACCTACTAGTATAACTCTCAACAAAGCTTTCTAAGGGGGTAGCTAATCTTAATTCCTAACTTGTAATTGGGGATATTTTTCTTTTTAGGGACAACTTGTATGTGGAGAATTGTAAGTGATTTTTTCAAAGTCACTATGTCATGTTAACATATAAAGTTTGCGTTTACTTGCAAACATATAAAGTCAACATATAAAGTTAACATATCAATTACATGTCAAAGACAAAGAGTGAGGCCTGGATTGGCAGAAGGTTAATTCCCCCACATATCAAACATTTGTATTCTACATTTCACCCTGATTCCAACGAGTAGCTGGAAGGGCACATTTAGCTCTCTAATAGGTTTCTCTTTTCCTTTCCAAGTGCAGTTAATTAAATTAGGCCTTTTTTGTGGGAACTTCACTATTTAATAAATTTTTCTCAGTAGCTCAAAATTGAACACCATTTTTGCAAAAGTGAATGGGTTTTCATTCTCTATGCATTAGTCAAATTTATTTTGTAAAACACACTAAGTTATAAAGTGCCAAATTTGGGGGGGTCTCTCTTTCAGTAGTTTTGGGGGCACTTTTTTGCATTTGATTGTTTGCACATTATGCCATGTCTACATGTTGCAAAGTCAAGTGTACTTATTGTGGGAGCACTCAACATGGGGATTCACTCTGTTCTCATTTCTCTCATGATGTCTTTTCAATGTTTTGTAAGACTGTAAAATCACCACCTGATGTTTCCTTCAAAATCACTTTCAATGATTCCTTGCATTTGAATATTGTCATTGTTGTTCTAGACCCACCACATTGGGATGCATATCTACCAAACATCACATCGTTGTTTGTAGAATCTCATCTTGTTGATTTGGATCACACCATTGAGGATATTTGTCGTCTATTCGATGTTAGCTTCAATGAAGTTGCATCACCATCATGTTAAGATATACTTGTTCATGTCTTGCCTATTTAAGCTTATATAGTGACTGATTCTATAGATACATATGAGTCTACATATCAGACTTCATCATCATCTAGTTTGAAACCTTCTGTAGAAGTATTAGATTCACATCAGTTCAACTTTTACCTTACATCTATGGTCCCTGCTCCTGAATCTTTGTCACATGACAATATTGGCTTGGAGATCATTGAGCATTCTTTGAAGATATCATGGGCATCATCATTGTCTCTGAATCATGTGCATAATTCAGAGACCTTCATACTTCTTCCTGTATGTTCCTATCTAAAATGGGAAGATTCTTTGTACACTTCTATGGTTCGATTTCTTCCTAAGGGGAGAAATGTTGTTCAACATTTGTGGATCATCTTTAGCATCTAGTCTCGAGCATCTACTAGCACTACATGAGGTATTTTGAGAGGATGTTGAATGGTTAGTCTTTTCATCTTAGTTTTGGGAGGGTCCATCTCTTTTCATGGAGTTCAATGCTACATATTTTCTGGGGAGGTCACATTGACCTTCTCATTTTCTCTCCTATGGGGGATAGCTATGGTACATTGGTTGTAGAAGTAGTCCTAGGGGGGTGGTTCTGAGTCCTCCATCTATCACTCTTCTTGTTCACTTGTACATTTCTTTCATGCATCTTTTCTCTTTTGGATAGGAGTTTTGTTCCCACTGGGTTTTCTCCTTTTCTCTGCTTTTTGAGAAAGTTGTTTGTACATGGGTACCTAACATGGCCTAGTAGCCAAAACCCATCTTTGTATTCTCCCTAAGTTGCATTTGCATAGGGGGGGTGTTAGTGTAAATAGTGTCATTATCTAATTAGTTTAGATATCACCTCTTTGAAGGTTTGACCTATTCACACATAGGCTTAAGTTTACTTAGTCTTTTAGTAGTTTGTCTCATTCTGATATGTGTATTCATACATGTGAGATACCTATTTCTTTTTGACTTGCCACTTGCCCTCACACATGTCATGTGAGTTAGACAAGTGTTGCATGCTTGTAGGGATAGTCAGTAGTTTAGTCCTACTGTCCTACCTCCTTCTCCTTGCCTATTTAAGCAAGGCTCTATGTACATAATCGTTCTCTCTTGAATATCAAATTTGACCTTTTGTGCTCATGCTTTGTAGAAGTTTATCTTGTTTTCATTTTCTAATCTTGACTAATTCTAACAATAATATTATATTAGTTATAATTATATTATATTATATTATATTATATTATATTATATAATATTATATTATATAATAATATAATATTTTTTAGTGTAAATAGTGTCATTATCTAACTAGTTTAGATATCACCTCTTTGAAGGTTTGACCTATTCACACATAGGCTTAAGTTTACTTAGTCTTTTAATAGTGTTTTCATTTGCTGATCTTAACTAATTCTAACAATAATATTATATTAGTTATAATAATATATAATTATATTATATTGTATTATATAATAATATAATATTTTTAGTGTAAATAGTGTCATTATCTAACTAGTTTAGATATCACCTCTTTAAAGGTTTGACGTATTCACACATAGGCTTAAGTTTACTTAGTCTTTTAGTAGTTTGTTTCATTCTAACATGTGTATTCATACATGTGAGACACCTATTTCCTTTTGACTTGCCACTTGCCCTCACACGTCATTTGAGTTAGACAAGTGTTGCATGCTTGTAGGGGTAGTCAATAGTTTCGTCCTACCATCCTACCTCCTTCTCCTTGCCTATTTAGACAAGGCTCTATGTACATAATTGTTATCTCTTGAATATCAAATTTCACCATTTGTGCTCATACTTTGTAGAAGTTTATCTTGTTTTCATTTGCTGATCTTGACTAATTCTAACAATAATAGTATATTAGTTATAATAATATATAATTATATTATATAATAATATAATTTTTTTTAATATATTATATTATATATTAATAATAATATTATATATTAAAAATAATATTGTTAATATAATATCAATTATTATAAATTCTAACTATTTTATAATCATCATTATTAATAATAATATTTAATATTATTATATTATATATAATAATATATAATATACTAAAATTATATGTTATAATATATAATGTAACCATAAATTTAATTTTATATAATATTATATATTAATAACATTATTAATATTATATTAATTATTATAAACCCTAACTATTATCTAATTCTCATTATTAATATAATATATTTTAATACACTTATCCCAAGAGACATTCCTATGAGGCAGGGCTTGAATTTGATAGTTGTATAGCTATATTTAGGCATTTTTGCTGTAAAATACAATCCAAATTTTAAATAGAGTGTATCATATGAAAGGAGAGATTTTGGACAAACTGTCAAAATTTATATAGGATTATGATGATTTATATATTTGATTTTTATACATGATTTACTTATACTATAGCATGTCATAGTATTTGAAGGGCACCATTGAATTCATAACTATCATAAAAAATTGCTTGATAGGTAAAGTAGACTGTCAAATTCAAACCCTGGGTGGAGTTGAAGAGATCAAATGTTCCAAGATTCCACATAATTTTATAAGATTTGAATCTAAAAATTAAAATAAATAAGATTCCAATATAAAAGCAAAACAAAAAATTAAAATTTGGTTTTTATTTTTTTTTATGCAATTTCTTTTTTGGTTCCATAGTTTTTGTGATTTTCTTATTTTAAATTTCTTTTTTAGTTTTTATTTTTTACTTTTTTCCAATTTCTTTTTTATTTTTTTATTTTTTATGTTTTCCAATTTTCTTTTTTGGTTTTTATTTTTTATTTTTTCAAATTTCTTTTTTGGTTCCATAGTTTCTGTAATTTTCTTGTTTTCAAATTTTTTTTTTGTTTTTATTTTTTATTTTTTCTTCCTTTTGTTCCATATTTTTTTAGGATTTTCTTATTATCAATTTCTTTTTAAATCATGAAAAATATCAAACAAAAAAAATAAAAAAATAAAAAAACTAAAACAATGGAAAAAATAAACTATGGAAAAGAGATATCCCTGTGCGTACTTTACATATATATTTTTAAATATAAATATACTAGTATATTATATTGTATTAGAGGAGGAAGAATGACAATCGTGATAACTCAAGTTCAGACGCAACTAGTGATTTATGCAAGAAGAGGGACTGGGGACACATGGAAGTTGACCCAAAAGGGTCATAGGAAAAGAGAAATCGTACTCAATACAAGGTGTACCACATCAAAGGGGCTTCACATGATTTGGTGAGATCATTCCTAGATAGGGAGATTAAATTCACATCCCTAAGGAGTTAGTGGGAACTAGATCGAAAATCCTCAAGGAGACTATTTTAATAGGTAAATTTTGGAAGGACTCCTCCTCTAATTTACCTGTTTTGACCAAATGAACTAGCTTGAGTGTGGGGAAGTTTCTTTTCTTGAAGAAGGTTTTTTTTATTGTCATTTTTCTAAATAAAAAGTGTTTGGTTTTATGAAGGAGCAGAATTATACTTGTAGGCATGGCAACCTAACTTTAAAACTTCAAATGTGGAAATCTTTCACACACTCTTCTTGATAAATCTTAAGAATTTACCTCTAGAATATAGAGAGTAGGAAATTCTAAGGCTCATCGATGACTTGATTGGTGCATTTCAAACCAAGGAAGAATTGCAGCTCATAATGGTGAAGGAAAGCATTAGAATTTGTATCTATCTATATATAAAAAAGGGCTTTCCTAAATGTATTACATTACAATCCTTTGAAGGAGATTGGATTCAAGAAATTTGTTATGAAGGGCATGATATTATATGTTCAAACTATGGGGGTCAAGACCACACTAATTACAGCTCAGACACTGCCTTCAAGGCATGCTGCAAAAGGGCTTTTTTCCAAGACCCTCTTGTGACCTCACACAATCCTATTGTAGAGGCATGCATATAAAGGTTAATAGATTTGGTTAATTATGTGGACAATGGTAATGACACAGAAGAGAGAAAAGAGGTGAAATTTTGTAACTTAGGTGCCAACAGTGAGTTGTTGGTTAAGGAGAAGACTCTGGAGCTAAGCTCCACCGTAGAGGACAGTCCTCGGCCTCACCTTTCAAGTGAGCCTCATTTCCTAGAAGGGTCTTTTTTAGAGGGGAACTTTTTTGAACCAAAAAAAGTGTTTATCCCTTCTTCTTCTAGGGATGAACTGGCCTTTGATTGCCATATTGACAAAAATTCAGCAATGGATGGGAATTTATTGAATCAAGACTGTGAACTATGAAATTGGATTTTGCTAAAGGATGGGGATAGTGAAGTTTTAGAGGAGGCTAGAGTTTTTTTGTCAAGGGAGGCAAATGTTTTAGAATAGTCCTTGAGAGCTATGATTGATGACGTATGCCTTGGTGTAGGATCTGATTTTTATGATAACATGGATGAAGATATTCTTTGAGAGGAATTTGATCTATCAAGCTTGACAAATCTGGGTTTGTCTTAGTCAAATCAGGTCAAGAAATCTAAGATTACCCCTTTCAAATGCAACAAGAAAAATCATAGAGCTAAGAGAAAGGCAGATGGGGTAGAAAAAAGGATAGACCATCATTACATGTCAGAGAATGTAAGGTCTAGATATATCACTTACTAAAAATAACCTTTGAAAAGCCATTTAATCCCAAAATAATTAAATAGAATAAAATATTTATAAAATGGTGTGGAAAAAGGAAACTAGTTAAATAACTTCCATCATTATTTTCAAATAGGGTTACATACATCAATGGATCAATAAGTATATCAGAACAAGACCATGTCTTTACAAGATTTAGCCATGTAGGCTTACACAAGAATATCGTATTAGCAATATATATAATATCATTCCGCATGTGCACTGCTAAATCAGAGAGAGAGTATCATCATGGTGATATCCACCCTGCCACTAAGCATTAAGATTCCCCATTCTAACCAACTTGGAAGCCTGACCCATCACGAGGGGTCTAGCAAACTGAAGCTAGCTTAGGTGAGGGAATCTAGTGCTCTTCTCAAAATTATTATACATAAATGAAATAATGGAAAATGCAACCACAACTCATACATATTTCAAGAAAGGTAATATACATAGGCAATGAGACATTGTTCTTAACAAGGAACAATCAATCATTCTTAATATCAAGATCATATATCATGGACACAATCAATTAATTAGAAGTTGAAATCATTTATCTATCAAGATCAATTTAGGTCTCTTTCCCAACAATGCAGAAAAAGTAGTCCTTACATAACTCCAAAAATATAGGACATCATTTCATAAGACATAGCACACACCTATTGCAATGATGAACTTACAAGCATGACTCAGGCATGTACAATTGATTGAGAATCATAATAGTCTAAGAGTCAATGTCTTTGGCATACTATCATTTTGATTTCAATACCAAACTTTTAAGAAATACCAATACTTATGAATTTTACCTAATTCATGGTTATGTATATCAAAATAACAATCTTTTTAATCGTATGACAATTCTAAGATAAACCAATCTCCTAGATTATAGAATACAAAACAAGATTAGAAAGATCATCATACTTTCATTGTTTTCAATATATTGACAATTATCTCCACTGGTTCTTCTCAAAAGACACCATCGAAGAGTACTACTTTTTTATACATTACTTTCATAAGTCAAACATGGAAATTCATACTTTCTATAGTAACACAGTTTTCATGCTAACTTCAATTATTCTTCTAAAATAAGACTTTAAGCTTATAGTATAGGTGTGAATGACACAATTGAACACCAGGTTGGTAATATATTATTAGTTTATACATGAAATCGACCAACTCACTACTATATTGCATGTTTGTCTAAGAACAAAGTTTACATAATTTACTCATTCAAATTTAAACTTGTACAACTTCTAGAATATGATATAATCCATTAAAAGTAATATTTTGTTTCTAATTATGTCCTTGAGAATAATTATTTGCAAAAATTAAGTATGACTGGTTCTTCTTATTACTTCATAATGATGAAATAATACTTTCTATAGTCATTATAGTCACAGGTAAATACTTATTTCGTCAATATAAAAAGCACATTAATTAGTTATATATCCCTAAACCCTACACTTCATCGGCTTTGCCAAGAAGTCCCTGCACTGCAACATATCCCTCTTCCTAGAGTCTATTGGAGAAACCCTAGGAAACTAGGTTATTTTCTTCTACGCAGTAGGTTCTCTTCCAAATCTCTTTGATTCCATCCTTGTTCAGTTTCTGATTCCATTCCATTTTGAACCATTACCTGTCTTGGTTTGGTCTCCTCCTTCTTTTAAATTTTAAATTTTAAAATTTTTTAATATTTTAATTTTCTAATATTTTAATATTTTTAATAGTTTAATATTTTTAATTTTCTATAAAATAGGATGGTTGTTTACTTTTTAGTAAACTCTACCTTTTCTTATTTTAGAAAATTTTAAATATCTTAAATATTTTAAATATTTTAATATTAAAACTTTAAAATTTTAAAATTTTATTAAGTGTGTTATGGGCTTTAAAAGACCGCCCCCCTTAAGGGTGCGACCTTTTATACCTAAAGGGACCATTCCACATTAAATGTGGTGGTTTTCCTTTTTAGGAAATAACCATTATTTTCAAACGGTTACCTCCTCCTAACCGTTTCATGCTTGGGGTTTGAGGTTTGTATTTATAGCCCCTCCTCCTCTTTGTTTTTTCACAATTGCAAATCACTTCCGCTATTCCAACTGATGAGGGGTAGATTCCCTGAAACTAGTTTTGGAAATCGTGGTTCTTTCGATTTGTGAACTTTCAAAATTCTTCAGAGCTCTTCTCAAGCTTTCTATGCTTTTTTACAGGTAATTCTTTGTTGATTAATTTTGTTGATTTTCTCCTTCTGTCTTTTCAATTTTTCATCTGTAGTAAGCTGCCAGTGAATATTTAAATTTTAAAAACTCTAGATTTTTTTTCTTTTGAGATATTTTTCACGATGGCCAGCTCAGATGAATTTCTCCCTTGTTCGATTCCTTCCGCTATGGAAGACGCTACTTCGAGTTCTTCAGATTTAGCGTTAAACCAGGAAGGTCTCATCAAGTCAGATTCTGATAGAAAGAGACGTAGAGTTGTTGAGGTTCTGTCTGGCCACGAGCTTGTGCTCAGGGAGGCTGTCACCCAGAAAGTGATCCCTCCCCCATCCAGTCTGCTACCTCTTTAAATCTTAACAACTCTATCAACAAAATTTTAGAACAACAGAATAAGTTTTTAGAGCAAACTAATTTTCAACATAATTCTTTTCTTAAAGAATTTATTCTTGTGCAAAATAAGTTTTTTGAGAATATTGCTAAAGCTCATGACGACGCTCTTGTTTTTAAATCAAATGTTGAAGCCAAGTTGTTACCTAAAGCTCATAGTGTTGAGGCTCAAATCAATGCCAAAACTTCTCGATTAGCTAATTCTTGTATTGAAGAAGTTGTCTCAAAGTTTCAAACTGCTCTAAATTCTCACCCTCCTCCTCCTCCTTCTTCTTCTAATGAGTTTTCCACCCTTATCACTATGTTCCAACAGTTTATGGAAACCTCCACTCGACGACAGGATGCTTTGGAGGCTCGTATCGATGCTCTCCTCTTTGCTCATCCTACCATTTCAAAAATCCCTATTACTTTGAACATACCTGATAATAGTTCCTCTCCTCCTCCCAACAATTCCTCTCAGAAATTCTGTGACCAAATCCGCACTTTGATTAAAAAGGCGTTCTCTGAATATAAATGCCTTCACATTGATGTTGACAGGTCTAAGGAATTTCTGAGGAAATTAGAAGTCTTTAAAACATCTGGTTTGCTTCCTAAGAATTTACAAGTTAAACCTCCTAAGATCACTATTAACGATCCTGAAAGGAATTCTATTTTGGTTTCAAAATTAAATTCCATTCAAGAGGAGACTAACCGTAAATTCCTCAAAGCCTATATTGAAGGCATTTCTAAAGCCTCTCTTAACCATGAAGTTAAGATTTCTGAAGTTGTTGGTAACTTTGATTCTTCCCTTACTGGTGCTTGTGCGGCCCTTAAGGCTCTCGCCCTTCTTGGCCATTTTTCTATCACTCCTAATAAATGGCATGCAGAAGCCACTAAGGAATTCCAGTCTCTCTGCAACTAGTTTTTGATCGACCGTGCCCTAAAGAAATCTGCCCTAGACTAGGCTGAATCTGTGTGACAATAGTCCAGAGATGAGGCTATGGTCGAAGCAGAACAACTTCCTGTCGATTAATTTGTTGTAGACCTGGTTAATGAGAAAGTGAATCAAAGGCTTGGTGTTCTTACCAAAGAGCTTTCTCAACTTCAATCTCATTTAGGTTATCTTGTCCCTGGTACCCACCCTGTCCCCCCTAAGAAGAAGAAAAGGAATAAGAATAAGAAGAATAAAATGAAGAAATCTCAAAGTCCTCTCACTCAAAATTCTACCTCTCCTCCTCCAAAAAATGGGGAGTTGGCAGTCGAGAAAACTATCATCTTGACTGCCTCTGGACCATTGCCCTCTGCTCCAAATTCTGCCCTGTGAAGCCGCTCCTTCTTCTTCATCCAAAGGCATAAACAAGAGTGTAAACAATGGTCATGGTCAGAATTCTTTGAGAAATGGTGGCAGAAACCATGGCAAAAATCAACACAACACTCATGTCACTTTTGCCGCCCCCGTTTCCACCTAAATCTTCAGGGTCCTGCTTTAGACTGAACCTTCATGGCTTCCTTGTTCTTCTCGAAAAAGACTCATTTGGCTGTGGATAACAGAATCTCCAATTCTGCTATCCATAATCATTCCTCTAGGAATCTTTCTTACAATGAAAGGAAGCTTCTTCATCTGGGGATTAAATTTATTCCCCGCCCTCCCCCCATGTCCATTTCTGACATCCACAATGAGTTTAGAGCTTTCGCTAGACTTCTTTGTCTTCGAGCCTTTTTTGGTCCTGAAGCTGACCCTAGTCCTTGCGAATCGTCTTCTGTCTCTCCCGTTTGTCATCCTCTGATCTCTCATCCTTTTCGCCAGAAAAATCCTTTTTGGAATCCGGATGAGCCTAACTATCTTCTCGAGGATATTATTTGGAAAGGTGAACTCATTTTGAAGAATCATATTACCTCTTGCTCCTTCACTGTTCGCCCTTTACTTCCTTCTAAACTACTCAAAAGTTTAAAGGATTTAAAGTTGGATCATTCCATCATTATCAAACCTGCGGATAAAAACCTTGGGCTTGTTGTGTTGGATTCCTCCTAGTATAGGAATGAAGGGCTCAGAGAACTTTCTGATTCTTCTGTGTATGTTTGTGTTGACTCTGTCCCTTGGAAACTCATCTAGAGTAGACTCACGTTTCTCATTGAGAAATATAAGTCTATGTTAGATCCCGTTTCCAAGTTCTTAAGGTAGCATCCTATCACTTCTTCCAGAGCCTGCGCTTTCTATCTTCTTCCTAAGCTTCATAAGCTTGTGGTTGTTTGTAGACCTATTTGCAGCTATTCTAGTTATATGTTGGAGCCTGCCTCTAAGCTTCTTCATTTTCTCCTTTTTCCCATTCTCCTGAAACAAAAGTCTCATCTTCCTGACTCCCTCACTCTTCTCCGTGATCTCGGTAAAAGTCGTTCCCTTCGAATTGTATCCTTTTTACCTTCAATGTGGAATCTTTATATCTGAGTATTCCTACCACTGAAGGCCTTAATGCCCTCCGTGATATGGTTACTGAGCACTTTGAGGTTTTTAGTTAGGATCATGATCTCATTGACTTTATCATGGCTCTTGCTGAACTTGTCCTTTGTGACCATTATTTAGAGTTTGATGGCATTTTTTACAAACAAATTAGAGGTACTGCCATGGGCAGTAACTTTGCTATTGTTTATGCCTGTCTATTCTTATGCCACCTTGAATGACAACTTTTGGCTAGAACCAACTTCTCTGATCTTGCCTATTTCAGGAGATTGATTGATGATGCTATAGGTGTCTGGACTAGTGATGAGACCTCTCTACTCTCTTTCTTATAGCAGTATGAGATTTTTTATCCTGAAATCAGGATAACTCCTTCTGTCTCCACCTACTCTGTCGATCTTCTTGATATTACCTTCTTCAAAGGTGATCATTTCCGTGACACTGGTGTTCTTGACACCAAATGTTTTAAAAAACCCTTAAATGCCTACCAGTATATTCCCTTTTACTCGTGGCATCCTCTTCACCAAAAGAAGTCTTTTATCAGGAGTGAGCTTCAGAGATACCTTCTTAGAGAGTTCGACCCTTCTGGCTTCACCAAACTTAGGAGACTTCTTTATGTTAGACTCCATGCTACAGGCTATCCTAAGAAGTTCCTACTGCATTGTTTTAACATAGTTTCTAGGAAGGATAAGCTAGTGCTTCTTAATCGAGTGTTTAGTGGCATTCGAAAGAGAAATAGGGCCCCCCTTGTTTTTAAACTCAACTTTAGCTCTTCTGCTAAAGATTTAAACTTGGGAGCCACCCTAAACCCTACACTTCATTGGCTTTGCCAAGAAATCCTTGCACTACAACATATCCCTCTTCCTAGAGTCTGTTGGAGAAACCCTAGGAAACTAGGTTCTTTTCTTCTACGCAGTAGGTTCTCTTCCAAATCTCCTTGATTCCATCCTTGTTTCATTTCTGGTTCCATTCCATTTTGAACCATTACCTTTCTTGGTTTGGTCTCCCCCTTCTTTTAAATTTTAAAATTTAAATTTTAAAATTTTAAATTTGTTAATATTTTAATTTTTTAATATTTTAATATTTTTAATAGTTTAATATTTTTAATTTTCTATAAAATAGGATGGTTGTTTACTATTTAATAAACTCTACCTTTTCTTATTTTAGAAAATTTTAATTATCTTAAATATTTTAAATATTTTAATATTAAAACTTTAAAATTTTAAAATTTTAAAAATTTAAAATTTTATTAAATGTGTTATGGGCTTTAAAAGACTGCCCCCCTTAAAGGTGCGGCCTTTTATAGCTAAAGGGACCGTTCCACATTAAATGTGGTGGTTTTCCTTTTTAGGAAATAACCGTTATTTTCAAACAGTTACCTCCTCCTAACCATTTCATGCTTGGGGTTTGAGGTTTGTATTTATAGCCCCTCCCCTCTTTGTTTTTTCACAATTGCAAATCACTTCCACCATTCTAACTGATGAGGGGTAGATTCCCCGAAACTAGTTTTGGAAGTCGTGGTTCTTTCGATTTGTGAACTTTCAAAATTCTTCGGAGTTCTTCTCAAGCTTTCTATGCTTTTTTACAAGTAATTCTTTGTTGATTAATTTTGTTGATTTTCTCCTTCTGTCTTTGCAATTTTTCATCTGTAGTAAGCTGCTAGTGAATATTTAAATTTTAAAAACTATATATATATATATATATATATATATATATATATATATATATCTTACAAATCATACAGTGAATGGAAAATTTATATATACAACAAATATATTTTACATATATCTCAATGATCACAGACATTAGAGATTTGGGTGCCATACATAAGAAAGAGTCTAAGTTTTAAGTTTATAACAAAAAAGTTATAAGAACAAGAATGAGGCGATGGCCTCAAGGGAGATCCATAGCCTCACGGCTGCGGCCTCCCTTATGAGGTCGTCGTGGGGTGGATGTAGCCCTCCTTGTAGGCCATAAGGCCTATAGGACGCTATAGCCCTCCCACAGACCCCTCCTTTGGGTGCTATCAATCAGTCAAAGACCATGGTTTCATTCCTTTTTAAAAAAAAAATTTATATACTTTGTTTTCACAATAATAAAATCAATACCATTAATAAATTTTATCTGTCTTAAAATAATATCAATATTCAAACTTAGTAACTAGTATTTGAATAATAACTGTAATAATATATTAATAGTAATAATCAATAACAAAATAATATTCGTCAAACTCACGATTTATAAAAGTAGTAAATTAATAACAAATCGATGTACAATGAAATCATCATAGTCACATAGTTTTGGACAATAAAACTATTCCAGACATTCAAAATTATGACATTTATGGATTACAATAAAAAATTGGTAGTGTGTTCTTGGTGTCTTTGAATTTCTTTTGGCTCTCCTTCCCCTTTCTCTCATTCCTCTTTTGCTTCCTTTGCACTGTATCCCTATTTTCTTGACTCTATTGCTTGGTTTTTGATGAAAATGAGAATGAGAAAGAGAAAGAGAATGAGATTGATATTGAGAATGAGAGAATGATTTTCTTTTTGTATCACTTTCTCCTTTTTAATGAATTTTTCTTTTCTTTTCAAGCTCCATTCTTTCTATTTTCTCTAGTTTTGATTTTTGCTTTTTGATTTGTTTTATTCTAATTTGGTGTCCTTTTCTATTGTTTTCTTTATTTCTATATTTTGTTTTATGTCTATGTTTTTGTCTTTCTTTTTCTATTATTTATCTCTATTGTTATAAAAAATTAAAAATATTCTAATTTCATTTCATGCATAAATTTTTATAACTAAACATAATTTTAACAATTTATTTTCCCACAAACACAATTATCTAAAATAATAAAAAAATATAATTTTTTTCCTTCACATACAATTTTAATAAAAATCATTATATATAATAATCTAAATCTAGTTTTATTTCAATAAGAGCATATTAATATCTAACTAGCAAATTAATTAAATGGCAACTATAAAACATAAAGGTGATTTATTTTTCTTCCAAAGACAAGAAAGTAATTTATCGATATAATTTATTTATGCAAAAACAAATGCAACTATAATCCCAACTATGTGCCTGTGTGTACATATTCCTCTCACCACAGTTGACATCAGTCGGCTAGACACTCGCTCCTCGTGATACTCTCTCTCTGTTGAGAGTGTATTCCTATCACACACATGAGTCAAAATTTGTCAAGGATCATTAAAATAGTAATATTAAATTGAAAATTAATTATTGAGAATAGGGGTTATGAAAGAGAAGATATTGAGGATGAAGAGAGGAGATTACTCTCCCCTTGGAAATGATTATCTCTTCCCTGATTGTTAAGGGCAATATGCCCCTATTTTCCCCAATAGTAGGAAACAACATGGGTATGGAGTATGGGGGTGATGTTCCAAGATAAAAAAAAAAAGTTAATGGAATTGGGCTCATTTATAGTGTCCCTGAGGGGTTTCATGTCTATTGTTTTGGGAGCTTAAGTGTGGATGATGGGTTTTTTGGCATTTGATTTGTTCCGGAAAGCTTGTGGCTCTATATTGTTTTCTTTTAGATGATAGATTTTCTTAGAGTTCTTGAGTATGATTTGGGGTTTCATTTATTGTCAAGATGGAGTGGTGTTTTGTTCTACCGCTCTTGTTTCTCACAAGGTTATTGTTTACAACTAGGATTGCACCCATTACATAGAGCTATGAGGCTCGGCAATCCTGTGTAATATGGGATCAAAGTCAGGCTGTGGGTGAGCTATGGTGAGTTTGAACCTCTAGATTATGGGCTGGTTCCCTTCAAATATTCAATTGGATCTATGACTTTGGTGTGGAAAAGGGTTAAAAAGGTCTTCTAAAGCACTAAAACTGTTATATAAAATATGGTGATGCACCTAAAATTGATTAAAAAATTTGGCAATCTAACTCACAATAAATCTCATAAAATCTTATCCACACAAACTATTTTCAGCAGTTTTGATCACATAAATAATTCTAAGGTAGGCTAGAAAAGAATTTCTTCTTGAAAGGAAAGGGGTTTTTCACAACATAAAAGGAAACTTCTCCGATTGGATAGCCTAAGACCTATGATTTTCAATGCTATCTAACACATGCAAGTATAAATGAGACAATGATTTTAAAGGTTCTGATATTTAAACATAATAAA
This sequence comes from Cunninghamia lanceolata, assembly GCA_027924645.1. Classification (NCBI taxonomy): domain Eukaryota; kingdom Viridiplantae; phylum Streptophyta; class Pinopsida; order Cupressales; family Cupressaceae; genus Cunninghamia; species Cunninghamia lanceolata. Next base: position 15,198,366 of record BSBN01000606.1, read on the forward strand.
AACTCATCAAATCATTCACAAAAGCAACAATTATGGAAAGGTAGACACTTGATTCAGTTGAAAAATAAAGGAAATAATTGCATAAAAGATAAAGTATAGAATTTGTAACATGCTGTAATCTTTATAAATCTGCAATAAGGAGTTACAAAACCTTCTTTCTTTCTCAAAGTGTAAAGAGCAAAAAAGGAAAGAACTAGAAAAACCTAAGTTTTTTCTTACAATATATAATTTGTTCTCTCCAAGAGACCTAGAAAGGTCAAGTGCAGTCAACTATCTCTAAAAATAATCCCTCAAGATTGATCCATGAGAAAATAAGAAAATCCTTAAAAATAAGGGCTATAACTGTACAAAAATGAGCAAAAATAGCTCGAAGCTGCTCTCATCCATGTGTTTGACCAAAAAGTTGACGAATCACTCCAAAAATGACCACAAGAGCCATGTAATGAACTCAAAAGTTTTTAGCTAACTCCACTCTTCCAATTTTGAATGATTTTGGAATGCAAGTGATGTGGGCAAGGAATAAAGTAATTTAAGACAATTACTTTATTATGAGTTACATTTTGTTCTATCTATTTTATGTTACAACTTGTGACAAAATAATAAAGCAATTTATAAATACATTACTTTATTATTTGTTTACGTTTATCTTGAGTTGTAAAAACATGCAAATTTAGATGAAGAGAAAAACAATACCTTATCTCTCCCTTTGGATTTACATGACTAAGAAAATTTAGGTCATCATGCATGCAAAAAATAAAAATATCTTCCTCCTTATGACTCCCATGCACCAAATAGATCTCCTCATGCAAAAATTACATTATGCATTTAAAACACAACAAATGAATCTATTACAACCTTGTAACTCCCATGCATGCATGGTCAATGCATCACAACACCTTATTACTCCATGCATATTAACTCATACAATACTTATACCTTATCACTCCATACACAATATACTAGTCTTACCATGTATTATTTCCATTGTATGTACAAAGACCCTTATGTCTCCCATGCAAATACATGCATCATGCATCACATGCATATGCCACCCTTTGACTTCATGCTCCACCATATATCTATCGTCTATCATTATCTTATCTCTCCATGCATTTGAATCATTCCCTTGTTTGACTTTACTAACATCATGTCTTTACAAAAACATACAGGGCATTCGGCCTTATTTTCACATTATCTATTTTTTTACTTTTACAAAGAATAAAAAACAATAATTTAAATGCCCTCATGGGCCACTATGGCATAAAAGGTTTCATTATTAGGTTTAAAGAATTCTCAAGTCTTTACCACAGTGGAGATTATATGGTAATGATAATGTTTTGAAAGTCAAAAATAAATGTGAAAAAAATGGATGTCGACACTCGACCAAAAAGGGATCACAGACCCTAAACTCATCATTTTGTTTTTTTATCCTTTTGGACTCCCTCTACTGCCACCATGCTCAACTAGGGTTTGATGAGGTCTCCATGCTTCTCTCCAAGTTTTGAAGGCTTTCTTGATGGATTTTCTTCGACATCCTTAGCAGGAAACTAAAGCTAAGATCTTCTGTTTTGAAGCTGAGTCATTTCTTTGGTTTTTTCCATTTAGACCATGGCCATATAGTTATTTCTAAGCATTTTATAACTCCTATACTCCATCTTCTTACTGTATCTTCATATTCTATGTATTACATCTTCCATGGTGACTGTTCTTGTTGATTTAAGAGTTAAAAAAAACAAATCCATGGCTTGTAGCTCTTCTCTTTTGCAAAAACATAAGGTAATGTTTTATTCTATCTTGTCATTTGGCCTCTTTGACTATATTTTCTCCTACATTTTTGATAGGGGAAAGGAAGGCAAGTTCTTTGTGTTGAAGCTGAGTCATTTCTTAACTGTTGTTTGATAAAATAGGCCTACAGGCTGTGGTTTCTGAGGTGATATTTGTTGATGATTGTTTTGATGCAATCATAACAATTAGTTAAAATTCACATAAAATGAACCAAAACTGACTTGAAAGATATGAAGGAATCGGTTAAGATTCACTTAATCCCAAGTTTAATATGGTCAGGTCTTGACCTGTTGGGCAAATTCAGTTGGTCGATGTAAAACTGTAATGTTCAAGGGGCCTTATGTAGTTTAGGGTTTCTTGTTGGGTTACTGGACTCAAACTATGCAAAAGATTAATAAATGTCAATATGTTGTTCATCCCTTTTGCATAAAAGTGTTACTTGTGCTGCAAAACTTTAAATAGTCTTCTCGGATTATTGCAGCTTTCTCCTCTTAAATATTTATGAAAACTATCTACTTCTAACTCTGTTATGCATGCTTCCTTCAAATATGAGACAAATTTCCTTCAAATTTCTACATTTTAAGCTAAGTATTTTCAGATGGGTTGGGAAAAGTTAAAAATATCTAATCTACACTCCATTCATTCTACCAAAGGATCTAATTGTTTTGTTATGCACTTTATAAGTAATACAGCAGTTTGATCAAATCCACAGACAAAACCTCAAGTGTAAGTTCTGAGCATTTTCACAAACATACACCTAAGATTGCAAGCTCTAAGAGAAATGTTTCAAACACAAAGAAGAGTAGGAAAACACTCAGAAGATAGATGCAAAATTCTAGATTCAATTGTATGAGAAATAGACAGTCATATAAGATTTACAATGTTAGAATGACTCTTAGCTTCATTGATCCAATTACAAAAAACTTACAAGCTTTACAGATACAATAAGGAAGCTAGATGTTCCATGCATTCCTTATTGTAGACATAGGTGACCTCCTTCTTCTACTTCTAAACTATACTAAATGCTATCTTTCATATTCGTGCTGCTACAAAATCTCTATGTAGCCCCTGTGTAAAATATTATAGTGTATCAAGGTACCATATATAGACTTTCTAATTGTCCTCAATACAACCCAAAAAAACCCTAGTCTAAACCCTGTTTCAAACCCCTGGTTACAACAACAAATGCTGGTGAACTAGTTTCCCAAAATACCTCTGAGCATACATCCAATCTGGGCAAAATATGCCCTTTTGGAAACCCTAGCAGCTTAATATTAACTTCTGTGGTCTGCTACAATAATGTCTTCAGCTGTGTTTTGTCCTTATCATTGAAGACCTTTGACTTCTTCACACTTCATCCTTATCTTCCTCTACTCCTAAGATCTAATTTCTTCCAAGATCTAATCTTTTTTCCCTTCGTGATGTCACTGCCATTAAGTTTTAGCTCACCGCCAACTGTAAACCTACAAAAATAGACAAGCAATAAGTATTATTTCATCAAATGAACAGTAGGAAACTAAAACACTTGATTAAATCAAGGTGTGACCGTGTGAACACATCAATCACGTCTTGAATCTATGAAAATTACGCGTTTAGAATGCATTTTTAACGTTTAAACTGGCCGAGTCAACCATCATTGACCAAAAATATGCACTCAGGTGCTAAATGCCCTTTAAATTTCTACTGTTTTGCCATTTCCCGCCCATCGGCATGAGATTCCTTATCGGTGAGTCCAAAAACTATTTGGCCGATAACCATTGTTTGGCCAATGTCTTATATCGGTGTGAGATCTTTCTATCGGCACGAGTTCAAAAAGATGGGCAGATGTTGAAAGCTATGTCGATCACTATACCATCAGCTAAACTATACCTGAGGAAAGTTCATTGGAGAGATAATACCTTTCGGCGTGAAAACTCCAAACTCGGCTGATATCCAATGTTATGCCAATGTGGCCTTTGTCAATTGGCACGTGCTTTTTTATCCATCGGAGTAAGTTCTTCCATCGGTGAAAGCCTAAAGTGTTGTTCCGATCGTTATTCGTTATGTCAATCGCCTCCTTATTTCCTTCTATCAGTGTAACATTAAACATCTCCCACCGATCACTTTACTTCATCGATTGCCTTATATCGATGTGACTTGTCTTTATCGGCGAAGGCTTAACACTTCGCTCTGATCACTATTGTTTGGCCGATATGGCCCTTTCAATATTCGGCTAAGTCTTTTCTCATCCATCGGCATGACTTGAGATATCGGTAAAGCAATTTAGAACTGCACCGATTGCCATTCTCTAGCCGATGCCCTTTGTTTCCTTCTATCAGCGTAACCATAACCCTCGGCAAGACATTTTCAAATACTGCCGATATCCAATGTTACACTGATGGGCCTTGTTCATCGGGGAGACACAACCTTCAGCGAGACAAAATGAAACATTGCCGATGGTATAAGTTATACTGATGAGGTCCTCATTGGAGAGACACAACCCATCAGGGAGACAAATCATAACATTGCCAATGGTATAAGTTATACCGATGGCTACCTCTTGCATCCCCGGATATTAAAGTTGGAAATATACAATGATTCAACTCATCCTAACTTCTCCCTTCGCATCCGCATAATGTATACTTTGTTGTATGTTTTAATGTAGGTATGAAATATACATTATGCCAAATATCAAATGTATTGACATTGTACCATAACCCCCTGGGTCTACCATTTTTATAAGTGCATCTGTGTATTTTTCCTGCAAAACATACAATTGTGAGATACAAACTGGGTCTAAAACATCAATTCATTATAACCCAAAACCACTTCAGATCCACCCTGCATGTATACAATATCAATATGCGGGATATTAACAAACATGACCCTCATCAAATGGGATATGATGGTGACATCACCATCATATCCGGACCTTATTAAAAATGCAAAAAATGACATCACCATCATATTGGTAAGATCGAGGGATTTTATAATACTAGGGTGATATCAGAATATCAGGTCATGCATTATAACTTTGAACTTTTATGATCCTGATGCTAAGGAATATGATCCCACCCTCAAAAAAGTGATCTCCCTTTGGGAGATTGGGTTGACGTCATCGTCTCAAAGACTCAGTTTTACTACTGTTATATTATGATGTCATCATCATGTAGAAAGATCGGGGTGATTTGGAAACATCGGGGTGATATTAGAAATATGACTCGATATTTGAAATATCCGGTGATATTTCAAATATCGGGTGATATTTCAAATATTAGTCCCTGCAAAACACATGCAGTTTCTTGACGGATAGTTTCGCGAACAAAATGACTTATTAGGTGATAAACCGATATCAGGTGATCCTTGGTAAAGTGATGGATATTTTGAAATATGACCCCCCCGCTAGATATCAGGGTTGACCAGAATTTGACTTGCCCTAACTTTCTCATTTGGTCGAATTTTAGGGTGATGTAAAAGGCAAATTTGCATGGAATTTCATCCTCTTTCACATGGTAAGCTTTTGGAGGATAGGTTCAGACCTTGAGATTTGGTTTAGGTTTCAAGATCACAAATATCCTAACATTAAGCATATACATACCAACTGATGCATTTTTACCAAAATGATTATAACTTGCAAAATATGGTAAATTTTAAGATGGTTCAAAAAGCAACCCTAGCTCATTTTTTATAAGGAATCCAACCATATTATGCCCTGGTACTAAAAATACATTTTCCCCCTATTTTTAACAAAGTTTGTAATTTTTTCCTCTTTTCCCTTTACCACCAAATAGAACAACAAACCAAAAGCGAAAAAGCAAAGCAACAGTAGGGGTCCTCATTTTGCTAAGGAGTAAAATGGGGCATGTTGTGAACATCACAACAACTAGCAACCAACAAAATAATTAAATTCAAAGCATTTAAGAAAACTAAATGAAATGAATCCATAACTTCTGACTATCTTTCCTGCAAATTATTATTCAGCTTGAGACCTAAGGTATTCAATAAGGGTGCATGAATTTTTATTTTTAGTTTAAGTATGTGCACATGATTAATTATCCTCATCTTGAAGATCAGTTGAACAAACCAGTGACTGACACTAGCCTACGTAGTTGAGAATATTCTCTCATAGCCAACCGGATAGAGCCTTGCTGCCAGCGAGCGTCCATAGCCCCGGCAAGGTTATCATTACAATTCTCCTAAGTAAAGCCCCACTGCCAGTGAGCGTCTATAGCCTCGGTAGAGTTACTTAGATGGCTTAATCTAGATTTTTAGTATAATCTACTTTATTTATTTTTTATTTTTTATTTTTTTTATATTTTCTGATTTTGAAAGAGATTTCACAAGATATAGCAATTGTAGCTTCATGATGCAAGGAGTGAACACTTGCTGAAATTAAGCTGAGAATTGTAATGGTAGCAAAGGTGACCTCAGATTTTTCACCTAATATCTACACTGGTAGGTTCAACAAACCCAAGGATTTTAGGTGTGTCATCGTGAGAAACCTCTCTGAATTCTTAATCACTATTATTGAATACGAAATTTAACAAGTAAAACAACTTTCTACATTCATGACAGTCACAACAAGTTATGCATACATTACAAATGATTAACCTAAATGTTTTGAATTTTATACTATTTTCAATGGTTGTTAGTTTGCTCCTTGATACTCTAAAGATAAAACAAAGGTCCCTGCTGAGGAGAAAACAACAAACCAAACAATAGGCTATACAAAAAAGAAAAAGAAAAAGGAAACAAAGCAAAAGGACAACTATACAAACATCTAACCTACAAAAAAAGAAAATAGAAAATATAGCAAAGAAAACTGTACAGTACCTACACTATATTACACAAAAAGGACTGCCCTTTACCTCAGGCCTGGAAGTAGTGTTTCAAGTGTTGGCCATTAACTGGTAATGGCATATCTTCCCCTGTCAAGGTCTTGAGTCTAAATGTGTTGTCTCCTATTATTTCTGAGACCTGTAATGGACCTAGCCATAGTTTATCAAATTTTCCATGACTCCCCTTTTTTTCATGTGCTTTGTCCCAGCACAGCACTAAGTCTGATATCCTGAATGTCTTGACTCTTGCCCTCTTATCAAACCACCTCTTAACAACCACTTGATGTTTGGCAAACTTCTCGATGGCTTGACCTCTTTTCTCATCTAATTGTAGCATTTGTACTATCCTGGCTTCCCTATGGTTATCAAAGCCTAGATATTCATTGGCAAACTTCCAGGTTGGTATTCTTAGATTTACTGGAAGTATGGGATCAATCCCATAAACTAAATGATAAGGTGTGCTACCTAAAGCTGTCTTAAACTTGGTCCTATCTACCCATAATGTGTACTTTAACAAGGTATTCCACTCTCTAGGACTCTTTGCAATTAGCTTTTTGATTATGTCTAATAAAATTTTGTTCGTAGACTCAGCTAATCCATTACCTTGAGGGTAATAATTTGAAGAAAACTTAAAAATGATCCTGTATTCAAATGCCCATTTAGAAAATTTTAACGAAGAGAAAGCAGGGCCATTATCACATACCAATGAATAGGGAGTTCCAAACCTGGTGATGATGTTTTCTTCAAGAAACTTGATAACTACCTCAATTGTGGAGAATTTGTAGTAGGTAGCCTCAGTCCATCTTGTACAGTAGTCTGTCACTGTCAGTATAAATTTGTGTCCTGGAGAAGATGGATGATTGATGACTCCAATAAAATCTAGGCCCCATTGTGCAAATGGTCTTGATTCAATCACAGGTTGTAGTGGATTGGCTTGATTTCTTCCCTTATCTGCTGCAGTTTGATAGGTGTGGCAACTTTTAATGTGACTCTTAGTATCTTTGAACATTGTGGGCCAGTAATAGCCTGCCCTCAATATTTTGTGTGTTGTAGCTAGATGGGAACCATGGCCGGTTCGGTACTTGTCATGTAGCTCTGTCAACACTTTATCTATTTCAGTTCTATTTAGACATCTCAAATAAATTCCATCATGGTTCTTCCTGAATAGAAGACCTCTTTGCACCATATATTTCTATGCTTTAATCTTCAAAGCTCTCCTCTAAGAAGCTTTCATCCTATTTGGGTACTTTCTAGTTATTAAAACGGTATTTAAATCATCATACCAGTCTAATGCATTCTAGGAATTTAATACATACTGTTGTTTTATCAAATCTAGATCCTTATTTGCTATTGTTTGTACCAACACCTGCCCTCTAACCAGCTTCATGGGAATGATTTCCATGTCAAACTCCTACAGCGTGGTGATCCACTTGGCTCTCTTTTCTCCAGGTTCGTTCTGCATCAGCAACATCTTTACTGTTGCATCTGACACTATGGCTTTGATCTGGCTGCACAGAATGTAATGTCTAAATTTTTTCACGGCCCTCATTAATGCAAATGCTTGTCTCTCAGTGTCTAGATATCTCAACTGTGCATCCTTCAGAGGCACGCTCATGAATGCGATGGGCCTTTCTTCATTGTTTTCACCTTTCTGTGTCAAGGCAGCCGCGACTGAATGAGAAGATGCAAGGGAGTATATGTAAAATGGGCTTGTGTAGTCTGGACTTGCCAATACAAGAGCATTAGAAACTACCTCCTTGATATCTTTGAATGTAGCCCTAGCCACAAGCGTCCACTCCATCTGGGCATCTTTCTTCAACATGGCATTTAATGGCTGCATGATCTCTGCAAAACCCGTGATAAACTTTCGAACAAAGTTAATCTTCCCAAAAAATGATTTTAACTCTTTCCTACTATTTGGTATTTGCAAATTTTTTATGGATTCTATTCTATCTGGATCAATCAAAATTCCATCTTTAGAAATGACATGGCCTAATAATTTACCTTCAGTTACGCCAAATATACATTTCTTAGGGTTAAGGGAAATTTTGTACCTCTCACATCGCTTAAGTATTTTTCTGAGATCTTGAGCGTGAGTGGATGCATACTTGGAATACATAGTCAGATCATCCATATACACAACAATGCACTTACCTGATAATCCATGGAATGCAATGTCCATGGCTCTCTGAAAAGTGGCACTTGCATTAATCAGACCAAAAGGCATTCTCCTATATGCATAATTTCCCCATTTGCAAGTGAAGGTGGTTTTTAATCTATCTTCTCTATCAATCAAGACTTGGTTATAACCTGAGAAACCATCTAAAAAAGACATCATCTTTGCCCCATTTACTACTTGCAGCACTTCATCCATTGGAGGCAGAGGATAATTATCCTTTTCAGATGCTTTGTTCAAATTTCTAAAATCTACACATAACCTGATGTCTCTGTTTTTCTTCCTTACTGGTACTAAGTTAGCTACCTAGACTGAATGTCTGACTGGGACAATTATTCCAGCAGACAACAATTTTTTAACTTCCTCAAAGATTAAATGCTCTAGGATAGCGTTCACAGGCCTTTGTTTCTGTCTAAATGGCTTAACATCTGGCCTTAAAGGTATTACGTGAGTTATGATGGACTTATCAAATGTTTTCAAGTCTTCATAGGTCCATGCTATTATGTGTTTATAATCTTTCAGAGCATCTAATATTTCTTTTCTATTTTCTCAAAGCAAGCCTTTCCAATCAACACGTTTTGTGGATTTTGCTCTATCCCTAAGTTGTGTAAATTGCACTTACCCCCTTCTATTTTGGGCAAGTCCTTCTATCTTATTACTCCATCGAAGTCAAAGATATGTTCTAATTCAATTACCCCTTTGGGTAAGAAGTTGCTCTTCAAGTTGATTATATCCTCTTCATCCCATGTTGTCTTAGGCCTTTCTTGCTCATCAATGATTTGAGCCTCAAATACCTCATTACAAGTCAGAAAATCAATAATTTGCTGATCCCCCCAAATACCTGAAAGTGTGTAACATTGTCTACGATACTGGGAATATTAACTAATTCAACAACAAACCATGTCAATCCTAACAGTGTCAGGGGTTCTAGTGTACTAGCAGCAACTGCTAGTGCATCCGACCTGTGGTTTAGCTCTCTAGGGATGTGCTCTATGTTGAATGCATCAAATAAATCTATTAAATCCCATACTCTGTGTCTGTAGTAGATCATTTTCTTGTAGTTGCACGTGTATAGTTTTCTCACTTGTCTGACTACTAGTTCAGAGTCTGAAAATACTCTGATTGTTTTCACCTTTTTCTTGATGGCCATGACAAGTCCTAAAATTAGGTGCTCATATTCAGCAATATTGTTAGTATAGGAAAATTGTAATCTATATGCTGCCAGATGTGATTTACCCTGAGGATCTATGAGTTCAACACCTGCACCTACACCCTATTTTGATTTGGACCCATCACATTTTAACATCCACATGCCATCTTTAGTTTTATGACCTTCTATTTTAGCATGCTTTGTCTCTCCTATCACTTGTGAGGGGCTGATATGTTTATTCATGGGTATTTCCATTTGGTCAACTTGCATATGTGTATTTTCAGCTTGCGAATCAGAAAGACAACTACCCCTGTCTTCTATTCCCTCTCCTAAATCTGAAATCAGAGAATCCTCATTACTTTGAATGTATTTCTATGTTTGATCAGGATTCACATTTTCCTATGGTAACTCTACCCTCTTTATGCATTTTTTGTATTCATATTCAATGATGTCTTTGCACATTCTACAACTCTCCTCAGAATGTGGCCTATCATGGACTCTACACTTGTTTTTATATAGTTTGCATTGGACTGGTAGATTTTGTTTAATGCATTCTTCCACCTCTTGTCTAATGGCATGACCAAATTTGCCTATTGCATTATTTTCTTCATTCGAAGAATTTCCATCAGACTCAATGAATAATGCTATCCTATTGCTGACATGTTTTTCTCTAAAGTTCAACATCATGATCTCTTCAATTTGCACCCCATTGTTGGTAATTCTATAGACACCAGGTTCAACAGCAGCATATAATATTTCATTCATTCAATTATACTCTATTATCATGTGTTTCATCCTGGGCTCTACCTCTATTCTAATCTAGTTTGGGACATCTCTCCAAGGTAGCCACATATGTGAAAAATCAGTGGCCATATATCCATTTAATATCTTGGACCAATCCCTACACAGCAACATTCCATAATTTACGGGTATATCCACTCCTTGAATGTCAACGATTTGGCTTACCCTAGGGTCTGAAGCTAATTACATCTGAATGTTCATGAGTTCTCCTATCACACTAACCTTAGTTTTATCTAACTGTGTGACAACCTTAGCAGATCTGGTGGGAGTCGGCCCGAGGGTTTTGCATATTCCTAAGGGCATTACGTTGGCTGATGCACCAAAATCTACCATGCAATTGTGTATGTTCTTCCCACACAATCTAATAGTTAACAAGAAAGGAGGAGCATCCCTCTTATCCGCATGTATTACTACATTTATATTGGAAGGCTGCTCAACTTTCTTACTTTTCTCTTTAGGTGGAGAATCTCTATTAGGGATAGTTACAGTAGCAGCAACATCACCAGTCATGGATACATCCAGAGATTTTATAAAAGCATTCCTGATCCCTAGAGTTTTCAATAATTCATTCAGAGGTATACTGACCTTTATTTTCTTTATTTCTTCTGACAAGCAATTCATTAATCTTGTTGTCTCTACCGTTTCAGTATTACTTGTTTGGGCCTTTTGTTCTATTGTTCCACTGTTCAAATGATGGTTAGCTTTAAGGATGGCAGGATTGTTGCTGGCATTCTGTGATGGTGACAAGTTGTCATTGATGTCAAAAGTGTGTTTAGTTGATGTTGCAAAGTTGCCATAGTTGTTGATAGGAGTTGTCATACCACTGAGTTTACAGATGCTGATATCAGTTGGAGTTCATGCAAGTTTCTTCAAGATGATGTCATCAGGTACTATGTGCTCTGATATAAGTTATAATGTGAAAAAATTAAAGGTTGGACAAGAGAATCTCAATTGGATCTCAGTTGAACAATATTTGATGTTATTTGATGTCATAATTATCAGTGATGTGTTGAAGGATGTTGTCAGTGGGATTGACTTGATAAATGGATGATAATATTACAAGTGTTTGATAACATTCATGTACCAATCATGCTCACTATATTGGTGTTTCAAGTGCTTACAGGATCACATGAATACACTTGATGTTTGGTGTTGGTTTATAATTAATCACAGGACTTGTTTGATCAGGTTTGGCCTTCAATGATGTCTTCATATGTTCTTTGGTAAGTGATGTCACAAGGTGATTTATTTGGGGTTGTCAAGTGTTAACAAATGTTCATCATCCATGGTTATGCAGTGTGAAATAATGACCTTCATAAGTTCATGTTGTTGGAGTTTATTGTCTTATCCACAGGAGGTTGATCTCAAGAAATTTAGAGTCTGCTTAGAAGTTGTGTTCATTCCATATTGTATGATGCTTGGTGGTCATCTCAGGGAGTGCCTCAAGGCAAGGTTGTTATTGATATATTGTTGTTAATATGCCTCAAGTTTGTAACAGGTTGATTACTTTATTTTGTTGGCAGTCTTGGTGGTTCAGAATGTTCAATGAAGTATTCAGATGATGGTTCTCGTTCTTATCATGATCATGATTTAAAGGAATAGGCTTATCAAAGATTTTGCATGAAGATGTTTGGTTGATGGTGTTTTAGTTAATGACCTTTCTAAGGATGCTTCAAGATGTCTGTATATTCAGGAGATCATGATCATATGTGATTATGTGATCAAGAAGTGCTAATGTGGTCAAAGGTTTTTTGAATAAGATTTAAAATCATTTATATTCATTCTAACATAAATCTTAACACTATGGCACTTTTGTTATATTCCATTGGTGACTTGTGATAGAGGGTTTACAACTTAAAATGTCACCGTGTGGAGGGTTTAAGACCATAGGGCAACCGGCCCCTTTCCTCCTTTTCACCGATGGAGCAAGTCTACTATATGGGTGGGCTTTCAATGTTTTTGAATTTAAAATTTATCACTGCCAAAAGTTTAAGAGGGCATGGGTTTGTGTAAGCTCGAGCAAGACTTTCTATATGATATATGTTGAAATGCCTCTTAAAAGAAAGCCGATATAAGAGGGGATATTTTGGGCTTAAAATAAAATGGCATTTTTTTTGTTGAAATGCTTTATTTAGATAAAGCATATGAGTGGGCACCTTCTATGCTTAAAAGATATTTTTTGGGAAACCTTGTAAATTTCTTTTTTGTTTTTTAAAAAGACAAGAGTTCGTTTTAGAATGAATATGAGTTTTTTTTTAATAAGGAGATGTTTATTGTTTTTTTTTATAAATGAGAAAAATCTTTATGAAGAGATTTTTGAGGATATTGGAAGTACAGAGATAAACATAAAAAAAAATTTGACGAGATTTTTTAAGAAAAATTGGTGAATTTTTTATTCTTGAAGGATATGAAAGGTCTTTGGTTTTTCAGATTGAAAGAAATTTGATGCAGAGATGGAAGATGAAGATTGCTCAGATATTTTATTTACAGGGCATTGAAAGAAAAGATCAAGAGATTTTTCTGAGAAGAGGATCTGGAGATATTTTGTGTGAGAAATTTATTGAAGAGAAGGTGAAAAGTTTTATTTCAAGAGATTAATTTTATTTTTACATCTGAAGAAGAAATTGTCTTTGCAGATAAAGATAATGTTTGAAAGAGATTTTATTTTCTTTAAGTGCAAATTTTTTATTGCAGAGAAGTTTGATTTATTCTTTGTAGATTGACAATTTGGTGAAGAGTTAATTTTTACAAATTGAATTTGAAGGGGTTATTGAAGAATTGAAAATGCATAGAGAAATATGAAAAGCTTTTTTTCAAAGGAAAGGAATATGAAAAGATATTCAGAATTTGTATATAATGTTTTAACAAGTACGTTGACGGTGTGTGTGTGGAACTGTATATAGAGAATGAATTGTTTGAGCATCAAATGCAGGATTGGAGACATATGTTGGATCTAGGACATACAACTAAGAGGGGGGGTGAATCAGTTGTATAAAAACTTGCTCTTACTTTTAACACTTGATTCTTCTTTGTTAGTTAATAGCATATCAATTAACCATCCATGAAAGCATAATGCACAAACACAAGAGCAGATAAACATCAACACATTGAACACCAAGATTTTGACATGGAAAACCCAGTTAAGGGAAAAACCATGGGGTGATTAACCCAAGGATTATTCTCTGTTAGAAGAATAAGAAAAAATGAATGGCACATGCCAATTAGGGCTCACTGCCCGAGCACACTGCTCACAAAGAGGCACACTGCCTACAAGGAGACACATTGTCTACAAAGTGATAAGAATCACAATCTCGAACTGGAGAATGACATCTCTACCATGTCCGGATCAGTTCCATTTAAGCCCAAAAACCCTTGCTCTGCCTTTCGCACTTCTCTTCGCTATACCAGACTCATCCCCACAATCCACACCACAAAATGAATTCTCAAACACTTATTTATACAAGACATCGACTTAGGAACAATCATCTAAGTTGGAAAACATCACAATAACATTCGCAAGGTGTGTAGAACATCCGGTCGACATCCAGTCGGCCTGTTACAGGAAGAACACGAACAACTGGTAGCCATAACATCAAATCCAACTCTAACTTCAATGCGAACCACCAACATGAACTAGATATGATCCAATGATCATCATAACCTTCCTTGAATCATCAAAAACATCCGCACTTCATCAGCTTACTAGAATTCTTGTCTTCATCATCCGGTATTTGAAGAACATAGTCTGTCGCCACTGTCATAATGCAAAAGGTACTTCCAGACCTCAAAATCATACACAACTTGAGATGACACATCATAAGGACATCCCAAACACTCCTTCCAATCTACAGATTAGGATAATACAATTCCGGACCTCACCGGACCTTTCTGTGATCCTCTGTCACCTCTGAATACTTGCCGGAACTAGTTCCACATAGACAGCCACAACTTCTTCAGATCTTCATGTGGACCTTTGAAATCTTAGCTGAAGCATCTCAAGACTCATATCTAAAAACCCTTTAATCTGCATCCTCTAGTTCTCAACCTATACAGTACATTTACCTTCTTCTCATCACTGATCTTCAATGTTCTTCATTGTTTTGGATGGAGGCTGATTTCCTCAATAACAACAGCACACAACTCATCTTCTTACTAATACAATATGAGTAAGTTGACATCAATGACAACACTAGTTCACCTCATACTTGCAACAACATACACATGGAGAAATCACATATGTAGCTTGTTTGCAGAAGTATGTAAAAGAAAATGGTCTTGATTTAAAAATCAAACAGGAGATATAAGGTTGTATACAATGGTGCAAATCTGATTGAACAACAATCATGTCTTGCACACAAAGTTTGATGTTTTGTTAATAGTGATTGTGTTTGCCAGTGAGGCACAGCATGCCAATGAGGCTTGTGGTCAGTGAGACCTCCGTATATGTCAGTTAGACATTTGTAAGAAGATTTTTCATTTAAGCCAGTGAGGTAGTTCTGGAGTGGTTTTTCTACCCCTGGAGTGGTTTTTCTACCCCTGGAGGGTTTTCCACTCATGCAATTCTTGTGTCTTGATTCATATTGATCTTCTCTCTATGGTTGTATGTTTTACTCATGAGTTTTGTTTATGTGTTTGACAAAGTTATGTGCATATGTGTTTGACAATTCAATGATAACTTTCTCTCCTTGTGCTCTCCAAGTTAAAATTTGTAAAAAGATTCAAAAATTCACACAACACTGATTCACCCTCCCTCCCAGTGTTGTCCTTAACTCCTACAATTGGTATCAGAGCCAGTTTCCCTCTTGCAGCTTAATCAGCTTGGGTAGGTCATGTGTGTGGAGTTCAATGGGTAAGTGCAGGAGAAATAAGAACATGAGAAATGTTAAGATTCATTCTGATCAAAAGACACAAAAGATATCATTCATATCAAATCCAAATGTTGATAAAGATGTTCTCCATGATGAGTCTGATATTATCTTAGAAGAACAGGTTTCAGATTTCCTTAGTTTGATGGTTCAAATTTTTCAGTTTGGTATGTTAGAATGCAAGTGTATTTATCCTCCTTAGGATATGATGTTTTAATGTTAGTTGAGAATTATAATTCTACAAATAACAAAGATGCTCTTGAATGTAATGATATTGCAAAGAAGGCTATATTATCTGCTCTATCTAATGATGTTATTTGTAAAGTTATGGATTGTGTTACAGCTCAGGATATGTGGAGGAGATTGAAAAGAATTTATCAAGATAATGATAATGAAGGGGACACTCTAGTGTGTGAAGAAAGTAGCAATGAAAAAAGATTTTCAAATGAAGGAGTTGAAGTTCAATCCCAATCAAATTCAAAAGAAGCTAGCATCACAAGTGATGATGATCAGGATTATAATGAACAAGATTGTGAGATTGATTTGGAAGGAGAGCTCATATATGCTTTGAGTGAGCTCAAGAATTATAAGAAGGAGAACAATAAATTAATGATGTAGTTGCAGCAAGAAAGAGAATCTAAAGATAATGTACTTTTAAAACTTGAAATTGTATCTATAGATCTTGAAGAGGCCAAATGTCAAATTATAACTTTAAAGACATATATTGATGATTCTGACAAACTAATTGCTAGATTGAAGACAAAAATTGAAGAAGCTAAGAGGATAGCAGATGTTTCAATAGCTGACCTTGAAGTTAGAAGGATTGAGGATCTAAAACTAGAATCAGAAATAGTCTCTTTAAGAAAGGAGTTAGAAAAGGCTTCCTCTAAGTTGCACAAGAATCTGCTATTTGAAAAGAGTACTGAAGAAGGGGAATGTTCCAAAGCTAGAGAGACTCCTAGAAGGAAAATTGATTTAAATCATGTTGCTACAAAAGGAAAAAGGAAGAGTGAAGCTGAACAGAAAATGAGAGATGAATTTGTGCACAATCAAAGAAGAAATTTTAGAAAACCTGCATCTATAAGACAAGCTTACATGTACAGGTATAACTATTCATTTAATGGTTACTGTTATACTTGTAATCATTTTGGGCATAAAGCAGTTGATTGCAAAAGGAATACTAACCTTGTATGTTACAAGTGCAATAATGTTGGACACATTCAAAGAAACTGCAAAATGAACAGAGTGTATGATCCTTCATGGAAGCTTAATATGAGTGCTCAAAGGTATTATCAATCAATTGATTTTGATTACAACATAATTTGTTATAATTGCAACTATCTTGGTCATAAAGCACACAGTTGCAGGAGACCTCCACCTAATTTGAAAGGTTGGGAAAAGAAAAAGATAGAAAAGGTTTGGAGGAAGAAAGAGCCTGTTAAGATTTGGAAGCAGAAACATAGTCAAGAGAAGTCAAATACTAAGCTTGTGCATCTTGCACAAGTCATTTCATCTGTTGCATAACATATAGCATAATGTGAGGGGGAGTTGTTCTTGTTCTATTTTTTATCCCCAAGAAGTTACAGGAGGAGATCAGTTGATCTTGTTTTGTTTGTCATGCTTGCCTGAAATGTTTGAAATGAAGTTTCTGATGTTTTTGAGTTTCAGTGTATGTTAGGTGTTCATGATCACTAACATGTTTAGTGGATCATAAAGTGTTTAAAAGCTCTCTGCACAAAGAGTTTGATGATGTTGTCACATTGATCATATTTGTATATTGTTTGATACTTACATGATTAAGTTGTCATGTTGTCAAGGAACTCTCACCTGGATTTGGTTTTGCAAAGTGGTGTTACAGGAAGAGCTTGATGGTGAAGGTTGTACAATCTTGAGGCGCTGATTTGAATGATAAAATCAAGAAGGAGTTCATTCTTGTTGATTGCAGATGTGGTTATATCAGGTTTGACAGTGTGTTGTAAAAGGTATCTTGTGTAGAAGGATGATCTCTATTCTTGATTGCAGAATAAATGTTAATTTGGAGGTGTTCTTGGTGTAATAATTTGACATGTTCTTTGTTGGTCTTCCTCATTAATATGGTTCAGGAAGGTATGTGTAAATTGTGGTTTTAGGTATGAGCTTCAAGTTATGACAATCTAAAGTTTCTTATGACATTGATGGTGAATCTTGTATTTCTTCAAATTAGAGGCAAGTAAAGGTCATATCAAAAATGATCATCTTGGCATCTTGTGTTGAGAATTGTGTGATAAGGAATCTTCACGATTTTTGCCTGCAAATTTGTTCATCAAAGAGTATTGGTGTGTTTATGATTTCTTTGCAAAAGGTTGGATGTCAGAAATTGGATGGTATACTTCAGGTTGATATGTTGCTTTAGGACTAAATCAGGAAGTGGTTCAGAGTTGAGTTATGTTGATTATTATTGTCAGTGTTTACCAGTGGTATCTATGAGTAGTGTTTTTTTTGTTTGTGAACTTTAACACAAGGGCAGCAAATAGATTTATCATATGGGTCAAAAAGTTTGTCTTTTAATCACATGTGATGTCATCAGGAGTGTCTCAATCTTCATCTTTATAGTGGTAATGCAATAAGAAGTGGTATTGTGCTTCAAATGTAAGTTTCATGGGTTTATGTCTTCAAAGTTCTCATAATATAATAAATGCTATGATCAAGATTTAACATCTTTCAGTGGAGTTATTTTCTCAGGGGGAGATAATAGTCTTTGTCATCCGATGTCAAAAAGGGGGAGAAAGAAAAATTGCATCAGGTGGTTTTGCCATCAATGACAAAGGGGGAGATTGATGGTGACAAGTTGTCATTGATGTCAAAAGTGTGTTCAGTTGATGTTGCAAAGTTGCCATAGTTGTTGACAGGAGTTGTCATACCACTGAGTTTACAGATGCTGATATTAGTTGGAGTTCATGCAAGTTTCTTCAAGGTGATGTCATCAGGTACTATGTGCTCTGATATAAGTTATAATCTGAAAAAATCAAAGGTTGCACAAGAGAATCTCAATTGGATCTCAGTTGAACAATATTTGATGTTACTTGATGTCATAATTATTAGTGATGTGTTGAGGATAGTCATAATTATCAGTGATGTGTTGAAATATGTTGTCAGTGGGATTGACTTGATAAATGGATGATAATATTACAAGTGTTTGATAACATTCATGTACCAATCATGCTCACTATATTGGTGTTTCAAGTGCTTACAGGATCACATGAATACACTTGATGTTTGGTGTTGGTTTATAATTAATCACAGGACTTGTTTGATCAGATTTGGCCTTCAATGATGTCTTCATATGTTCTTTGGTAAGTGATGTCACATGGTGATTTGTTTGGGGTTGTCAAGTGTTAACAAATGTTCATCATCCATGGTTATGCAGTGTGAAATAATGACCTTCATAAGTTCATGTTGTTGGAGTTTATTGTCTTATCCACAGGAGGTTGATCTCAAGAAATTTAGAGTCTGCTTAGAAGTTGTGTTCATTCCATATTGTATGATGCTTGGTGGTCATCTTAGGGAGTGCCTCAAGGCAAGGTTGTTATTGATATATTGTTGTTAATATGCTTCATGTTTGTAACAGGTTGATTACTTTATTTTGTTGGCAGTCTTGGTGGTTTAGAATGTTCAATGAAGTATTCAGATGATGGTTCTCATTCTTATCATGATCATGATTTAAAGGAATAGGCTTATCAAAGATTTTGCATGAAGATGTTTGGTTGATGGTGTTTCAGTTGATGACCTTTCTAAGGATGCTTCAAGATGTCTGTATATTCAGGAGATCATGATCATATGTGATTATGTGATCAAGAAGTGCTAATGTGGTCAAAGGTTTTTTGAATAAGATTTAAAATCATTTATATTCATTCTAACATAAATCTTAACACTATGGCACTTTTGTTATATTCCATTGGTGACTTGTGATAGAGGGTTTACAACTTAAAATGACACCGTGTGGAGGGTTTAAGACCATAGGGCAACCGGCCCCTTTCCTCCTTTTCACTGATGGAGCAAGTCTACTATATGGGTGGGCTTTCAATGTTTTTGAATTTAAAATTTATCACCGCCAAAAGTTTAAGAGGGCACGGGTTTGTGTAAGCTCGAGCAAGACTTTCTATATGATATATGTTGAAATGCCTCTTAAAAGAAAGCCGATATAAGTGGGGATATTTTGGGCTTAAAATAAAATGGCATTTTTTTTGTTGAAATGCTTTATTTAAATAAAGCATATGAGTGGGCACCTTCTATGCTTAAAAGATATTTTTTGGGAAACCTTGTAAATTTCTTTTTTATTTTTTAAAAAGACAGGAGTTTGTTTTAGAATGAATATGAGTTTTTTTTTAATAAGGAGATGTTTATTGTTTTTTTTTGTCTAAATGAGAAAAATCTTTATGAAGAGATTTTTGAGGATATTGGAAGTAAAGAGATAAACATCATAAATTTTTTTAGGAGATTTTTTAAGAAAAATTGGTGAATTTTTTATTCTCGAAGGATATGAAAGGTCATTGGTTTTTTAGATTGAAAGAAATTTGATGCAAAGATGGAAGATGAAGATTGCTCAGATATTTTATTTACAGGGCATTGAAAGAAAAGATCAAGAGATTTTTTTGAGAAGAGGATCTGGAGATATTTTGTGTGAGAAATTTATTGAAGAGAAGGTGAAAAGTTTTATTTCAAGAGATTAATTTTATTTTTACATCTGAAGATGAAATTGTCCTTGCAGATAAAGATAATGTTTGAAAGAGATTTTATTCTCTTTAAGTGCAATTTTTTTATTGCAGAGAAGTTTGATTTATTCTTTCTAGATTGACAATTTGGTGAAGAGTTAGTTTTTACAGATTGAATTTGAAGGGGTTATTGAAGAATTGAAAATGCATAGAGAAATATGAAAAGATTTTTTTTCAGAGGAAAGGAATATGAAAAGATATTCAGAATTTGTATATAATGTTTTAACAAGTACATTGACGGTGTGTGTGTGGAACTGTATATAGAGAATGAATTGTTTGAGCATCAGATGCAGGATTGGAGACATACACATGGAGAAATCACATATGTAGCTTGTTTGCAGAAGTATGTAAAAGAAAATGGTCTTGATTTGAAAATTAAATAGGAGGTATAAGGTTGTATACAATGGTGCAAATTTGATTGAACAGCAATCATGTCTTGCACACAAAGTTTGATGTTGTGTTAATAGTGATTGTGTTTGCTAGTGAGGCACAGCATGCCAATGAGGCTTGTGGTCAGTGAGACCGTGGTCAGTGAGACATTTGTAAGAAGATTTTTCATTTAAGCCAGTGAGGCAGTTCTGGAGTGGGTTTTCTACCCCTGGAGGTTTTTCCACTCATGCAATTCTTGTGTCTTGATTCATATTGATCTTCTCTCTGTGGTTGTATGTTTTACTCATGAGTTTTGTTTATGTGTTTGACAAAGTTATGTGCATATGTGTTTGACAATTTAATGATAACTTTCTCTCCTTGTGCTCTCCAAGTTAAAATTTGTAAAAAGATTCAAAAATTCACACAACACTGATTCACCCCCCCTCTTAGTGTTGTCCTTAACTCCTACATTCTGATCTGGGGGTGTGTTGAAGTTGTTAGGAGGAAAAGAAGTGGTGAAAGGTTCTCCTGGCCTAGTGTTGTTCCTTAAAGTATAGGTGTTGTTTTTATTTGTTTGTTGAAAGGCCTGCACCTCTTCTATTTCAGTCAATACTTCATTTTCAGTTTCAAAGGGAAACTAAAAAGCATTTAACACAAAGGCTGATTTAGGATAAAGATTTTCACATAAGTATGGTTCATCCTCTAACAATTCATCCTCTTTCTCTTCTGTGGTTGTAAAGGTGAAGGTTTATAAAACTAAAGCTGTATCATACCCCGAGGGTACTACCTCATTACCCTTGGGAATGAGAAATTCAAAAGTAGGAGGGTGGACATCTATATTGAATATGCTATTTGCTAAATGGAACCATGGACAGTCGAGCTCAGCATGGGCATTGGTATTGTGAAATCTGCACCAACTTTTTAGTGATTTATTGGCCATTTGGATGCCAGCTGTTTGTTTCACATCGTGATTATCTGTATTCTCAAAAGGAGAAGATAGAGTACCATTGTTGGGCCCAATGTTCCATGTCTTGGGTGGCCTAGGCTGATTCTAATTTCTGTTATTATTATTGCCCCAGGTCCTATTATCTACCACTAGTGCTCTATTTTGCATTGGTTGCCCCTGGCTAGGGCCTTGATGCTGATTATAGTTTTGGCTCTGATTTGAACATTGGCCTTGGCTATTATTTTGGGTATGGCTCTGATTACAGTTTTGATTGTAATGTTGATTTTGATTTGAACTATAGTTTTGATTTTGGCCCTAGTTATAATTTTGATTTTGATTGTATCCCTCGTTGCCTCTTCCATAGAAGTTCTCGTTTCTTAGTTGTGTCACTTCGGTGGTTAATCTTTTCAAATGTATAGTGATCTCTTTGATTTCTTCCCTTTCCTCCTGTGCTTTTACCACAGTTGTATCCCTAGGAGGTTGGAAGAAAGGCTGACCATTATTTTGACTATTATTAGAAGTGTTACTCGTGTAAGGAGCTCTGGCTTGGATTGAGGTAGGACTGTACACAGGCGTGTAAGAAGGAACCGGATTTAATAATGGAGTATGATGCATAGGGACTCCATTCCATGGTCTTGCCTGATTCTGCTTCCCAAAATTTCCTCTATTAACAAATGGGCTACAAGTTGTATGCCTCATCTCTTGATTTACTGAGGCTACCTCTTTATAGGCTTTGGATATTGAATCTATGTCAGGTTTTCTTTTGACAAACATGGTAGTTAAAGGATCCAAGGTTGCATAGTACATAACCAACAAGGTATCATCATCCATGGTGTAAGGGGCTACTAGCCTAGAGTGGGCCTTTTGAAATCTGTCATTGAAATTATCAATCAACTCTCCCTCACCTCGTTTTATAGTAGCCAGTTTATGATACAAGACACAAGGATCAATGGGTCCTCTAAATCTTGACAGAAATGCTTCTTCCATAAGTGACCAAGAAGAAATGTAACCGTTGGGTAGGTTTACATACCAATTAGAGGCTTGTTCATTAAAGGTGTAGGGAAACAATCTACACACAACGTCCTCGTGCTCTAATCTCACCCTAAAACATGCTTCCTTGAATATTCTAATGTGGTCTTCCGGGTCTTGGTGCAACTGGTATTTGGGACATATCTTCTCCAGATTCTTGGGCATCTCATTATAATCAGGGAACGCTATGGGAGAGTGGACATTGAAATAAGCCATTGTGGGCACTTGAGCTTGACCTGAACTTGTAGGAATACCTAGATTTATTGGTGGGATAGGATTTATAAGAGGATTAGGACCTCTAGGAGTACCTAAACCAAGATTTAAAGATCTGAATAGTGATCTGCCAGGACTCACAATATTACGTATGTTAAAAGGTGACCCAGGAGATGTTCCAGATGAACTTCTTGCTTGTGATATTTTAGGATTCCAAATCAAAGGGCTCTTACTTCACCTTGTAGCAGGTAGTTGCACAAAAATATCCCCTGAACTAGATCTAGACCTGGTCACTCTATCGCTATTATTAGCTAGTTTGAAACAAACCCTAACTCAAGTCAGGGCCTCCTTCTAGAGCCAGAAAAAATGTTGATGATTGTTTTGATGCAATCATAACTATTAGTTAAAATTCACATAAAATGAACCAAAACTGACTTGAAAGATATGAAGGAATCTGTTAAGATTCACTTAATCCCATGTTTTATATGGTCAGGTCTTGACCTATTGGGCAAATTCAGTTGGTCGATGTGAAGCTGTAATGTTCAAGGGGCCTTTTGTAGTTCAGGGTTTCTTGTTGGGTTAATGGACTCAAACTATGCAAAAGATTAGTAAATGTCAATATGTTGTTCATCCCTTTTGCATAAAAGTGTTACTTGTGCTGCAAAACTTTAAATAGTCTTCTCAGATTATTGCAGCTTTCTCCACTTAAATATTTATGAAAACTGTCTACTTTTAACTCTGTTATGCATGCTTCCTTGAAGTATGAGACAAATTTCCTTCAAATTTCTACGTTTTAAGCTAAGTATTTTCAGATGGGTTGGGAAAAGTTAGAAAGATCTAATCTACACTCCATTCATTCTACCAAAGATCTAATTGTTTTGTTATGCACTTTATAAATAATATAGCAATTTGATCAAATCCACAGACAAAACCTTAAGTGTAAGTTCTGAGCATTTTCACAAACATACACCTAAGATTGCAAGCTCTAAGAGAAATGTTTCAAACACAAAGAAGAGTGGGAAAACACTCAGAAGATAGATGTAGAATTCTAGATTCAATTGTATGAGAAACAGACAGTCATATAAGATTTACAATGTCAGAATGACTCTTAGCTTCATTCATCCAATTACAGAAAACTTACAGGCTTTACAGATACAGTAAGGAAGCTAGATGTTCCACACATTCCTTATTGTAGACACAAGCGACCTCCTTCTTCTACTTCTAAACTATACTAAATGCTATCTTTCAAATTCCTGCTGCTACAAAATCTCTATGTAGCCCCTGTGTAAAATATTACAGTGTATCAAGGCACCATATATAGACTTTCTGATTGTCCTCAATATAGCCCAAAAAAACCCTAGTCTAAACCCTGGTTCAAACCCCTGCTTACAACAATAAATATTGGTGAACCAGTTTCCCAAAATACCTCTGAGCATACATCCAATCTGGGTGAAATATGCCCTTCTGGAAACCCTAGCAGCTTAATATTAACTTCTGTGGTCTGCTGCAATAATGTCTTCAGCTGTATTTTGTCCTTATCATTGAAGACCTTTGACTTCTTCACACTTCATCCTTATCTTCCTCTACTCCTGAGATCTAATTTCCTCAGAGATATGATCTTTTTTCCCTTCGCGATGTCACCACCATTAAGTTTCACCTCCCCGCCAACTACAAACCTACAAAAAAAGACAAGCAATAAGTATTATTTCATCAAATGAACAATAGGAAACTAAAACACTTGATTAAATCAAGGTGTGACCGTGTGAACACATCAATCGGGTCTTGAATCTATGAAAATCACGCATTTAGAATGCATTTTTAACGTTTAAACTGGTCGAGACAACCATCGTTGACCAAAAATATGCACTCGGGCCCTAAATGCCCTTTAAATTTCTATTGTTTTGCCATTTCCTGCCCATTGGCATGAGATTCCTTACCGGCGAGTCCAAAAACTATTTGGTTGATAACCATTGTTTGGCCAATGTCTTATATCAGCATGAGATCTATCTATCAGCATGAGTTCAAAAAGATGGGCTGATGTTAAAAGCTATGCCGATCACTATACCATTGGCTAAACTATACCTAAGGAAAGTTCATCAGAGAGATAATACCTTTTAGCATGAAACCTCCAAACTCAGCCGATATCCAATGTTATACCGATGTGGCCTTTGTCAATTGGCACGTGCTTTTTTATCCATCGGAGTAAGTTCTTCCATCGGTGAAAGCCTAAAGTGTTGTTCCGATCATTATTCGTTATGCCAATCACCTCCTTATTTCCTTCTATCGATGTAACATTAAACATCTCCCGCTGATCACTTTACTTCATCGATCACCTTATATCGGCGTGATTTCTTTCTATCAGCGAAGGCTTAACACTTCGCTCCGATCACTGTTGTTTGGCAGATATGGCCCTTTCAATATTCGACTAAGTCTTTTCTCATCCATTGGTGTGACTTAAGATATCGGTAAAGCAATTTAGAACTTCACTGATCGCCTTTCTCTAGTCGATGCCCTTTGTTTCCTTCTATCAGCGTAACCATAACCCTCAGCAAGACATTTTCAAATACTGCTGATATCCAATGTTACACCGATGGGCCTTGTTCATCAGGGAGACACAACCTTCAGCAAGACAAAACCAAACATTGCCGACGGTATAAGTTATACTGATGAGGTCCTCGTAAGAGAGACACGGCCCGTCAGGGAGACAAATCATAACATTGCTGATGATATAAGTTATACCGATGGCTACCTCTTGCATCCCTAGATATTCAAGTTGGAAATATACAACGATTCGATTCATCTTAACTTCTCCCTTCACGTCCGCATAATGTATACTTTGTTATATGTTTTAATGTAGGTATGAAATATACATTATGCCAAATATCAAATGTATTGACATTGTACCATAACCCCCTGGGTCTGCCATTTTTATAAGTGCATCTGTGTATTTTTCCTACAAAACATACAATCATGAGATACAAAGTGGGTCCAAAACATTAATTCATTATAACCCGAAACCACTTCAGATCCACCCTGCATGTATACACTATCAATATGTAGGATATTAACAAACATGACCCTCCTCATCGAATGGGATATGATGGTGATGTCACCATCATATCTGGACCTTATTAAAAATGCAAAAAATGATGTCACCATCATATTGGTAAGATCAGGGGATTTTATAATATCAGGGTGATATCAGAATATCAGGTCATGCATTATAACTTTGAACTTTTACGATCCTGATGCTAAGGAATATGATCCCACCCTCAAAAAAGTGATCTCCCTTCGGGAGATCGGGTTGACGTCATCATCTCAAAGACTTAGTTTTATTGCTACTGTACTATGATGTCATCATCATGTAGAAAGATCAGGGTGATTTGGAAACATCGGGGTAATATTAGAAATATGACCCGATATTTAAAATATCGGGTGATATTTCAAATATCAGTCCCCACAAAAACACATGCAGTTTCTTGACGAATAGTTTCATGAACAAAATGACTTATTAGGTAATAAACCGATATCGGGTGATCCTTGGTAAAGTGATGGATATTTTGAAATATGAACCCCCCTTCCAGGATATCAGGTTTGACCAGAATTTGACTTGCCCTAACTTTCTCATTTGGTCAAATTTTAGGGTGATGTAAAAGGCAAATTTGCATGGAATTTCATCCTCTTTCACATGGTAAGCTTTTGGAGGATAGATTTAGACCTTGAGATTTGGTTTAGGTTTCAAGATCACAAATATCCTAACATTAAGCATATACATACCAACTGATGCATTTTTACCAAAATGATCATAACTTGCAAAATATGGCAAATTTTAAGACGATTCAAAAAGCAACCCTAGCTCATTTTTTATAAGGAATCCAACCATATTATGCCTTGGTACTAAAAATGCATTTTCCCCTATTTTTAACAAAGTTTGCAATTTTTTTGCTCTTTTCCCTTTACCACCAAACAGAACAACAAACCAAAAGTGAAAAAGCAAAGCAACAGTAGGGGTCCTGATTTTGCTAAGGAGTAAAATGGGACATGTTGTGAACATCACAACAATATTCTCCTTCATTTGTTCTCATTCTTCATTCTCTTACTATGACTCTTTGTTTCTATGTATTCCTTCTTTGATGACGACTATATCCTGCATTTCAAAAACTCTATCAAAGTGGCACACCCGTGGCCTATACCTCCTTATTCTTGCAAAAAATACAAGGTATGGTTTCATTCTATCATGAATTTCAAGCTTCTTGATTATATCTTTTGATATGACAAGGGTTTTGAACAAAGGTTTTATGGGTTTGTTATTTTGTTGAAGAAAACTCTCCCTCTGGCCATGTCCATGACTACTGTATGCATGTACTTTTGTTTCTTTAAGAAAGAAAATGATCCATTGAAAAGTGTAGCTTGTGTCACTTTTGAAAGGATGGTTTGGTTCATTTGGCAAGAAAGAACCCTGACCTTCTTCAGAAATAAGAAAATCACAAGGGTTTGAAAAATATTTTGTGGGTTTGTATTTTTATTTAAGAAAACTCTCTTTCCGGTCACAACCTATGGCTACTATATACACATACTTTTGTTTTCTATGTATTTATCTCCTTCATGACAACTATGAAAAGACAAAAGAACACTATCTTTTTTAGCCTTCTTGCAAATGAAAAAGAGAGTTTTCTTTTAAGAGATCTCCTCCTGTAGTAGTGTTTAACTTTATCTTCATTTCTTTTGCATTTTAACCTTTGGTAATGAAAAGAACTTTCATTCATTGTGACAAAAGAACATGTGTTGGCTTTGGCCACTATATGATATATATGGGTTTTTTACAAGACTTTTCCTCCTTTTTGTAACAGTTGTTGCAAATATGTGCCTAAGTGGTGCAGGAGGCAATTTCCCTATCTACAATAGAGGAAGAGTATATAGCAGCAACAAACAATTGTACTCAAGTCTTGTGGATGAAGTAAATGTTGAAGGACATCAAAGTTGTGTTTGAGAAGCCTATCACAATCTTCTGTGATAATTCAAGTGCACTAAGTATCTCAAAGAATCCAGTGTTGCATTCAAAGACAAAGCATATATCTATCATGTTTCATTTATTGAGAGAGAAGTTAAATGAGAATGAAGTCAAGTTGGAGTTTGTATCTTCAAAGGATCAAATTGCAGATATTTTCACTAAGCCTCTTCCCAAGGATACTTTTGAGTATCTTAGAGAGAAGTTAGGGTCATTACCCCTCCTGATCAAAACTAAGTTGCACTAAAGTGCATCAATCTATTGGAATTCATAGTCATATCTTGTGATCCAGATTGATGTTAAGGAGATACTACTCAGGGAGAGTAGTTAGTATGAAAAATTTGGGATTAGAAAAGATTGCAAATATGTGCCCTTTGCCATTGATGTCAAAGGGGGAGAGAAGTTCATGTGAAAAACTATTTGTTGTTGAAAGGGGGGGCCATGAAGAAATTGATTGCAGAAGTGATAAGAGAAAGGGGGAGAAGGTCTTGTCTTGATGGTCAAATCAGTTTTTCACATCATATGTTGCCATCAATGACAAAGGGGGATATTATTGCAAATTTGTGCCTAAGCAGTGTTGTCATTGATGTCAACATATCCCTATTGCTATTGGTGTCAACTATATCATATTTTGCTGCTTGTTTAGAAGACTAGATTGTTGAGGATATTGAGAAAATTAATGAAGACCAATGTATACAGACCATATGGTTGAGTAGAGGATTGTCTAAAGAAGCTCCAGTTAAGTTTTGAAAGGTTTGGATGAAGATTTGAAGAAGCTATGACCATCTCAGTTGAACCAGTCTTACAGTGTTTTGAAGAGAGAGTGATAGGAAACAGGTCCAGATTGTTCTAGATATGTCAAATGATGATCTGCAAATCTAGAGGCATGTTTGGGAAGTCAATGTGTATCATCCATTCAAGTGGTTCATGGTTTGGAGGTCCACAAGCAATCTTTCTAATGTGACAGTCTTGGCATACAGTGTTCTTGAGGTTCTAGAGGAAGATGCAAGTGATTCTGATGATTTGGAGGAGTGTAGATGTTTATGTTGAATTCAATGTGCTTGTGGAAGTCTTTGGATTGTGTGATTGCTATGTTGGAGGTCTGCATTGAAGTTTGAGCTAACTATTGAAGATTTCCCTCTTGGTGTTGTTTTTCCCGGTCTTGGCTGACCAAATGATTTAAGTATGTTGCGGATGATCAAAGAGTAATTCTCTAGAGCATGGCATATTGTTGGAGGTAGATTCAAGTCTTAGATATGTTTGGCCAGTAGTATAGTGATCTGCATTAAGACAAACCAACCTTGATGTTTATTCCAAGGTTGATGAAGCATATAAAAGTATGTAGTTGAAGTGTGGCAAATCATCCTTGTGCAAAAAAAATAAAATCCAAAGAAAGGATCAAAGGCAGAGCAGAGAAGAGAAGAAGTAGAAGAACAAGAGTTGTCAAGGATGAAGAATTAAAGAAGAAGTATATGGGGTAGAGCAAAGGTTTTGTAAGCATTTCAATGTGACTGAACTAGGCATGAAGTAGATGCTATTTATCAGTTAATTCCTTCTGTATTAAACACAAATTTAGCAGGGAGTGAGCCTCTCTTGAGTAGTGAGCTCGAAGGCATGTGACTTATCTTTTGATTTAAGTACTTTTAACAGGGTATGAATCCTTTGGGTTAACACCCACCATGGTTTTCCCTTAATCGAGTTTCCACGTAAAAATTCCTATGTTATGTGTGTTCAATCTATTTCTGCTCTTGTTTTATTGATTCATGCTTTAATGTTTATTTGATTGCAAGTTGTGAAAGAAGTTTAAAATTAGAAAAGATTAATATTTGTGGGACAACTGATTCAGCCCCCCCTCTCAGTTGTCTAGACTAATTCGAACAACATCAACTAAAATGGGTTTTCATTCATTCTATATTTTCACTTTTCTATGAAAAAAATGAATAAATAAGGGTCTTCTTGAAACCCTACCCTTCTGTAGTAGCAACAACTATGTTCTTCTCTCATTTCTATAGCTTTATGATGTTCCATTACTCTATAAAATGATGAAAAATGAACCCTTTCTAAATTGCTATGTACTTGTATCATGTCTATTTGCTCTTGTCATTTCCTATAGATAGGTCTATCATCTATTATTCTATTCTCTTTCTTGTAGATATAAATAGAAGATGACTGTATTTACATATATGATAAGGGTTTCTGAACATATCTCTTCATCATCAATAAAAAAAGATGTTGTACCTGTAACATAACACTACATCATATCATTTAATCTCTTTGACTATGGCATTTATCAATTTTCTTGCACACCCATTGGATTCTGTATATGCACTACCTGGTACATTTTGCATTATGTGATTTTGTACCGTGGAAGATGGTATCATTTTGAGGTTCACCTGGTATTTGTAACTGAGAACTACATGACTCCATTTCTTCTTCTGTCTTTGAACAAGCCGATGCATTTTAATATTGACACTATACTTTGGCATTTTTGTGTTATCTTGTATCTAATATGTTTCTGCATAAATATGGGATATGAATTTACAATATACAAAAAGCATGAGAACCCTCATGATGAAGCTACACTATTCTTCAATCCATCTTTTGCACCTTATGCATAGCAATGGATTAGTCTTTTGATCTGGCTTATGTGTGTAGCTTTATATTGTTGTTCCAATTTAGCATATGGATGTTGTGGCTACATGTTGTTCCATTATTTCATCAACATATAGTTGTACCTTTCATATGCTCGAGACTTGTACCTTTCATATGTTAATTCATCTATGTCTTATGCATCCATTATAGTGATAAGGACTACTATTCTCATCATCTCCCTAGCATTTGTATATACTGACTTTGATGAACTTATCTCTCTATAGACTTGAATGTTGTCAACTTGAAGTTTGATCACAAAGACTGTTTACTCTTTCACACACTGCTATTCCAATTTCTTCTTATATGATTGTATATCTCCATGAGGCATATATGAATAGCAAAATGATACTTCTATCATAACAAAAGATGGAAAAGTACCTTCTATGGTTGTTCTTCATGCTTTTGATCACTATACCCCCTATCCTTCGTGCTAGTTGTTCTACCCTCCTTTGTTGTTCTTGTGTTTTTGCTTGTACCATTGAAATTGGTCATGAAAACTATTCACTCCATATATCTGTTGCTACTTTCTCATGAGAACTATGACTGTATATTCATTTATTGTTGCTTCTCATAAGAAAATAGGTTCATGATAACATTGGGACAACAATATATGATGTAGTTACTTGTCACTTCCTGAACATACATATGATTCTTGTAACATCTTAAGATAATTTATTTGATAAGAATTGGCTTCACTTGGTATGATGCAAGTCTTGAAGCATGATGTATATCTTCAATTGATTAAGAAAATTACCTATTGTTCTTTATTGCATTTGTTTGGTTTTATGATGCATTCATTTTATGAAAATCATACTTTCACTACTTATTTCATTAATGCTATTGAATGAAGCATCTTTTGTCTCTTACAATTTGATATACTTCTTGGATGAACATGAAGGAAGCATGTTGGGCTCTACCCTTGTGGAAGACACATGTTCTCCACATGCTTTTGTTGCAAGTATGGGCCTAACTAGTATTATCATTGATGTCAACATACTTCTATTGCATTAACGATAAGGATTGGATGAGTTATTTGTTGAGGATACTGAGAAAATTAGTCTCAATCAGGAACAGTGAAGAACAGTGATGACAACAAGGTAAAAGCTCAAGACAGGTTAAGGATTAGGATGTGGATTAAAGGGTTTGTAGATATGAGTCTTAAGATGTTCTAGTAGAGATTTTAGAGGTCTGCATGAAGATATGAAGAAGTTGTGATTGCTCAAGTAGAACTGGCTCCAATAGATGTTCAGAGGTGACAGAGTGTTACAGATGTTGGCAAGAGACACTATAAAAATTCATGAATGTTGTCATTGATGGCAACGAAGGTTATCCCACACATCTATAGGACATGATGAGTCTTTACCGGAAGTTAGATTGAAGAAGTGTTGAGGTCTGGTAAGCAAGAAGAGAGCAGCCAGTAAGGTCTGATAGACAGGTCCGGATCTCTCAGTAGAAGTATCTCAGTGAAGTGTGAATTTGGGGAAGTCAAGAGGAGTACCTTGACAAATAAAATCCAAGGATTTAGCCTTTGATGTTGAAAGGATGAAAAGATATGAATACTTGAGTGTCGGGTTCCTGGTTGGTAGTGTGAACAGAGGAAGAACTAACTGGCAGAACATCAGACATTATTCCAGATGTGTTACTGATGATGGCAAAGGTTCTAAAGGCATAAGTTATGATTGGCTGACATGATTAATGACTTCTACAAGTATATTCTTGATCCACGTTACTTGGTATGCAAGGATTCAGCCGATAGATCAGAGTTTGAAGAAAATATTAACTGTTTCAGATGCTAACTAGAAAGGTGATGAAATCACTTGTGTGGATATATATACATGATTGATTTAGATGTGAAGGTGAGAGTAGTGGTGTGGTGGTGTGAACAAAAGTAGAAGAGCAGAGTGAAGATACTAAAAGAGGTCCAGAATGTGACAGTACAGCTGCATCAAAGGAGAGTAAGAATGAAGTGCAGCAGATTAGTTTATTGAGCTTAACCAAAACTGAACCTTAGCATGTGTGGATGCTTCTCATCAGTTCAAACATTGAGTTACCTTCCTTTTCTGTAGACAGTGAGTCTCTTGTAGGCAGTGAGCCTCTTGTGAGTAGTGTGCTCGGGTAGTGAGCCCTAATTGGCATGTGCCATTTTGTATCTTCTATTCTTCTAACAGAGAATAATATCTTGGGTTACTCACCCCGTGATTTTTCCCTTAACCAGGTTTTTCATGTCAAAATCACTGTGTCATGTGCATTAGTGTTATTTCCTTTTCATGGTTATGTTTGCTCATTTGATTTGATATTGCATTAACTGTTAAAGAAGTTCAAAAGGTAAAAGATTAAGATAACTAATTCACCCCCCTCTCTTAGTTATCAACAATTGGTATCAGAGCAAGGTTCCTCCAAATAGAGCCTAATAGCTTGAGGAAGATCTGGGAATTCCAATGGATATGTATGGAATGAGGCAACAACTTCAGTCTGCCCTAGATTATCTTGATCAATCTAATTCTGAAGTCAATGAACTGAAGGAGAGACTTAGATAGGCTGATGACTTCATCAAAGAACTAAGAGAAAAACTGAGTATCTCTATGAAAAAGAGAAAGGAACTACTTCAACAATTAGCAGATCAAAGTGAAGCCAATAACACTAATGATGATCTGAATGAGAAGAACACGTTATGCAAAAAGTTATCAAAAGAAGTCATTATGATAGGACATGAAATGGAGTCAGGAGTCATGAAGTTCACCCAAGAAATTGAAGAGAAAAGAAAAGTTGAAGATAACCTAAGAAAATCTCTCAAGGAGAAATCTGAAGACTACCACAATATGGATAGAATAATCAAACACCTAGAATCTAATCTTGAAGAAGCTAAGGAAAAGGTAGAACAACTTGAAAATTAGGTTGACACTCTCAAAAGGGATCTTCAAACAACAAATGAATATAAAGAGAAATTCAAGGTAAGCTCTGCTCAACTTGAAGTTCTTCTTGAAGGACAAAAGAGGATAGATGACAAGCGTGGCTTGGGGTATGAAAAAGGGGAAAGCTCCAGATTAAAAACTCCAAGAAACAGACCTAGAAGACCTCCAATAAGGCAACCAAATGCTCAAAGATATCCATCCTTCAATGCATACTGCAACAACTGCAATAACTTTGGTCATAAAGAAAATCAGTGTAGAAGAAGAATGAATCAAACTATTACATCCTTCTCTGGACAGTGTTTCAACTGCAAAAGGTATGGTCACAAATCCCATGAGTGTAGATATATGCAAACAAGCAATTCATTCAATGGTAGATGCTTTGCATGTAATAGAATGGGACATATGGCTAATCAATGTAGATCAAGAGAAAATCAATCAAATATGCAAAGAAATGTTGTTTGCTACAATTGCAATAGATCCGGTCATATTGCTAAATTCTGTAGAAGCAAGAATCAGGACAAAAGGGGTCTGGTGCATCAGAATCAGAATCAAAACAAAGGAAAAAGGAAAGTGAATGCGGATGAAGTTCAAAGTGAGATGAACAAGATTTGGGTAAAGAAAAGTACAGAGAATGTTGGAAATGGATTTGCACCAGAATCTAGTACTGATATCCCTTTCAGAAACTAAACAGATGAGCTCTGGCTCAGGGGGAGTAACAAAAGATAAGCCAATTCCCCTAGCCAGTCAATTGGTGCCTGAAATTAGCACATAGGAAGCTGCGGATCAAAGGGTTCCTAAAGAAACATCTAAAGAAGATATGGTAAAGATTTCAGAGATCTGTAAGAAGATTTGAAGAGTCTAATCCCTCCAGAATTGATCCGGTTAAACAGTCTTCTGGTAAAAATAGGTTTTCATGAGTTTGATCTAGTATGAATCCAAATTGAAACATCTTGATCTACGGACATATGGGATGATTAGAAGAATAAGTGGACATTATGATTCATCATTAACATCAATCATAAGGGCATCATAATGATTTAGATAAGTTTCTCCCTCTCTGAACAAGGAAAATAGAGCAACTGGAACAACTTAAGTTTTGCATTTATTGCGATATGGAATTAGGGTTTTTCAGCAACAAAAAGGGTTCACTCGCTCATCATTTTCACAATTTGCATTTGACAAGAAAGGAAAAGGAGGTCTGCAACAAGATTTGTCAAGAAGAAATCCTGAACTCAAATCATTCAAGTTCACTCCGTGAACCCTACAAGCACAAAAGGTATTTTTTGTTATCAAATATCTCTCTATAAATCCTTGAATGATGGCTACTCCAAATATTGTGAAGATCTCTAATAGGCCTTGACCCAAATTCGAGAAACATCCTTACAAATCCTTGGAAGTAGATCCCCTAGGAGCATTCTCCAGTGTTCTGCATGGTGTGTTGCATACAGAAGATATTAGGGTTTACATACACGTGAATATTGAAGAGTTTGGGGAGTTCAAACTAAGAGACATCTATCACAAACAATTGATAGATGATGCTTTTAAACTTAAACCACAATATAAGGGCATCCAAGAGAAACATTTTGATTAGTTCATTCATTTCTCTAGTTTTGAAGAAGATGAATGGGTCTGGTATGTATTGAGTAGGGTGCATGATAACTTCCTATGGCTGAACAGACCTTGCAAAATCACTAAGGAGGCAATTAGAGCAATAATCGGCTTACACTCCTTTGGAGGGATACCTATCCTCAAATCTATCAAAAACCACATTGTAACTGAGGCCACCAGATCAAAGTTTGATTACAGAGCAATGACCATTGAAGATATCACTAATCCGGATATCAAGTTTGCATCTATGATAATAGGGTATAAGATATATCACTCCAGTAGGGAGAATTCAATGTCTGGAACTGCAATGTATACTGCCTATGAGATGCTGAGAAAGAATACAGATTATGATCTCTATGAACTCCTTCTGAGTCAATTGATGGAAAACATACAAAAGATCAAAAAGGACAAGAAGAACTCCTTTAAATATGGTAGACTGATATTGTGTTTATTTTTCTACTTCATGAATGAGCTGCTCAAATCCAATGGATGGGTATGGCAAAATAACAAACCGGTAGCAATTCAAATCAGAGATTACTTGCATGAACTTGGGGATGCCAAGGCAAGGAATACAACTCTGTGGGGTTACTTTAAGAACTTCCAAAATACTATGCAAATCAAAGAAAGAATCCCAAAATCATTGGTTGAGAAGTATAAAGATATAGTGTGCTTCATGGTAGACACTGAACAATGCCTAATGGAGGCAATAGAACCAAGGATAGTTTGGATCATGCCTATGGGGTATGAAGTTGATGAACAAATTGTGGAGCTGCATATCTAACACATGCTAAGTCAGCCAAAGGATCCAAAGGCAGAAAGATTTGGAACCTTAGAAGAACTGAGTGTAAAAGTTCATGTGGAACTCAGACAACTGGAAATAAAGAGGAAAGTGAGAAAAGAAGTTGAAGAAGTTGCCAAAGGCTTAGGCATCTCAAAAGAGGCACTTGTTACCAATAGAGAAAAGATGGAAATGGCTGAGAAAGTGAAGAAAGAGGTAGAAAAGAAAATTGAGGAAAGTACTCTGGTAGAATCTTCCACCTGGACTGGATCATCAAAGAAATCTGCACCTGCCACTGCTAAAAGGTCAAGGGAATCAAAATTGGAAGCAAAACCATCTGGCAGAGGAGAGAAAAGAACTAAGACAAAGGCCACAAGGTCTTATGTCAGTCAGAAGGATGATGAAGAAACTGAATCAGATGAGGAGTTAAAGAAAATGAAGAAGTAGAAGAAGAAAACATCTGGTGAACCCTCTACCAATCAAGGTGAACAAGAAAAGGTAGAGGAATTTGTTGAAAAGCCCACACTGTCTTTAGATGATGTTATCAAATTAGTCACTATGGATGGAAACCTTCAGCCCATAGCTAAATTCTATGATGATTACAGTGAAGCAGACCAAAAGATCTTGTAGGAAGCAGTAGTTAAGTATCTGAACATATATAAAAAGGCTTTTATTGAAATTATATCTCTTATTCCCAAAAGCCTAGAAAAAGAGTTAGAAATAAGAAAGAATAATGCCATGGCAAAAGATCTTGAGATCCAGGAATAGATAGCCATTCAGCTCTATCCTTCAGTCGATTCAAACCAAATGAATATGATCTTCAAGGATTGTAAAGATGAATTCTAGAGCAAAGCTAGAATGAATCAGCTCATGCTTGGTGAGACTGATAAGATAGCCAAGGAAATAGAAGAGATCCTCCAGAATGCCTTCAAAAGATTCAATCTTCCTGTTATAGAGGACTTGGGTGTTGATCCTTCGGCAACAGGTGTTGAAAAAGAATCCACTGAGGAAATGGCAGAAGAAGTCATGGACACCGGTACAGAAAAGGATAAGGACTTGGAATCCTCTGTTCTGGAAGAGGAAGTGCATGAATAGACAAACATCACTCCTCTGATTTCCCCTACTGACTCTGGATCCAAAGGAGAAGAAACAATAGAGGAGAAAGAAGTAGAGGTGAAGGAAAAAGAAGATGACAGTACCAAGGTTGTGGAAGGAGAGAAAGCTCCAAGAGACAGTTCTGTGACTGCAAAAGAAAAGAAGAATCTACCTTCGGCAAGAGACACTGCAGAAACTATCAAGGGCTTCTTAACAAAAGAGACTATGGAGATTGATGAACCGAAATTGCTACAAGGGCCATTTGACTTTGACTCTCTTTCTCTAGTACAAACAATGAAGATAGCTTCATTTTCTAATGCAAAGGCCAAAGAAAAACTCCTAAAGTCTCACATGCAAGACTGTGAGCTTATAGTAGCCACATCCAAAGTATTAGAAAAGATTATGCCATCTTTTCAAAAGGATCCCTCGGCCTCCTCATCCGGTAATCTCAAATGTCTGATTAATAGTATTAGTACACATTTCAATTCTCTAGAGAAATCAACTGAGGAGAAGGTCAGGAAAGAGTTTTTGGATAAGAGATTCTCTGAGCTACAAGGGCTAATAACAAATGACAGGAGAGTAATGGGTATAGGGATAAAGAGCTTGGAAAATGCTCTCAAGGATGGAGGAGATGTATACAAATTTTGTATATCCTAGTCTAAAGTAACAATGGAGATTGAGAAGAAAGTGAAAGAACAGGAGGACAAACTAACAAAACTTTCTCAAAATTTTGATCCACTTACCACATCCATAATAAATCAAGAATGTTAGATGATTGCAATTTTGAATGAAATCAAAAAGCTTGAAGAAGAGAAAAAAAATAGAATCAGTAGGTTGAATAAACTTAGATGAATAATTATCCCTAAGTGGAGGCCATGCATGAGGCCTTAAGTGATGCTCAAACTACAGCCAGGACAAATGATTTGACAGATCTGAAAAAGGCAGAAGCTTATGCATTCTTGTTGAGTGGTCACATTACAATTTTAGACAGAATGAAGTAGAGTTGGGTGATAGAATTTGTCTAGTTGAAGACATCTTTTGTAGATATCCTTCAGTTTATGTAAAGTATAGCATGTATAAATACTTATGCGGCTAAGTATAGAAGTGTTTTTGAGAAATTTTTTGTGTGCAGACCCCACCCTTTGCCATTGATGTCAAAGGGGGAGTGAAGAATAGTGAAAAATGAGGAATCTAGCTAAGGGGGGGCTTTGGAAAATTTGCATAAAGATAGAGCATCAGCCAAGGGGGAGTATAGTGTGACACTTAGTCATTTTTTACTAAGTGTTGCCATCAATGCCAAAGGGGGAGATTGTTGGCAAGAGACACTATAAGGATTCATGAATGTTGTCATTCATGGCAACAAAGGTTATCCCACACATCCACAGGACATGATGAGTCTTTACCGGAAGTCATATTGAAGAAGTGTTAAGGTTCGGTAAGCAAGAATAAAGCAGCCAGTAAGGTCCAACAGACAGGTCTAGATCTCTCAGTAGAAGTATCTTAGTGAAGTGTGGATTTGGGGAAGTCAAGAGGAGTACCTTGACCAATAGAATCCAAGGATTTAGCCTCCGGTGTTGAAAGGATGAAAAGATATGAATTTTTGAGTGTTGGGTTCCTGATTGGTAGTGTGAACAGAGGAAGAACTGACTGGCATAACATCAGACATTATTATAGATGTGTTATTGATGATGGCAAAGGTTCTTAAGGAATAAGTTATGATTGGCTGACATGATTGATGACTTCTACAAGTATATCCTTGATCCGCATTACTTGGTATGCAAGGATTCAGCCGACAGATTAGAGTTTGAAGAAAATATTGACTGTTCCGGATGCCGACTAGAAAGGTGATGAAATCACTTGTGTGGATATATATACATGATTGATTTAGATGTGAAGGTGAGAGTGTAGTGGTGTGGTGGTGCGAAGAAAAGTAGAAGAGAAAAGTGAAGATAATAAAAGAGGTCTGGAATGTGACAGTACAGCTGCATCAAAGGAGAGTAAGAATGAAGTGCAGCAGATCAGTTTATTAAGCTTAACCGAAACTGAACCTCAACATGTGTCAATGCTTCTCATCAGTTCAAACATTGAGTTACCTTCCTTTTCTGTAGACAGTGAGTTTGTTGTAGGCAGTGAGCCTCTCGTGAGCAATGTGCTCAGGCAGTGAGCCCTAATTAGCATGTGTCATTTTGTATCTTCTATTCTTCTAAGAGAGAATAATATCTTGGGTTAATCACCTTGTGGTTTTTCCCTTAACTAGGTTTTCCATGTCAAAATCACTGTGTCATGTGCATTAGTGTTATTTCCTTTTCATGGTTATGTTTGCTCATTTGATTTGATATTGCATTAATTGTTAAAGAAGTTCAAAAGGTAAAAGATTAAGATAACTGATTAACCCCCCCTTTCAGTTATCAACAACAGAAAGGTTCGGTGAGATCCAAAAATGGATTATCCTCTCTTGCAGATTGGAAGGCGTATTGGGGAAGTCCTTATGATAAGGCATCTAGATTTATTCATGATTTGAAGGTCTGGAAGCATCTATTCCTTTGTGATAGTAATGGCAGACTGTGTTCTTGAGGCACCAGATGTAGGAGGGAGAGATTTCAGTAAGTAGAGGAAGTACGGATGTTCCTAGTGATTCAAGCAAGCTTGTGGAGGTCCTTGGATCATGTTTAGTTTGTGTTGATGGTCTGCATTAGAGTTGGAGCCCAGAATTGAAGATATACTTCCGGATGAAGGTGTTCTTCCCTAGGCTGGCCGACTAGATGAGTTACTCATCCTGCAGATGTTCTTATGGGTGTTTGTTGACTTAGATGTTTGTTCCTAAGTTGATGTCATGTATAAATAAGGGATTGTGAAGTCATTTCAGAGTGTGACTTGTGGAGATGAGTGTGTGGTAGCGAGGAGAAGAGCGAAAGATAGAGTAAAAGGTTTGGGCTTAAATGGAACTGACTCAAGCATGGTGAAGATGCTATTTACTAGTTCAAGTATGTAATACTTATTCTTTTGTAGACAGTGTGTCTCATGTAGGCAGTGAGCCTCTTGTGAGAAGTGTGCTTAGGTAGTGAGCCCTAATTGGCATGTGCCATTTTATTCTTTCTATTCTTCTAATAGAGAATGCAATCTTGGGTTAGTCACGCCGTGGTTTTTCCCTTAACCAGGTTTTTCACATTAAAATCTTGGTGTCTCATGTGTTGATGTGTTTCTACTCTTGATTAAATGCATTAAGTTCCATGTTTGATTTACTGTTATATTGCTAAGTGAATACAAGTGTTGAAAAGGAAGAAAAGTTTGGGACAACTAATTCACCCCCCCCTCTCAGTTGTCTACCCCAAATCTAACAATTGGTATAAGAGCTAAGTTCCTCTAAAAGAGCTTAACTACTTGAGGAGATATAGGATGTTATCTTACAAGAAGGATAGTACTAGTCCATGGTTACAAAATAGTATGTACCTTCACAGGGTGGTCTGACAACCCTGAATGAAATCACAGATGTTGAAAACAATCTATGGACCAAAGAGGCTCTTCTAAGTGCATTATTTGACTCAAAGCCCTCAAATGTTATTAATCTACCAACTACCTTTGATATTTGGAACAAACTAGAACTTTTGTATTAAGGGGACCAATATGTCAAGTGTGTAAGGTTACATAGTCTAAAAGGGAAATTTGAGAAACTGAAGATGAGAGATGATGAAAATATTACCTCTTTTATGCCAAGAGTGAATGAGATGGTTTGTGGAATTAGAAATGCAGGTGAAACTCTGAGTGAAGAAGAAATTGTTGGCAAAGTTCTTAGATCCCTTCCTGCTTCTTATAAAATCAAGGCTTTTGCAATCAAAGAATTCAGAGCCTACACAATAGTCACAAGAGATCAATTGGTTGGTAAGTTGGCTACTTTTGAAATGGCTGAGTTTGGAGATGATCCTCCAAAGACTGAATCTGCATTCAAAGCCAGTGTCTCTGTAAAAGGGAAACAAAGGTTTAATTTGGGAGAAAACTCTTCAAGGAACCTATCATGGTATGAAAATGCAAGAAAAGACTTGTAAGAAGAAGAAGTTGAAACTGCTCATCTTGAAGCTCTTATTGCAAAAAGACTGCCAAGAGGATCTAATAAGTATGAGGGAAAATTGCCTTTTAAATGTTTTAATTGCAATAAGATTGGTCATTTTGCATCAAAGTGTTCAGAAAGATTTTCTAGGCCAAACAATAATAGACCAAGATTCTAGAAGAATTGTTACTATGCTCATGAAGGAGATGATGAAGTAGTAACAGATGATAAGTCAGAAAAAGGAGACAAATCCGGAAGTGACTAGGTGTTCATTGCCATCAAGGAAGAAAATCTAATGCCCTCTGAATCTATCAATCATAAAGTTGAAGAAAAATCCCTGGCTGCCCAAGTTGAAGAAAAGGATGATTGGGTCATTGACAGTGGTTGCTCTCACCATATGACAGGTGACAAAAATAAGATCATAGATTTGGAGAGATATGAAGGAGGAGTGGTAATGTTTGGTGATAACTCTGCTGGTAGAATCAGAGGTAGAGGAACTATTTCTTTTGATGGAAAGAACAAAACTAGTAATGTATTATATGTTGAAGGGTTAAAGCACAATCTTCTCAGTGTTGGACAATTGGTGAACGAAGGCTATGATCTTAGATTCAAGAATGGAAAGTGCAAAATTTTTGAAAGTTCTGGAATAGAGATTGCATCCGGTACCCAAACAAAAGGTAACATCTTTCACTTAGCTGGTACTGGTAAAAGTTGATTATTTCTTCAAGTTGATCAGAGTTGGTTATGGCATAGAAGAATGTGTCATGTGAACTTTGATAATATCATCAAGATAAGCAATACTCAGGCTGTAAGAGATCTTCCAAGATTGGTAAAACCAACAA
Organism: Cunninghamia lanceolata; assembly: GCA_027924645.1. Lineage (NCBI taxonomy): Eukaryota > Viridiplantae > Streptophyta > Pinopsida > Cupressales > Cupressaceae > Cunninghamia > Cunninghamia lanceolata. The sequence continues at coordinate 15,240,208 of BSBN01000606.1, forward strand.
ATAATTTGTGCAAAGAATGTCAGTTGGAAAAACAAAGCAGAATCTCATTCAAAAGAAAGGAACAATCTTCTACCAGATTATTAGACTTGGTTCACACTGACTTATGTGGTCTAGCAAGAATCAAGATTTTGCAAGCTGATAGATACTTCATGTTGCTAGTTGATGACTATTCCTGGATGATGTGGGTAACCTTTCTAAAAGAGAAATTAGAAGCTCTTGAGAAGTTCAAAATATTCAAGGCTATGGTGGAAAATGAGACTGGATTGAAATTGAAATGTCTGAGGTCTGATAGAGGTGGAGAATTCACATCTGGTGAGTTCATAGAGTTTTGTGAGAAACATGGAATAAAAAGACAATTGTCTACTCCCAGGACACCATAGCAAAATGGAGTGGTTGAGAGAAAGAACTGGACCATCCAGGAAGCATCAAGGACCATGATGATGGAAGCAAATGTTCCCCAGATCTATTGGAGGGAAGCTGTCAACATTGCAGTCTATACTCTCAATCGAGTTCAAATCAGAAGCAATACCAGTAAGACTCCTTATGAACTTTGGTTTGGTATTACACCTACTGTAAGGTATGTTAGAGTGTTTGGTAGGAAATGTTACATCAAGAGAGATAAAGATATAGGCAAGTTTGATGCTAGAAGTGATGAAGGAATATTTTTGGGGTATTCTACTCAAAGCAAAGCATACCAGTGTTATAATAAGAGGTTGAGAAAGATTATCGAAAGTACTAATGTGAAGGTTGATGAAGGAATTGAAAAACCCTCAAGGTTTTATGAGTATGATGAAGATGATCAAAATAATGCTCTGGTTCAAGATGCCCAAGTTCAAGGTGATTCGGTAAGTCAAGAAGAAGAGATAAGCTTCAATGAGCCTGATCAAGAACTAGAAATACAAGAAACTCCCAAAGTTCCAAGGTATGTGAGACTGAACCATTCTAAAGATCAGATCATAGGTGACAAAAGAAAAGGTGTACAAACAAGAAGAAGAATTTCTCAAGATTCAGATGAGTATTGTCTGATTTCAAAGATTGAACCTAAGACAGTAAATGAAGCCTGCAATGATGAAAACTGAACTAAGGCAATGGAGGAAGAACTAATGCAAATTGAGAATAACCACACTTGGGATCTTGTTCCCAGACCTAGAAACAAGAATGTGATTGGAACCAAATGGGTCTTCTAGAACAAATTGAATGAAGCCGGTGAAATGATTAGAAATAAGGCCAGATTAGTTTGCAAAGGCTACTCTCAAATAGAAGGAGTTGATTTTGAAGAAACTTTTGCTCTGGTGGCAAGAATTGAAGCAGTCAGATTATTTCTTGCATTTGCTACCTTCAAGGATTTCAAAGTGTATCAGATGGATGTCAAGTCTGCCTTCCTGAATGGTGATTTGGAAGAAGTGTACATTGAGCAACTGGATGGATTTCAACTGTCTGACAATGGTGATATGGTCTACAAGTTGAAAAAGGCACTGTATGGACTGAAGCAAGCCCCAAGAGCCTGGTATGAAAGACTGGATAAACATCTCTTGAAGATTGGTTTCAACAAAGGTACTGCTAACAATAATCTATATTTCAAAATTGATCATGAAAACATCTTAGGTGTTGAAGTGTTTTTTGATGATATCATTTTTAGAGGAAAAGATAGTATGTGTAAAATGTTTGCAAACCAAATGAAAAGTGAGTTTGAGATGTCCATGCTTGGTGAAATGAATTTCTTCTTGGGTTTGTAAATCACTCAAACAAAGAAAGGTACCTTCATTTCTTAGACCAAATATGCAAAAGAATTGTTGAAGAAGTTTGGGATGGAAGATTCAAAGCCAATGAACACTCCCATGGCAATTGGATGTAAGCTAAGCAAAAATGATGACTCTCCTAAGGCTGATCGAGTAAAGTATAGATCAATGATTGGAGGACTATTATATCTCACTCAAACTAGACTAGACATTATGCAAGCTGTTGGTCTTGTTGAAAGATTCCAAGCTAATCCTAGAGAATCTCATGTCATGGTAATCAAGAGGATTTTTAGATATCTAAAATGGATAGTTTAGTATGGCCTGTGGTATCCTAGAGATCATGATTTCTCTCTTCATGCATATACAGATGCAGATTGGGCAAGAGATGTGGATGACCAGAAGAGTACCAGTGGTGGAGCATTCTTTTTGGGGAAGAGATTGATTTCTTGGCTAAGCAAGAAACAAGAGGCAATATCTCTATCTACAACTGAAGCAAAATATATTGCAGTAGCAAGTGGTTGCACTCAAGTGTTGTGGATGAAGTAGATGTTAAGAGATATCAAAGTAGAGTATGGGGAGCCTATCACAATTATCTATGATAATTCAAGTGCAATAAACATATCTAAGAATCCGGTGTTGCATTCAAAGACTAAACATATATCCATCAAATTTCACTTCTTGAGAGAACAAGTGAATAAGAATGAAGTTAGATTGGAGTTTGTGCCATCCAAGGATCAGATTGTAGACATCTTTACAAAGCCTTTGCCTAAGGACTCTATTGAGTATCTAAGGGAGAAGTTAGGGGTTATTGCCCCTTTGGTGATGAACTAAGGTGCACTAAGGTGCATCAGTCTGGTGCATATCATAGTCACATCTTGTGGTCTAGACTAATGATGGGGACTGCTACTCAGGGGGAGCAGCAGATATGATTCTGAAATGGTAGAAATGCAAGTATGTGCCCTTTGCCATTGATGTCAAAGGGGGAGAGAAGACATGTGAAAAACAAGTGGTTGTTGATCAAAGGGGGAGCAGTAATGGGAAAGAAGAAATGTGAATGGTGGTTGCTGATGGGGGAGTTGTGACAGTAAATAAAAAGTTCTTGTCTTTATGGTCAAATCAGTTTTTCACATCTTATGTTGCCATCAATGACAAAGGGGGAGATTGTTGCAAGTATGGGACTAACTAGTATTGTCATTGATGTCAACATACTTCTGTTGCATTAATGATAAGGATTGGATGAGTTATTTGTTGAGGATACTGAGAAAATTAGTCTCAAGCAGGAATAGTGAAGAACAATGATGACAACAAGGTAAAAGGTCAAGACACGTTAAGGATCAGGATGTAGATTAAAGGGTTTGTAGATATGAGTCTTAAGATGTTCTAGTAGAGATTTTAGAGGTCTGCATGAAGATATGAAGAAGTTGTGATCACTCAAGTAGAACCGGCTCTGGTAGATGTTCAAAGGTGACAAAGTGTTACAGAAAGGTCCAGTGAGATCTGGAAATGCATTATCCTATCTTGCAGATTGGAAGGAGTATTGGGGAAGTCCTTATGATGAGGCATCTAGATTTATTCATGATTTGAAGGTCTAGAAGCATCTATTCCTTTGTGACAGTAATGGTAGACTATGTTCTTGAGGCACCAGATGTAGGAGGGAGAGATTTCAATAAGTAGAGGAAGTGCGGATGTTCCTGGTGATTCAAGCAAGCTTGTGGAGGTCCTTGGATCATGTTCAGTTTGTGTTGATGGTTCGCATTAGAGTTGGAGCCTGGAATTGAAGATATACTTCTGGATGAAGGTGTTCTTCCCTAGGCTGGCTAACCGAATGAGTTACTCATCCTGCGAATGTTCTTGTGGGTGTTTGCTGACTTAGATGTTTCTTCCTAAGTTGATTTCATGTATAAATAAGGGATTGTGAAGTCATTTTAGAGTGTGACTTGTGGAGATGAGTGTGTGGTAGCGAGGAGAAGAACGAAAGACAAAGTAGAAGGTTTGGGCATAAATAGAATTGTCTTAAGCATGGTGAAGATGCTATTTACCAGTTCAAGTATGTAATACTTATTCTTTTGTAGATAGTGTGTCTCTTGTAGGTAGTGAGCCTCTTGTGAGCCCTAATTGGCATGTGCCATTTTATTCTTTCTATTCTTCTAATAGAGAATACAATCTTGGGTTAGTCACCTCGTGGTTTTTCCCTTAATTGGGTTTTCTATGTTAAAATCTTGGTGTCTCATGTGTTGATGTGTTTTTGCTCTTGATTAAATGCATTAAGTTCCATGTTTGATTTACTAGTATATTGCTAAGTGAATACAAGTGTTGAAAAGGAATAAAAGTTTTGGACAACTGATTCACCCCCCCTCTCAGTTGTCTGCCCTAAATCTAACATCTTTGATGTCTTCAAATTAGCAACATTACTTTTTCTATACCTGTACAGTGAACAAACTATTAGATTCAAGGCAGACAACTGAGAGGGGGGGTGAATCAGTTGTCTAAAACTTTCTTCCAATTTACACACTTAAATTCACTTTATAATTTAGTAGCATAATAATAATTGAATCAAGGAAACACAATGCATTACACTAAGAGCAGAAACACATTAACACATAAGACACTAAGATTTTGATGTGGAAAACCTAATTAAGGGAAAAACCATGGGGTGATTAACCCAAGATTGTATTTTCTATTAGAAGAATAGAAAGAACAAAATGGCACATGCCAATTAGGGCTCACTTCTCAAGCACACTGCTCATAAGAGGCTCACTACCTAGAAGAGACACAATATCTATAGAAGAACAAGTATCACATACTTGAACTAGTAAATAGCATCTTCACCATGCTTGAGTCAGTTCCATTTAAGCCCAAAACTTTTTCTCTACCTTTTGTTTTCCTCCTCACTACCATACACTCATATTCACAAGACACACTTTGAAATGACTTCATAATTTCTTATTTATACAAGACATCGACTTAGGAATAATCATCTAAGTGGGCAAACATCTACAAGAACATCCACAAGATGAGTAACTCATTCGGTCGGCCAGTCTAAGGAAGAACACCTTCATCTGGAAGTAATTCTCCAAATGCGAGCTTAAAATCCAATGTAGACCACCAACATGAAGTGGACATGATCCAAAGACCTCCACAAGCCTACCTGAATCACCAAGAACATCCACACTTCATTTGCTTACTAAAATCCTTCTCTCCTTCATCCAGAACCTCAAGAGCATAGTCTGTCATCACTGTCACAAGGGAATAGATGCTTGTGGACCTTTAAACCATGAACCAAATGAGTTGACACTTCACAAAGACTTCATGAACACTCCCTCAAATCTGTAGAATATGATAATGTATTTCTGGATCTCACCGGACCTGTCTGTATCACTCTGTCACCTCTAAACACCTGCCAGAACTGATTTTACTTGAGCGGCCACAACTTCTTTAGATCTTCATGTAGACCTCTGAAATCTTTTCTGGATCATCTTATGATACATATCTACAAACCCTTTAAACTGTATCATCTAAGCTTTATCTTATCTTGGACTTTTACCTTGTTGTCTTCGCTATTCTTTATTGTTCCTGATATGACCAATTTTCTCAATATCTGTAGCAAACAGATCATCCAATCCTTATCATTAATGCAATAGGAGTATGTTGACATCAATGACAACATTGGTTAGGCCCATACTTGCAACAATCTCCCCCTTTGTCATTGATGGCAACATATGATCTGAAAAACTATTTTAACCATCAAGACAATAACTTTTTCTTACTGACACAACTCCCCGTATCAATAACAACCATTCACATGTCTTCTCTTCCTTTAATGCTCCCCCTTTGATCAAAAACCACTTATTTTTCACATGTCTTCTTTCCCCCTTTGACATCAATGGCAAAAGGCACATACTTGCAACTCCAATACTTCAGAATCATACCAGCTACTCCCCCTAAGTAACAGCTCCCCATCATCAATCCGAACCACAAGATATGACTTTGATATCCTCTAGACTAATGCACATTAGTGCACCTTAGTTCACCACCAGAGGGGCAATAACCCCTAACTTCTCCCTGAGATACTCAAAAGAGCCCTTAGGTAGAGGTTTAGTAAAGATGTCTACAATCTGATCCTTTGAAGGCATAAACTCCAATCTGACTTCATTCTTGTTCACTTGCTCTCTCAAAAAGTGATACTTGGTGGATATATGTTTGGTCTTTGAATGCAACACTGGATTCTTTGAGATGTTAATTGCACTTGAGTTATCACAGAAGATTGTGATAGGCTCCTCATATTCCACTCTTATGTCTCTTAGCATTTGCTTCATCCACAAAACTTGAGTGCAACTACCTGTTGCTGCTATATATTCTACTTGGGTAGTGGATAGAGATATTGCCTCTTGTTTCTTGCTTATCCAACAAACCAATCTTTTCCCCAAAAAGAATGCTCCACCACTGGTACTCTTCCAGTCATCCACATCTCCTGCCCAATCAGCATCTATATATGCATGACGAGAGAAATCATGATCTCTGGGACACCACAATCCATACTCAATTGTCCCATTTAGATATCTAAAAATCCTCTTGATTGCCATGACATGAGATTCTCTAGGATCAACTTGGAATCTAGCAACAAGACCAACAACCTACATAATGTCTAGTCTAGTTTGACTAAGATACAATAGTCCTCCAATCATTGAACTATACTTTTTTTGATCAGCCTTAGGTGAGTCATCATCTTTGCTTAATTTGCATCTAGTTGCCATGGGAGTATTCATTGGCTTTGTGTTTTCCATCCCAAATTTCTTCAACAATTCTTTCACATATTTAGTCTGAGAAATGAAGATTCCTTTCTTTGTTTGAGTGATTTGCAGACCAAAGAAATTTATTTCCCCAAGCATGGACATTTCAAATTCACTTTTTATTTGATTTGCAAAAATTTTGCACATACTATCTCTTTCTCCAAAAATGATATCATCAACAAACACTTCAACTATCAAGATGTTTTTATTATCAATTTTGAAATACAAATTACTGTCAGCAGTACCTTTGTTGAAACTAATCTTCTAAAGATGCTTATCCAATCTTTCATACTAGGCTCTTGGGGCTTGCTTGAGTCCATATAGTGCTTTCTTCAATTTGAAAACCATATCACCATCATCAGACAATTGAAATCCATTTGGTTGCTCAATGTATACTTCTTCTTCCAAGTCACCATTTGGGAAAGTAGACTTGACCTCCATCTGATATACTTTGAAATCCTTGAAGGTAGCAAACACAAGAAATAGTCTGACTACTTCAATTCTTGCCACCGGAGCAAAAGTTTCTTCAAAATCAACTCCTTCAATTTGAGAATAGCCCTTGCAAGCCAATCTAGCTTTATTTATGATTACTTCACCAACTTCATTCAGTTTGTTCCGGAAGACCCATTTGGTTCCAATCACATTCTTGTTTCTAGGTCTAGGAACAAGATCCCAGGTGTGATTTTTCTCAATTTGCATTAGCTCTTCCTCCTTTACTTTAGTCCAGTTTTCATCATTGCAAGCTTCATTCACTGTCTTAGGTTCAATCTTTGAAATCAGATAATATTCATCTGAATCTTGAGCAATTCTTCTTCTAGTTTGTACACCTTTCCTTATGTCACATATGATCTAATCTTCAGAGTGGTTCAGTCTTACATACCTTAGAATTTTTGGAGTTTCTTGCACTTCTGATTCTTGCTTAGGCTCATTAAAGCTCATCTCTTCTTCCTAATTTACCGAATTAGTTTGAATCAAAATTTTAGAAGGGGCTTGGGCTCCTTGAATCATAACACCATTTTTCTCATCTTCATCATATTCATAAAACCTTGAGGGTTTTTCAATTCCTTCATCAACCTTTACATTAGTACTTTCTATAATCTTTCTTAGTCTTTTGTTATAACACCAGTATGCTTTGCTTTGAGTAGAGTAACCCAAGAATATTCCCTCATCACTTCTAGCATCAAATTTGCCTAGATCTTCATCTCTTTTGATGTAGCATTTGCTGCCAAAGACTCTAAAATACCTCACAGTAGGAGTGATGCCAAACCAAAGTTCATAAGGAGTCTTATCGTTATTGCTTCTAATTTGAACTCGATTGAGAGTATAGACTGCAGTGCTGACAACTTCTCTCCAATAGATCTGAGGAACATTTTCTTTGATCATCATGGTCCTAGATTCTTCCTAGATGGTCCAGTTATTTCTCTCAACTACTCCATTCTGATGTGGAGTCCTAGGAGCAGACAACTGTCTCTTTATTCCATGTTTCTCACAGAAATCTATGAACTCACCAGATGTGAATTCTCCACCTCTATTAGACCTCAGACATTTCAATTTTAATCTGGTTTCTTTCTCTACCATAGCCTTGAATATTTTGAATTTCTTAAGAGATTCTAATTTCTCTTTCAGAAAAGTTACCCACATCATCTGGGAATAGTCATCAATTAGAAACATGAAGTATCTATCACCTTGCACACTCCTGATTCTTGCCGGACCACATAAATCAGTGTGAGCTAAGTCTAATAATCTAGTAGAAGATTGTTCCTTGCTTTTAAATGAGACTCTGCTTTGTTTTCCCAACTTACATTCTTTGCATCAACTATTTGTAGGTTTCACTAGTCTTGGAAGATCTCTTACAGCCTAAGTATTGCTTATCTTGATGATATTATCAAAATTCACATGACACATTTTCCTATGCCATAACCAACTCTGATCAACTTGAACAAATAAACAACTTTTACCAGTACCAACCAAGTGGAAGATGTTACCTTTTTTTTGGGTATTGGATGCAATCTCTATTCTGAAACTCTCAAAGATCTTGCACTTTCCATTCTTGAATCTGAGATCATAGCCTTTGTCCACCAACTGTCCAACACTAAGAAGATTGTGTTTCAATCCTTCAACATATAGCAAATTACCAGTTTTGTTCCTTCCATCAAAAGAAATAGTTCCTCTACCTATGATTCTACCAGCAGAATTATCACCATATTCTACCACTCCTTCATACCTTTCCAAATCTATGAACTTGTTTTTGTCACCTGTCATATGGTGAGAGCATCCACTGTCAATGACCCAATCATCATTTTCTTCAACTTGGGTAGGTAGAGCTCTTTCTACAACTTTATGATTGACAGATTCAGAGGGCATTGGATCTTCTTCCTTGATGGCAATGAACACCCAGTCACTTCCAGATTTGTCTCCTATCTCTAATTCATCATTGTTACTCCTTTATCATCTCCTTCATGAGCATAGTAACAATTCTTTTAGAACCTTGATCTATTAGGATTTGGCCTTGAAAATATTTTCAGACATCTTGAGGCAAAATGACAAATCTTATTGCAGTTAAAACACTTAAAAGGCAATTTCCCTTCATACTTACCGGATCGTCTTAGCAGTCTTTTTGTAATGAGAGCTTCAAGGTGAGCTATTTCAGCTTCTTCTTCTTCCAAGTCTTTTCTGGCTTTTTCATACCATGATATTTCCCTTGAAGAGTTCTCTCCCAGATCAAACTTTTGTTTACCTTTTACAGAGGCACTGGCTTTGGATGCAGATTCAGTCTTTGGGGGGTCATTTCCAAACTCGGTCATTTCAAATGTAGCTAGTTTACCAACCAATTGGTCGCTTGTGATAGTTGTATGGGCTCTAAATTCTTCAATGGCAGTAGCTATGATTTTATAAGAAGTAGGAAGGGATTTGAGAACTTTGCCAATAGTCTCATCTTCATCCAAGACTCCACTAGCACTTCTAATGCCACAGACCATCTCATTTACTCTTGGCATAAAAGTAGTGATATTTTCAGCTTCTCTCATCCTTAAATTTTTAAATTTCCCTTTCAGACTCTGTAACCTCGCACATTTAACATACTTATCTCCTTCATGTAGAAGTTCTAGTTTTTGCCAAATCTCAAAAGTAGTTGGTAGATCAACAACATTTGAAAGCTCTAAAGCAGATATTGCACTTAGAAGAGCCTCTGTAGTCTGCAGATTGTTTTCAGCACCTGTTATTTCAATTGGAGATTTTGGGCCACCCTGTGGAGGAGTATACTTCATTGAAGCCATGTTCTAGTACTACATTCCCATACATTACAAGTGACATTTCATGCAACTTTTCCAAAGATTAAAATTGGTTCCATCAAACTTCAGACTATCCTTCTTGTAGGATGACATCCTGGATCTCCTCAAGCGGTTAAGCTCCCTTTAGAGGAACTTGGCTCTGATACCAATTGTTAGATTCAGGGCAGACAACTGAGAGGGGGGTGAATCAGTTGTCTAAAACTTTCTTCCAATTTACACACTTAAATTCACTTTGTAATTCAACAACATAATAATAATTGAATCAAGGAAACACAATGCATTACACCAAGAGTAGAAACATATTGACACATAAGACACCAAGATTTTGACATGGAAAACCTGACTAAGGGAAAAACCATGGGGTGATTAACCCATGATTGTATTCTCTATTAGAAGAATAGAAAGAACAAAATGGCACATGACAATTAGGGTTCACTGCCTATAAGAGACACACTATCTATAGAAGAATAAGTATCACATACTTGAACTAGTACATAGCATCTTCACCATGCTTGAGTCAGTTCCATTTAAGCCCAAAACTTTTGCTCTATCTTTTGCTTTCCTCCTCACTACCACACACTCATCTTCCCAAGACACACTTTGAAATGACTTCACAATTCCTTATTTATACAAGACATTGACTTAGGAATAATCATCTAAGTCAGAAAACATCTACAAGAACATCCATAGGATGAGTAACTCATCCGATCGGCCAGTCTAAGGAAGAACACCTTTGTCCGAAGTAATTCTCCAAATGCGAGCTTAAAATTCAGTGCGGACCACCAACACAAATTGGACATGATCCAAAGACCTCCACAAGCTTTCCTAAATCACCAAGAACATCCACACTTCATTTGCTTACTGAAATCCTTCTCTCCTTCATCTAAAACCTCAAGAGCACAATTTGTCATCACTGTCACAAGGTAATAAATGCTTGTGGACCTTCAAACCATGAACCAAACAAGTTGACACTTCACAAAGACTTCCGGAACACTCCCTCAAATCTGTGGAACATGATAATGCATTTTCAGATCTCACCAAACCTGTCTGTATCACTCTATCACCTCTAAACACTTGCTAAAACTGGTTTTACTTGAGCAGCCACAACTTCTTCAGATCTTCATGCGGACCTCTAAAATCTTGTCTAGATCATCTTACGACACATATGTACAAACCCTTTAAACCACATCCTCTGATCTTCATCTCATCTTTGACTTTTACTTTGTTGTCTTCTTTGTTCTTTACTGTTCCTAATATGACCAATTTTCTCAATATCCTCAACAAATAGATCATCCAATCCTTATCATTAATTCAATAGGAGTATGTTGACATCAATGACAACACCAGTTAGGCCCATACTTGCAACACAAACAAGTTAGTATAAAAAAATACCTCTTGGAAGTTAATTGATCTCTCTCATGATGATCTAATTTATTGCATGTCTTATTTTGTTCCAATCACATTAATGCATAATGTTTGCAAGTTTTATATGTATGTTAATAAAGCATATGATGAATTCACATATATGGAGCTTCTAACAAAACTTTTCTCCAACTTTGCAGGCCCACTATCCTGATCAGGAGCAAGAAGACAAAGACATGGAGACCAAGCTGCCAGATAGGAGAATTAACCTTTGATAAGGAAATGATGTATATCCATTTTCTTCATGTGTTTTTTTCCTTCTCCTTATCATCAGATGTATAGATTACATAATGTTTGCATTGGCTAAGTTTAATCATTCCCACAACTTGTGTGTGTTGCAAATATTTGCCTAATCAGTGTTGTCATTGATGTCAACATATCCTTGTTGTCATTGGTGTCAACTGTATCACATTCTAGAATACTTGTATGTTGAGGATATTGAGAAAATTAGCCTCTCTAGAAGAGACAAATGAGTTACATATCTCTTTGTAACAGATAGTGAAGACTGTGCAGTTCAGTGAAGAAGATTGATTCACATTTCTAGTGAGACGAAGATTAGAGTCTACGGATGAAAGGGTTGTGTAGAGGATAGTCTGGTGTTGGTTCAGTCAAGATTTGAAAGGTTCGCATGAAGGATTAATGAAGTTATGGCCATCTAAGTAGAAAAGGGTTTTGCAATTGTTCAAAGGTGATAGAGTGACAGAGATTTGGTCTAGATTGATTTGCATTGGAATATTATGATCTACAGATCTAGAGGTGTCTTTGGGATGTTAGTATGTATCCTCAACTCGAGTGGCTCATGGTTTGGAGGTTAGCAAGCAATCTTTGTAGTTTGACAATCATGACAGTTGGTGTTCTTGAGTTTCCAGATGGAGATGCAAGTGTTTCTGGTGAAGTGAGGTGGTGTGGTTGTTCTTGTTGATTTCATTGTGCTTACAGTGGTCTCTGGATCATGATCCTACTCTGTTGGTGGTCCACACTGAGGATTGAGCTTGTGATTAAAGATTTGTCCTTGGGTGCTACTGTTCTTTCCAGTCTTGGCCGATCGGATGCTTTGTGCATATTGCAGATGATCTAAGAGAGGTTCTATGAAGTGTGGCGTGGCATTCAAGGAAGATTTGGATCCTTGCTATGTTTGGCCAATAGTATAATGATTTGCATTAAGTCAGATGTTTGTAGTACCAACCTTGATGTTTATTCCAAGGTTGATGAAGCATATAAACATGTGTGGTCAAGTTGTGGAAATGCTTCCTTGTGCAAAAATGACAAAATCCTAAGAAAAGAACAAAGGTAGAGCAGAGAAGAGGAAGAGAAAAAAAGGAAGAGTAGTAAACGATGAGGAGATAGTGAAGAAGTGTTTGGGGGTAGAACAGAAGCATTGTACACTTCAATGGAACTAAACCTTGCATGAAGAAAATGTTGTTTTCTAGTTCAATCTTTTTGTGATAAACTTATAAATCTCTTTGTAGGTAGTGAGCCTCCTTGAGTAGTGAGCTCTGGGCAATGCACCCTGAAGGCATGTGCCTTCCCCATTTTCTGTTCTTTTAATAGAGAATAAATCTTGTGGGTTAACACCCACCATGGTTTTTCCCTTAACCGAGTTTCCATGTAAAAATCTTGGTGTTATGTGTGTTGGTTTTGTTTTTGCTCTTGTGTTGTTGATTCATGCTTTCATGGTTATATCATTCATCTATTATTAAGTGGTAAAGAAGTCTAATTATAGCAAAGGATAAAAGGTTTTGTGACAACTGATTCACTCGCCCCCTCTCAGTTGTATGCCCTAATTTCAACAATTGGTATCAGAGCTAGTTCCTCTAAAAGACTGGCCACTTGAGGAGATCTAGGATGTTGACTTACAAGAAAGACAGTCCAAGATTTGATGGAACAAATTACTCTCTTTGGAAGAGTCACATGGAGTACCATTTGCAATGCATGGGTGATTCTTATTGGTTGATAACAAAGGATGAGTATAAGCCTCCAGAGAAAGGTCCTTCAACTTTAGATGAACTCAAAGATGCTGAAAACAAAATTTGGCCTAAAGAAGCTTTGTTAATTGCCCCAACTGATAAAGAGATGACAAATGTCTTGGAATTAAAAACTACTCATCAAATCTAAAAGAGGTTGGAAACTCTATAAGAAGGTGATGAACATGTCAAATGTGCTAAGTTGTAGAGTCTGAACTGTAGATATGAAAATTTGAGGATGTGTGAAGATGAAAACATTACTTCCTACATGTAGGAGGTGAATGAATTTGTGTGTGGTATCTGATGTGCTAGTGAAAAACTTAGAATCAGATATTGTTGGCAAGGTGCTCAAATCCTTACCTGCTTCATACAAGCATACAGTTGCTACTATTGAGGAAATCAGGACTGTGACAATGGTTACAAGGGATCAGTTGGTTGGCAATATCTCAACATTTGAGATGAGTGAGTTCGGTGATTCTCTTCCTAAATCTAAATCTACATTTAAAGCCAATGTTTTTGGAAAGCAAAGATTTAATCCAAGTGAAAGCTCTTCAAGAAGACTAACCAGATTTGAGAAGGCAAAGAAGGATCTTGAAGAAGATGAATTGGAGCTTGAAGAACTTGAAGCCCTTTTCGTGAAAAGACTACCAAGAGAATCTGGTAAGTATGAAGGAAAGTTGCCTTTCAAATGTTTTGCTTGCAATAAGATTGGTCATTTTGCCTCAAGATGTTCAGAGATTGTTTCAAATCCAAACCCTAACAAACCTAGGATTAAGAAGAAATACTACTATGTCCAAGAAGTTGCTGAAGGAGTCACTGATGATGAATCTGATAAGGGAAGTACATCAGGAAATGAATTGGTTTTCATTGCCATCAAAGAAGAAGATCTAGTACCTATTGAATCTGCTAGCCATCCGAATGTGGAAAGAGCCTTAGCCTCTCAGGTTGAAGAAAAGGATGAATGGGTAATTGATAGTGGATGCTCTCATCATATGACAGGTGATAAGAGTACGTTTGTAAGTATGGAAAGGTATGAAGGTTGAATTGTGAAGTTTGGAGACAATTGAGCTGGTAGAATCCATGGCAGAGGATCCATCTCTCTTGATGGTAAGAATAACACTAATGATGTTTTGTATCTAGAAGGGTTAAAGCATAATCTTCTTAGTGTTGGACAGTTAGTTGACAAGGGATATGCTCTCTAGTTCAAGGATAGAAAATGCAAAATTTTGGAAAGCTCTAGAACTAAGATTGTATCTGGTACATAGACTAGAGGTAACATCTTTCATTTAAGTGGTACTGGTAAAAGTTTTTTGATTGCTCAGATCGATTAGCATTGGCTATAGCATAGGAGAATGTGTCATGTAAACTTTGACAACATTGTCAAGATAAGTACAACTCAGGCTGTAAGAGATCTTCCAAAGCTTGTGAAACCTACCAATAGCATGTGTAAGGAATGTCAATTGGGCAAACAAAGTAGAACTACATTTAAGAATAAAGAACAATATTCAAGTGGATTGTTGGAACTTGTGCACACTAATTTATGTGGTCTTGCCAGGGTTAGGAGTTTGCAAGGAGATAGATACTTTATGTTTCTGATTGATGATCACTCTCAGATGATGTGTGTCACTTTCTTGAAAGAGAAATCAGAGGCTCTTGACAAATTCAAAGTATTTAAGGCTAGGCTAGAGGATGAGATTGGTGTGAAGGTAAAGTGTCTAAGATCTAATAGAGGTGGAGAGTTTACCTCTAGTGAGTTTAATGCATTTTGTGAAAAGCATGGAATAAGAAGATAGTTGTCTGCTCATAGGACTCCTTAGCAGAATGGAGTTGTGGAAAGGAGAAATTGAACTATTCAAGAGGCTGCTGGAACCATGATGATGGATGGAAATGTTCCACATGTCTATTAGAGAGAGGTTGTAAGTACTACTGTCTACACACTTAATCAGGTGTAGATCAAAGGTAATTCTGGTAAAACACCTTATGAACTATGGTTTGGTAATACTCCTATGAAATATTTCAGTGTTTTTGGTAGTAAATGCTATATCAAAAGAGATGAAGATCTAGGCAAGTTTGATACAAGATGTGATGAAGGAATATTTCTGGGTTATTCTAATCAAAGCAAGGCATACCGATGCTTTAACAAGAGATTGAAAAAGATTGTTGAAAGTACTAATGTCAAGGTTGATGAAAGTAAGGAGAGACCTTCAAGGTTTTTTGGATATGAATTAGATGATGAAAATGAAAGTCCAAATGAAGGAAAGCAAGTTTAGTTTACTCCAGAGAATCAAGTGACTCAAGAAGTGGATACAAATGTTAACAAACAAGTTCAAGAATCAGAAGTTGAAGAAAATCCCAAAACTCCCAGGTATGTAAGATTAAATCATTCTAAAAATTAGATCATAGGAGATAGAAATAAATGTGTTCAAACTAGAAGAGGAATTACTAAAGAACAAGTGGAGTATTGTCATATTTCAAAGATTGAACCAAAATTAGTGAATAAAACTTGTAATAATGAAAGTTGGGTAAAAGAAATGGAAGAAGAATTAATGCAAATTGAAAAGAATCATACATGGGATCTTGTTCCTAGACCTAAAAACAAAAATGTAATTGGAACTAAATGGGTCTTTTGGAATAAATTGAATGAAGATGGTGAAGTTGTGAGAACAAAGAAAGATTGGTGTGCAAAGGTTACTCTCAAGTAAAGGGAATTGATTTTGAAGAAACTTTTTCTCTAGTGGCAAGAATTGAGGCAGTCAAATTATGTCTTGCCTTTGTTGCATTCAAAGATTTCAAAGTTTACTAGACGTATGTCAAGTCAGCAATCCTAAATGGAGAATTGGAAGAAGAGGTCTACATTGAGCAACTGAAAGGAGTCCAGTTGTTTGATCATGAAGATATGGTCTACAGATTGAAAAGAGCATTGTATAGACTTAAACAAGCCCCATGAGCCTCATATGCAAGATTAGATAAGTATCTACTAAAGTTAGGCTTTAGCAAAGGCACTGCTGACAGTAATCTTTATTTCAAAATTGATCATGAACACATCTCGATTGTTAAGGTATTTGTTGATGACATTATCTTTGGTGGAAATGAGAGTATGTGTAAAAAATTTGTTGATCAGATGTAAAGTGAATTTGAGATGTCCATGCTTGGTGAAATGAATTTCTTCTTAGGTCTACAAATCATTTAGTCAGAAAAAGGCATCTTCATATCTCAGTCTAAGTATGTGAAAGAGTTGTTGAAAAAGTTTGGAATGGAAGATTCAAAACCAGTGAATACTCCTATGGTAACCAGATGCAAGTTGAGTAAAGATGATAATTCCCCTAAGGTAGATAAGAAAAGGTATAGATCAATGATTGGAGGACTATTTTAATTGATTCATACCAAATCAGATATTATGAATGTAGTTGGCCTTGTTGCTCTATTTCAAGATGATCCTAAAGAATTTCATGTTGTAGCAGTCAAAAGAAATTTTAGATATCCAAAAGGAACGTTTGACTATGGCTTATGGTATCCTAAGGGTGATGATTTCACTCTTCATGCATATACAGATGTTGATTGGGCAGGAGATGTGGATGACATGAAGAGTACTAGTGGAGGTGCATTTTTCTTGGGAAAGAGATTGGTTTCTTGGTTGGGTAAAAAGTAGGAGACAATATCTCTGTCTACTACAAAGGCAGAGTATATAGTAGCGATAAGTAATTGTACTCAAGTTTTATGGATGAAGTAAATGTTGAAGGATATCAAAGTTATGTTTGAAGAACCTGTTACAATCTTTTGTGATAATTCAAGTGCAATAAACATTTCAAAGAATCTGTTGTTACATTCAAAGACAAAGCACATATCCATCTAGTTTCACTTTTTGAGAGAGAAGTTAAATGAGAATGAAGTTAGATTGGAGTTTGTTTTATCAAAAGATCAGATTGCAGTTATCTTCACTAAGCCTCTACCTAAGGATACTTTTGAGTATCTTAGAGTGATGCTAGGGGTTATTACCCCTTCTATTCAAAACTAAGGTTCACTAATGTGCATTAGTCTGGTGGACTTCACAGTCATATCTTATGATCTAGATTGGTGTTAAGGAGTTACTACTCAAGGGGAGTAGTTAGTATGCTTATTTTGGATTAAGAAACAAAAAGAGGAAGAGATGATTCCAAATATGTGCCCTTTTCTATTAATGTCAAAGGGGGAGAGAAGTCATGTGAAAAACTTTGAAGTAAGAAGCTAATGGGTAAAGGGGGAGTAGTAAATAAAATGGTTGCAAGTGTGATAAGAGAAAGGGGGAGAAGTTCTTGTCTTGATGGTTGAAACAATTTTTCACATCATATGTTGCCATCAATGACAAAGTGGGAGATTGTTGCAAATATGTGCCTAATCGGTGTTGTCATTGATATCAACATATCCTTGTTGTCATTGGTGTCAACTATATCCAATTCTAGAAGACTTGTATGTTGACAATATTGAGAAAATTAGCCTTGCTGGAAGAGACAAGTGAGTTACACATCTCTTTTAAAAAGACAATGAAGACAATGCAGTTTAGTGAAGAAGATTGCTCTGCATTTCTAGTGAGATGAAGATTAGAGTCTGTGGAACAAAGGGTTGTGTAGAGGATAGTCTGGTGTTGCTCCAGTCAAGATTTGAAAGGTCCACATTAAGGATTAATTAAGTTATGACCATCTGAGTAGAACAGGGTTTTGCAGTTGTTCAGAGGTGACAAAGATTTAGTCTAGATTGATCCGCATTGGAATATTATGATATGCGGATCTAGAGGTGTGTTTGGGATGTTAGTATGTATCCTCAACTTAAGTGGTTCATGGTTTGGAGGTCACCAAGCAATCTTTCTAGTGTTACAGTCATGACAGTTGGTGTTCTTAAGTTTCTGCATGGAGATGCAAGTGTTTTTGGTGAAGTGAGGTGGTGCAATTGTTCTTGTTGATTTCATTGTGCTTGTGGTGGTCTCTAGATCATGTTCCTACTATGTTGGCAGTCCACATTGAGGATTGAGCTTGTGATTAAATATTTGTCCTTGGGTGCTGCTGTTATTTCTAGTCTTGGCTGACTGGATGCTTTGTACATATTGCAGATGATCTAAGAGAGGTTCTATCAAGTGTGGTGTGGTGTTTGAGGAAGATTTTGATCATTTCTATGTTTGGATGTTTGTATAATGATTTGTATTATTTTAGATGTCTGTAGTGCCGACCTTGATGTTTATTCCAAAGTTGATGAAGCATATAAATGTGTGTGGTTGAGTTGTGGAAATGCATCCTTGAGTGAAAATGACAAAATCCTAAGAAAGGAAGAAAGGTAGAGTAGAGAAGAGGAAGAGTAGAAAAGGAAGAGCAGTAAAGGATGATGAGATAGTGAAGAAGTGTTTGGGGGTAAAGCATAAGTATTGTGTGCTTCAATGGAACTGAACCTTACATGAAGAAGATGTTTTCTAGTTCAATCTTTTTGTGATAAACTTATAAATATCTCTATAGGCAGTGAGCCTCCTTGAGCAGTGAGCTCTAGGTAGTGCACCCTGAAGGTATGTGCCTTCCCCATTTTCTATTCCTTTAATAGAGAATAAATCTTGTGGGTTAACCCCCACCATGGTTTTTCCCTTAACTGGGTTTCCACGTAAAAATCTTGGTGTTATGTGTGTTGATTTTATTTTTGCTCTTGTGTTGTTGATTCATGCTTTCATGGTTATATCATTCATCTATTATTAAGCAGTAAAGAAGTCTAATTACAGCAAAGGATACAAGTTTTTGTGACAATTGATTCACCCTCTCTTGGTTGTTTGCCCTAATTTCAATAGTTTGTGACATATTTAAACATTCTCTTGAATATAATAAGTTATTTTATCTTATGCAATGATTTATGTATGTTTTCTTTCTGAATCAAATGCATAGGATATAACAACCGAATCTAATTTGAAACACATGTTTAAAACATAATGATGAAATAACAGTTTATAAATACCTTTTCTTTGCACTGAACTATGATATCTAAATAACTCAAAACATCATAACTGTAAGAAAAAATCTAGTTAGATACCTGTCATTCCTTAAATACTTGCCCTCTTGTCATTAGACCATTTTCATTTATCAAGATGGTTTGAAAGTTCTGATTGGACTATTAGATTATCCTAATAAATGATCCTTTGGTGTTCTCTTGCCAAGATATCAAGCATTTTACTGAGTGATTATACACTTGAAAAAAAAAATCTTTTATCTCCTTTTGTGACCACTACTACCCAGGCCTTGCTAAATTAGGTGTGAACATAATTTACTAACAATTATTTTTAGCATGAAGGTAAAGGGTGTTATAAATCTTGCTTTGCATGTAGCAGGATATGCTCTTAGATGTGGGCTCCGCTCTTAGCTAGTAGAGGATGAGGAATCTACAATTACATTATTTTTTTTCTTATTTGATGGGTGTGCCTTGTTGGTACGCACAAAATTTTGCTTCCAAAATGCACTTTCCACCCCCAAAAACTTAAAAATCCTATGAAAATTTCATAGAAAATGTCACCATTGGATAGAGAATTGAATTCTGAGCAACATTACCTTTTAAACCATCTCGAAATTCTTTGAAATGAAGAACTTATGCTTAGTCAAATTTCTAGTTTTTGTGTCTTTTTGCCTTAGTCAAAAAAATGGTTAAGTCCCAAATCTGGTTTATCCTTTAGAAAATTTTCACAATTTTTCCTTGTTGGTAAATTAGATTTTTTGGTAACTTCATAACTTTTCAAGTTTGGTGAATTTCCAATTCACAACAAGGTGATCAAGAGCAAAAGGAGATAAGTGTGAGACAAATAGATAAAGGTAAAGGAAAGTCTTCTATCAGCATTAGGTATAGTTCGAAAACTTGAAGAATTGTTGATAAAAGAAACAAGGTAAAGAGTTTAGAAAAGAGAAAAAAATATGAAGTCTCGGAAAGATTGCTTAGGTTCTAACTTCTTCAATTTCGCTGATTTGAAGTTTACTCGATGAACTTTTTGCCGACAATGAAGGTCAAGTAAAATAAAGTCATAGGTTCGAAATGGAGCAAAATTGCTGATAAAGATGGGTAAGAGAGGAACCAAAGGAAGGTCTAATAAAGTTCTTTTTTAACAATAATGAAGAAAGTGGCATGCAAGGCTCATGGTTCTAGAAGAGGCCATTTTTCTGATAAAGAGAAAAAGACTAAGGCAAGAAAAATATTGAGAAATCAGAAGAAGAAACTAGCAAACTAGTTCGGGACTTTCATAATTCGCTGATAAGGCAATAAAGGAGATGGTTCACAAATTTTAGATTTTGCTGATAAAAGAAAAATGACTCAGGTTTGGCAAAATGAAAATTTGCCAACAAGGCTGATAAAAAGGCAAACTAGCTCGAGTTGGAAAAAGGTAAAATTTACCGATAAAGGCAAAGGAGGCCTAGTTCGCAAATGTTAACATTTGTTGATAAAGCATGCAAAAGGCTCCAAGAAAGAAATGTTTGGAAAGGGCCAAAATTACTGATAGAGAAGTGGGAGCTACTAGAGAAAAGGTTTTGAAAAGAGAAAATTCACTGATAAGGTGCATTGGAAAATGAAGACAGAAGATGGTGAGAAAATTCAAGAAAATGAAAAATCACAAATAAAAGTAAATGAGAAGAGAAGTCCAATTAAAGAAAACAAGAATTTGATGATAGCCATAAATAATATAGAATAATGCCCAGTGCGACATAGAAGATAAAAGGAAGGAAAATAGATTTAGAGGCAGAAAACCAAAAGAAAGAATGAATGTTTTGTGAAGCTAATGATAAATGTAATAGTTTAAAATATTTTAAATGTGGTTGAAAATATTTCACATGAGCATTTTGGCATATCATATTTTAAGCACCTCTCTGCCTAAAAACACACCATAATTGTAGAAGTTAGGGTGCCTTGCTGATAGTTGAAAGAATGTATGATTTTAGTGCATAGGTTCACAATGAAGAAGATGAAGTGTTTCAATACCCATATTTTCTACAGGTCCTCTCAAGGACACAAAAGTAGTATGCAAGGCATGGGCTCCTGCAAGTTTTAGAATTGCTAGGATGTGGGATTTTCCTTCCTAGCATGTAAATCTTCTTATAGAGGATTGGGCCTGAATTAAATGCAATGTGGGTTTTACTTGTTAACTAATTTTCAACACCTGGGGTTGCACAAGAACATAATGCTATATATACATGATTTAATGGCATTTGAAAGGGTTGGTCACTAAGCCAATTGTCTAGTCTATAGTGCCTTAGGATAGTATTAGGGCTTCAAATTGAGCCAGTCTAGGCAGTGAATGGAGGATTGTGTTTTCAGTCCAATGTAGGAATGGAGTTGTAAAGAATATTTTATTCATCTATATGTTTCCATGGGCATTTGTAATTATTCATGGGAATGTATAATCACAATTGTATGTTTTCTCTCACCACATTTGCTGGTGTGATTATAATAGAGATTTGATAATATGTGACAACATTTAAATCTATGCATGCTTTGTGTTGGGTCATTTCTTTATTGGAAATGGGTCATTATAGTTTGGTTCTAGATCATTAAGTATGTCATGTGTATAAAATATAATCTAAGAAGTGTATGTGAATACATTTCAGCTTTCTTTTCATGCTGGTTCTATCCTTTCCTCCCTCTTTATTGTTTATGACTTAGTTACCCAATAGAGTAGGCACTAATTCACATTGGAGGGGGATCAAACACCTTTTTTAAATCAAAAAAAGATTTTGCTCATGGTTCAGGGTAAAGAACCATGTTTCCTATGCATGTACATTCACATAGTTGAATCAACTTAATGAGAGGCCTGTGTAGCCAGTTTGTCTTAACATAGTGACAGCTTTGGGGTCAAGTATACATTGGGTATGGCCATGTATATTTATTTGTAATTCATTTTACACCTCTAGGAATATCCCTCCTAGGTCTAGTTGAGCCAAAAGAGCAAAGGAGTTTACCCACTCCTATAGTTGGCTAAAATTCCCCTTTACTTGTTGATAAACTTCTTCCTTTCACCTTGACAATAATCCCTGGGCTAGGTGATCTAGGAATGTTTTAGAGTTTTGGGTTTAAGTTATTTTGGGAAAAAACATTTTGGTGTCATTACCGAGGGGTGAATTAAAAGGTTGAAAATTTGAAGACCCCTATAACAGTGAATTTGCAGTGGTGCAATTTGTTGTTGTGTGTAAGTTGGCAGCCTATCAACTTACACCAACATTTTGGCACTATTTATGTGGACAAAATTACATTAGTTGTTTTTGGGTTTTAGATAGCTAGATTTTTTTATAGACCTATTTAACAACATGTTTGCAGTGGTGCAATTTGTTGTTGTGTGTAAGTTGGTAGCCCGTCAACTTACACAAACATTTTGGCACCGTTGCTAGGGAGTGAATTAAAAGGTTGAAATTTTGAAGACCCTTGTAACAGTGAGTTTGCAATGGTGCAATTTGTTGCTGTGTGTATGTTGGTATCCCATTGACATACACCAACATTTTTGCACTATTGTTGGGGGTGAATGTGAGGGTTCAAAGAAATTGAAGACTCTATTGGTGTGAGATGAACCTAGAATTACTTGAAGATCAGTCACACTTCAAGGAATTCCTCTTTCAAAGAGGCAGTGAATCTTCTATCAAAGAACAAAAATTTGCTACTGCTATACCCTAGTTGCTATTGGTGATCTGGATGCTCTATCTCAAGGTGTAACAACTAGTGAAAATAAAGGTGCATGGTTTTCTTCCCAACTTTTGAAGTTTGTTGTTCTTGTCATACTGAAGGAACAAATTTGTATACCTTTTTATTTTCTCTACTTATTAGAATGTTGTAGCCATGGCTGATTGGTATGAACCTAGATACCCTAGGGATGACTTTTATCTAGTTCTTCCTATGTCTCAGACCTTAGAAATTACATTGGAGTTGATTGCCATGACCAAACTAGAAGTACTGAGTTCAGTCATGGCTCTGCTTGTTATACAAACCAAAAACTATATGCACGCATGCATGATCATAATGACTTAGTAGCTCAATAGTATGAAATAGAAAAGACCATACAACTATTGGAGTCATTGTTGCAGCAAGAAGAAGAAACAACAAATTAGATTAGGCTACCAGATTCAAGGCCACAGTCTTTCCCCCTCCTGTTGTTCCTAGTTGCTCTTTTCCTTGACCTCCCCTATTGCAAATGAAAACACATATAGACAACTGGACCTCTCATGGGTTAGTTAGGATTAGCCTTTATTTGATGGGTGTGAGGTGTTTCAAGGGAAGGCCCACATTGATGTATTTTCAAATTTCATAGACAAGTTCCAATTTGAAGATGAAGATATGTGAATGAGATTTTTTATTAGATCTCTATGCAGAGTAGCAAGGAAGTGGTTGGTTAGTTTCCCTGGTCACTATTTTGCCTCCTGGGATCAGTTGGTGGCTGTATTCGAAGAATTTGCAAATAGTCTAGACCATGTGTTTCTTATCCAAGAACTAGAAGAGATAAGAAGCCAAGAAGGAGAATCTAGCCTAGATCTTAGCGATAGATCTACAGTTTCCTTGTCTCACATCCTTCATAACTTCAAACATGATCTTCCTATTGTTATGTCATAAAACGTCCCGGTAGGGCTTTTACCTGATACATTTAGCTCCTAGGTCCCGTTAGTTTAATCATGAATGTATAAATCTGATCTTAGAGAAAAATCCCCTAAAAACCATAACTAATGGGGCTTAAGGGCCTATCCAAATTCTTAATCTAGACCTAAAATAGGGCTTTGGACTTGGGTGCTTGTGCCCTAGTCCAGACCTATTTTTGTAGGACCCAAATTAAAATTATGAGCATTATGACCATTAAAAGGTTTCTTTTTGTCTTCTTTTTTAATTTGAATCATAA
Organism: Cunninghamia lanceolata; assembly: GCA_027924645.1. NCBI lineage: Eukaryota > Viridiplantae > Streptophyta > Pinopsida > Cupressales > Cupressaceae > Cunninghamia > Cunninghamia lanceolata. The sequence goes on from BSBN01000606.1 coordinate 15,264,271, forward strand.
ATGTTAGTGGGAAGGCATATATAAGCATGTTCTAGACTTCATTTTAACTAGAGATTTATAATGCACACTTGTGATATTGACCTAAGTGAATTTAAGAAATTCATTGTGTTTCAGAATAGTATCATGTTGTGTTTGTATGCATTTTGTTGTAGATTTGGCTTCATCAATCCATCTCCTCATGATTTGAAGGAACTTTATCTCCATGAGAGTTTTCACCTCCAAGGTGATATCTATTTTTGTTTCACTCAATCTATCTTATCATTTTACTTTGCCTTTTTCTACTAATGACACACACTCTATATAACAATGATGTTGGAAGGCTTGAATGCCTTTTTGGGGCTTGACTAAGAAAAGCTCCTAAACACCACAACCCCTAACCCCTCTCTTGTGATTGTAGCTTATAGGTGCAACATCTTATAGAGAGGAGTTGTTGGAGATCATAGTAGAGGATAAAGATTTAGGATCTGAAAAAAATACTAAAGAATATTCTTTTCTGGACAAGGGCACTAGCCCTTATGTCCTCCTGATTGCCATTGTTAAAAACTCTAAAATAGGTTATAGTCTACATCACCTTACAATTCCAGATCCACAAAAAAAGTTGCCTATTGGACTAGGGTGCCTACCCTAGTGTCCCCAATGTTTCTGCTTTATGGAATTTGAATCCTGGTATGTATCTAATATGTATTTAGTGCCTACCTATGTGATCATTTGTGATATTCTATCCATTTGTGTCTAGAATCACATAATTAGGGTTTAAGGCTTAACTGGATTAGATTTTAACAAATTTATGAATGTATTCCATCTTTCCTATCATCTCATAGTGACATCAGACCTATAACTAAGTCCTCTTGCAAGAGAAATGATTGAACTTAGTTTATGTCGTTGAATGAATGTGTGAAAGAAGGGTTTGATTGCATCTAATTAACATATACTTGTCAAAGGCACAAGACAACTGAGAGGGGGGGAGGGAATTAGTTGTATCAAAAATTCCAAATGCTCATAGTCATAATCACATCCACATTTTTTTACTTAAACCCTTAATTTGTTATGAGGATTAAACATGAAAATTAAATAATAGAATCTAAAACACATCAACACCATGTAGTGTTGGTAGGTGGCAACTGATCAGGAAAGTATTGTACACTAGCCATGTATCCTCACCGGGGTTTGGGGGCGCAGCCCCCAAAATTTTTTTTTAGAGCCGACATAAAAAACCTATTTTTTTGTAACCAACATAAGAAACCCTATTTTTTGTAACTGAGATAAGGCTTGATAAAAGTGGCTAAGGGTTAGGGTTTTGGTTGATATTGTATTGTAGCATTTGCATGGTATTGAGTTGCAAGGATTGTTAGTTGTAATCAGTTTAATTTACTAGATAATAATATTGGACTCTCTGTTGGTGGATGTAGCCCAAGTTTGGGTGAACCACGTTAAAACTTGTCTCTCGCTGTTATTATTTCTATGTATTTTCATTCCTCTATTTAATCTTCATTTTAACTAGAGATTGATAATGCACACTTCTGATATTGACCTAAGTGAATTTAAGAAATTCATTGTGTTTCAGAATAGTATCATGTTGTGTTTGTATGCATTTTGTTGTAGATTTGACTTCATCAATCCATCTCCTCATGATTTGAAGGAACTTTATCTCCATGAGAGTTTTCACCTCCAAGGTGATATCTATTTTTGTTTCACTCAATCTATCTTATCATTTTACTTTGCCTTTTTCTACTAATGACACACACTCTATATAACAATGATGTTGGAAGGCCTGAATGCCTTTTTGGGGCTTGACTAAGAAAAGCTCCTAAACACCACAACCCCTAACCCTTCTCTTGTGATTGTAGCTTATAGGTGCAACATCTTATAGAAAGGAGTTGTTGGAGATCATAGCAAAGGATAAAGATTTAGGATCTGAAAAAAATACTAATGAATATTGTTTTCTGGAGAAGGGCACTAGCCCCTGTGTCCTCCTGATTGCCATTGTTAAAAACTCTAAAATAGGTTATAGTCTACATCACCTTACAATTCCAGATCCACAAAAAAAGTTGCCTATTGGACTAGGGTGCCTGCCCTAGTGTCCCCAATGTTTCTGCTTAATGGAATCTGAATCCTGGTATGTATCTAATATGTATTTACTGCCTACCTATGTGATCATTTGTCATATTCTATCCATTTGTATCTAGAATCGCATAATTAGGGTTTAAGTCTTAATTGGATTAGATTTTAACAAATTTATGAATGCATTCCATCTTTCCTATCATCTAATGGTGACATCAAACCTGTAACTAAGTCCTCTTGCAAGAGAAATGACTGAACTTAGTTTATGTCATTGAATGAATGTGTGAAAGAAGGGTTTGATTGCATCTAATTAACATATACTTGTCAAAGGCACAAGACAACTGAGAGGGGGGAGGGAATTAGTTGTATCAAAAATTCCAAATGCTCATAAACATAATCACATCCACATTTTTTTACTTAAACCCTTAATTTGTTATGAGGATTAAACATGAAAATCAAATAATAGAATCTAAAACACATCAACACCATGTAGTGTTGGTAGGTAGCAACTGATTAGGAAAGTACTGTACACTAGCCATGTATCCTTGCCGGGGTTTGGGGGCATAGCCCCCCAAAAAAAATTTTAGAGCCGACATAAAAAAACCTATTTTTTTGTAACCAACATAAGAAACCCTATTTTTTGTAACTGACATAAGGCTTGATAAAAGTGGCTAAGGGTTAGGGTTTTGGTTGATATTGTATTGTAGCATTTGCAATGGTATTGAGTTACAAGGATTGCTAGTTGTAATCGATTTGATTTACTGGATAATAATATTGGACTCTCTGTTGGTGGATGTAGCCCGAGTTTGGGTGAACCACGTTAAAACTTGTCTCTCACTATTATTATTTCTGTGTATTTTCATTCCTCTATTTAATCTTTATTTGCATTTAATTGATATCTTCTACTGGCTAACCCTAACAAGTGGTATTAGAGTGAGTTGTGTTCAATTATCATCTATAGGAATGTTTCACGGTTGAGTGGGAGCAATGGTGGGTGAGGGTAAATTGAAGGTCGATAAATTGCTCTATTGGTTCCTAAAGGAAATGATTTTATGTTTTGTTTACCAAACACACAATGCTCACAAAAATTAAAGTTCTCATAAGAATAAGAGAAACTGTCCAACAAATCTTTATTCTTAATAGTTTTCAAAACATTATTACTTGTGTGACCCAATCTATGGTGCCACAATATACATGTATTTTTAGTACTAGCCTTAGATACATAAAATTCATTGCAAACTATAGTGGCTTCAAGCTTGAACATGTTTCCCAATCTCTTCCCCTTTGCTACCACCAAGTTCCCTCTCACCAATCTACAACCATGCTTGTCAAAAGTCACATGCATTCCCAAATCATTCAGCTTTGAATTAGAAATCAAATTTCTAGCTAATCTAGGCACATGATAAACATCAGGGAGGGTCTTAATCCTCCCATCACTAAAACACAATAGTACCTTGCTCTTCCCAACTATCAAATATGTAGAATTGTCCCCAAGGTACACATTACCTAAATAATATTCTTCATATATGGAGAACCATTCCTTATGCACGATCATATGAAATGAGTATCCTGAGTCAACTAATGAGTGATCATTAGAAACAAAATTACATGCAGAAAGTAAAACATCTTCACCTGCATTTAAGGACTTATGCGAAGCATTTTCACACTGTTTCTTTGGGTTTCTGCACTTCTTCATCACATGTCTCATTTTACTATAGTTCTAACACTTAACTTTGTTCTTCTTGTTGAAAGTCTTAGAACAAACCTTGGATGTGTCCTTAGCCCCTTTCTAATCTCCTTTTGGCCCTCTTTCCCTAGACCTTCCCCTAACACTGAGAGCATCCCCTAAACTATCCAAACTCTTTTTCCTCAATTCCTGTGACAGTAGAACTAAATCAAGGACATCCAACTTGGGATCTGTGAGGTTAGTAGTGATACCTAGGATAACATTCTACCAAGACTCAGATAAAGAACAAAGAAGTAAGATATATTTATCTTCCGCACTAATAAAATCAACATCTATTGAAGTGAGCTGACTCAACAACAAATTAAAAAAATTTAAAGGCTTTGCAACTAAATCAACCTCTCATTTTTATGGAAATTAGTTTTCCTTTTAAATAGAGTTTATTTACCATACTCTTGGCTTGATAGATGTCACCTAACTGATTCCACAATCTATGTTCAATCTCTTTGTGGCATTCAACAGGATAGAATATGAAAGACACAAATGGATGGTTCCTTGTGCCTTCTTATCCACTCTATTCCACTCATCCAGAGAAACATCATCGAGTTTCTTCTCTTTTTGAACAACCAACCCTTGGTTTCTTTCTTCCAACAAATATTCCATTTTTAGCTTCCACAACTCATACCCCCTTCTGTTGAACTTCACAATGTCCAAATGAGAGGTTGATGCAACGGTGGATCTATCCATAATAACAACACAAGATTTGCAAAACAAGCACAACCAAATCTTCCACTATATCTACAACTTCAACACTACCATCCAAGAGTCAAAGATGGCTAGGCTCTGATACCAAATGTTAGAAATGAAAGCAATACTACCTAACAGAAATTTGATTCAAATATAAATTTCTACAATCTTTAACTATGTATTATCAATGAAGATTGTAACATGCAATAGAAACTATGTGATACAAAAACATCAAAATAGAAAATTGAATACACAGCAAAATGTTTACATGGAGAAAACCCTTGCATGTAAAAAAAATCTATCAGGAAAGAGCACAACTTTGTATTAATCTATAAAATATTGTACAATACATCAACTACACAACTCTCTCCACCGGTCTTCAACCTAATAGCATTCCAACAGCACCTAATTACCTAAAACCTATATTTTAGAAACAAATACAATGGAAAATAATTTTAAAAGTGTTTTCCCTCCATTATAGGCATCCAATTTCTCTCTCCTCCAATAACCCCACATGCAAGCATTAAATGTTGTCATACATGCAACCACAATGTAGTAATAACTTACCCATGCAAGGTTGGGCACCCAAGTCCAAGAATAATGTGTAAAAGCAACTTATGACATTTCATAACCATCACAGATAGCACCAACAATAGATCTTCCCAATATGGGTGTGTGGGACTAATAATAGAAACCACAACTAATAGTGGGTGATATGCATCATACATGCATGGAATCTTATGACAACTTGCAGCTGCCATAAGTCCACTTACACCACATTATGACAAGTTCTCATACATGCAAAAAATAGTAGATTGTCCAAGGGGAATGTCTACCATCATTTACCTTTGAGTCTTACATTTGCTAATAATAAATATTACTCGATAACTTTCGTTGGTAACTCTAAAATTACCACTGTCAATGAAACTAACTCATTCCCTTATGGGTAATTACAAAAAGTAACAAATAATAAATGGGATAAATATAATATTGGAATTTACAAGGTTAATGGAACCTTATTCCAACAAAATTCACAACACAAACATCACCATCCTCACGCATGCACCCATACACACGAATCCTTTACACTTATTTATATCAACATCAACCTTGAAACATTTGCCAAGGTTGACAACGAACTCTACAAGCCTTGAAACAATCTCCAACATTGGAAAGCATACCAAATTCAAATTATGTCTAGACCTAAACATTTGCATGGAGAAAAGGAATGAAGGTGGAACACTTCACATCTTATCTAAGGCCTAAAAACATCTTCACAAGCTTCAACACACTTCCTCAATCTATGAAGCACATCCGCAATTAGTGTTAACATCCAAGTTGGCTAAACTTGTGTAAACACCAAGAAATATTAGGCACATGCTTCCAAGAACACAACCATATCTTGTGGACCAAGCACAAGCCTTTAACACTATCTAGAAACATCCATGAACAACATGATATCGCCTGGGAGCCAACAAATCTAGATACAACAAATCTCACTTGAAGACAGTTCACAGACTACTCACAACCAACACTACCAAGCTCTACTACTCAAGAGAACTACATTTTAGAGCACAAAATCACAAGTCCTTTGGATAGTACCTAGATATGGACCTTATGAGCACTCATCCAGAACTGTAAGACCAAAAACCAAACTATGGAGAAATGCGGAGCAAAATACTTTCTCCTAGTCACACTGCAAACACTGCCAGATAGTATTCAAACTGGTGAACATAACTCTCAAACCAAAGTATTCCGGAGCACCAAATTATAGATTTAACATCTTCAACCACTTCTCTAAAACATATTCAAACCTCACACTTTGATCTTCAGCATAGAAGAAACGGGGAGCAAAAAGTCAGATAGTATCCTGTAAGCCAGAATACTTTTTCACAACACTATCTTCAGTATTTATCAAATTTTCTCAAGCATATGGAAACCTAGCAACAAGAAAAATATACTAACATCATCAACACTTTTGTAAGCCATTAAGATCACCTTAACACGAAGACTCCATCAACCAACAATCAAAAACATTAGAAGATATAGTTGACACCAATGACAACACAAACATGTTGGCATCAATGACAATACCGATTAGCACATACTTGAAGAAATTCCTGCCTTTGACATTGATGGAAACATATTGTAACATTAGAAAATGTACCCTTGGGGGCTTTTCCATCATAAGGTTTAGCTCTTGAGTCTTTTATCTGCATTTAGGACATCTTTCATCATATTTTGACATCCCGATGAAATGATCCCTAAGTTTCATGACAAATGGGACCTAACGGGATCCCTTGAACCTAACCCTAACCAAAATGGGGAGAAGGACTTGCGTGCCTGCATCCTAATCCTACCCTATTTTGGGTCAGTCCAAAATTTTGAGTGTCAGTTTGTGACTGTTATTTGGGTCCTATGCTAACACAGTAAGTTTGAATTATGAAATTCTTGGTGAGAGTGTTTTTAGTTGGATATAAATGCATGTTCAGGCATTCATCTGTAAACTAGATGGCTATTGTGAACTTTATGCATTATAAAGGTGATTCATGGCATTCATTTGTGGCATGAGCAGATTTGTGTTGTATACTTGTTTGTATTTGTAGATTTGAGCATCAATCTCCTCATGGCATGAAGAGCTTCCTTCTCCCATGAGGTCTTCACTACAAGGTGACATCATTTATGTTTTTTTAATCATTTAGCATTTTTTTTTTCCTTTGCCTTGAAGGGAATGCACTCTCTATCTGACAACGGTGTTTAAAAGTCTTGAATGTCTCTCGGGGCTTGACTGAGGCAAGCCTCTAAACACCACAAGCCCCTCCCAAAGTTTCTGTGATTGTAGGTTATAGGTTGAAGATACAAGAAAAATGGAGTTGCAGGAGGGAATTATAGAGTGTTGGATTTGCAGATCACATTTGAAAATAGTACCCTAGACTTGGGCACCCAGTCTTTAGTCCTCCAGATTTCGTAACGGGAAAATTTCTGATGCAGCAGGAACAAGTTACATACTGAGTTTCTAGATCCTAACAAAAGGCATGGCACTAGACTAGGGTGCCTGCTCATTAGTCCCTAACTATTCCACTTCAGAACCCTGAAAAGGTGCATAGTTATTTGTCATTTTACGTCTTTTTGTAGTAGCATTTTCATATATTCATTTGTTTGCTGTTGTATTTGCATAATTAAGGTTTTGATGTATAATTGAAAAGAAGTGAACATAATTGACAATCAAATCATACAAATCTAAATTTCCCTACATCTCATAGTGACCTAGGGTATGATAGTACATTACAACTTGAGCCTAGGTCCTTGAATGAAAGGGTGAAAGGATGATACACATACAAAACTACCAAAAACCAACTATCCAAATTCCACCATTTACATTTTGGTGAACCCATGTTATTGGACTTGGTTGCACCTTGCTAAGTGTTTTGCTTCATATCTACATCAATTTCATTCATTCATAGTATCATTTATCTTATTGCATTGGAAAACTTAAAAAAAATTCAAATTTTGGAAAAATTGAAAAAAAAATTGCATTTTAGGGCTTCTACTTTGCAACAATTAATGTGAATTTCATCAAATTTCTGATATTTGCATTAGATCTGAAATAAATTGTAGAAAATTACAAAAATTTAATAGCTTGCATTGCATTTTCATCATAAAATTGCTAGGGTTTTGTTGAAAAATCTACATTTTTTATAACCTAGTAATTCCAAAAACTAGGGTTTGTGATAGATAAAAATTAGGTTAATAAGATCAACCATTACAAATGAAAACCTAATCCTACCACCATCGAAGAATCAAACCCAAGTGAAATCAAAAGAATGCAATTCGAGAACAAGATCCTCTAGATTGTATGATTCCTTGTTTGTGATGTGGATTGCCTCTTGAACAATGAACAATTATGAAGATCAAAGCTGCCATGATGGATGGATGATAATTATAATAGGCTAGATGAGTGCTAAAATGCTTAATATGTTCCAGATGATAATGTAGATGCTATATGAAAATGCTGTATAGATGTAGTATGGAATAAGAGGCTGTTTATATAGACCTCAACCAAAATCAATCAATGGTAGAGATTTGGTGGCTATGTGAATGACTAAGATCAAATGATAGTCATAGGTGAATGTGTATATGACAAGTGGAGGGAAGATAAGGCTCATGTGTGATTGTGTACATAAAAAAGTACTACATGTGAAAAATATTAAATAAAAGATGTAGTACCACACATTTTTTTAAATAAAAGAGGCACACATGTCGGCTTATGAAGATAAATGATAAGAGAAATTAATTAAATAAATAATTTTTTTGTAATTAATTAGAAAGTGGGATTATGAAGGGAATTTTAATTAAATAAATAAGATTTATTTAATTAAATAGATAGAATGAAGATAATTAAATAATTAAAGATTTTTTAATTATAGATTAGAAGAAATAGATAATGAATTAATTAAATAAATATAAATTTATTCAATTAATAGAAGAAATAGATAATTTTGATAAATAAAGAAATTGCTCAAGTGTTTTAGACAACTGCAGATGATAGATAATGCAATATTTGATACTAATGATAACTAGGTCAATTTTGGGTGTTTACATTTTACCCCTCTTTAATACAATGTTCATTAGAATGTAGTGTCAAAGAAGATACAATGATTCACTCAATAAACAGGTGATGCCCCCTCAAGAGGTAAGTTAGGATAACCAAGAAGGGCTGGGTTGGATCGTGATAAGATGAAAGGCTAGAAACAAGGTAGAGATGAAGAAAATGGGGGTTGGGTGGGATGAACTGGGATGGTATAGAAGAAAATAGGCTTTGGTATAGAAGAATCAGGTTTTGGAATTGGTCTATAAGTAGGTCCTACAAATCCAGGGACTTTACTAGATTATGATGCATACTAGGCCACAACTAGGATGACTCGATTGACAAGGCCTAGGGAGATAGGGGAGATTAGGATGGAGAAGCTAGTTAGGAGGAGGTGGTGACGAGCTCCACCAGTATAGGTAGTAGTACTAGCAGCTCCAGGGATTCAGGGACAGGGAGAGGCTTAGGCATATGTACTTAGACAGCCACAAATAGAGGTGCTAGGAGGTGATGATGTTAGGATTCAATAGCTTAGGCAGAGGATTAGAGATGAGAGGAGATGAAGGCAATAGGATTAGTTGAGACTAAGGAGGGTGGAGATAGATAGATACCAGGTGGTTTTGGGATTGAGGCATGCTAGAGCACAGGCTCAAACTTACCAGGCACAGCTACAGGCTAGAGTGCAGGGAGGTGATGGATAGGATGATGGTACTCTTATAAGGGTGATGGGAGAGAGAGATGCAGCTATACAATAGATGCAGACAGTTATAGCAAAGAGAGATATAGCTTTGCAATAGATATAGGCTATGATAGCTAAGAGGGATGCAGTTATACAGTAGGTGCAAGCAATTAGAGCTGAGAGGGATATGCCTATGTAGTAGGTGTAGGAGATGATAGTGGAGAGAGATAGAGTAATAAATACATTAGGGACAGATGGAGCCACCATGTATCTGGCTACTCAGTTGACATAGACACAGGGAGAGCTAAGGAGAGCATAGGGTGAAGCCCAGTATTGTAGAGGCTTGTATTACGGGGCAGTGCCAGCAGAGCAGAGGTAGCCTAGCTTTAGAAGTAGATCAGGGGCTTCGAGTTCATGGAGGACAGGGGGAATGAGGTCTATAGCTTCAATGATGGGGCCTCCTAGAGATGGTATACTAGGGACATGATGTGGTGGTGGATATGATGAGGGAGCTGCTAATAGTCACTAAGGCTTCCTTGTTTATGTATCCTTTTGTATCATGATGAGGCCTATGAGCCAATTGTATATATAGTTTTGCTGGCTCATGGATAGCCCATTTTGTATGTGTAGACACTTGTATATTGACTTGTTCAATGATATATATATGATGGTAATTTATGGTATCTATGTGATGTTGTAATGATGATGGATGCACTTATGTTATGATGTTATGCATTTTTTGTATTTTCATAGTCTATATGGATGTTCATGTGAATAATATGAAATATGAAAATGGTAATAATGTAAATATCATATGCTAATGATATTGTGATGATAGCAATTCACATAATGGTAATGTATGATAATGAGGTTATGATAATGCAATATATCTAGATCACAATGATGATGATATGTACCTATGTATGCCTAACACACTTGTTTTGTAGAATATATATGAGAGAATGAAGAAAGAGGAATGAAGATGGAGGGAAAGATTGATCTTGGTTGAGCACTATATGAGAATATGATGGAATGGATAGATGGTATGACAACTTTTAAAGTAATTGCTCAAAAGTCAAGAAATTCAATCCTTATGTTTGATATAGCATATGGATATTATGCACCAGGGTATAAAGGACCAAGGTGTCGAGGTATCCAATGCATAACTAGCATACGACAATCTTGTCTAAATGTATGAGGTCAAGATGTTGAACCAACATACACAAGATATGTATAGCATCTAGTGTTTCGAGATGGATTTTGATGCCATAAGCAATGGTTTGAGCTTATCTCCACTACACATAATGACACCTTGTTGGTTATATGTATGGAAATAGTCTTAGCATAGAATAGTCTCAAAGGTATAAGAGACTGGTTAGCTTCAAAGATGCAAAAGATATTGATATGCAATATGCTAATCCCAACACATACAAGATACCAATATGCATAGGAAGAGAATAAGATCATCCCACAAACATAGCATATGAAAGCAATATGACCATGCCCCATTCTATACTTCATCGTAACATACCAAGATATGATAGATTAAGGTAGTTGTGGTTAGGCATAGGAAAGGGGCAAAAGATAAATCAAAAAGATAAAACAAAAGATATTGTCATCATGTTCTCTTGCCAAATTTAAGTGCTCTTGGATGGATTTAAGCTGGCGCCTTGTTAAGAGGAAAGATGCATCCTGTTAAAGGCTAAAGATGTTGATAAAATGTTATAGAAAATGTTGGCTTAAGGCATGTGGACAAATAGATTTTGGCTTATCCTTGATTTGTTAAAGTGCTTTGAGGTTTCTCTAATACACATAGTTTGCTTCTTTCTTGAGCTAGTCAAAGAGAAGAAAATGAAAGATGAAAGAAGATGAAGATGGGATGGATCGTCTATGCTTGCGTATTGGATACTTCCTTCATATTCTAGACTGCCTACATACCCTATGTCCATGGGTTCAAAGCACATTACAATGGTGATGAGACATGATGAATATGTAGTTATGGGCTTATTGATGATGTAAGTGATGAAGGATAGAAGAAGGTGAGATGAAAGATCAAAGGATGATTAGAAGAAAGATGAAAGGTGGATGATGGGAGAAGGGCTATCATCTTTGCCTAAATTAGAGTGCTTCCTTCACATCTCAGATTGCCTACATACCCTATATCCATGGGATAGAGGATTTGAACAATAAAGATGTGATGTAGTTCTTGTTTATTGTGTTGATGGTTGATGACAAGGAATCAACTTTATTGCTTGGATTTTTTTTGTTATGTTTTGATTTTTTGGGATTTTTGCTGTGTTTTAGATGTGTTATAGTTTGTATGTTTGATATGATATGAGATAGAGCTATAGATATCCACTTTGAAATAAGGCTCAACAAGTGCCCCCAGTGTGGGATGAAGTTTATTAGGAAGATGTTGCGATGGATGTGTTCATGCGGAGAGTAGTAAGGTGCCAAATGATATCTTAACCCCAATGAAATGTAAACTAGGAAAGCTAGCATGGCAGAGGTTGTTGGCAAGAGACACTGTGTGGCTTCATGATTGTTGTCATTGATGGAAACAAAGATCATTCCACATATCCACAGGACATGGTGTGTCTATACTGGAAGTCAAATTGAAGAGATGTTGTGGTCCGGTAAGAAAGAATAAAGCAGGCATGAAGGTAAGATAGTCAGGTCCAGATCTCTCAGAAGAAGTATCTTAGTGAAGTGCAGATTTGGGGAAGTCAAGAGGAGTATCTTGAATGATAGATTCCAGGGTTTGAGCCTCTGGTGTGGAAAGGATAAAGATATATGAATACTTGAGTGTCGGGTTCCTAAGTGACAGTGTGAACAGAGGAAGAACTGACTGGCAGAACATCAAACATTATTCCAGATGTGTTACTGCTGATGGAAAAGGTTCTTAAGGCATAAGTTGTGTTTGGCCGACATGATTGATGACTTCTACAAGTATATGCTTGATCTGCATTACTCGGTGTGCAAGGATTCAACTGACAGATCAGAGTTTGAGGAAATTATTGACTATTTCGGATGCCGACTAGAAAGGTGATGAAATCACTTGTGTGGATATATATATAGGATTGATTTAGATGTGAATGTGTGTGTGTGTTTTGTTGTGTGGTGTGAAGAAAAGTAGAAGAATGGAGTGAAGATAGTAGAAGAGGTCTGGAATGTGAAAGTATAGTTGCATCAAGAGAGAGTGAGAATGAAGTGCAGCAGATCAGTCTATTGAGCTAAACTGGAACTAAACCTCAGCATGGTTGGATGCTTCTCATCAGTTCAAGCATTGAGTTACTTTCCTTTCTTGTAGACAGTGAGTCTCTTGTGAGCAGTGTGCTCAGGCAATGAGCCCTAATTGGCAAGTGACTTTTTGTATCTTCTATTCTTCTAACAGAGAATATTATCTTGGGTTAATCACCTCGTGGTTTTCTCCCTTAATAGGGTTTCCATGTCAAAATCATTATGTCATGTGTATTTGTGTTATTTCCCTTTATGATTATAATTGCTTATTTGACTTGGTGTTGTATTAACTATTAAGGAAGCACTAAAAGTTGAAATAGTAGGATAACTGATTCACCCCCCCTCAGTTATCAACAATTGGTATCAGAGCAAGGTTCCTCCCAACAAAGCCTAATAGCTTGAGGAAGATCTAGGAATTCAAATGGATGTGTATGGTATGAGGGAGCAACTTAAGTCTGCCCCTGATGATCCTGAATAGTCAAGTTCTAAAGTCAATGATTTAAAGGAAAGACTCAAACAAGCTGATGATTTCATAAAAGAACTAAAAGAGAAACTGAGTCTCTCTATAAAAAAGAGAAAGGAACTACTCCAGCAATTGGCAAATCAAAATGAAACAAATGATACAAGTGAAGATCTGAAAGAGAAAACCAAGTAACGTGAAAAGTTATCAAAATAAATCATCATGATAAGACATGAAATGGAATCAGGAGTTATGAAGTTTACTCAAGAAATTGAAGAGAGAAGAAAATCTAAAGATAACCTAAGACAATCTCTCAAAGAAAAATTAGAAGACTACCACAAGATGGATAGAATAATTAGACATCTTGAATCTGATCTTGAAGATGCTAAAGATAATGAAGAAAAACTTGAGAATCAAATTGTCTCTCTCCAAAGGGATCTTCAAACAACAAATGAATATAGAGAGAAATTCAAGATAAGCTCTGCTCAACTCAAAGTTCTCCTTGAAAGACAAAAGAGGGTAGATGACAAGTGTGGCCTGGGGTATGAAAAAGGTGAAAGCTTCGGATCCGGTTAGAAGAACTTTAGATTAGAAAATCTAAGGAACAAGCCTAGAAGACCTCCGGTAAGGCAGCCTAATGCTCAAAGATAACCATCCTTCAATGGATACTGCCACAACTGCAATAACTTTGGTCATAAAGCTAATCAATGTAGAAAGAGAATGAATCAGACTAATACATCCTTCTCCGGACAGTGCTTCAACTACAAAAGGTATAGTCACAAATCTCATGAATGTAGAAATATGCAAATAAACAATTCATTCAATGGTAGATGCTTTGCATGCAATAGAATGGGTCATATGGTGAATCAATGCAGATCAAGAGGATATCAATCAAATATGCAAAGAAATGTTGTTTGCCAAATTTGCAATAGATTCGGTCATATTGCAAAATTTTGTAGAAGCAAAAATTAGGATAAAAGAGGTCCGATACATCATAATCAGAATCAAGACAAGGGAAAACAAAAAGTAAATGTGGATGAAGTTCAAAGTGAGATGAACAAGATTTGGGTAAACAAAAGTATAGAGAATGTAGGGGATGGATCCGCACCAAACTCTGGTGCTGATATTCCTTCGGGTAATTAAAAAGGTGAGCTCTGGCTCAGGGGGAGACACAAAGTAAACCATTTTCCCCTAGCCAGTCAATTGGTACCGGAACTGGTACAAGGAGAGCTGTGGATAAAAGGGTTCCTAGAGAAACATCTAAAGAAGGTCTGGTAAAAATTTGAGAGATCCGCAAAAAGATTTGAAGAGTCTAATCCTTCCAAAATTGATCCGGTTAAACAATCTTCTGATAAAATAGGTTTTTCACAAAGTTTGGTCCGGTATGAATCTAAATTAAAACATCTTGATCTACGGACATATGGGATGATCAAAAGAAGAGGTGGATAGTATGATTCTTCACTAACATCAATCATACATGTATCACAATGATTCAGATAAATTTCTCCCTCTCTAAATAAGGAAAACAGAGCAACTGGATCAACTTAAGATATGCATTTGTTGCAACAAGGAATTAGGGTTTTATACAGAAATATAAGGCTTCTTTTGTTCATCATTTGCACATTCACATTCAAGGAGAAGACAAAAGGAGCTCTACAACAAATTCTCTCAAAGATCAAGATGATTCTTCCTACAAATCAATTAGGATTCCATCGTGTGCCCTAGACAGCATAAAAAGGTATTCTCCACTCTCAATATCTCTCAGTAAAATTCTCTGATGATGGCTACTCCGAATATAGTAAAGATCTCTAATAGGCCTCACCCAAAATTCAAGAAACATCCTTACAAATCCTTGGAGGTAGATCCCCTAGGAGCATTCTCTAGTGTTCTGCATGGTGTTTTGCACACAGAAGACATTAGGGTTTATATACATGCAAATATTGAAGAGTTTGGGGAATTCAAACTAAGAGACATCTATCACAAACAATTGATAGATGATGCTTTTGAGCTTAAACCAGAATATAAGGGCATCCAGGAGAAACATTTTGATTAGTTCATTCATTTCCCCTACTTTGAAGAAGATGAATGGGTCCGGTATGTATTGAGTAGGGTGCATGATAACTTCCTATGGTTGAACAGACCTTGCAAAATCACTAAGGAGGCAATTAGGACAGTAACTGGTTTACACTCCTCCAGAGGGATGCTTGTCCTCAAATCTGTCAAAAACAACATTGTAACTAAGGCCAATGGATCAAAATTTGATAAGAGGGCAATGACCATTGAAGATATTACTGACCCAGATATCAAGTTTGCATCTATGATAATATGATATAAGATATATCACTCCAGTAGGGAGAATTTAGTATCTGGAACTGTAGTATATACTACCTATGAGACGCTGAGAAAGAATGTAGAGTATGATCTCTATGAACTCCTTCTGAGTCGATTGATGGAAAACATACAGAAAATCAAAAAGGACAAGAAGAACTCCTTTAAGTATGGTGGACTGTTATTGTGCTTATTTTTCTACTTCATGAATAAACTACCTGGATCCAATGGATGGGTATGTCAAAATAACAAACTAGTAGCAATTCAAATCAGAGATTACTTGCATGAACTTGGGGATGCCAAGGCAAGGAATACAGCTCTGTGGGGGTACTTTAAGAACTTTCAAAATACTATGCAAATCAGAGAAAGAATTCCAAAATCATTGGTTGAGAAATATAAAGATACTGTTTCCCTCATGGTAGAAACTGATCAGTGCCTTATGGAGGCAGTGGAACCAAGAATAGTATGGATCATGCTGATGGGGTATGAAGTTGATGAGAAAATTGTTGAGATGCATGTTGAACACATGCTAAGTCAGTCAAAAGATCCCAAGGCAGAAAGGTTTGGAACCTTTGAGGAGCTAAGTGTAAAGATTCATGTGGAACTCAAACAACCAGAGATCAAGAGGAAGGTGAGAAAAGAAGTTGAAGATGTTGCCAAAGTATTTGGCATCTCAAAGGCACTTGATGCCAATAGGGAAAAAATGGAAAGGGCTGAGGAAGAAAAGAAAAAGGTAGAAAAGAAAAGTGAGGAAAGTGTTCCGGCAAAGTCTTCTACCTAGACCAGATCATCAAAGAGATCTGCACCTACCACTGCCAAAAGCTCAAGGCCATCAAAACTGGAAGCATAATCATCTGGAAAAGGAGAGAAAAGAACAAAGACAAAAGCCACAAGGGCTTATGCTAGTCAAAGGGATGAAGAGGAGACTGAATCTGATGAAGAAATCAGGAAAATGAAGAAAAAGAAGAAAACATCTGGTGAACCTTCTCTCAGACAGAAGGAAGAAGAAAAGATAGAGGAATATGTTGAAAAACCTACTCTTCACATTAATGACATAATCAAATCAGTCACAGTGGATGGAAATCTTCAGCCAATGGTTGAATTCTATGATGATTATAGTGAAGCAGATCAGAAGATATTGCAAGATGCCATAGTCAGGTACATAAATATCTACAACAAAGCATTTATTGAAATTATATCTCTGATCCCCAAAAGCTTGGAGAAGAAACTTGAAATAAGAAAGAACAATGCCCAAGCTAAAGATCTATAAATCTGGGAATATATAGCAATTCAGCTATATCCTTCAATCGGTCCCAAAAAAATGAATATGATCTTCAAAGATTGTAAGGATGAGTTCAGGAGCAAAGCAAGGATGAATCAACATATACTCAGAGAGACTGACATAGTTGCAAAAGAGATAGAAGAGATCCTCCAGAATGCATTCAAAAGATTCAACATTCTAATTATAGAGGACTTGGGTACTGATCCCTCGACTACAAGTGTTGCAGAAGAGTCTACTGAGAAAATGATAGAAGAGGTAATGAATACTAGTGCAGAAACAACTAAGGACTTGGAATCCTCTACTCCAAAAGAGGTGGCCCATGAACAGACTAACATTTCTCCTTTGGTTTCCCCTGTTGACTCTGGATCTAAAGAAGAAGAAATAATAAAGGAGAAAGAAAAAGAGGTGAAAAGTAAAGAAGGAAGTCAAGCTGAAAAGAACTTAAGTGACACTGCAAAAGAGAAGAAGAATCTGTCTCTAGCAAGAGACACTGTAGAATCTGTCAAGGACTTCTTGACAAAAGAAACTAATGAGATGGATGAACTAGAATTACTAAAAGGGCCATTAGATTTTGACTCTCTATCTCCGGTACGAACAATGAAGACAGCTTCATTTGAAAATGCAAAGGCCAAAGAGAAACTCCTGAAATCTCACATAGAAGATTGTTAGCTTATACAGGTAGCATCCAAAGTGTTGGAAAAGATCATGCCATCTTTTCAGAAGGATCCCACAGCCTCCTCTTCTGGTAATCTCAAAACTCTAGTCAATAGTGTTAGCACACATTTTGATTCTCTAGAGAAGTCAGCTGAAGAAAAGGTTCAGAAGGAATTTTTGGATAAGAGATTCTCTGAAGTATAAGGTCTGATAAAAAAATGATAGGAGAGTTATGGATATTGGGATAAAGAGCTTGGAAAATGCTCTTAAAGATGGTGGAAATATGTATAAATTTTTCTTATCTTGGCCCACAGTGACCAAAGATATGGAGAAGAAAGTAAAAGAGCAAGAGGATAAACTACTAAGTTTGTCTCAAAGTTTTGATCCTCTCTCATCCTCCATAGTAAATCAAGAGTGTTAGACTATTGCAATCACAAATGCAATACAGAAATTTGAGAAGGAAAGGAAGAACATAATTATCCGGATGGGTTAACTTAGAGGGATCATTATCCCTAAGTTAGAGGCCATGCATGATGCCATAAGTGATGCTCAGACTATTGCCTGAACCAATGATCCAACAGATCTTAAGAGGACAAAAGCTTTTGTGTTCCTGTTGAGTGGTCACATCTCAATTTTGGACAGGATGAAGGTGAGTTGGGTGACAGAAGTTGTACAATGGACAAATACTTTTGTAGATATACTAAAGTTTATGTAAAGTATAACCAGAAAATATACTTATGTGACTAAGTATAATTGAATTTTTGAGAATTTTGGTGTGTGGACCCCACCCTTTGCCATTGATGTCAAAGGGGGAGTGAGAAGCAGTGAAAAATGTGGACTTCAGCCAAGGGGGAGCTCCGGTAAAATGTACAATAGAATAGAGCATCAACCAAGGGGGAGTGTAGTATCACACTTAGTCATTTTTCACTAAGTGTTGCCATCAATGCCAAAAGGGGAGATTGTTGGAAAGAGACACTATGTGGCCTCATGATTGTTGTCATTGATGGCAACAAAGATCATTCCACACATCTACAGGACATGGTGTGTCTATACCGGAAGTCAGATTGAAGAGATGTTGTGGTCCAGTAAGAAAGAACAGAGCAGGCAGCAAGATCAGACAGTCAAGTCCGGATCTCTCAGAAGAAGTATCTCAATGAAGTATGGATTTGGGGAAGTCAAGAGGAGTATCTTGACTGATAGATTCTAGGGTTTGAGCCTCTAGTGTGGAAAGGATAAAGATATATGAATACTTGAGTGTCAGGTTCCTAAGTGACAATGTGAACAGAGGAAGAACTGACTGGCAGAACATTAGACATTATTCCAGATGTGTTACTGATGATGGAAAAGGTTCTTAAGGCATAAGTTGTGTTTGGCTAACATGATTGATGACTTCTACAAGTATATGCTTGATCCGCATTACTCGGTGTGCAAGGATTCAACCGACAGATCAGAGTTTGAGGAAATTATTGACTGTTCTAGATGCCAACTAGAAAGGTGATGAAATCACTTGTGCAAATATATATAGGATTGATTTAGATGTGAATGTGTGTGTGCATTGTGTTGTGTGGTGCAAAGAAAAGTAGAAGAGTGGAGTGAAGATAGTAGAAGAGGTCCAGAATGTGAAAGTATAGCTGCATCAAGAGAGAGTCAGAATGAAGTGTAGTAGATCAGTCTATTGAGCTAAACTGGAACTGAACCTCAGCATGTGTGGATGCTTCTCATCAGTTCAACCATTGAGTTACTTTCCTTTCTTGTAGACAGTGAGTCTCTTGTGAGCAATGTGGTCGGGCAGTGAGCCCTAATTGGCAAGTGCCATTTTGTATCTTCTATTCTTCTAACAGAGAATATTATCTTGGGTTAATCACCCTGTGGTTTTCTCCCTTAACGGGGTTTCCACATCAAAATCATTGTGTCATGTGTATTTGTGTTATTTCCCTTTATGATTATGATTGCTTATTTGATCTGGTGTTGCATTAACTATTAAGGAAGCACTGCAAGTTGAAATAGTAGGATAACTGATTCACCCCCCCACTCTCAGTTATCAACAAAGGTAAGGGCAAAAATAATTTTATTATGGATGCATAAGGGGTAATGGGTTATATAGGGATAATAGTGGATTATGATGTGGATTATGTAAGTAAGATAGTGGATGATGCTATGAAAATGTTGTGATCAAACAAACTATGTAATGATAGAGACTAGTCTCTACACATAGCACCTGTTTGCTAGGTTTTCACTATGGTACTTATCCAAGGTGCTTGTTTACCAAGTTTTCACTAGATGATGAATTATTTATCTTGTACTATTTTTTTGTCATCCAAAGTGTCACAAAGTGGTTTTCACTATTGGATAGATTTTTTTTTGGAATATGCTAAGGCTCATGAGTAGAACTTTTTTAGATGAATGTTGTTGACTAGTTCATCCAAGGAAATACCTTTAGGTGTTGAAAGAGTGTATGCACCTGATCTATAGACTGATGTGATGACAAAAGGACCCAGCCAATTAGGTTCAAATTTGCCTTGTTTCTCACGATGTTTCTATTTCCTTTGATTTTCTTTAAGGACAAGATCTCCAACTTGAAATCTTCTCTCTCTGATCTTCTTGTTGTAGCTACAGTGCAGATGATTTTGATAAACTTGGAGATGACTGAGTTTTGTAAGAGGTCATTCATCTAATAGCTCAAGATCATGGAGTATGGATACTCTATATTCTCTTTTCAAGACAGTATGTTGTAGGGATACTCGCAATGAGGGGACCTTAGTCTCAATAGGTAAGATAGCTTTAGTGCCATACACCAGGGTATAAGGTGTAGAACCAGTGGGATTTCTGACACTTGTTCTATAAGCCCATAGTGTAGGATTAAGTTGTAAATGCCAATCACGACTAGCATCATTGACTATCTTTTTAAGGATCTTGATGATTGGTTTGTTAGAAGCCTCAGCTTGGCCATTACTTTGAGGGTAGTAATGTGTAGAGAATCTATGTTGGATATGGAATTTATTGCAAAGATATTTAACCTCTTGGTTCTTGAAGGGATGACCATTATCAAGGATAATGGTTTGAGGAACTCCATAATGACAAATGATATGATGTAAGATAAACTTAGATATTTGCTTGCCAGTAATGTAAGTCATTAGCATTGCTTCCACCGACTTTGTGAAGTACTCAGTGGTGGTGATAATGAACTTATGGACATTTAAAGAGGTAGGATGGATTTTACCTATGAGATCAAGTCCCCATTGCAAGAATGACCAAGAAGTGGTGATAGGATGAAGTTCATGTGCTGGTGTATGTATTAAATCCCCATGTTTCTAGCATTGTAAACATCTCTTTGCAAATTTTTGTGTATCTTTCTCCATAGTTGGCCAATAGTATCCATCTCATAGAAGTTTCTTGACAAGACGAGGGCTAGTGGAATACGATCCACAGACACTTTCATGTACCTTGCGTAAGGCAACCTTTGCTTCCTTAGAATCAAGACATCTAAGAAAGATACCATTAGGACTTTGAAAATATAGGGTGTCTCCTAGGATAGTGTAGTGAGAGGCTCGATGGATAAAGGTTTTCCATTGGGTATTAGATAGTTGAAATGGTAAGATTTGATTATGGAGATACTCATTTATGTCCTCATACCAAGGTGAATTGGGACCAACAATCTCACATATAAGCTCAGACTACGATACTTTAAATGCTGGGATCAAAAGCTATTTAACTAAATAATCAAACCTATGTGCATTGGATGGCATGTCTAGAAGAGATCCAATCATAGCCATGGCATCTACTGCTTTGTTTTATATCCTTAGGATCTGCTCAATGGTGATACTGTCAAAGTATTTTTGAAATCGTCAACCATTAGCTTGTATGGAAGGAGCTTCTCATCTTTTGTTTGATAATCATCTAAGATCTATTTGATAACCAATTGAGAGTCACCAAACACCTATAACTGTTTAATAACCCATTGTACTACCATGTGTAATCCTGTGATTAAAGCTTCATATTCTACTATGTTATTGGTACATGGAAATGCAATTCTATATGACTATGGGATACAATCTCCTTGAGGGGTGACAAACAATATCCCTACTCTTGATGCATGTTGTGTGTAAGATCCATCAAAGTATAGTTGCCACAATGTTGGTGAAGTTAGGTTGAACAATTCTTCATCAAGGAACTCTAGGTGTATTGGATGGATATTTGTCATAGGTGCTACAGCTAACTGATCGGTGATGACTTGTCCTTTTATGGCCTTTCAAACCACATATTGTATGTCAAATTCACTTAAGATCATAACCCATTTTGGTGGTCTTCCTGTAAGGATTGCTTTGGAGAGAAGTTATTTGAGTGGATCAAAGTTAGATATGAGATTTGTAGTTTGGTTCAACATGTAATGTCACAGCTTTTGGGAAGCAAACACCAATGCCAAACATGATTTTTCCATATATGAATAGTTAAGTTCATATCCCAAAAGAGTTCTACTAATATAGTAAATGGCTTGTTCTTTTCCTGAATCATCATACTGAGCTAAAAGGCCACTGAATGCTGTTGTTGTTGAAGATATGTAGAGTAATAATGGGCAATCAAGTATAGGAGGTACTAACACGTGAGGTGTTGCTAGATATTCCTTTATTTTGTCGAAGGTTTGTTGACATTTTTCATCACACCTAAAAGGTTCACCCTTGCGAAGGAGATGTTGAAAAGGATGACACTTGTCTGCCAATTGTGAGATAAACCTGTGAATGGATTGTAACCTTCCTTGTAGACTACAAAGATGCTTTAGATTTGATGGTGGAGGCATTTCCATGATGGATTTTACTTTGTTAGGATCCACTTCTATTCCTTGTCATGACACAATGTACCCCAACAATTTACCAGATTTTACACCAAATACACATTTATTTGGGTTTAGCCTGACTTGATACATCTCTAGTCAATCAAAGATTTGTGCTAGTACTTGTAGATGTTCTTCTCTTGTCTCAAATTTTCTGAGAATATCATCAACATAATCTTCCATGATAGTGTGGAAAAGGTCATGAAAACTAACTGTCATGGCTCGTTGATAAGTGGCTTCTGCATTCTTAAGACCAAAAGGCATTACAACCCAACAATGTGTACTGCATGGACAAATGAATGATGTTTTGTCTTGATCTTCCTCTATTCTAATTTGGTTATATCCTAAGAATCCATCCATCAAGGATAGAATTTAATGTTTAACTATAAGATCTACAATGTTGTATATGCTTGGTAGTTGAAAGTCATCTTTAGGGTATGCTTTGTTGAGATCTTTGAAATCTATGCAATAGGAAATTAGTCCATTAGGTTTTCTTTCCAGTACCAAGTTTAAAACCCATTTTGGATAATCAATAGGCTTTATGAACTTTGATTCTAACATATTTTGAATCTCTGCCATAACCAAAAGAGCTATTTATGGGTGCATTTTGTGTAGCTTTTGTTTGATGGGTTTTGCATTAGGACATACTACTAGGTGATGTACCACAAGTGATGGATCTAGACCCAACATGTCGGCATAATTTCATGAAAAATTGATAGCTCTTTTTCTTAAGAATGCTGTGAAATTTCTTCTTTCTTTCTCTAATAGTGATGCTGCCAAAAATGTGATCTTTGAATTCTGCTCTATAACTAAGTTCATTTCTTGAGATTTTTTAACTAGCACTGTTATTTTTTCATGATAGTCAGTGGTGATAGGAAGATCAATTCCCCCATCGTTGGACACCTTAGGGAGGTTTTCACCCTCTGATGCATCCTTTATTTTTATTTTTTCATGGTAAATAGGTGCCTTTTAATTTTCAGCTAGTGACCTATCCTTTCTGATTCTATTTATTTCACTTTTACGACTAAAGGATTTGTAGTTTAGGGAGGTCCATCATTATGCCTTCTTTGTGATCACCCAATGGAATGCCTTTTTGTAAACCCATGAATTCGACAATAGCTTCATCAATTTCAAATGTGTCCAATATAAGTGCCTATTAGTCCCAATCGATGAGGTCAAGATATATGAGTGAAAGGGTAATGGATGAATGGTTTCAGCTAAAGGAAGTGGTAGAGATCAAGAAGATGGAGGTTTCTTGAAAAGAT
Source organism: Cunninghamia lanceolata (assembly GCA_027924645.1). NCBI lineage: Eukaryota > Viridiplantae > Streptophyta > Pinopsida > Cupressales > Cupressaceae > Cunninghamia > Cunninghamia lanceolata. The sequence continues at coordinate 15,288,087 of BSBN01000606.1, forward strand.
TAGTGATATGAAGGGAGGAGTCGTCGATGGTATTCGAATTAGAGGTCTCTCCTACCAAAGAAGGTTTAGCTTCCATATTAGAAATACACTTAATGTCTTTGGAAGGTGGTACCTTCGGTTGATAGCCAATGTGTTTCTTATTAAACTTCTTAGACACAACAATGGGTTCAATAGGTCCTTGTTCCTGTGATCCCAATCCACCATGTCCTTTTTAACCCATGTTCTTAATGATACAAAACCCATTGTTATATCTCTCAACTTCAAGTTGTACTTGGCCATTCTCATCATAGAATATCCAAGAGTTAATGTCATCAATGTCTTCATCATCAAGGAATCCACCTTTGATGAACACTGTTGGTGGAGATTTTATGATAGCTGCAAATGAAGATAACTTGGATGTAGGAGGTTTGCCATGAGATTTGGGAGATAAGGGAAGAGTGCCAACACAACAATATTGTTGCAATGTGTACACACCCAGGCCTTGTTCAATGTACTTGACATGAAGATTTGAAATAGCTTTGCTAGATGATGACTTTATTAGGGCAGATGGGTCCACATAGGATGAAGATGGATATGCTTCGGTGTTGATAGGAATACGGTTAGGGCTGTGATATTTGGCTTGAAAACAAGGAAAAACTCAAATGGATTATGATCGGCATGGATAGTAACTTCAACACCGTTATGTGGAAACTTGAGACACTGATGGTATGTGGAAGGAACGGCTTTGAGGACATGGATCCATGGACAACAAAGGATAATGTTATAAGGAAGGTCAATATCAAGAACCTGACAATAGGTGTCAGTAGTGATGGGACCAACTTGGATAGGCAAATGGGTAATTCCTTTAGTATCTCTGTCAGCATCATGATATGCTTTGATAGTAATAACCTTTGAAGTGTCAACATCTTTCTCAGAATATCCCAATAGTTTTATTAGCTTTAGAGAGCATATATTGAGACCAACTCCACCATCCACTGGGATTCATTTGATACAGAAATGGTTTACAAATACTTCAATGTGGAGAGCTTCATTATGTGATGGGTTAATGGATAGTCGAAGATCTTTGTCTAAGAAGGTGATATGGCAAGGGGTTGCAATGCTGGATACCATAGATTGGAATTATGCGGTATCGATATCATTGGGCATGGAAGATTCTTGCAATGCTTTGTCAAGCATAGCTTTGTGGGTAGGGGATATGCAAAGCAATTCTAGGATGGAAATGTGTGTGGGAGTTTTTTGAAGGTGATCAAGGATATTATAACTAGAAGATGATTGAGAAGGATTGACAGGTGCTCCTTGAATGGTAACACGGCCTCTTTGAGTAGTTACAGTGTAATCAGGTGCTTTACCTTGGATTGTAATCATAGAAATGCGAGCTTGGTCAATGTGGCCAATCATGGATGAGTCATAGTTGTAATGGATAGCATTCCTATTATGGGGATTAATTCTCTTGTCATGAAGTGGAAGTGGATTCTTGAAAGCATCTAGGTCATAGTTTGACATTGGTTGATGTGCTAGTTGTGACATTGGCGATGTGATTTTAACTAGACCTTGATCGATGCAATCTTGAATGACATGTTTTAAGCACATACAAGCATTTATTTTATGTCCTTTGGCTCTATGGTATTCACAATATTTGTTCTCTTTGTACCAAGAAGCTTTGAATACCAGTTCGCCATTGGGTGGTGCTTTTGGGTAATATGACATCTCCAGCTTGGAGAAGCTTACAAAAGATTACCTCCATGGGTTCCCCTAAGGGAGTGAATTGTTTCTGAGGTGTTGGATTTACTCTTGTTGGAATATCCCAATAGTTTTATTAGCTTTAGAGAGTATATATTGAGACCAACTCCACCATCCACTAGGATTCATTTGATACGGTGTTGGTTTACAAATACTTCTATGTGGAGAGCTTCATTATGTGATGGGTTAATGGATGGTCAAAGATCTTTGTCCAAGAAGGTGAGATGGCAAGGGGCTACAATGATGGCTACCATAGATTGGAATTATGTGGTATCAATATCATTGGGCACATAAGATTCTTGTAATTCTTTGTCAAGGATAGCTTTATCAGTGGGGGATATGCGAAGCAATCCTAGGATGGAAATGTGTGCAGGAGTTTTGCCAAGGTGATCAAGGATATTATAACCAGAAGATGGTCAAGCAGGATTGACAAGTGCTCCTTGAATGGTAACATGGTCGTTTCTAGTAGTTACACTGCAATTGGGTGCTTTGCCTTGGATTGTAATGGTAGAAATGTGAGCTTGGTCCTAGCATGGGGGTTAGTTGTCTTGTCATGAAGTGGATGTGGATTCTTGAAAGCATCTAGGTCATAGTTTGACGTTGGTTGATGTGCTCGTTTTGACGTTGGTAGTATGATTTTAACTAGACCTTGATCAATGCAATCTCAAATGACATGTTTTAAGCACATACAACCATTTGTTTTATGTCCTTTGACTCTATGGTATTCACAATATTCGTTCTCTTTGTACCAAGGAGCTTTGAAGACTAGTTTGCCATTGGGTGGTACTTCAGGTAATATGACATCTCCCGCTTGGAGAAGCTTATGAAATATTACCTCCATGGGTTCCCCTAAGGAAGTGAATTGTCGCCAAGGTGTTGGATTTGCTCTTGGTTGATTTCTTTGAAAAGGTTGATTTATAGTAGATGCAACTTGAATGTTTTTTAGGAGCTTTCACTATTTGTATGTTCTTTGCATCCACAACACCATCATTAACAACATTTTTTTTTTGTTCCAAAAGTAGGATTTATCATTTGATGATTAAGGATTGTTGTCTCTAAAAATCTTGATGGTGCCCTTAGCATTTAAAACTCGTTCAATAGTGGTTCCTTTGGAGATAAGGTCGTCAAAGGTGCTAGCACTTTGCAATTGCAGTTGAAATGAAAGCTCAGGATGAAGATTTTGGACAAGGATATCAGGCTATTGTTTCTTAGGTATTTTCTCTCATAGTTTGCTAGCCATGTTACGCCATCATTGGGTAAATGTGGAAAAAGATTCACCATTGTGTTGTTTGTTTTTGACAAGATCATTCATGTTCACCTCATGTTGAATGTTGAAAACAAAATTTATTTGCTAATTCCTCAAAAGTCTTGATTCTTGGAGGTAAGTGACAGAACTATTCAAGAGCTTGTCCTTCTAAGCTTCAAGGAAATAGTCTCAAGAGATATGTGTCATCATGAGCAACATCAAGACATGCAACATAAAATTCTCTAAGATGGTTATCCAGATTACCCTTACCTCTGTAGTTGTCAAATTGTGGGATTTCAAAGTGTGGCAGAAAAGGTGGCTTAAGAAGTGACTTGTCGAATGGATATGAGCATATGTCTCCCAAGGAAAATGTCTTCTTTTTTTGTGCTACTACCTTGTTAACCATTGGTTCGACATCTGCTTGAGATAATGGCTGTTGTTGTAAAGGGGTTTGTTGGTTTTGATGTGAAGTGTAATATGGTGTATGTTGTGGTTGCTATTGCGGAATGTATGTGGGTATGACCATTTGTTGAGATTACGTGCTCACATTATATGTCAAAAGATTGGTATGTGACACATATGTGTTTGAGGATTGCTGTCCTTAAGACACAAGTGGTGGTTGGGTATATTGTGATGAATTAGCTCCAAGATTGTGCATCACATGGGAAGTAGAGGATGGATTGACATTGGTCAATGGTTGTGGATTGAAAGTTGGGTTTGTATTATAGTAATCAATGGAAGGATTGGTGGATGAGGAAGAATGGACATTTGGGTTTCTATTTTGGACAACATGAGGATTGGTATATATGACATGTGTTGGGTGACAATGGGTAATCCTTGGGTTGCATAAGACAGATTAATGGTTTGTGAAGGATTATATAGAAGTGGAGAGGGTAATGTAAGTTGATCAACATAAGAGACAATGGTGCTAGGATTGGCTTGTGATATAATAGGTGGATTAGTCATGTCAATGAGACTAACATTGGGATTATATGTTGTATGTGATGGATTCATGGAAATCGTGGAGACCATATTAGAGGTGATAGGAATATGAGTGTGTGGTGTGATTTCCACATGTGATGCAATAGGAGCAGGGGTTTGTAAGGGCTATAAAAATTGTATGGCTTCTGGTGTTTGGATAGCTTTTGAAACTTGCAGAGTTTGCAATTATGGGATAGCTTATGAAACTTGTGAAGTTTGTACTTGGAAAACATGGATAACTTGCGATACTTGAGGCATGGATATAGTCATGGTAGAAGCAGGGGTATGTTGTGAAACATGGAAAGGTGGAAAGCTCAAATTTTTTGAAAGGTAAGGAAGTACCTAGGTTGGAGTTATCAAATGTTCTAAATTGTACTCCCTACATGGTGGGGTTGATGGTTTAGCAATAGGCAATTAAAGAGATGGATTGGAAGGTGGATGTGAAGGTGTGGCTATAGTAGATGGTCCCTTTGCAATAGCAGTGGGAGTGTTTGGATCATGTTTTCAAATAGAGGATATGTCAAAGTCACTTGGTAATTTGGTTCCCATATAGGCTAATTGTAAGAAACGATGGTCTGGATCAGATAAGATAAGCTTCTCAACTTGGTCCCATATGTGTGTGTCTCTAAATTTAGATAAGTCATCTTGGGATTGCTCTTCATAGGTCTCTATAAACTGTTGAGGTTGCACTTGTTGTGAAGATGATGGCCCAGCAGTGTATCCTTCAGGTACAAACATGTAAGAGGGCATACTAGTTGTGAATTGAGTTGCATCTTTGAGAGATGTCAATCGAGATTGTTGCATTTTGGCTTCCATCTTAGCTCACAATTTTGCTTCCATTTCATCTTTACATTGGCTCCTAGTTTGAGGCATGATGGTTTATGTTAAATATTGGACTAGTTTAGCAAGGTTGAGATCTAAAAGGTGATGATTAGCTGATTGTTTGGTGTTGGTTTGTTTTTCTAGTTTGTTGGTTGCTTTGTTTGCTAATGGGTTTCTTAGTTGTTGTTTGGTTCCTTGGTTGTTGTTGTTGGATAAACTTCCCTAGAGGATAGCTCACACACTCAAGGGAGAAGCTAGTTGTTGATGTTGTTTGCTAGTATTTTTAGGCTAAGTAAAGCCAAGTGGATGAGGTTTGGTTATAGGTTTTGCTAGGTGGTTGTTATTTTGGGATCTCAAAAGCATGAAAGCTCAAAAGTCCAATGGTTTGATATTCTTAAAATAGGAGACAATGCTCAGGTGACTTTAGATGCTTAGAAGACTATCTAAAAGCTTATGACAGATCTAAGAATGTCTGAAAATGTAATTGATTGGGCTGGATTGATACTAAGTACTGATATTTGACTTGAAGCAATAGGTAATATCTTAGAAGTGAATCAGAAGATGCCAAAAGTGACTACTAATAGCTCAAAAGTGATCTAGTTTTGTTACGACTGACAGACTATAGTGTTGACCAAAGGTGACAAGGTTTTCTATAGGCGACCCATTTTAGTTTAAAGGTGACATAGATTTTGCCAAAAGCGATGGACTATTGTTTAAAAGCAATGCAAATTCTACCAAAATCAAATAATTGTTGTTTAAAGGTGAGTAGTTATGGTTTAAAAGTAGTTCCTGTTTGACAAAGGATGTGTTTGAATGATATTTTTGACATGAAAACAATGATTTTAGTCACTCACACTCACAACAATCACAAACTTGTATAACCTAGGCTAGGAAAGGACTGTATTTGTTGAGCCCCCTTGCCATGCTTTTTCAAAGCAGATAGCTTCAAGATCTTGGTAGCATCAGTTCCCCTCCATGGCACTCACTTCTCACGCATACCAAGATCTGGGTTTCCCAAGACTTGTCCCCCCACCAAACCTTGGGATTGTCTCTGCTATCTCTACTAAGAACCACGAGAATCAAGGTGGCTTCAAAGGTCCCACCTTTTGCATCAACAAATAGAGGGTTTTTGGCTACTACAGAAGGTTGCTAGTAAGGGCATCCATTTGGGTGGCTACATGTGTGGTGATTCACTCTGTTAATGGAGGCTTCCTAGCCCAAAGAGGTTATGCTCTAAGGGGTTTTGGGGGAAACATTGGTCAATGTAACACAGTGGCACCCATTGTTTGTGGCTTTTGACATAAACACTTTTCTTATATAGTGGTTTAGAAGGACTTGACTTTAGCCCGTTACCACTTGGGTTATACCCCTTCTCACACCGGGAAGGCAGGCCCTCTAAAGATAGTAACAAGTTCTCATGCACCCAAGATGCATTTGATAGGAAAGGGGAGAAGATACTTTTACTATTAAATTTGGGTTACAAACATGGACAACAAGCAATCAAGAAAGATAAAACCAACACAGAGCAAACAATGATTCTTTTTAAGCACCAAGCCCAAATGTTCCTAAATTAGAGATAAAAGTGATATGTCTTGGATCGATCAGAGCTGCAACAGATATGTTAGTAATTTCACAACCTCCTTTTCTTGGACAATCGATAAGATGCTACACAAAGAGACGATTAATAACCAAGAAAACCCAAATGTAAATGATAAAACTAAAAGCAACATACAGTTATTAGAGGTGACTGACTGTTGCTCAAAAGTGATCTATATTTTGCTAGGTGCAAATTGTTATTGCTCAAAAGTGATGCCGAAAATCTTGATGCGAACTGTTAATGCTCAAAAGTGACCTATTTCTGCTAGATGCATAAAATTTCTTGCAAAAATTAGATGTTAGCAAAAAACCTCAAATTGCTGGAAGTGACCCAGATAGCTAAAAGCAATCAGTTTCAGGTTAAAAGCAATGTGAATTTGACCACAGGTGACCACTGTTGGTTTAAAAGCAATTTGGAAAAATGCTAGAAGTGACATATTATACCTTAAAAGTAATGTAAAAGTTTTGAAGGTGACTGAGTTTTTCGTAAAAGTGACCGCAAATTGCTATAAGCACTTTGAAAATCTGAACTTCACAAAAAAACAACTTCAAACAGCAAAGTTAATCAAGCACATGAGTCCCACCGGGTGTGCCAAAATGTGATAGGTAAAAATTATGTTAATAAGATCAAGCATTACAAATGAAAATCTAATCCTACCACCATCAAATAATCAAATCCAAGTGAAATCAAAAGCATCCAATTCAAGAACAAGATCACCTAGATTGTAAGATTCTTTTTTTGTGATGTGGATTTCTTATTCAACAATGAACAATTATGAAGATCAAAGATACCATAATGGATGGATGATAATGATAATAGGCTAGATAAGTGCTAAAATGATCAATATGTTCAAGATGATAATGTAGATGCTATATGAAAATGTTGGATAGATGTAGTATGGAATGAGAGGGTGTTTATATAGACCTCAACCGAAATCAATCAATGGTAGAGATTTGGTGGCTATGTGAATGGCTGAGATGAAATGATAGTCATAGGTGAATGTGTAAATGACAAGTGGATGGAAGATAAGGCTCATGTGTGATTGTGTACATAAAAAAGTACTACATGTGAAAAATATTAAATAAAAGATGTGCTACCACACATGTTTTTAAATAAAAGAGGCACACATGTCGGCTCATGAAGATAAATGATAAGAGAAGTTAATTAAATAAATAAACTTTATTTAATTAATTAGAAAGTGGGATTATGAAGGGAATTTTAATTAAATAAATAAGATTTATCTAATTAAAATAGATAGAATGAAAATTATTAAATAATTAAAGATTTTTTAATTATAGATTAGAGAAATAGATAATGAATTAATTAAATAAATATAAATTTATTTAATTAATAGAAGAAATAGATAATTTTGATAGATAGAGAAATTGCTCAAGTGTGTTAGACAACTGCAGATGATAGATAATGCAATATTTGATACTAACGATAACTAGGTTAATTTTGGGTGACTATAGGGTTTGTAGGCAAAATCTTGTTTCAGATTTTTATACTAACCTTAGAAACTCATTCAAATTTGCATTTGGCTGCAGTGTTACATTTTAGTGTAAATTTGCATCTTTACATAGAAAATTTCAACAAAAACTAGCATTTTCATTGATTTTTCATTAGGTTTGCACTTACATTTTGCATGGTAGGGTTTGAAAATTATTTTCAGATCTGAGAGGATTTAATTTTCGTCATACATCAGCTAGCAAAACATTTATATAGCACTTTACACCAAGATCTCAAACCTAGGGCTTGAAAAACCTTGATTTTCACTAAATTTTGGCCTTATCAACTCTCAAAATTTGCACCATAGGCATGTTGTGAAGAGTATTTTTTCACTAATTAGATTTAATTAGGGTGACTCTCTACTTCCCCTCCTAAAAATCTTCACAACACCTTTTTATTAGGCTCTTGTATTGAAAATTTGGCAGAAATTTGTACATTTTTGCCATATTTGCCCTAGGGTTTGACCTAGATTGTAGTCCAAGCATGTTCTGACAAATTTTATAGATTGAGGTGACCAATATTATTGTTATTATTTGTTTCACCTCCTAAAATTCTTTACAAAAACCCTTTTGCTAGGTCTTGGAATAAAAAAATCATGAAAAATTACCTATTTTTGCTATATTTTCACTAGGGTTTGATCTTAAGTGGCACTATAAGCATGCTGTGATAGATATTTTCACATTAGGTGGCTATTATTACTGATATAATTTTCATTCCATCACCATTTTCCTCACAACACCCTTTGTCATGCTCTTTTGCATTGAGAGTTGGTGAAAAAATCACATATTTTAGTGTATTTTCACTAGGTTTTAACTTGTCATCACCCTAGATTTGCATGAGTCTCATTACTCACTACCCTAAGAGAAATATTCCTTTAAGAAGAAGCATAAGACACATGGGATCTATTTCTCTTGAAGAAGTTGGTACATTGAACACCTTCTTTATAAAAGGAGAGACACAAATGTTACAAGATATTACACCTAGCACAAGTACAATGGAAGAGAAAAATTTTCATGATGTTGATGATACTATTGAGATGATAGGATATGTATCTAATGAGAAAATAGATAAACTTGACAAAAGACCTAGCTGAATTCCAAGACTATGTGCAAACTGAGAGGATAGCAAAAGAAGCTATACTAGACGGTGTTAATGCAATCCATGGTTTAGCACATATTGTACAAATGAATATCATGCCAGTGATTGAATGTGTAAAAATGATAAATAACACTTTGTCACCATCTCACACACAAGTATCGGTACCTATACCGACTACCAAAGTATCTACCTTTACATCAACGATCTTAACAACTGATGAAAATGCTTGTAGCAATGCTACCACTGGGTAGAGTATCTAATGGCGCTAATTACAAAGTTGTGGGATTTAATTATCAGAATTTAGTTTCTAAGGGGACCTCTTCTATGAATAATTTCTCTCAACCACCTCTTCATCCCACTTATTCTCAACGTCCCATTACATATAGCTATTTTCAACCACCTACCACCTACCATTATGTCTAACCAGCATTAACCTATTCACAGCCTCTGCCTATCATATCTCAAGTTCAATCACCTCCTCACTTTGGTTCCAATTCCTCATAGAAAACTTCATCTCCCAATGATGCCATCCTAAAGCACCTTTTGCAAGGCATGACTTCTTTCTAACAAAAGGTAACAAACTTGACAAATTCTTTGCAACCCAATATACCAACATATCATGCCTGTAATCCCCTTTCCTATGCAATTTTGAAAACTCCCATGCCCAAGAGGTATGAGACCCTTCTCTTTGAAAAATATGGTGGAAAAGGTGATCATAATACTCATGTGGCAGAATTCATAGCTATGTGTAGTGATTTTTATTTCGAAGGAGACTTGTTGGCAAAATGTTTCTGCAATCTCTCAAAGATACTACTTTAGAATGGTTTTGCTCTTTGCCTCCAAATTCAATACACTCCTTTTTGCAATTGATTGATCAATTTTTAAAACATTTCCAAGCAAACATTAGACATCAAGTGTCTTTGATCGATTTAGTTCATTGCAAACAAGGTCTGAAAGAGAAGTTAACTCAATTCATTAGTCAGTATCAAGCTTTGTATACACAAATTTAGTATCAGATGAAAGATGAGGATGTGCAACAGGCATTTATTATAAATCTCCAACCTAACTTCCATGATAAGATCCTCTTGATGAAATATAACCCCTTTCAACATTTATGCACTGCCCTTCATGATTACCAACTTTCATCTAGTTAGTATGAAAACCAAAACTCATCGGCTCAAGTTAGTCAATCCATGGGTGGATCATCACAAAACAACTTTAAGAGAAATAACAACAATAGGAGTTTCATCAAGATTAATGGACTAAATATGAACAACTTTTCTAATGTGTTTGCTATCACAAATCTGTAGAAGAAATCATATCAACCAAGAAAGTTTACTTTGATATATGAGTCTTATCATTCTATCATGAATCAAGCTATGAGTAATAACATTCTGAAGCTTCCCCCGATTAAGCCTATTGATCCTAGTAAAGGACAAGGACCTTACTTCGATGCTAATGCCTTTTGTCATTTTCATCGAACACAAGGACATGACACTGAATGATGTATGTGTCTTAAAAATGAAATACAAGACCTCATTGATTTGAATATCATACAGGTATCAAGTGTGAATAATAATGGAAATAAGTTAGTTGCTCTACCAAATCAAATTTTACAAATCTTCACTAATCCTTTCCCTAAGCATACTAATAAAAATATGTTGGAACAAGGTTTAGTAAAAGTAAAGGATGATGATTATTTAGACTATGATAATATCATGGGAATGGTTTAGCTAGATAAGGAAAAGTTGGATAACCCACCTCATCTATGAAGAAATAGAATTTATGTTGAGGTTCCTCCTCTGTTATCCTTATATGGATCAGGAGATAACCAAAATGCATCAAAAAGATAAGCAGAACAACCAAAATAGATGAGTGAGATGGTACATGATGATTCTTGCTATTGTGTTAGACGACATCAACAACAAAAAATTGCTAAAAATTGGAAAAAATTGAGACGACTATCAGCAGATGGAAATAATAGTGGATCTCCCGCTCATAAGAAACAAAAGTTCTCATCTACACAAGGATTTGAGAAAAAAATATCATATGATAATAAACAAGACTTACATAAGAACCACTCAAACTTTGCACTAAACATGATCGAGTACCTCTTCAAGGGGTTCACAAGTCCAAAAATCTAATACAAACATCCTACTAGATAAGTATTTCTAACCCTTTATCTCTCTCATGATGTGTTTCCCCTGTGACATGTTATCTATTGTTTAGGCCTCTCGAGATGATGCTTGATTCTCTTGTAAGGTCCAGGATACCAAGAGACCACCTCTATTGTGACCTATTTGTATCATCATTCTTCTACATTGCCTCTCTCTCTCTCTCTAATTTCATTGTTGTGTGTTGTGTCTTATAGACATAACGTTGCGGTTGGTGACTTGGGGGTACCCTCCTATGTGACTATCCCTAAGACACTTGTTTCTCCTCTCTTATTTATTGTTTCCCTTCCTCTAGTGTTTCTATCTAGTGGGCAGATGATGAAAAAAACATTTATACTGATGCAGACCTAGCATCTCTTTAGTGAGAAATAAAAAATTGGACTTAGTTCCTAATATGATGATGGGGTTGTAATATCTTATCTAACTCTTGGCTAGTAGAAGCACTTCATGTTTTCTAATTAGTGATTTTGATGATGTTTTTATCTCACTTACAAACCTTAACAATATTGCTGCCCATGCACTTTTCTTGTCTTTTAATCTTGCCTTGGTGACACTCAGTTCTAAGAATTTCATGATATAGCCCCATGGTTATCCTCGATCTATGAATTTGTAATATAAGCTCGGCTCTTTGTGTGATTAATCATATGCATCGATGTCATTATTTATCATGAATATGTACACACTAACATGTTTCTTGTAGGGATGTGTTTGTGAGAACATTTGGCGATCGTAAATTACATGTCACCTCTGGGGGCATGGGCTTTGCAAAATTTTGTGTTCCCTTGTGTGTTTTCTTCCTACCTTAACGTGCTTCATATCGATACCTGATATCAATAAGCTATCTGTTGTAGATGTTAGCAATGTGCTTGTCCTCAAGTACAGTTTAAAGACTCATGGTGATGAGTCCCTCCAGCACTCTAAGTTTGTTTTCAATCAATCAATTATCTTAATCCATCTACAGAGGTAGGGGTGAGTATCTCTCATAGAGAGTGCCCATCGTATTATTTTCAAAAGTCCTCTATGGAGGTGGGAAGTGGTTCTGTGACTAACTCAACCCTTAAGCATGCATTTGATGATTGTTGTGGCAAAGCCCAATCATCGGTGTGTGCCTGTAATGTGCATGAGATGGTGATGAAATTAGAAATAGGAACACTGCATCACTTGTCTGCCATGTTTTCTTCGTGTCTTCAAAGTGTGTGTGTTTGGCATGCTTGCTTTGTTTGGTGTGTCTATTGCCCCATATGCAGTCTAAAAACTAGCACGATGATTGCTTCCTACATTTTGGGAGGTTTAGTGTGTCTTGCGTGTGTGTTGCCCCATATATACAGTTTAAAAACCAGTGCGATGAGTGCTTCCTACATTATGGGAGGTGTGTTTACTTTCCTTATACTTGCATCTGCATTTCATAAATATGAGAAAAAGAAAAGAAAAGAAATCATTCCTGTCTTCCATGCATTAACCATCTTCTAAGCATTTACTATATTCTCTGTGTTTTGCATGACTGTAACTATCTTCTCTATGTTTTGTGTGCCTATCATTATCTTCAATGTGTCTGTCATATCTTCTTTGTGCTTCGCGTGTTTGTTGTGTTTGTTGACCATACTTTAATGCATGTATTGTCCTTGTATTTATACATACATTAAAGTGGGGGCTAAATGTAATGTTAGAAAATGTCCCCTTGGGGGCTTTTCCCTCATAAGGTTTATCTCTTGGGTGTTCTATCTGCATTTAGGACATCTTGCATCATATTTTGACATCCTAATGAAATGACCTCTAAGTTTTATGACAAATGGAACCTAGGGGGATCCATTGATCCTAACCCTAACCAAAATAGGAGGCAAAGACTTGGGTACCCGTGCCCTAGTCTTGCCCTATTTTAGGTCAGTCCCAAATCTTGGATGTCGTCTTGTGACCGTTATTTGGGTCCTATGTTGACATGGTAAGTTTGAATTATGAAATGAGGGAGTGTTTGTAATTGCATATAAAAGCATGCTTTGCTTAGTCATTTATTTGTAAACTAGATGGCTATTTTGAACTTTATGCATTCTAAAAGTGATTAAAGGCATTCATTGTGTGGCAAGAGTAGATTTGTGTTGTATATGTGTTTGTATTTGTAGATTTGAGCATCCATCTCATGGCATGAAGAGCTTCCTTCTCTAATGAGATCTTCACTACAAAGTGACATCATTTGTGTTTTTTTAAGAATTTCTCCTTTGGTTTTTGCATCTACCTCCAAGGGCAGGCACTCCATATCTAACAACAATGTTTAGAAGACTTGAGTGTCTCTCCAAGGCTTGACTGAGGAAAGCCTCTAAACACCACAACCCCCTCCCAAAGTTTCTATGATTGTAGGTTACTAGTCAAAGATATAGGAAAACTAGAGTTGTAGGAGGGCATTACAAAGTGTCAAATTTATAGATTAGTGTTGAAAATATTACCCTAGACTTGGGTGCCTGCTCTTTAGTCCTCCGGATTCCATGATGGAAAAATCTCTGATGTAGCAGGAATAGGTTACAGACTAATTTTCCAGATCTTGAAAAAAAGCATGGCACTAGAGTAGGGTACTTTCTCATTAGTCCCTGACTGTTCCACTTCGGAACCTCAAAAATAGGTGCATTGTTATTTGTCATTTTACATCTTTCTGTAGCAACATTTTTTGATATTCATTTGTTTGCTGTCGTATTTGCATAATTAGGGTTTTGATGTATAATTGAGTATAAATGAACATAATTGAAAATCAAATCATACAAATCCAAATTTCCCTACATCTCATAGTTACCTAGGGTATGATAGGACATTGCAACTCAACCCTAGGTCCTTGAATGAAAGGGTGAAAGGAGGATACACATACAAAACTACCAAAAACCAACTATCCAAATTCCACTCTTTACACATATGATGTGAAAAACCATCATGACATAATTCTACAGTAATCTTATTCTCCCCCTTTCTTTTATACATCTTACTCTCCCTTTTTTTTCAAACTAAACTCTCTCCCCCTTTGACATCAATGGCAAAGGGTGACACACCTTTTTTAAGTTTTTCCCCATAGAATATGATACTACACATAATTGTACTATTCTCAATTACTCTAAATACTCCCTCTTATGAGTGCACACCATCCTATACCAACTCTTAGTCCCCTTGACTGCAACACTCTTCAATGCCACTACCTGATCCCTAAGAGGTAGCCTTCATCATTAGTCCAAAAAAGAATTAATCTTGAATCAGACTGGACTAATGCACTTTCTTATGCGTCTAGTTCAAAGGAGGGGAAATAACCCCTAACTTCTCCTAGAGATACTCAAATGTATCCTTAGGAAGAGCCTTGGTGATTATGTCAGCAACCTAATCCTTTGTAGGCTTATAGTCAAGGTTTACTTCTTTCTCTACAAACCTCTCTCCTAGAAAGTGATACCTAATAGAAATATGCTTCAAGTTCTAGAATGCATCATTTGATTATTTGAAATGTTAATGGCACTGATATTATCACATAAAATAGGAATTGGATCACCATAATCAACTTTGACATCCTTTAAGGTATGTCTCATTTAGAACACCTATGTGCAACATGATGCTGCTACAATTTATTCTACCTCTACAATAAATAAAGATATTGATGGAGGTTGATTGTCATTGATGTTAGAAGTGTGTGGAGTTTATATACCAAGAGTTCAAAAAGTTAGGAGTTCATGTTCATAATGCTCATATTATGGTCTTCATGTTGTTCAAGGCACAATAGATGTGGACACTATGCTTCAAGATGTAGACATCCTTCCTATTCATTGATATCATGTGTCAGTTGCCTTCGTCATGATGTTGATCATTTAGGGGATCTTCATGGTATGATATAATGTAGTGTTTCATCTTAGACGAATGGATGTTGATGAGTTCATATGAGGCATGATGTTTGATGAGTTTTTGTGATGAGGCTTCATGTCAAGCATTGTTCTTAAAGACCAAAATAGTAAACCCCAATGTTATCTTAATCAGTTCTCTGTCATGCATCTAAGGTCTACATAATAATCAGTTCTCTGCTTAGATGACAAGAGGTTTAGTAAGGTGCTTGATTTTGTTTCATGTTAAGTTTGATGTGCTATGATGTTGATATCACATTAAGAAGATCACAGGTCATAAGATGTGATATGGTTACTTTTGTCTATATGTTATCCTGAAGACCTTGTTCAATGGTACATCTTGCATAAGTTAAATGAATGTAGTTGGACATATCATTAGGTGGTCAATGATGTACACAAGATATACACAAGATGTCATAAGTTAAATCAATGTGGGTGAATTGCAAGGTTCATTGAGAGTGTAGAGGTGCATGATCAATCAATACAGAGCAAAGTGTATAGACATCAAAGGTCAAGTTTTATGTCCTTATAGTTTAGTGTTCATGGAGGAGGTATCTGTTTTATCTTTCTCATGAATGTACATCAATGTATTTTTAGGTTTTTAATCCTTGCTTGTTCAAATGAAAGATTGATGGTATAGTTTGTATTGATGGCACTATGTTAGATTCTTTTTCATTATTCAGTATGGAATTCATGATAAGCCTGAAGTTTTGAGTATTGTCTCATTTTATGATCCATCTCATGTTTGAGGTGCATAGGTATGATACAAGATTGAATTAAATTATCACTTGGAGACAATGCTAATTCATGTCTAGTATTTTATTCAAAGAGCTGCAAGATGATCTGCAAGAGGAACATGCCTAATGCAATGTCATAGTTGATATTAGATGTAAAAGGACTACCTCATTTCTATTAGGGTTTAGAGACACAAACTCTAAAAATTTTAAGTTTCTTGAAGGCTCAAAACAACCGTCAATACACTATCTATTTCCTTAGTGACTTGTTAGTGTAGGTTCAAAATGATGGAAGTTACAACATAAGGGTTCTACAAGCATGGGGCAAATGGCCCCCTTGTCTAATATCACCAACATTGTTGGTCTTCATAATATACATTCGAGTAGGAAAAGGAGATCAAATACTAAAGTTTAAAGCTATGGTGAGTGCATGAAAGTTGATCAATGGCCACAATTTAAATCTTCATACCTTGATTTCTTTGCTTAACTTTGACATGTCTTTGTTGATGGTGGTTTTAGAACACAACAATAGAGGTGTGATTGCTAGTTTCACACCTCTCTTGAAAAGTATCCTACCCTAGGTAAGACTACTCCAAGGATAATACAGTTAAGTCTTAGCTTGTTTCAAATCTCTCAATTGGTATGTTCTAGCTATGCCTACAAGGGGTCTTACATGCAATCTACAGATCTTCAAGTTTGGGATAGAAAATACACATAAACCCTTTAATGGTTTTTAGCTAATAAAACAAGATAAAGTGCTATTGAAATTCCTAATCTAACAATGGTTTTCAAAGAAAATGCAAAAGGTTAGGGTTTTAGAGGAATCCAAAGTGACATTCATAATGTATGGGTTACCTTCAGTAGATAAATACTCTAAAACTTTAACTAGTTTTTTGAGTTACCAAACCAAAGTGAGTATTACAGTGCTATAGAAAATGGTGTTATCTTCAATGGAAGTCAACAGATTTTTAGATTACATTCATTTATTAAATACGCAATAAATGGCGTAACTTAACTTGTGAAATGCAATAAAACTTTAGCTCAAACGAATAGCCCAAACTAACTTTATATAGCTATCTACCATAAGCAAATATATAAAAGTATGGACTCAGAGTATTCATCAGATACTTTCAACAAACCATAAACATTATAAAAGCACAACTAACTAGCTATGGGAGAGCAAGAAGAGAACCATGAAAACCAAAATGAGCCAATACATGATACAAATTCTCAGAATTACTACAGAAACTTGCTTTGCATTACTTCAAATGGCATAAAGTCAACAATTCAGCATCAAATTCTCTCTTACAAACAGTGGAAATGGCAGCCCTTTATATACAAAAGTAGCATACCAAGTTTTCAAATGAACGGTGGAGATCAACTCGACATCGATGGTTCAGATTACATCAATAAATATAATTGCAACAGCCCACATCAATTCTTGGATTACATTTTGTCTTCTAAGAAAAAGATGAAAAACTACCTCTAGATACATTGAATCTAGTCAATTTGACTAGCCAACTCAATATATTAATAGAAAAGAACATTTAAGAAGCACAGGAAATACAAAATAGAGTCACATGCTACCTCAAATATAGTAAGTTAAAATTGTGATGGGATTACATTGTTAAAATATTCAAAATATTATCAAGGTTCTTCATCTAAATCAATTTTGTCTTTGCTAGCTAGCTTGTTGTGGTAAGTCAGCCAGGCATCCAGTGCAAGATTTCTGATGGGTCTGGATCCTTCAAATGATTGATTTGATAGTTGAACATCTCTAATTCCTAACTGAACCTACTATATATTTTCTCAATTTTTGCACTTTCCTTTTGAAACACCTTGAATTCAGCCCTGAGGTCACTTACCTTATCCAACCTATCCTCCATACCGAGCTTGGCATCTTCAAAAATTACCTTATGTAATTTGTCTTTACATTTTTTGATATCATATGGAGCGTAGTCATCATAGAATGTCTCCAAGCAATCCTTCAAAGAATCATTAATATCATATATAATGGATCTCAACTCTTCATCAACTAGCTCATATGCCTCTTTTATATTTTCAAAAGTTTCTTTTCTCAAAAATAGCTATTGGTACCATTTAATGGCCTTAAGCAACTAGTTTCCAGTTAGAATATTCTCTACAACCAAAGTCTCAGTGGGCAAATCCCTAATGCTCTTTATTTAAGGATACACATGTGACTAATATTCATCAAAGGAGTCGCATTCCTCATGTAGATCTTTCCATTTCTTATGCAATTCTACTAGTTTCTTGTGCGCTTGAGTAGAGGCATTGATAGCTTCACATCCCATCTCAAAAACTCTAGATAACCATTTCTGTACACCTTGGGATTTAGATATTACCTCACTCAGTCTGGCCATTTCATTAGTACATAGGAAAGTAGGCATTGTCCTTATATCTCCCCCTACATCCACCGGCTTAACCAAAAACTAAAGACAGGTGCAGAGCTCTTCATTTTGTTGCTTTAAATCCTTCTTAGACATTTCATCCTTGTCTAATTGCTCCAAAATTGATGTGACTGACTCTTTAAAATCATCCACTCTCTGAGCATGAGTGGTGAGTCACAAATCAACTGTTAATATCAGATAATCTTCCGCCCTAACTTGTTCTTTTGGTACATTAGTCGGTGGAACTGCTATTTCAGCAATTCTTGATCCTGATTCATCTTTATAGATTCTAGATTGTATTTACGGCCTTCCTTTGTTTCTTGGGCCTTTGAGATTGTGACAAAATTGTACTTAAATCAAGTTCCATTATTTCCACTTGTGGTTCAGGATATGCCATTTTATTTTGCAGCCATTCAGGTGTAGAAGATTTATCCAATCTAGTGGCTCCATTATTATCAATTACAACCAACTCTTCAAGTGGCATCAGTTCTTGCTCTAGTTCTTCATCTTTCTTTGTAATCATTTCCTCTCCCTTTCCTTCTTCTTGAGCTGATTTGGAAACTTCCTCCATTTGACCTTTCTCTGGAGGACTATCTGATACATCAATGACTTCAACATTGGCCAATGGTTCATTGGAGCCTTCATTGCTTACTTCTGTCAAAACCTCTTTCCCTTCCTCTAATGTTGCTTTAGGATCATGTAAACCCAACTCTACACATACCTTGTCAATCCTAGGTAGTTGTGGTATGGCCAAAGAGTCTGCACATATATGCGAAATACGAACAATAGAAGATATGGCTAGTGGAGGCACATTGACCTACATTAGGTTAGCTAACACTGCCAATAAGGAAGAAGAGATGACAAGAGGTGAAGGAAAAGGTAGTGGGGGTAGAGGAAGAGGAGGTGAAAGGAAAGTTGGGATAGGAAGTAATGTTATGGAGATGGATAATTGAGTGGAAGAAGTAGAATGTGTAGGTGTAGTAGTAGTAGAGGGGCATGAAGTGGTGATAGTGAAGGAAATAGGGCTACTAGGGACTTTGGAAGAAATTACCAATGAGCAAGAAGTGGCAGAGGTGAGAGAGGTGGTAGCAATGGCAGCTGAGGTCATAGGTGAAGTGGTAGGAGCAGAAGTTGTAGTAGGAGCTACAGGAGTTGTGGTAGTCATGCTCATACTTTGGGTAGCAGGGGACAGGGAAGTTGGAGGACTAGAATCTTTCTTGGTTGTAGCATCCTCCTTACTTACCTCTTTTACCTTTGCTTTCTTGACCTTAGAGCCTTCTCTAGGGCCACTTGGCATGTCTCTTTTCTTAGATGCCCTTGTCCTGGTAGAGGGAGGTTGGTCTTTCTTTGGAGGAGGCCGTACAGATGGTTTCTTAATCTTCTTTGCCTTCTCTATCAAAGAGGTATGTTCTTCACTATCTGATTTCTGCCTCTCAACTAGCTCTGCTTCATCTATGACATTGATTCATTCATCTTCCTCTCCTCTGGAGTCCTTATCTAATTCCAATGCTGTATAAGTGAGTTGTATCCCCTATTCTTCTAAAACTGCCACCTGACCCCTTACCCAGGCCTTGCTTAATCTGATGGGTTCTTTCATGATAGTATATAAGGAGCTTTCTTCTACATTTGCCCAATTTGGTAATTGAATAGGCTAATGGTATTGAGCCTCCCAAGGTCCTCTGACCATAACATTTTCATCATCTTGTAATTGATCTGACAATGCCATAATGTGGAACTTCTTGATAAAATCTAGAGGCAACCTTGAATGTGCCTTCTTCATAATTTCATTGTCATCTAGACAATTGGCCAAAAAATCTTCAATGTGTATCTTGTGGAAGAACTTCTTACTTATGAACCTTTCCATCACCCTATTTGGATCAAAATGATCCCCTATAGTGTAATAGTGTAAGTTGAGGAGTTGAAGCTCCTTATCAGAATGCTCTACCAATGAGAAAGAAGGGCATGCATGGTTCCCCTTGCCAAACCTGATAGGAAATTGAACGTTGGTTCTGTGCAAGTGTTTGAGCTTCTCAACATAGGGTATTAATTGTCTAGACAATTCTAAAAGCACTATCTTATCATTAGGATATCTGGGAAGTCTATATGTCATCCTGGTGAAGCCTTTTATTCTTAGATATATGAATTTCTCAAACTGGACATACCACCTGCCATAGTTATTTCATTCATTACCTCAGTGGAAATCCTCAAGGCTGTGTTACCTTGCAGCAATCTGGCTATATACATTGTGAAAGCATCATTTACACTTTTGAAATGTATCAAAGATTGAGATGAGGTCAACTGTGGGTAACATTCATATACTTTCACTTGGGTTTGCTTATCATTTCTAACCTCTCCAATCTTGGACAACCCACCATAGTGATTTCTTCTTGCCAATGCATAGACAATATAGCATGTCCATTTGAAATACCTCTTCTCCTTGAAGTTGCTAAAGGTCTCATGAATGTTATCACTAAGGATTTGGGCCCAATGGAACTTAGTCCCTTTTAATATCTCAATGATGATAACAAACATCCACCCCTCAAAGATGGAAGCTGTAGGTAATCCATAGATTTTGCTCAAAAAGGTTATCAAATCCCCAATTTCATCATGGAAATCACTTCTATATAGAACTTAGCAGAATTTGTTGAGGGAAGACCTTCTATTTTTAGCCCAATTGTCATTCATATGTTTTCTACATCCTTGTTATAAGTCCCCTTTGATCCTTGTTTGTCTGGCATAGTCATGAATTTGTGCCATGGAATATCAAAGGTTTCAACTAAAGAAGGTGGACTTAAATTGGCCAGGATATGCTCGTTGGTTGTTTGAATTGTCCTTGTTATGACATCATATCTGTCTACATAGGTTTGCATCAATTTTGCACATTGTACTAAGGTGGGGAAGGCAATAGCTTGTGATATACCACTGTCTCTAAGTATTTTGGCCATGGGAGTTGGGTTTGGACCGAATATTCTCAATTTGAAGTCATCTAGGTCTATGTGACCTAGGTCTTTATCTCCTACATCACTCCACCTGGAGTGAATTTTGGTCTCTGGAGGGATTCCTTTGAACTCATACTTCATGGCTTGAGCTCAGGCAGTCATTTAATCTGTAGGACCAAACCATATAAGTTTGATAAGAATTCTTTCACATTCCTAAGTTTGAGATGATCCTTAATGAATCTGCTAACACTACTATTATACCCCTTTTAAAAGATCTGAGATCTAATAGGCATCACCATTACACTTATAGAATTTCATCATTAATACATGCAAAAGACATTTAATGTTGCAAGAAATCTTATTGAAAGTATGAAAATCATCATTATCTATGCATCACAACATTAAATTTATCGCTCCTCACACTTTCCCTTTTAAAATTCTTTAAAACATAGTCATTTTGCATGGTTTAAGCTATTTTTAGGTCAATTGACTTCTAGGTTAAAAAGTGCTAAAATTGAGGTCTACCAACCTTAGCGGGAAAAACAGGCTGGTCCAAATCAATGTCTTATTACTACTCATTCTCTTTTAACTTTTGCACGAATTTTGGTTGTGACCGACTTGCGCGACTTGTGAAGGTCACCAACTTTTCACTGGTGGTTCAGTTAGTTGGGTGTGTTTTAGTGCAAGTCTTCTTTGAGACCATTTGTATTACATTTGCGTGAGATTTGGCTTTGTCCGAGTTGCACGGGTTTTGGTTGTGACCAACTAAGTTGATGAAGGAGTGTTTAAGCATAGGGTCAGATGGAGTTACTTTGAGTACAAAACCATTGTCTTATTTTCAGTGGGACTTTGGAATGCCACTGATTTTGTAGGGATATTCAAGGTGTTTGACCAAGTCAGAGACGGGTTCATTTGGCACAAGGTCAGCGCAAGAGATTTTTAGTGCAAAATTGCCTTTTAAGGCTTGTGGAGTTTTGAGGTCCTATCAATCTAATCGGTGAAACACAACACAGCTATGTAGGTCAGAGGTTGGGGTTTTATCGCTAAGTGGACTTCAATGTGGTGTGGGTTTCATGAGTCACTGATCGACTGAAGAGTTGGCCTGTTTATAGGTCAGTCAGACTCCAGTTAGGCACAAAAATTGAATGTCCTTCTGACTTTAATTTTGGCAATGTTTATTTAATTTATCATTTCCTTTGCTTATGATAATCCGTTTGTGTTTTCAAAAGGGAATTTTAACTAGGTTTTAATGGAAAATAGATAGTTCTTACACAAACCCTAGCTGGAAACCCTAAAGGCATTTGCTTAGAAAGGAAACATTCAATCAAACCCTAACTCTATACAGTGAAAAATCAAAAGACAAGGTTTGAAACCCTATCTATTAATGTGGAAAGCATGCCCGGATTGTTTAGCTAGGAAGTGGTCATAGTTTCAAATTTAGGCGAATGGCAGTGAGAGCGTGCAATTGTGCAGCAAAGATTGCAAAGGGGGGTTCCAGAATCTTGATCAAATGTAATGACAATGAAAAAGAAGAAGGTCATCCCCTTTTATTCTCCTAGCCAAATTGCCATTAATGCTCGATGTACATTAGATAGATTAGGGTTTTAGCACAGATTGTCATGTGTTTAGACTTTAGCGGGGAATTTGGATACAATGGACCTAGTTGGTGGAGGCTCCTTTTAGTGCTATAGCCACATGCTCAGCTTCATGCAATTTGCAAGATTTTATAGTCTTTTAGACTTGTGTGTATTTGAGCCTCATCTAACTTAGTCGGTGATCGAATGATATAGTACAAGTCAGAGACAATTGATTTTAGTGCAAAGTCTATCAGGAGGGAAACTAATGCTGAAGTCAGTGATAAAGGATTTTAGCACAAAGTCAGTTGGAAGGCAAATCAGCGCAATGGTCAGTTGGAAGGAAAATCAACACAAAAGGGTAATCTAAGGCCATCGAAGGGGATATGAAAATCCAACCTAGCATATTTCTTGAAGTGATTCTCAACATCATCATCAAATCATGGTCAAAATGCACTCTGGCCACTTAACCACTTAAGAGATGAAAAGTTCTATTGACATCCTAGGCTAAATTTGAAAGAGGGGGTCCCTATGATTGGAATGGGGTGTGTGTGCGAGGCAGAACAAATGGTGACTCTATTGGGAAATTCTCCTGAGCATTTCGATGATAAACGTTCAGTTCAAACCTAGAATCTTTGTGTTCCCCACATATTAAATAAAAAGCAAGATACCCTATCAAAAAATCCAAGATCACCAACTAGTACAACCATCCACATCTTGAAAACTTGAGTGTGTACAATTGCATTTATTCCCATCCTTCGGCAACTAAGTTCATCCAAGATCTCCTATGACAAGTTAGGAGGCTGAGACAATTCTACCACCAAGAAATGCTCAAATTTTGAGATGTGATGAGCCTTGAGAAGAACAAATGATAGATAATATTTTTTGGCACAAAGGTATTTGATGGTAATTATTTCTAGACATCACCTTTTTTGAGGATTTTCAATTGGTAGTCTCTTTTATTTGCACTGTAACACGTCTAGTGTTGAAAAATACCTTTTATTTTTATCCAGTATAGGCTGGCAACACTTATGGTCACCTTTCTTTTCTCTTGATTGATAGTGCATGTGGTAGAAGAAGGATTCAACCTTTTCACTTGACACAAGATTACTCAGACTTGCCAAGCTACATTAGGATCATTTAAAATGTGAGAGATATATGGTTAGAAAATACTTCAGGTGCACCAACTAATGACTCATTTTCTATGAACAAGCATCATACCTCTTAGCCTAACAGCGGAAACCATGACAGGATATAGGCCAAACCTTGGCTTCTCAAAGAAAACTCAAGATTATCCATCCATCAAAGAAGCACTTATAGGTCCACACAACTGCCACCACTTTCTAAAACAAAGACCCCGCACAAAAGCAAGTGTAACAAGAAAAATAAAAACTGAAAGAACAACTAACCTAGGAAAAGAACCTAACAACTATGGAAAGCAAAGGCAAGAAAGCAAAACTAAACCTAAGGCAACCTAAACTAACCAAAGAAAACAAACCCTTAACTATGTACACATAAGATGAGGCATGATTGCCTCTCAAGCCTGGAAGTAGTACTTTGGGAACTAGCCATTGATAGGCAATGGGAGCTCCTCACCAATAAGACTCTTGAGTTGATATGTAATCTCCAAGGATCTCATAGATCTGATAGGGACCTAACCAAAGTTTATTGAACTTACCATGTTCTCCTTTCTTTTCATGAGCTTTATCCCAGTATAGGACCAAATCAGAAATGCAGAAGGCTTTGACCTTGGCTATTGTTTTACGACTCCTTGATGTTTAGTAAGGTTTTCAATACTAGCATCATGTTTCTCTTCAAGGTGCAGTAGGTAGGCTAACCTAGAGGATAATTGATCATCAGTTTCAAGGTAGTCTTGCATGAATTATAGTACATATCCTCAAATGGATGGGAAAGATGGGGTCAATCCCATAGACTAGGTGATAAGGTGATGTGCCCAAGGCTACTTTGTGTTGGATTCTATCAACCCATAAGGTGAATTTAAGCTGCGTATTCTAGTCTCTAGGGTTTTTGTCTAATAGCTTCTTAATGACTTCAAGCAAATTTTTGTTTATTGATTTAGCTACCCCATTCCCTTATGAGTAGTAATTAGATGAGCACTTGCGAGTGATCCCATAATCAAAAGCCCAATTAGAAAAATGTAATGATGAAAAGGGAGGGCCATTATCAAAAACTAAAGCAAATGGACAACCGAATCTAGTGATAATATGCTTTTCAACAAATTCAATAACTACCTCTATGGTGCACTGTTTACAAGCTATCACTTTAGACCAATGGGTGTAGTAATATGTAGCAGTTAGAATATGCCTATGGCTTGTAGAGGAAGGTGGATTGATCATACCGATAAAGTTGAGGCCCCATTGAGAAAATGGTCATACCTCCACTACTGGTTGCAAGGGCATGGTAGCGTGTCGCTCTCTGTGTGCAGCAGTCTGGAATATGTGACAAGTTCTTACATGTGAATATGCGTCTTTGAACAAAGTTGGCCAATAATAACTGGCACAAAGAATCTGATTAGTTGTTGAGTGAGCTGATTCGTGACCTGTCCTGAATTTCTCATGCAAACTGGTTAATAGTTGATTAACTTCTATCTTATCTAAACACCTTAGATAGATGCCTTCATGATTCTTCTTCTAAACGATTGACCCTTTTATCATGTAACTATTGCTTTTTAGTCTTAGTGCTCTCCTTTGAACTAAATTTAGCTGGGGTGGGCAAAGTTGATTAAAAAGATAAAATATGATATTGTCATACCATTCATCTTTTGAAACGTCCTCTAATAGGTACTATTGGGAAAACTAAACCTAGTCCCACTTCAGCCGTTGTTCTAGTGAGGGCCTAACCTCTTACCAATTTCATAGGTTGAATATCTATGTCAAACTCTTGTAGTATGGTGACCCATTTCCCTCTTCTTTCTCCTAATTCACTTTGCATTAGTAATGCTTTAACTGTTGCATCTAGGACTATGGCAATCACTTGACTTCTTAAGATGCAATGATGGAACTTCTTAACTGCCTTTATCAGAGCATATGCTTATTTTTCCACATTTGGATACCTTAGTTCTATGTCTTTCAATGGAGTGCTGATAAAAGTGATAGGCCTTACATCATCAACTGATCTCTTCTATGTCAAGAATGTAGCACATGTATGCTTGGAAGCAAACAAGTAAATCTGAAATGGCAAAGTGTAATCGGGACTTACCAAAATGGGTGCATTGGCTATAGCTTGTTTAATTTCTATGTAGGCATCCCTGGCTTCTAGAGTCCAACCATTTTAGGATCCTTATTTAGTATAGCATTAAGAGGTCAAACAATCTCAGCAAAGCCTGTGATGAATTTACGCACAAAGTTGATCTTAACAAAATATGACTTAAGCTCTTTCTTGCTAGCTGGGGGAGGGATTTTGAGTATTGTATGGATTTGGTCTAGGTCGATAGATATTCCTTGCTTAGATATCACATGTCTCAGTAACTTCCCCTTGGTTACTCCAAAGATACACTTCTTGGGATTGAGTGATATACCATAATCTTTGCATCGCTGTATAACCTTTCTCAAATCCGCTACATAGTCTTCTCACCTTTTTGAGAACACTGTGAGATCATCCATATAGATGATAATATATTTTCCTACCAATCCTTTGAAAGTGACATCCATTGCACACTAAAAGGTTGCACCAGTGTTTATTAAACCAAATGGCATGCGACGATAGGCATAGATGCCCCACTTGCAGGTGAAAGATGTCTTCAGTTTGTCTTCATATTCCACCATCACCTGGTTATAACCAGAATATCCATCCAAGAAACACATCATCTAAGACCCATTAATGATCTTTAATACTTTGTCTAAAGAAGGTAGCAGGTAATTATCCTTTTCAGATGCTCTGTTTAGGTTACAGAAGTCAACACAAAGCCTGATCTCACCGTTTTTCTTCCAAACTAGAACTAAATTTGTTACCCATGCCGAATGTCTGATTGGAAGTATTATCCTTCTTGATAACAACTTCTAAACTTCTTTAAAAATTAGTGGTTCTAGTAAGGCATTCACTGGCCACTGTCTCTTCCCAAATGGCTTTGCTCCTGACTTCAACAGGATGGTGTGCATGATGATCGAGGTGTCGTATGTCTTTAGATCTTCATAGTTCCATGCTATAACCTCATGGTAATCTCTTAGGGCATGTACGATTCCTATCTTTTCTTCTTTAGTACTAGCTTTTCCAATGAACACATTCTTGACATTTTCTTCTATCCCTAAGTTAAATGGGTCACACTTTCCCCTAGAGATTCTCCTTCTCTCCTTTGGGTTCCTAAATTGTCTGCATCAAACAATCTTTCTAATTCTACCATTCCCCGTGGAATCATATTGTTTTCAAGTTTAATACTCCTTCTAAGTCCATTTCAGCAAGCTCCATTTCTTCTTCGTCTATTAGCTAAGCAGTGAAAACATTAGATGAACTAAGGAAGTTAATTATGTGCTGATCATCTTCAAAAACTTGAAAATTTGTTACATTATTAGGTACAGACAGAGTAGCAACAAATTCAATAGAAAATTTCTTTAATCCTGTCATGGGCATTGGCTCTAATGTACTTGATGTCTGAGCTAGAGAGGTTAAAACATGATTCTGTCTCCTTGAGATCAATTGGATGTTAAAACTGTCAAAGCACTCTATCAAATCCCATACTCTATTCCTATATCGATTCAGCCTCTTATCATTACATGAACATTTCTTTCTTACTTGTTTCACCACTAATTCAGAATCACCAAACACCTAGATAATTGTAACATTCTTCTATAGCACTAGTAGCAACCCTTGCACCAATGCTTCATACTTAGTTACATTGCTTGTGCATGGAAATTGAAGTCTCTGCGACACCAAATATGAGCTTTGATGAAGGGGTAAATCACAAAACACACAACAACAAAAATTGAACACAAAAAATAGAACTTTTTTTATTGATCTGGGCAACTCATTCCACTACAGAAGCTCAATTACAATCAGAGGAATCAATCCTCCATAGGCTACAACACATTAGAGCTTCCTATCCCAAGAGTCTGGAATCATCTACCTTCTGTAACCCAAAATCAGCTAGGGTTTATGTTTTCCTACCTATTCTTGACTCTACACTCCCCACCTTAACTCTACTACTGCCCAGGGTTCCCAAAATGGTTATTAATAGCCTTTTTGGTGGCCAACAACCCAATTTTGAAATTTGCATCTCGCTCCAAAAATAGGTGAACTTATGGGAGCCATAACTTTTGATCTAACACTCTAATTGACAAACTGTTTTATGCGTTGAAAAGCTCATGGAGTTCTCTACATGCTAAGAACCCGCTCTACTAGTTCCAGCTATTTTTGAGCCTGTATAGGGTCATTTAGTGCCTCAAACCTAAATTTAAATAATTTTCAAGCATTTTTCAGGAAACAAAAAGTTTAATAGCTTTCAACTCGTAAATGATCTTCGCGTGATTCCCTCGCCAAAGGTCTTATATTTCTATTATGTAACTTCTTGTAAATTTTGACTTCAATCCATGCCCAAATGCAAACTTTCTAAAAATAGCAGGTTACTATTTTTAGTAGTTTGGAAAAACTGAAAGTTCTACATCATTATTCCGACAATTAAGGAACCAGAACCACAAATTTTGAAAAGAAATTGAAAGAAAAACAACAATTTTAAAACACATTTTTTTTGGGTGATGCAAGATTGGCCTTGCACCACTGGATGCTCCTACATCAGACACCCAGGGTAATTTGAGAAGTGACCCTATCACGTCTCAGGTGTTTATGTGAGGAAAACCTAAACAGTCAACCTCTGCCTTAGATAACGAAGAAGAATCTTCAACAGGTCTTCCTTTTCATTTCACCAGATATTCTTCATATTGCCTATTCTGAGTACTTCCCACACAGCTATCCAAGATCTCTTATATCTCTTCCGTTGAAGTAGATGCTAGAATACTCCATTGTTCTTCTGTTGTTCCATCCTTTGTGCCACCCTCATGATATTCTATTAAATTAGTGATGTTGAACACAGGGGAAATATTAATCCCACTTAGCAACTCTACAACATATGCATTTCCTAAATCATGCTTCTTCAGGATTTTGTAAGGTCCAAATTTCTTCGTTTTCAACTTATTGTATGTTCCAATTGGGAACCTTTATTTTCTCAAGTGAACCATGACTTCATCTCCTACCCAGAATTCCTTATACCTCCTCTTCTGATCTACCTTAGCCTTGTACTAAATATTTATCTTATTAATGTGCTTTCTCACCTCTTCATGCAAATTCTTCAAATGTTCTACAAAGTCTTCAGCTTCAGCACTTATCTTTTCTCCTTTCTCCAGCTTCCTTAACTCAGAAGCATTTCTTGGGCTATTGCCATATACAATCTAGAATGGTGATTTACTAGTACTCCTATTGACAGAATTGTTGTAAGAAAATTTTACCTGTGGTAAAATCAAAATCCCATCCCTTGGGCTTATCTCCTACTAAGCATCATAGCAGGTTACCCAAACTCCTATTCACCACTGTCGTCTATCCATCAGTCTGTGGATGGTGTCCAGAATTGAACTTCAAATCTGTCTTCAACTTCTTCCATAATGTCCTCCAGAAAAAAAACCAACAAACTTCGTATCTCAATCTGAAACTATGCTCTTTAATAGACCAAGTAATCTCACCACCTCCCTGAAAAATAATTCAGCAATATGAACATCATCATTAGTCTTCCTGTAAGGAATAAAATGTGCCATCTTCACGAATCTATCCACCACCAAAAAAATGGAATCATGTCCTCTTTATGTCCTTGGTAAACTAAGAACAAAATCCATACTAATATCATCCCATGGCTTCTCTAGTACAGGTAATGGCTGATATAGACCTATGTTCTGACTTGCTCCTTTTGCCATCTGACATACTCTACAACTCTACACAAATTTCCTCACATCCTCCTACAATTGTGGCCAATAATAATTTTCACCAACAATAGCAATGGTCTTATCTCGACCAAAGTGTCTGGCCGATCCTCCACTATGCTTCTCCTTAATCAAGTTCTCTCTCAAGGAACTCCTTAGAATACACAACTGGCTTCCTCTAAATAACATGCCATCTTGGATTATGAAATCCAACCATTTTATCCTGTCCAAAGTAATAGGTTCCAAACAAGCTTTCCAGGCCTCTACAAAATCTAGATATTCAGGATACAAACTTTTGAGCTCATCGAACCCAACAACCTCTATCTTCATTTCTATCAATAAATTTTGCCTTCTGCTCAAGGCATCTGCAACTCTGTTGGACTTCCCACTCCTGTGGTTCAAAACAAAAGTATAGCTCTACAAAAACTCAACCCATTTTAAGTGCCTTTGGTTCAACTTCCCTTGACTATTAAGATATTGCAAAGCCTGATGATTAGTATATAAAACAAACTCTTTTGGCAACAAATAATGTCTCCATTTCTTCAAAGCCCTATTGCATAAAATTCTTGATCATAAACGGAATACTTTTTCTTGGTATCATTAAGCTTCTCACTAAAATAGGCAATGGGCTTACCTTCTTGGCTCAAAATAGCTCCTATGCCACTACCACTAGTATCACAATCTACCTGAAATACCTTATTAAAATCTAGAAGTGCCAAAATAGGTTGATCTATGACTTTCTGCTTCAATGTATCAAAGCTCTTGTCTACTCCTTTAGTCCATCTAAACTCTTTTCTATCCCCTCTCATTGTCTCAGTTAGGGGTGCACAAATGCTACTAAAATTCTTGATAAACTTTCTATAAAAACTTGCCAAACCATGAAAAGATCTTACCTCTATTGTACTCCTTGGCGTAGGCCATTCAATGATAGCCCTTACATTTTCTGGGTCCATCCTAAGACCTTCCTCTGAGATAACAAATCCTAGATATACCAACTCCTTCTTTGAAAAACTACATTTCTTTAGATTAATAAGCAACTTCTCCTCCCTCAACTTCTCTAGAACTCTTCTAATATGCATGAAATGCTCATGCCAAGTCTTACTAAAAATCAAAATATCATCCAAGTAAACAATAACAAAACTTCCCAAAAATTCTTTCAGTACCTCATTCATGAGCGACATGAATGTTCTAAGTGCATTGGTTAGCCCAAATAGCATGACTAACCACTTATACAAACCTTCCTTTGTCTTGAAGGTTGTCTTCCATTCATCTCCTTCTCTGATATAGATCTAGTGATACCCACTCTTCAGGTCAATTTTTGTGAAGTACTTGGCTCCACTCAAACAATCCATGATGTCATCCATTCTTGGCAATGGAAATCTATACTTGATCGTTATCTTATTGATGGCTCAAGAATCTGTACACATCCTCCATTCTTCATCCTTCTTTGGTGCTAGTACTGCAGGTACTGCACATGGACTTAGGCTCTCCCTTATTAGTCCCTTCCTCAACAACTCTTGAACTTGTCTATTCAGCTCTTCATTCTATGGGCTGCCTTGTTTGGCAAACTGGCTCTTGGTATCAAATCCATTTGATGACTTATCTTCCTTACTGGTGGTAAACCTTCTGGTACATTATCAGAGACAATATCTTGAAATTCTTCCAA
This sequence comes from Cunninghamia lanceolata, assembly GCA_027924645.1. Lineage (NCBI taxonomy): Eukaryota > Viridiplantae > Streptophyta > Pinopsida > Cupressales > Cupressaceae > Cunninghamia > Cunninghamia lanceolata. The sequence continues at coordinate 15,319,352 of BSBN01000606.1, forward strand.
GATTTTTGAGACTTCTATTGGTACATCTTCACATTTCTCTTGACTAATCTTAGGAATCAATGCAAAGCAATGATGCTCATGCTTCATACCATCCAAAAATTTCCTACCATCTACTAAGAAAATTCTAGCAGTACGACATACCTTTTCTTCCACCTCCTTCAAGGGCTTCAACTTGTGACGAACTCCATCCTTTGTTAGGGAATATGTGTTTGCACGACCATCATGGACAGTGCTCCTATCATACTACCATGGCCTCCCCAACAACATATGACATCCATCCACCGGTACAATATCACACAACACCTCATCATGGTAGTCCCCAATCTTGAACTTCACTAAACACTACTCATTGACCAAATCTTGATGGTCCTTCTGCAACCATGCAATTTGATATGGACGTGGATGCTTTCTTCTTGTCAACCATCTCCTCTGAAATAAGATTATGAGTGCTTCCACTGTCAATAATAATATCACAACACTTACCTTCACATTTGCACCTTGTGCAGAATAAACTCTTCCTCTGATTGGGTTTTTTCTCCTCATTCAGCAAGGTTCTTCTAACAACTAGGATTTCTCCCCTTTCAGCATCTTCAGAATGCTCAGAATGTACATCTTCATCTACATGTGTAACTCGTGCATTGTCTTTAGGCCTTCTGTTTGCTCTTCCTTGATGTTGTAGACACTCGTATGCTTGATGCCCTTCTTCTCCACATTGGAAATAGGTTCCTTTGAAACCTTCTCTTCTAGGTCCTTGCCCAGGTCTACCTCTTCCTCTTCCTCTTTTCTCACCATTGTTCTAGTCATGAGGGCGGTAGGTGTTATTCCCTCTCTGATTTTGACTAGTGCCAGCTTCTTCACTTTTCTTTTGATCTTCATTACGGCCTCCATAAGGCCTTCCACCAGTCCTTCTGCCTTGACCTATTCCCCTTTGCTTGTTGTCAAATCTTTTATTCAGCTTCTCTTCCACCTTTAGGAAAAATTGATATACATCTTCTATGGTGGTCATTCTGACTAGGCTCAACTCCTCTTGAATACTCCGCCTCAACCCATTAATGTAATGGGATACCTTCTCCTTGTTGGGCTCTACATGACTGGTTCTAATAGTAATCTTATAAAATTCTTCTGCATACTCCTTAACAGACATGTTACCTTGCTTTAGTCCTTGCAGCTTCTTCAACAACTCCATCTCATAGTCCATAGGAATGAACTACTTCTTCAGTTTCTCCACCATCTGATCCCATCTGGTGATCTTTCCTTTTCCTCTTTTGTTCCTCTCTAACTAGACCTCCTTCCACCAAATATTTGCATGGCCATTCAATTTTGTTTTTGCAAACTTGACCCGATCTAGGTCTTCTACATATTCATACTTGAAGTATTCCTCCATGTCATTGATCCAATCAATAAGTTGTTTTAGATTCAAATCTCTAGAATATGTAGAAACTTCAATCCTGGGCCTCTTTCTAATCTTTGAAATGACCCTCAACAACCTATCTTTTGTAGGATCTCCTGCAGCTTCTTGTTCTTCCTTGGATAGCTCTTCTTCAGCTTCATCCTTGCTTTCTTCTCTTGCTCTCGAATCAAACCCTCTTCAAAGCTCCTCTTGCATGGAGGCATCTTGGTCTTCGTAGCAAACCCACAACCAAAGGTCTGGGTGCAAACTGCCTCACGGTCAGCGATCTATCTACACACTCAGGAACCCTTGCTCTGATACCACTTGATGAAGGGGTAAATCATAAAACACACAACAACAAAAATTGAAAATAGAAAATAGAACTTTCTTTATTGATTTGGGCAACTCATTACACTACAGAAGCTCAATTACAATCAGAGGAATCAATCCTCCATAGGCAACAACACATTATAGCTTCCTATCCAAAGACTCTGGAATCATCTACCTTCTATAACCCAAAATCAGCTAGGGTTTCTGTTTTCCCACCTATTCTTGACTCTACACTTCCCCCTTAACTCTACTACTGCCCAGGGTTTCCAAAATGGTTATTAATAGCCTTTTTGGCAGCCAACAACCTAATTTTGAAATTTACATCTCCCTCCAAAAATAGGTCAACTTCTGGGAGCCATAACTTTTGATCTGGGACTCCGATTGACAAATTGTTTTATGCATTGGAAAGCTCATAGAGTGCTCTATGCGCTAAGAACTAGCTCTATTAGTTCTCATCATTTTTGGGCCTGTACAGGGCTGTTTAGTGCCTCAACCCTAAATTTGAATAATTTTTAGGTATTTTTCAGGAAACAGAAACTTTAATATCTTTCAGCTCACAAATGATCTTCGCATGATTCCTTCACTAAAGGTCTTATATTTTGTTATGTAACTTCTTGTAAATTTTGACTTCAATCCATGCCCAAATGCAAACTTTCTAAAAATAGTAGGTTACTATTTTTAGTAGTTTGGAAAAACTAAAAGTTCTACATCATTATTCTGGCGATTATGGAACCAGAACCACAAATTTTGAAAAGAAATGGAAAGAACAAAAACAATTTTGAAGCACATTTTTTTTTTGGGTGATGCAAGATTGCCCTTACACCACTGGATTCTCTTGCATCAAGCTCCTGGTAGGATTGATTAATTTGACTCCTACTCAGGATCCTTGTTTGCATCTTGAGCCATCTAATCTTAAGGTCCATAGGTGAAAGTCTTTGCCACTATCATTCTATTTTATTGATTTCTTCTTGTTAGGTAGAAACTCTAGTTCTGCCTTCTTTTCAACAACTTATACCTTCTCCAGAATTATGGGCATCTTCAATTGTCTTTGCACTTGTTTCACTACCTCTTGGTGTAGTTGGTAGGTAAGTTTAGAATGTGATGTATCATGTATATGGCACCAGTTGGGCAGTAATAAATCCTCCATTTGATCCTTCTTTCCAATAGTAGTTTGATCCTATGAGAATTTGACTATAAAATTGTGGAATCCTTCAAATATCCCCAGTTCATCCTCTTCTAAAGAATCTCCTGAGTCTGATTGAATGTATGCTTCTATACTTTCTGGTTCTTTTGTAAGTGGTTTAGGGGGTCTTAAGCAAATCAGCATAAGGATTTTCTTAGACTGATTGAGGTGTGGAAGATAAACCCCCAAATCAACTTTTAAAAATAGAATCTTGTTAGGTTGATTATATTTTGTAATCATATTCTTCATCTTGGGTTCCCTTTCAATACGTATTCGGTTGGCCAATCCTTTCCATGGCAGGTACATATGGTAAAAGTCAGTTGCCATGTAACCATTCAAAGGCCTAGACTAGTCTCTACTCAAAAGCATGTGATATTGATCTAGATTGTCCACTACTTGAATATCTATGTACTTCTGCACCCTTCGATCAAAAGCTAGCTACATGTGTACCTTGTTCAACTCACCCACTACATTCACTTCAGTGTTATCTAGTTGTGTCACCTTTCTGGAAGACTTGGCTAGGTTGAGTCTAAGTGCTTTATAGATTGATAATGGCATTATGTTCATGGAAACACCCAAATCTACCAATCAATTATAAAGGTTTCTATTGAATATCATAAGGGTTAAGAGGAAAGGAGGACTTTCCCTCTTGTCTTTATATAGTGTTATTTTTTGTTCCACATCAGTCACATGTACTCTTTCTTTCCCTTTGTCAACATTATCTTTGGTGACATTTTCTTTCTATACATAATTAGTTTTGATGCTAACACCCATATCTTGGAAGAAAGATGTCCTGACCTTAGGTATTTTAAGTAACTCATACACAGAAAAACTAACCTTCATCTTTTTGAGTTCCTCAATGACATACTACCCCATCTTCACTATGTCAGACCATTGAGAACCTTCAGCAGTAGTAGTCCCTTGGTATACTGGCTGATGGTGACTTTCGGGGGTTCAGGGTTATTAGAAGCTTTTGGGTCTAGTGGAATCTGATAGCTATTTGGAGGGATGGAGGTGGTAAAAGGACCTTTAGGTTTGCTACTTCTTAGGTTGTAAGGAGTCTTATCATACTACTCATAAGCATTGACTTCTTCAGACTCTTCTTCCTCAGGTTCGTTATCATCTTGGAATGGAAAGGTATAACTATCAAGAACTAGAACAGTGTCATACCTCTAAGAACAAACAATTTCATACCCTATTGGTGGGGTTTCCTGACTTTTAGCATTTTGAATTTCCATTTGGAAGATACTGGACATGATCTAAAATTCTAGACAGTCCAGTTCAGAATGAGCATTTGTGTTGCGCAGTCTGCACCATGTAGACAAAGCAACTTCGGCTAACATTATGCTACTAGGAGGTCTAGTATCATTGTTTTGGTTTTCCAAGGGTGATGGCAACCCTCCATTGTTTGGTCTGGTACTCCAGGATCAATTTGACTGCTGTTGAAAATTCTAATTTTGGTACTGATTCTAATTTTGGAACTGAGATTGATTTTGATTCTAGGAGTACTGCTGATTCTGGAAATGTTGTTGATTCTGCCCCCTTTCCTGTAGATAAGCATTCCGATTCTTGAGGTGGGTAACCTCAACAGTAAGCTTCTTCATTTGCTCTACCAGTTTTTTGATATCATCTCTATCTTCTTTTGCTTTAGCTATTTCTAAAGACTACAAGAATGGTATTTATGCTAGAGACATTTTGGCAACTAAGTTGTTGGGGTGGATCACTAAAGCTTGCGTTGCAGCTGGGTTTGGAACTGGATTCATTAAAGGAGTATGATTGACCAAAGCCTAATTTATCATAGGTATTTGATTAGGAATGGCTATAGGCCCCATATGGTTTAGTGGACTAGAGGCTGTTTGTCCTAGATGGGTACTTATAGTGACATTAGCAGAATATGCCTGAACCAAAGTAGTAGGGATTGGGTTATCTCCCCTTGCGAACATGAAGGTAAGTTTATCTAGGGCAGCATAGTAAATAGGCAAGGCAGTGTCCTACCCTATAGCTTAATGATTTTGCAAGTGACTGAATGCTTTCTAAAATTTGTTGTTAAAGGAAATTATCAACTCTCCTTCACCTTAATGGATTTCTGCAAAAGATCGATAGAGATCAGCTGGAGTAGTAAGCATTGGAAACCTATCCAGAAATGTGTTCTTTAGGTTTAGCTATGAATTTATGGATGCTGCAGGGAGGTTGGCAAACCAATAATAAGCTTCATTCTGCAAAGAATAGGGGAACAACCTGCATATCATGTCCTCATGTTATACTTGTAACATAAACATGTTAGCCTCAAAGATTTAAATATGCCCAACTATAGTCCTATCTGGATCATTTACTCTAAACTTTGAATAGAACTTATCTGGGTTCTTTGGCATATCTATTGGATTTAAGGTACACAACTGAGAGGAGGGGTGAATCACTTGTCCAAAACTTTTCTTTTATCTAAACACTTACATTCACTTAGTAGTATAATGATAAATCAATCATGAAACTTAATGCATTTACTTCAAGAGTAGAAACACATCAATACATGAGACACCAAGATTTTAACGTGGAAAACCCTGTTAAGGGAAAAACCATGGGGTGACTAACCCAAGATTGTATTCTTTGTTAGAAGAATAGATAGAATAAAATGGCACTTGCCAATTAGGGCTCACTACCCAAGCACACTGCTCACAAGAGGCTTACTTCCTACAAGAGAGACACTATCTACAAAAGAATAAGTATCACATACTTGAACTGGTAGATAGCATCTTCACCATGCTTGAGTCAGTTCCATTTAAGCCCAAAACTTCTACTCTACCTTTCTCTCTTCTCCTCGCTACCACACACTCATCTTCCCAAGGATACTCTTGAAATGACATTGCAATCCCTTATTTACACATGACATCAACTTAGGAATGACCATCTAAGTCACCTAACAACCATAAGAACATCTGCAAGATGTATAATTCATCTGGTCGGCCAGTCACAGAAAGAACACCATCATCCAGAAGCTATTCTTCAATTGTGAGCTCCAACTGCAATGCAAACCTCCAACATGAACTGGACATGATCCAAAGACCACCAAAAGCTTTACTAAATCACCAAGAACATCCACACTTCATCTGCTTACTGAAATCCTTCTCTCCTTCATCTGGAACCTCAAGAACACAGTCTGTCATCATTGTCACAAAAGAATAGATGCTTACAGACCTTCAAATCATGAACCAATCGAGATGACACTCCACAAAGACTTCCTCAACACATCCTCAAATCTACAGAGTAGGACAATTCATTTCTAGATCTCACCAAACCTTTCTATAACACTCTGTCATCTCTGAATACCTACTAGAACTGGTTTTACTTGAGTGATCACAACTTCTTCATAGCTTCATGCCGACCTCTAAAATCTCTACTGGAACATCTCAAGACTCATCTACAAACCCTTTAATCCACATCTTCTGATCCTCATCCTGTCTTGGACTTTTTACCTTATGATATCATTGTTCTTCATTGTTCCTGATTTAGACTAATTTTCTCAATATCCTTAGCACATAGCTTATCCGATCCCTATTATTAATGTAACAGGAGTATGTTGACATCAATGACAACATCGATTAGGCCCATACTTGCAACAATCTCCCCCTTTGTCATTGATGGCAACATATGATATGAAAAACTATTTTAACCATCAAGACAATAACTTTTTCTTACTGTCACAACTCCCCCTAACAACAATCAACTATTCACATTTCTTCTCTCCCTTTATTGCTCCCCCTTTGATCAGCAACCACTTGTTTTTCACATTTCTTCTCTCCTCCTTTGACATCAATGGAAAATGGTACATACTTGCAATTGTTCACTTTCAGAATCATATCTACTACTCCCCCTGAGTAGCAGCTCCCCATCATTAGTCTAGACCACAAGATGTGACTGTGATATCCACCAGACTAATGCACCTTCGTGCACCTTAGTTTATCACCGAAGGGGTAATAACCCCTAACTTCTCCCTTAGATACTCAAAAGAGTCCTTAGGCAGAGGTTTAGTAAAGATGTCTGCAATCTAATCCTTGGAAGGCACAAGCTCCAATCTGACTTCTTTCTTGTTTACTTGCTCTCTCAAAAAGTGAAACTTGATGGATATGTGTTTGGTCTTTAAGTGTAACACTGGATTCTTAGATATGTCTATTGCTCTTAAATTATCACAGAAAATTGTGATAGGTTCCTCATACTCCATTTTGATATCTCTTAACATCTTCATCCACAACACTTGAGTTCAACTACCTGCTGCTGCTATCTATTCTGCTTCAGTTGTAGATAAAGATATTACCTCTTGTTTCTTGCTCAACCAAGAAACCAATATCTTTCCCAAAAAGAATGCTCCACCACTGATACTCTTCCAGTCATCCACATCTCCTACCTAATCTGCATCTGTATATGCATGAAGAGAGAAATCATGATCTTTGGAATACCATAGACCATACTCAACTGTCCCTTTTAGATATCTAAAAATCCTCTTGATTGCTGTGACATGAGCTTCTCTAGGATCAGCCTAGAATCTAGCAACAAGACCAATAGCTTGCATAATGTCTGGTCTAGTTTGAGTGAGATACAACAATCCTCCAATCATTGATCTGTATTTTGTCTAATCTGTCATAGGAGAGTCATCATCTTTGCTCAAATTACATCTGTTTGCCATGGGAGTATTCATTGGCTTTGAATCTTCCATCCCAAACTTCTTCAACAATTCTTTTGCATATTTGGTCTGATAAATGAAGATACCTTTCTCAAACTCACTTTTCATTTGATTTGCAAAAGTTTTACACATACTATCTCTTCCTTCAAAAATGATATGATCAACAAACACTTCAACACCTAAGATGTTTTCATGATCAATTTTGAAATATAAGTTACTGTCAGTAGTACCTTTGTTGAAACCAATCTTCAAGAGATGTTTATCTCATCTTTCATACTAGGTTCTTGGGGCTTGCTTCAGTCCATACAGTGCCTTCTCCAAATTACATACCATATCACCATTTTTAGACAATTGAAATTTATCTGGTTGCTCAATGTACACTTCTTCTTCCAAATCACCATTCAGGAAGGCAGACTTGATATCCATCTGATATACCTTGAAATCCTTGAAAGTAGCAAATGCGAGAAATAATCTAACTACTTCAATTCCTTCCACTGGAGCAAAAGTTTCTTCAAAATCAACTCCTTCTATTTGAGAGTAGACTTTGCACACTAATCTAGCCTTATTTATGATGACTTCACCAACTTCATTCAGTTTGTTCCAGAAGACCCATTTGGTTCCAATCACATTCTTGTTTCTAGGTCTAGGAACAAGATCCCAAGTGTGATTCTTCTCAATTTGCATCAGTTCTTCCTCCATTGCCTTAGTCTAGTTTTCATCATTGTAGGCTTCATTTACTATCTTAGGTTCAATCTTACAAATTAGACAATACTCATCTGAATCTTGAGCAATTCTCCTTGTTTGTACACCTTTGCTTTTGTCACCTATGATCTGATCTTTAGAGTAGTTCAGTCTTACATACCTTGGAACTTTGGGAGTTTCTTGCACTTCTAACTCTTGATCAAGCTCATTGAAATTTATCTCTTCTTCCTGATTTATTGGACCAGCTTGAATATGTTTTTCAGAAGAGACTTGGGCACCTTGAATCAGAGCATTATTCTGATCATCTTCATCATACTCATAAAACCTTGAGGGTTTTTCAATTCCTTCATCAACCTTCACATTTGTAGTTTCTATAATCTTTCTCAATCTCTTTTTATAACACCGGTATGCTTTGCTTTGAGTAGAGTAACCCAAGAATATTCCTTCATCACTTCTAGCATCAAACTTTCCTAGCTCTTCATCCCTTTTAATGTAACATTTGCTACCAAAAACTCTAAAATACCTCACAGTGGGAGTGATACCAAACCAAAGTTCATAAGGAGTCTTATCGGTATTGCTTCTGATTTGAACTTGATTTAGAATGTAGACAGCAGTGCTAACAGCTTCTCTCCAATAGATCTGAGGAACATTTACTTCCATCATCATGGTCCTGGATGCTTCCTGGATGGTCCAGTTCTTTCTCTCAACTACTCCATTCTGTTGTGGAGTCCTAGGAGCTGACAACTGTCTCTTTATTCCATGTTTCTCACAGAAGTTTACGAACTCACCGGATGTGAATTCTCCACCTCTATTAGACCTCAAACATTTCAATTTTAATCTAGTTTCATTTTCTACCATAGCCTTGAATATTTTGAATTTCTCAAGTGCTTCTGATTTCTCCTTTAGAAAGGTTACCCACATCATCCAGGAATAGTCATCAATTAGCAACATGAAGTATCTATCACCTTGCACACTCCTGATTCTTGCTGGACCACAAAGATAATTATGAACTAAGTGTAATAATTTGGTAGAAGATAGTTCCTTACTTTTGAATGAGACTCTGCTTAACTTACCCAACTGAAATTCTTTGCACAAGCTATTAGTAGGTTTCACCAATTTAGGAAGATCTCTTAGAGCCTGAGTATTGCTTATCTTGATGATATTATCAAAATTCACATGACACATTCTCCTATGCCATAGCCAACTTTGATCAACTTGAGCAAATACACGACTTTTACCAGATGCAATCTCTATTCTAAAACTTTCAAAGATATTACATTTTCCATTCCTAAATCTGAGATCATAGCCTTTGTCCACCAATTGTCCAACACTGAGAAGATGGTGCTTTAATCCTTCAACATACAGTACATTACCGGTTTTGTTCTTTCCATCAAAAGAAATAGTTCCTCTACCTCTGATTCTGCCAGCAGAATTATCACCAAACTTTACCACTCCTCCTTCATACCTTTCCAAATCTATGAACTTATTTTTGTCACCTGTCATATGGTGTGAGCATCCACTGTCAATGACCTAATCGTCCTTTTCTTCAACTTGGGCAGCCAAAGCTCTTTCTTCAACATTTTGATTGATAGATTTAGAGGGCATTAGATCTTCTTCCTTGATGGCAATGAAGACTTGGTCACTTCTGGATTTGTCTGCTATCTATGATTCATCATTTGTTACTCCTTCATCATCTACTTCATGAGCATAGTAACAATTCTTCTGGAATCTTGGTCTATTAGTGTTTTACCTTGAAAATCTTTCTAGACACCTTGATGCAAAATGACCAATCTTATTGTAGTTAAAACATTTAAAAGACAATTTCCCTTCATACTTACCAGATCCTCTTGGTAGTCCTTTTGTAGTAAGAGCTTCAAGATGAGTAGTTTTAGCTTCTTCTTCTTCCAAGTCTTTTCATGCTTTTTCATACCATGATAGTTTCCTTGAAGAGTTTTCTCCTGGATCAAACCTTTCTTTCCCTTTTATAGAGGCACTAGCTTTGAATGCAGATTTTATCTTTGGGGGATCATCTCCAAACTCAGCCATCTCAAATGCAGCCAATTTACCAACCAATTGATCTCTTGTGATGGTTGTGTGAGCTCTGAATTCTTAAATTGCAGCAACCTTGATTTTATAAGAAGCAGGAAGGGATCTGAGAACTTTTCCAACAATCTCATCTTCACTCAAGATTCCACCAGCATTTCTAATTCCACAAACAATCTCATTTACTCTTGGCATAAAAGTAGTAATAGTTTCATCATCTCTCATCTTTAGATTTTCAAATCTCCCTTTCAAACTCTATAGCCTTGCACTTTTAACATACTTGTCTCCTTCATGCAATACTTCTAGTTTTTACCAAATTTCAAAAGTAGTTGGTAGGTCAATGACATTTGAGAGCTCTGAATCAGATAATGCACTTAGAAGAGCCTCAATGGTCTGCAGATTATTTTCAGCATCGGTGATTTCATTCTAAGTTTTTGGACCACCCTGTGGAGGTGCATACTATGTTGTAACCATGTTCCAGTATGCCATTCCCATACATTGCAAGTGACATTTCATGCGACCTTTCCAAAGATTAAAATTGGTTCCATCAAATTTCAGACTGTCCTTTTTGTAAGACGACATCCTGGATCTCCTCAAGCGGTTAAGCTCCTTTTAGAGGAACTTGGCTCTAATACCAATTGTTGGATTCAGGGCAGACAACTGAGAGGGGGGATGAATCAGTTGTCCAAAACTTTTCTTTTATCTAAACACTTACATTCACTTAGCAGTATAATGATAAATCAATCATGAAACTTAATGCATTTACTTCAAGAGTAGAAACACATCAACACATGAGACACCAAGATTTTAACGTGAAAAACCCGGTTAAGGGAAAAACCATGGGGTGACTAACCCAAGATTGTATTCTCTGTTAGAAGAATAAAAATAATAAAATGGCACTTGCCAATTAGGGCTCATTGCCTGAGCACACTACTCACATAAGGCTCACTACCTACAAGAGACACACTGTCTACAAAAGAATAAGTATCACATTCTTGAACTGATAGATAGCATCTTCACCATGCTTGAGTTAGTTCCATTTAAGCCCAAAACTTTTGCTCTACCCTTCGCTCTTCTCCTCACTACCACACACTCATCTTCCTAAGGATACTCTTGAAATGACCTTGCAATCCCTTATTTATACATGACATCAATGTAGGAATGATCATCTAAGTTGACTAACAACCATAAGAACATACGCAAGATGTATAATTCATCCGATCAGCCAGTCATAGAAACAACACCATCATCCAGAAGCTATTCTTCAATTGTGAGCTCCAACTCCAATGTGGACCTCCAACATGAATTGGACATGATCCAAAGACCACCACATGCTTTCCTGAATCACCAAGAACATCCACACTTCATCTGCTTACTAAAATCCTTCTCTCCTTCATCCGAAACCTCAAGAACACAGTCTGTCATCACGGTCACAAAAGAATAGATGCTTGCAGACCTGCAAATCATGAACCAATCAAGATGACACTCCACAAAGACTTCCTCAACACATCTTCAAATCCACAGAGCAGGACAATTCATTTCCAGATCTCACCGAACCTTTCTATAACACTCTGTGATCTTTGAATACCTACTAGAGCCAGTTTTACTTGAGCAATCACAACTTCTTCATATCTTCATGCGGACCTCTGAAATCTCTACTAGAACATCTTAAGACTCATATCTACAAACCCTTTAATCCACATTCTCTGATCCTCATCCTGTCTTGGATCTTTTACCTTATGATATCACTATTCTTCACTGTTCCTGATTTAGACTAATTTTCTCAATATCCTCAGCACATAACTTATCCGATCCTTATTATTAATGTAGCAGGAGTATGTTGACATCAATGACAACACCGGTTAGGCCCATACTTGTAACAATATCATGGTAAGCATTGAACTGGAAAGGAGACTGGTTATTTCCTACAAAGAAAGCCATAGTAGGAGGATTAAAAGGAGTTACAACTATGTTCCTCGAGGGTGACTGAGCTGTTTGGGCTCTAGGTATCCCTTAATCCCTTCTTTTTCATCTAAATTCTGTCAGGGACATCAATGCTTCTCTAGTTGAGCAGGATCTAGTATGTCTCTGTCTAGTCCCTAGACGTACTGATTTTTAAGCAGAGGGAAATAATCCTTTGCCCTCCTTCTAGCGCCAATTCTATTGATGGTGGTTTTAGCATGCAACAACACAGGTGTGATTGCTGGTTTCACACCTCTCTTGAAAAGTATCCTACCCAAGGTAAGACTACTCCAATGATAATACAACTAGGTCTTATCTTGCTTGGAATCTCTCAGTTGATATGTTCTAGCTATGCCTACAAGGGGTCTTACATGCAATCTGTAGATCTTCAATTTGGGATAGCAAATACACATAAACCCTTTAATGGTTTTCAACTAATAAAACAAGATAAAGTGCTACTAAAATTCCTAATCTAATAATGGTTTTCAAAGAAAAAGAAAAAGGTTAGGATTTTAGAGGAATCCTAATTGACATTCATAGTGTATGGGTTACCTTCAGTAGACAAATACTCTGAAGCTTTAACTAGTTTTCTGAGTTGCCAAACTGAAGTGAGTGTTATAGTGCTACAGAAAATGGTGCTATCCTTAATGGAAGTCAATAGATTTTCAGATTACATTCATTTGTTAAATACCCAATAAATGGCACAACTTGTGAAATGCAATCAAACTTTAGCTCAATTGAATAGCCCAGAATAACTTTACATAGCTATCTAGCATTAGCAAATAACTAAAAGTATGGACTCAGAGTATTCATCAGATACTTTCAGTAAACCATAAACATTTCAGAAAACCATAAACAATATAAAAGTACAAGTAACTAGCTACGGGAGAGCAAGCAACGATCCATGAAAACCAAAATGAGTGAATACAAGATACAAATTCTTAGAATTATTGTAGAAACTTGTTTTGCATTACTTCAAATGGCATAGAGTCAACAACTTGGAATCAAATTCTCTCTTACAAATAGTGGAAATGGTAGCCCTTTATACAGAAAAGTAGCATACCAAGTTTTCAAATGAACAGTGGAGATCAACTCGACACCAATGGTCCAGATTACATCAATAAATACAATTGCAACAACCCACATCAATTCTTAGATTACATTTTGTCTTCTATGAAAAAGATGAAAAATAGCCTCCAGATACATTGAATCTAGTCAATTTGACTAGCCAACTCAATATATTAATAGAAAAGAGCATTTAAGAAGCATAGAAAAGACAAAATAGAGTCACATGTTGTCCTAAATATAGCAATTTAAAATTGTGATGGAATTACATTCTTAAAATATTAAAAATATTATCAAGGTTCGTCATCTAAATCAATTTTGTCTTTGCCAGCCAACTTGTTGCAGTAAGTCAGCTAGGCGTCCAGTGTAGGATTGATTTCTGACAGGTCTGGATCCTTCAAATGATTGATCGAATAGTCAGACATCTCTAATTATTGACTGAACCTACTGTATATTTTCTCTATTTCTACACTTGCCTTTTGAAATGCCTTGAATTCGGCCTTGAGGTTGCTTACCTTATCCAACCTATCCTCCATACTAAGCTCGGCATCTTCAAAAATTAGCTTATGTAATTTGTCTTTACATTTTTTGATATCATATGGAGCCTAGTCATCATAGGATGTCTCCAGGCAATCCTTCAAAGAATCATTAATATCATATATAATGGACCTCAACTCTTCATGGGCTGGCATTTATGCCTCTTTTATATTTTCAAAAGTTTCTTTTCTCAATAGCTATTGGTACCATTCAATGGCCTTAGGTAGCTGGTTTCCAATTAGAATATTCTGTACAACCAAAGTTTGGGCAGACAAATCCTTGATGCTCTTTATTTGAGGATACATATGTGAGTAATATTCATCAAAGAAGTCACATTCATCGTGTAGATCTTTCCATTTCTTATGCAATTCTACTAGTTTCTTGTGTGCTCAAGCAGAGGCACTGATAGCTTCACATCCCATCTCAAAAACTCTAGATAACCATTTCTCTACACCTTGGGATTTAGATTTTACCTCACCCAGTTTGGCTGTTTCATTGGTAGATAGGAAAGTAGGCACTATTCTTATATCTCCCCCTACATCCACTAGCTTAACCAAAAACTGAAGACAGGTGTGGAGCTCTTCATTTTGCTACTTCAAATCCTTCTTAGACATTTCATCCTTGTCTAATTGCTCCAAAATTGATGTGACTAACTCTTTAAAATCATCCACTCTTTGAGCACGAGTGGTGGGTCCCAAATTAACTATTGATATCACATAATCTTCCACCTTGACTTGTTCTTTTGCTACATCAGTCAGTGGAACTAGTATTTCAGCAATTCTTGATACCGATTCATCATTATAGATTGTAGATTGTATTTTGACCTTTTTTTTCTTGGGGCTTTGAGCTTATGACAAAATTGTACTTAAATCAAGTTGCATTATTTCCACTTGTGGTTTAGGATATGCCATTCTACTTTGTAGCCATTCAAGTGCAGAAGATTTATCCAATCCAGTGGCTCCATTATTATCAATTATAGCCAACTCTTCAAGCGGCTTCAGTTCTTGCTCTCATTTTTCATCTTTCTCTATAATCATTTCCTCTCCCTTTCCTCCTTGAAATGATTTGGAAACTTCCTCCGTTTGACCTTTCTCTGGAGGACTATTAGATACATCAATGACTTCAACATAGGCCAAAGGTTCATTGGAGCCTTCATTGCTTACTTATGTCAAAGCCTCTTTCCATTCCTCAAATGTTACTTTAAGCTCATGTAAACCCAACTCTGCACATACCTTGTCAATCCCAGGAAGTTGTGGTATGGCCAAAGAGTCTGCAGGTATTTCTGAAATAGGAACAACAGAACATATGGCTAGTGGAGGCACATTGACCTATGTTAGGTTAGCTAATACTGCCAATAAGGAAGAAGAGATGACAAGAGGTGAAGGAAAAGGTAGTGGGGGTAGAGTAAGAGGAGGTGAAAGGATAGTTGAGATAGGAGGTAATGTTGTGGAGATGGATAATTGAGTGGAAGAAGTAGAAGGTGTAGGTGTAGTAGTAGTAGAGGGGCATGAAGTGGTGACAACGAAGGAAATAGGGCTGCTAGGGACTTTGGAAGAAATTGCCAATGAGAAGGAAATGGCAGAGGTGAGAGAGGTGGCAGCAATGTCAGCTAAGGTCATAGGTGAAGTGGATGCAGTAGTAGAAGAAGTGGTAGGAGCAGAAGTTGTAGTAGGAGCTACAAGAGTTATGGTAGTCATGCTCATACTTTGGGTACCAGGGGACAAGGAAGTTGGAGGACTAGAATCTTTCTTGGTTGCACCATCCTCCTTACTTGCCTCTTTTACCTTTTTTTTCTTAACCTTAGAGCCTTCTCCAGGGCCACTTGGCATTCCTAGATGCCCTTGTCCTAGGAGAGGGAGGTTGGTCTTTCTTTGGATGAGGCCTTACGGATGGTTTCTTAATCTTCTTTTCCTTCTCTGTCAAAGAGGTATGTTCTTCACTATCTAATTTCTGCCTCTTAGATGGTGTTGCTTCATCTATGATGTTGATTGGTTCACCTTCCTCTACTCCAGCGTCCTTATCTGATTCCAATGCTATATAAGTTAGTTGTATCCCTTGTCCTTCAAAAGCTACCACCTGACCCCTTACCTAGGCCTAGCTTAATCTGATGGGTTCTTTCATGATAGTATCCAAGGAGATTTCTTCTGCATTTGTCCAATTTGGTAATGGAATAGGATGATGGTATTGAACCTCCCAAGGTCCTCTAACCATAACATTTTCATTATCTTGTAACTGATTTAGTACTGCCATAATGTGGAACTTCTTGAAAAAATATAGAGGAAGCCTTGAATTTGCCTTCTTCATAATTTCATAGTCATATGGACAATTGGCCCAAAAATCTTCAATGTGTATCTTGTAGAACAAATTCTTACTTATGAACCTTTCCATCACCCTATTTGGATCAAAATGATCCCTTGCAGTGTAATAGTGTAAGTTGAGGAGTTGAAGCTCCTTGTTAGAATGCTCTGCCGATGCTAAAGAAGGACATGCATAGTTCTCCTTGCCAAACCTAATAGGAAATTAAATGTTGGTTCTGTGCAAGTGTTTGAGCTTCTCAGCATAGGGTATTAATTGTCTAGGCAATTCTAAAAGCATTGTTTTATCATTGGGATATCTGGGAAGTCTATATGCCATCCCGGTGAAGCCTTGTATTCTCAGATATGTGAATTTCTCAAACTAGATATACCACTTGCCATATTTAGTTATTTCTTTCATTGCCTCAGTGGAAATCCTCAAGGCTGTGTTACCTTGCAGCAATCTAGCTATATACATTATCAAAGCATCATTTACCCTTTTGAAATGTATCAAAGATTGAGACAAGGTCAACTGTGGGTAACATTCATATACTTTCACTTGGGTTTGCTCATCATTTCTAACTTCTCCAATCTTGGACAACCCAACATAGTGATTTGTTCTTGCCAATGCATAGACAATATAGGATGTCCATCTGAAATACCTCTTCTCCTTGAAGTTGCTAAAGGCCTCATGAATGTTATCACTAAGGATTTGGGCCCAATGGAACTTAGTCCCTTTTAATATCTCAGTGATGATAACAAACATCTACCCCTCAAAGGTGGAAGCTATAGGTAATCCATAGATTCTACTCAAAAAGGTTATCAAATCCCCAATTTCATCATGGAAATCACTTCTATATAGTACTTGGGGGAATTTGCTGAGGGTAGACCTTCTATTTTTAGCCCAATTGTCATTCATATGTTTTCTACATCCTTGTTATAAGTCCCCTCTAATCCTTGTTTGTCTGGGATAGTCATGACTTTCTGCAATGGAATATCAAAGGTTTTAGCTAGAGAAGGTGGACTTAAATCAGCCACGATATCCCTGTTGGTTGTTTGAATTGTCCTTGTTATGACATCATATCTGTCTATACAAGTTGCCATCAATTCTACACATTGTACTGAGGTGGGGAAAGCAGCAACTTGTGATATACCATTGTCTTTGAGTATTTTGGCCCTAGGACTTGGGTTTGGACCAAAGATTCTCAATCTGAAGTCATCTAGGTCTATGTGACCCAGGTCTATATCTCCTACATCACTTCACCCAGAGTGAATTTTAGTCTCTGGAGGGATTCCTTTGAACTTGTACTTCATGGCTTGAGCTCAGGCATGCATTTAATCTACAGGACTAGACCTTATAAGTTTGATACCTTGATAATTCTTTCACATTCCTTAGTTTGAGATGATCCTTAATGAATCTACTAACACTACTGATATACCCCTTTTAAAGGATCCAAGATCTAATAGTCATCACCATTACACTTATAGCATTTCATCATTAATACATGCAAAAGACATTTAATGTTGCAAGAAATCTTATTGAAAATATGAAAATCATCATTATCTATGCATCACAACATTAACTTTATCGCTCATGACCATTTCCCTTTGAAAATTCTTTAAAAAACAGTCATTTTGCATCATTTGCAATATTTTTTGGGTCAACCGACTTGTAGGCAGAAAAGTGCTAAAATTGAGGTCTACCGACATTAGTAGGAAAAACAGGCTAGTCCAACTCAAGGTCTTATTACTACTCATTCTCTTTTAACTTTTGCGTGGATTTTGGTTGTGACCGACCAGTGCCGCTTTTGAAGGTCACTGAGTTTTCATTGGTGGTTCGGTTAGTCATCTGTGTTTAGTGCAAGTCTTCTTTGAGATCATTTGTATTACATTTGTGTGAGATTTAGCTTTGTTTGACTTGCGCAGGTTTTGGTTGTGACCGACTAAGTTGATGGAGTGTTTAAGGACAAGGTGGGATGGAGTTACTTTTAGCACAAAGCCATTGTCTTATTTTCAGCAGGACTTTAGAATGTCACCAATTTTGTGGGGATATTTGAGGTGTCCAACCAAGTCAGAGATGTGGTCATTTGGTGCAAGGTTGGTGCAAGAGATTTTTGGCACAAAATCACCTTTTAAGGCTTGTGGGGTTTTGAGGTCCCGCTGATCTAATTGATGAAACATGACACAGCTATGTAGGTTAGATGTTGGGGTTTAGCACTAAGTGGAATTCAATGTGGCATGGGTTTCATTAGTCACCGACCAACTAAACAGTTGGCCCATTTACAGGCCAGTCGGACTCTAGTTAGGTGCAAAAATTGAATGTCCTTCTAACTTTAATTTTAGCAATGTTTATTTAAGTTATCATTTCATTTCCTTATGATAATTTGTTTGTGTTTTTAGAAGGGAATTTTAACTAAGTTTTAATAGAAAATAGACAGTTTTTGCACAAACCCTAGCTGGAAAGCCTAAAGGCATTTGCTTAGAAAGGAAACAATCAATCAAGCCCTAACTCTATATAGTGAAAGCTCAAAAGATGAGGTTTGAAACCCTACCTGGTTAATGTGGAAAACATGCCCAGATTGTTTAGGTAGGAAGTGGTCGTGGATTCAAATTTAGGTGAATGGCAATGAAAACACTCAATCATGCAACAAAGATCATAAAGGGGGGCTCTGGAATCTTGATCAAATGCAATGACAATGAAAATGAAGGAGGTCATCCCCTTTTATCCTCCTGGCCAAATCACCATAAATGCTCAACATACAGTCAATAGATTAGGGTTTTAGCGTGGATTCTCATGTGTTTGGACTTTGGTAGGGAATTTGGACACAACAGGCCTAGTCGGTGGGGGCTCCTTTTAGCGCTATGGCCACAGGCTTAGCTTCATACAATTTGCAGGATTTTGTGGTCTTTCAAACTTGCGGGTATTTGGGCCTCATCCAACTTAGTTGGTGATCGAATGATACTGTGCAAGTCAGAGATGATTGATTTTAGTGCAAAGTCTGTCAGGAGGGAAGCTAACACTGAAGTCAGTGATAAAGAATTTTAGTGCAAAGTCAATTGGAAGGCAAATCAGCACAATGGTCGGTTGGAAAGAAAATAAGCACAATGGTCAGTTGGAAGGCAAATCAGCTCAAAAAGGCAATCTAAGGCCATCAAAGGGTATATGAAAATTCAACCTAGCAAATTTCTTGAAGTGATCGTCAACATCATCATCAAATCATGATCAAAATAGACTTTGACCACTTAACCACTTAGGAGATGAAAATTTCTATTGACATCCTAGGCCAAATTTGAAAGAGGGGGTCCCTATTTTTGGAATGGGGCATGTGTGCAAGGCACAACAGTCTTGTAATATCAAAGTCTTTAAGATTGCAGTGAAGATTTTTTAAAGACTATTTTTAGTCCCACAAAAGGTAGAAAATCTTGGAGGTTTTAAAGCTCATATTTTTTAGAGAATCTTTCTATTTTTATGCTTCCCTCATGGCATGGAAGACATAAAGAAGGAATTTATTTTTTTTAAAAAGGGTAAATTACTTTATAGACATATTATAATTTTTAAGAATAATGTTTAAGGATCTTTTGTTTTCTTTCCTTATCTTAATGCAAAAGTTTTTTTAGGAGATTCGAACATGAATGTGATATTATTTTCTATCAAGAAAATCAATTGAAGACTTTCATTTGCAGATTATTTTTTTTAGATTGGAATTTGTAGAAAATTTGTTAATTGAGAATATGAAAATGTATATGTAGAGAAGAGAATATCAAGGGCCAATTATTTTTATAATTTTATTATAGGTGCTTTGTGATATTTATTATTGCAAGAATGATATATGCAGATGAAGATATGTTTTTGGCAAAAAATTATGTAATGAGATCTGTGTTTTTTTGAAGAGAAGAAAATGAAGGGTTTTTATTTTTTGAAAAGAGGAATGTGAAGAGAAGAGGAAATGAAAGGTTATTTTTCATTTATAATGATATTTCAGGTGCTTTGAGATAAAGGGTGTGTTGAGATATGTAGCATTGAAGACACATTTTGGAGAGGTGTTTTGAAGAGTAAATACAGATGAATCAGGTGAATACTTTGGTTTGAGAATTGATAGATAAATGAGATGTTTTATGCAAGTGACATAGACAGAGGATGAAGACAATATGCAACCAATTTCAAAGATGGTTATGTGTACCAGTGCATAGCTTGATCATGTTATAATTGAAAAGAATTTTGACAAGTAAAAGTAAAGGAGAGATAAGGTTTTTGTACAAAAGTGAATCAGGGTAACCCCGTAAATTATTATGGTTTGTATCTAAGGTGATTGCACATTGTGTTAGTGAGACACCAATTTACCAGTGAGGTATATTGTAGGGAGTGAGGCTTGCATGGTCAGTGAGACCTATCTATTGCCAGTGAGGCATGTATGCCAGTGAGACAATTGTTGTAATCAGTGAGATTTAAATAAGCCAATGAGGCAAATTTTTAGAGTAGTTTTTTATCCCTATGAGGGTTTTCCACTCATTAAAAACATGTGTTATGATTTATGTTATTTGCCTCTATGTGTGTGTGTCCTAATGTTTTTCTCATAAAGTTCTATTCACACTATTCATCATCATAATTGTACATATGTGTTTGATAGATTATTAAAGTCTCTTTCATTCTCTATCTTGTAAATTAAAAAGGTGCAAAAGATGTTAAAAGTTATACAATAGTGATTCACTCCCCCCACCTCTTAGTGTTGTCATGTACTCCAACAAGTGGTATCAAAGATAAGTTCCCTATAGAAGTCTAATCAGCTTGGGTAGGTCTTGATAGTGGAGTACCATGGGAAAGTGCAAAAGAAATAGGGAAAAGAAAAATGTCAAGTCTCATACTGATCAAAAGGTATAGTCTATACCAAATTCAAATGTTGATATACAATTAGTTGATAGAAATGTTTCACAAGTTGAGTCAGGTATTAAATTAGAGGAAGAGTTTTTTGGAGTTCCTTTCTTTGATGGTTTAGATTTCTCTATTTGGTGTATTAGAATGCAAATTTACCTATCTTCTTTAGGGTATGATGTGTGGATGATAGTTGAGAATGGATATTTTATTTCCTCTCAATCACCTAATAGTACAAGTAACAAAGAGGTTTATGAATGTAATCATACAACAAAGAAGGCCATTTTGTTTGGATTATCTAATGAAGTTTCTTGTAAAGTTATGCATTGTGAAACAACTCAGGATGTATGGAAGGAGTTGATTAGAATCTATCAAGGTGATGCACTTGAAGAAGAGGACAACTTGGTGTCTAAGGAAAGCGACAATGAAAGGAGACATTCGCATGAAGGAGATGAGGTCCAATCTATTTCAAAAGGAGGTTACATTATGAGTGATTATGATCAGGAGTATGATGTTCACAAGAATGTGAGGTTGATGTTGAAGGAGAACTTATGTGTGCTCTAGGTGAAATCAAGAAACACAAAAAGGAGAACCAATGATTAGAATTGCAGCTTCAACAAAAAAAAGATTTCAAAGACAACTTAGCACTTTTAAACCTTGAAAAAGTATCTTTTGATCTTGAAGAGGCAAGAAATTAGATTGTGAATTTAAGGATTCAAGTTGATGATGCAAAAAAATTGATTATCATCCTAAAAACTAAGATTGAAGAGGCTAAAAGAATAACAAATGTTACTAAGTCTAAATTTGAAGTCAAATCTATTTAATATCTGAAATTAGAGGATGAAATTCTCAATCTTAGAAAAGATTATGAAGGTCTCAAGGTTTTATCCAAGAAATATCAGGAGTTTGAAGAAAGCACAAACAAAAGCATCATAAGGAAATTACTGGTCTAGGCTATGAAGGAGAGTGTTCCAAAGTCAGAGAGACTCCTAGAGGGAAAATTGATCTAAATTATCATGTTGCTATTCCTGAAGGCAAAAAGAAGATTGAAGCTAAGGTGAAAACTAAAGGTGAGTTTATCAAAATGAACTATCAAAAGAGAAATTCAAGAAGGGCTGCTTCAGAAAGACAAGCATATATGTAAAGGTATAATTATTCATTCTTTGGTTATTGTTATACCTATAATCATTTTGGACACAATGCAGTTGATTACAGAAGAAATCAATCTAATGTTGGTCTAGTGTGTTACAAGTGCAATAATGTTGGTCACATAAAAAGAAACTATAGAATGTCAGAAATAATTGCATCATATGATTTGAAAAGTTGGAAAAGGAAAGAGGCTAAAAAGGTTTGGAAGAAGAAATCTAAAATGAAAAAAGAACCTATGAAAGCTTGGAGAATGAAATAAAGTCAAGAAAAGATAGATCCTAAATTTGTGTGTCTTGCAAAGGTCATATCATCAGTTGCATAATATATAGCATGAAGTGAGGGGGAGTTGTCAAATGTCTTGTCATTTACCCCCAAGAAGTTTTAGGATGAGATCATTTGATGCTTGTCAATATGGTGATTTTATTTTGTTTAGCACGCTATTAGATTCTTGCCTGATAATGTTTGCTAACATGCTACTCATATCAGTCTTATGAAATGAAGTTCATGTAGTTGATGATGGTGTTGATAACTATGTTGATCTTTAGTTTCTGTCAGTGATATAGGTGATCAGTGGTTCATGTTGTCATTGATGTCATAATGCATACAAGATATTGATAAGATGTTCAGGGGTTCAATGCACAGAGAGTTTGATGATGTTGAATGATCTTGTTTATATTTTGTTCATAGCATGTTGATACTTACAAATGTTGATTTGTCATGATGTTGCAGTTTAGAGTGTTCTTGATATGTTAGTAAGAATGTGAAGTGTTGGTTCTCATAGAAAAAAGTTGTTCAATTCTAGTTAAGGTGTACTCAAGGAGCTTTCATCAGATGTTAGCATATGTTGGTTGAGGAGGTTGCAAATGGAAGAAGTCAATTCATAGCACTTGTCTCTGCATTTAGTTTTACAAAAGTATTAACAGTGGTTTCATATTTGACATAACAATATTTCATCATTGGTGTGTTGTGATTTTGTAGTAGTCTTTATAAGAATAGCATGACAATGCTTCGTTGCTGACTTGATTCATATGGACTATGAAAGAAGACTTCAAAATGAGCATTTGAAACATTTTAATGTTGCATATTGTTGAAATCATGGCAAAGGATATTTCACTGTGGGCAAAGAGTAAGCAATGATTTTTCTTGATGATGTTCATTCAGGACAATTTTCTTACCATAGTTTTCATGATGGCAGATCAAGTTGAATGGTATTTGATAGTAGGCCTTGTTATATCTTTATAGCATACATTGCTAGCAAACATCTTGTAGAAAATATTGCTAGTTGCTCTTACCTTGTATCACTTGATGTCAGTTGTATCTCTAACCTTGTTGTGATAAAGGTATTAGACTTTACAGTGGATTGATGGTAGACTTGTTGTGCAGACTTGTCTCTTGTATATTGTAGTCTCTTGCAAAGATATTGTAGAGATGGTAGCAAACAATTGATGAAAGCATAGATTCTATGTTAGAATTATAGGCATTGGTGTATGAGAGCATGGTTAGAATCCTTCGTGCTATGGGTGTTTATTTTGTCATAAAACTTGGCTTAGGAGTTGAAATTAAGGGAGGGTTTTTATTCCTTTGTCATTTGATGTCAAAAAGGAGGAGACAGAGAGAATGCATCATGTAGTTTTGCCATCAATGACAAAGCGGGAGATTGATGGAGGTTGATTGTCATTGATGTCAAAAAGTTGTGCAGGGGCACCTAGGTATACATTGTAAATAGGGTTAAATCTTGAGTTTTATGTTGATAAGTCCAATGTTGGTGTAATAAGGTTGAATAAGACCATGTCATATGCTTCTTTTGTCATGGGGTCAGTTTAGGTTAGCTTAAAAGTTATAAAAGTGGCATTTTTTGGTGTTTTTGGGAAGATGAAGAGTCAAGAACTTGAATAGTCGATGGAAATGATTGGTTTCTGATGTAAATAATGTAAACATGAGAGAGAAGGTTTGAAGATGTGATCTGAATACATTTTGAAGGAAGATTAATAAAGTTATACTGTTGTTTTCTACATTTTTCATTGTTTTCTATTGTTCCTGTGACTTGTATGGCTTAGTATAGTACATCAAGGGTTGAAACTAGTTGCATGTTTTAGGTATATGAAATACCTTTCATTCAAGCCTATTTTGGTCTTTTGATATTTATTTTAGAGAGAGTTAGAGCCATTTTTGTGAAATCTACTTGTTAAACCTCATTAGCTAGGGTTTTGAGAGAAAAAATGGAATTTTGAGCCATTTCATTGGTGGAAAATTATGAAAATCAATGGAATGGAGACTTTTAGCATGTTTTTTAAGATTTTGAAATTGGTTATTGCAGGAAATGGAGTTTTGGGTGAATTTCAAGCAGCCCTAGCCTAATATCCATATGTATTAGGCTTATTTAAATAGGTTGAAATAGTGTTTTGAAGAAAGGTGATCTGGGTATTGTCCTAATTGACAAAACTAGTGGATTTAGACCCCATGTAATGTGTGCAACACTATGGAGTTGATTTTTGTGTTGTGGGTTTTGGATCTCATAGATTTACTTTGCAAAAAAGGGATAATTAGGCCTAGTTGAATTGTAGCAGTCAATTTTAGGGGTTTTTGTTCCAAAGTAACCCTAGCCCAAAATTGAATATGGTAGTAATAAGCCAAATGGGTATTTGGAATGGTGAATATTTTGTGGGTTTGAGGCCTTCTCCAAAAGATATGATGAAAAAACCAGGTTTTGAGGGCTACTAGGAAAAGGGGATAGTTGTGAAGGAACACCAATTGTTTGTTTGTTTCAAAACTCCATTAGTGAATTGTTGAGTTAGTTTGAGGATTTTAGATTTTTATGCATCATAGGGGTATCAGAGCTATAGGGTTTGATCTATAGATGGAGGAAAAGTTGAAGTTTGAATAAGCAAAATGCCTCCAAAAAGTAATGCAATGGCCAAGGAAGTGAGAGAGCTGAAGGAAAAACATGTCAGGGAGTTGAGACAAGTAAAAGAGTCTCAAGAAGTTGTTCTAGCCAGTCTTGCAACATTGGAATCAAACCAAAGGAGAGGTGTGGTAATTGGAGACCAAAGTGACCAAGAGGAAGAGGAAGAGGGTGAAAATGAGAACCCTAAAGAAGGAGTCCAAGAAGTAGAGGACCCTAATGAAGTGAGAATGATAAAGATGCTGAAGGCTATGAGAGGAGAAACTCCTAAGGTGAACATAGAATTGCCCATGTATGGTGGCAAGTTGGATGGTGAAGAAGTACTAGGTTGGATTGATGCACTTGACAATTATTTTTAGTGTGAGGAGGTAGCCAATGATTAAAAGGTGAAGTTTCCTAAAACTAAATTGAAAGGTCATGCCTTAACCTGGTGGAATTATGTGCAAGAAGAGAGGTTGAAGAAAGGAAAGACAAAAATTCATTCATGGGATAGAATGGTGGCTAAAATCAAGAGACAATTCCTACCAGGTGATTATGTAATACAAACATTCAGGAAGCTACACAACCTCAAGAAAAAAGAAATGGATGTCATGGCTTATACTAAAGAGTATCACATGTTAAGTATAAGGACATATCATATTTTAGATGAGGTAGAAAAAGTAGCAAGATATATAAATGGGTTGATGTTCTCCATACAAGATGAGTTAAGTCTTAATCCTCTAAGGACAGTGGAAGAGTGTTTCTAAATGGCAATAAGGGCAGAGGAAAGATTGAATAGAAGGCAAGAAAAACAAAGTAGAGGTAGAGGAAAATATTTTAGAGGTAGAGGCAATTTTGGAGGGAGAGGACAGTCTAAAAAAGCACAAGGAGAGTCAAGTGAGCAGCAAGAACAGAGCTCAGATTTCAAATGCAATTTCAGAGGTAAAAGACCTAATGGTAGAGGTAGATTTGAAGAACAAGGTAGAGGTTCAAACACCTTTTTAGGGAGATGCTATCAATGTAATCAGATTGGCCATGAATCTAGGAAATACCTAGAAAAGAAGCCTTCTAGCTCACTTGGAGGTGAAAGGAGAACATAGTTAGTGCAAGAGGAAGATAGTAAGACTGTCAAACCTCCATCTCGGCCTATTTTTCCAAAGATAGGTGAAACTTTGATGATGAGAAGGATGCTCATTAACGTACAAATAGTCAAAGAGCCTCTACAAAGGAAATCTTTGTTTAGAACCACCCTCAAATCTCAAGGCAAGGTATGTAAAGTAATTGTTGATTCAGGTTCAACTGATAATTTAGTTTCTTTAGAGATGGTAGAAAAGTTCAACATGAAAAGAATCCCACACCCCACTCCATACAAAGTATCTTGGCTAAATAAGGGTCAACAAGTCTTTGTTAATGAACAAACATGTGTTGAGTTTAATATTGGGGGGTACAAAGACAAGATCTTTTGTGACATCATCCCAATGGATGTTTGTCACTTACTTCTAGGAAGACCATGGCAGTATGATAGAAAAGTTCAATATGATGGGTATAAAAACATCTATGTGATTGACAAGGATGGGGTATCATTCACCCTTATTTTGTTGCAAGATGAAGGAGTAGATGAACAAGCTGGGTCTAGTGTAGTGTTGGTTGAGGAAAAAGAGTTTTTGAAAACTATGAAAGAAGAGGGAGGAGAAGGATATGCCATTGTAATCAGACCTAAACTTGTCATGACAACAAAAACAACAACAAAATATGAGGATGTACCCAAAGAAGTTTAAACTTTGTTGAACACGTATCAAGACATAGTTGTTGATGAACTCCCTAGTTCATTGCCAGCTATAAGGCATGTGAGCCACCATATACTAGGTGTAAACTTACCCAATAAGGCTGCATACAAGATGACTCAACAAAATGATGAGGTAAGGAAACAAATACAAGAATTGCTAGATAAAGTCCTAATAAGGGAAAGTTTGAGCCCTTGTGTTGTCCCTACTGTTTTAGCACCCAAAAAAGGATGGGGATTGAAGAATGTTTACTAACTCAAGGGAAATCAACAAAATTACCATTAGATATAGGATTCCAATACCTAGAATAGAAGATTTGATGGATTTCTTGGGAGGTGCATGCTATTTTTCAAGGATTGACATAAAAAGTGGTTATCATCAGATTAGGATAAGAGAAGGGGATGAAGGGAAAACTACATTTAAAACCAATGAAGGTTTGTATGATGGTAATGCCCTTTGGATTGTCAAATTCTCCAAGAACATTTATGAGACTAATGAATGAAGTTTTGAAGCCTTTCATTGGAAAATTCATTGTTGCATATTTAGATGACATACTTGTGTTTAGTAAGACTAAAGAAGAGCACTTACAACATCTTGACATGGTTTTGCAGAAGTTGAATAAAGAGAAGTTGATGATAAACCTCAAAAAATGTAAATTCATGAAAGAGGAGCTAATGTATCTTGGTTTTGTGATCTCCAAAGGTTCATTGAAGATGGATCCCACCAAAGTCTAAGGGTAATTCTCAATAGGCCAACACCAAAATTAGTAGGAAAGGTGAAAAGCTTCCTTAGACTTGCTAGTTTCTATAGGAAATTTATAAAGAATTTTATTCACATCTTCTCACCAATTATTGACACCATTAAAGGAGATAAAAGGAAGAGATTTTAGTGGATTGATGAGGCAGAAAGAAGCTTCCAATATCTGAAAAATAGAATGGCAAAACAACCTATCCTTGCTTTACCTGATTTCAATAAGGTTTTCACTATAGAGTGTGATACAAGTAGCTTTCAAATTGGTGCAGTCTTAAGCCAAGAAGGTAGACCAGTGGCTTTCTTTAGTTAAAAGCTTAATGAAGAAAAAAGGAAGTACTCATCCTATGATTTGGAGCTATATGCAATGGTGCAGTCCCTAAAGAAGTGGAGACACTACATTTTGCCCAAGGAGTTCATTGTTTTCATTGACAACCATGCTTTGCAATTCCTAAATAGTCATGACAAGCTAAGTCATAGACATCTAAAATGGGTAGAGTACCTATAGAGTTATACCTTTACAATCAAGCACAAGAAAGGGCAATCCAACAAGGTAGTAGATGCTTTAAGCCAAAGGTCAATGTTGGTGCATGAAATCCAACTTCAAATTGTGGGAAGAGAAGCCTTGAAGGACATGTATGTAGAAGATAAAGACTTTAGAGAGGCATATTCTATTTGTGACTAGTTTAAACATGCTTTTCATGATGGATATTCTAATTTTCTGTTGCAAGATGGATTGTTTCTAAAGGTGCTTAGTTATGCATTCCAAAGAGCTCCATGAGGACTAATTTGATAAAGGAGAAACATTGCGGTAGTTTAGAAGGACATTTTGGGATAGACAAGACATTGGAATAGGTAAGGAGATTCTACTTTTGGCCAATGATGCAAGTGGATGTTAGAAATTTTTTGGAAAATTGTGTAATCTGCCAAAGAGCCAAGGGTTCTAGTTCTAATGCAGGACTTTATCAGCCCTTACCAATACCTAATAGACCATGGGAGAGTTTAAGCTTGGATTTAGTCTTAGGTTTGCCAAAAACTCAGAGGGGCTATGATAGTGTGTTTGTTGTTGTTGATAGATTTAGCAAAATGGCTCATTTTATTCCATGCAAGGGCACAAATGATGCTTCTCATATTGCAAGGTTATTTTTCAAAGAAATGGTTAGAATTTATGGTCTCCCATTGATAATAGTTTTAGACAGGGATTCAAAGTTTATAGGTCACTTTTGGAGGACCCTTTGGAGGAAGCTTGGAACAAATTTGACCTTTAGTACTACCTATCATCCACAAATAGATGGGCAGACTGAAGTTGTCATTAGATCACATGGAAATCATTTGAGATGCCTCACAAAAGAACATGGACAACAATGGGACTTGGATCTTCCTCATGATAAATATGCCTACAATGATTAAGTTAATAGAATCATTGGGAAAAGCCCATTTGAAGTGGTGTATGGTCTGAAACCTACGGGTGTATTTGAGCTCAGGGATTTAAAGGGAATGGAGAAGAGTGGTGCTGAGGGAGAAGAATTTGCAGAGGCTATGGGGGAGATACACCAGCAAGTTAGAGACAATCTGCAGAAGAGTGTTGAAAAGTATAAAAAACATGCTGATTTGAAAAGAAGGGATGTACAATTCAAGGTGGGAGACTTGGTACTTGCACATTTGAAAAAGGAAAGGTTGCCAAAGGGAAAGTATACTAAGTTGCTAATGAATAAAATTAGACCATGTAGAGTGGTCCACAAGTTTAAGGCCAATGCCTATAAGATAGAACTCCCTCCTAGAGTGGCTATCTCTCCAATCTTTAATGTTACTGACCTATATCATTTTAAGGGATCTGTGGATGCAGGTATAGGTGCTAATGTAGATCTTGTTGATGAAGAGTTGGTCAAAGATCTACCACCTACTGAACCATTAATGCTTGAAACCATTTTGGACACTCAGGAGGTAAAGAGAACAAGGCACAAAGTCTATAATGAATATCTTGTGAAGTGGCAAGGCCTACCTACTGAAGATGCAACATGGATGATAGAAGAGGATATTAAAAAGCATGGAACTATTGTCCAAGAGCTGATCTTAGGTGGAACTTGAGATTCTTTTCTCTCCGGGTGTATGGTGTAGGGGCACCTAGGTATACATTTTAAATAGGGTCAAATCATGAGTTTTGTGTTCATAAGTCCAATTTTGGTGTAATAAGGTCAAATTAGACCATGTCATATGCTTTTTTTGTCATGGGGTAAGTTTAGGTTAGTTTAAAAGTTATAACAGTAGCATTTTTTTGGTGTTTTTGGGAAGATGAAGAGTCAAGAACTTGAATAGTCGATGGAAACTATTAGTTTTTGATGTGAAGAATGTAAAAATGCCAGAGAAGGTTCGAAGCTATGATCTGAGGACATTTTGGAGGAAGATTGATAAAGTTATACTGTTGTTTTCTACATTTTTCATTGTTTTTTGTTGTTTCCGTGACTTGTATGACCTAGTACAATATGGTCAGGGCTTGAAACTAGTTGCATGAAGTAGGGATATGAAATACCTTTCATTCAAGCCTACTTTAGTCTTCTGATATTTATTTTTGAGCGAGTTAGAGCCATTTTTGTGAAATATTCATGTTAAACCTCATTAGCTAAGGTTTTGAGAGAAAAAATGGAATTTTGAGCCATTCCACCAGTGGAAAATTATGAGAATCAATGGAATGGAGGCTTTTAGCATGTTCTTTAAGATTTTGAAATTGGGTATTGCAGGAAATGGAGTTTTGGGAAAATTTCAAGTAGGCGTAGCCTAATTTCCCTATGTATTAGGCTTATTTGAATAGGTTGAGATAGGGTTTTGAAGAAAGGTGATCTAGGTATTGTCCCTGTTGACCTATTTTCCTTTGTCCAAAGCCAAATAGTTCAACTTGCATTTTCCTTGAAAATCCTTTAGAAATGATCCTACAAGCTTAAATCCTTCAAATATTTGTGCTCTTCCTTGCTAAAAAATCCCAAAGATCTCACCTTGAGAATCTTTGCCAAAAACCCAAAAAAACCTAGAAATCTTTTAGCTTTAAGTATTTTCTATCACTAAGATTTCTTAGTTTCATGATTTTTTTTCAATTTGCATTTTTCAATGTATATCCACATATACAAGTCGTCTGGTATGTTCGCACATACAAGGAAAAGATGCAAGTAACATATGCAAAGAAAAATGTACATTGGTCATATACATTCGCCTTTGTATGTTCGCATATGCAAAAGGGTAATATACAAAGGGGATTGTATATCGGCCAATATACAAGGGCGATATAAAAAGGAAATGTGCATCGCAAAGATACAAGGTAGATTGTATATCTGAATATGCAAGGGCGCGTATACAAGTAAAGATATAAGGCCAAATGTGCAAATGGTGGGGTCCATGATATACAAAGGCTTTTGTATATCGGTGACATACAAGTGCAACATGCAAAGGAGCCGACATGCAAGGGAAAGTGGGGCCAGTAGGTATACAAAGAAGATTATGTTCAACATACAATGAGAGGGTATAAGGAAGAATGTATATCGGGTAGATGCATCAGCGGCGAATAGGCAAGAAAGCATACAAAGGGGCAAATGCATATGCAACAGTTGAATGTACATCGGCAACGATGTACAAAGGAAGGACATACAAGCAACAGATGCAAGGGGCATTGCTTGTATATTTAGATTGTATATCTGCATATACAATGCCTTATACAAATACAAAGATGTAAAGAGTCTTATGCAAAGTCATACATGCAAGGGAAGTGATTCAAAGCTGGGGCCACCGCACGCATATTTGTGATTGTATGTTTGCACATACAATCAAATATTCATTCCTAATATACAAGCTAGTTTTGAAATGAGCATACTTTCCAGTTGCTAAAGGGCAGAATTCCACAGTTTGTATGTATATTTTGCTTGTATGTTCACACTGTATATGCGACATACATTGGTTATATACAAAGAGGAACATGCATGGCTCAGACCCGATGGTGATTACAATATGCTTCATAATGGTTTGAAGTCCACACCTTGTATATGCACATTGTATATGTGATATACAAGGCAAAGTGCAATGGTGACATACAACTCGGACCTATGTTAAAGATTCAAAAGTGGTCAATAATCTGCTAGAGTCCACATTGTATGTTTGTAGGTGATTGCATGTGCCGATATACATTTGATCATACAAAACCTTATACAAAGGAACATACATTGGCAATAGTACATACAATGCAATATGCAAAGAAAAGACACAAGGAAGAAGGTGCAGTTTTTCAGTGATGCTTCTCAGTCTCAACTCAGTGACCAATCAAGTAGTACCATGTGGCAGGAGATACAAAGGTTGATTCAAAAGGGTAAAGGCCCATGGTTGTATGCAGATTTGAATGTATATACACAAGCTGATTTCAAAGGGGCATTTAGGTGCTAAAAGCAACAGCATATACAAGGGATTTTTGGCATGACTTTATACATTGGTGGCTTGACTGAATGTCATCCTGACAGCTCGTAATAGCCCAATACATAAAGGTGCTTTGTATATGCAAAGGTAGACTTAGATGTAGTTTCAAAGGCCGATACAAGCACATATACAAAGTGATATATACACACAGTTGACTACAACTTTGACTGCCTGTATCTCCTCCATTTTAGAGAATTTCCACATGTTGTAAAAGGCAAAAATGCATGTTTTTGTCTCCTCTTTTATTTAGCAGGCTTTTCAGGGAAATACTCTCACCTTTCAATTTTAGATCTGGATTTGCATATTTTGGGCGATTGGATGTTTCAGTGACTTTTTTGGGGTAGGATGCAGATATTTGTTGCATTCATTTTTTTAGGTAATGGAAGTTTCTCGCATTCAATGCCCAAAATATCTTCCACCAATTCACGAGTGCAAATCGATGATGCAACAACTTGCATTAAAGACCAGAAATATCTTCCATCTGCACCGGTTCTAGATATTCTCCCACCATAACTTCTACAGATGGATGTCCCTTCAGGGAGATTTTTTTCTACTGTAGCTCTTTTAGCAAATTTTGTAAATGAATTAGGGTTTTTTTGGAATGCTATATATGCATTCGCGAGTTGTAAATAGGGTTGGAAAATTTTTAGCGTACAATCTTTTTCTATTTACAAATAGACCTTTCTGCTACTATAACTGTGCCTTCTCACTGAATATATGCAAGTTATTTTGCCTCCTTTACTGAGTTTTAGTTCTATGTGAATCTGCATGTGGTTGTTTGTGAGCATATTGTTCCTTTCAATCATCTTGTTTCTCACCTTTGCTAAGATCAGTTGAACGTGTGTATGTCTACTTGCTATAGTTGGTTATGCTGTGCATTTTTTTTAGTGCTGTGAGGGTTCTTTTATTAAACTTGGTGAATTACCCTTTGTTTTCAAATTTTTCTGTGTCATCTTCCATTTTAATGCATTCCTTCTCCCTTTTCATCTTAAGA
The DNA here is from genome assembly GCA_027924645.1 of Cunninghamia lanceolata. Lineage (NCBI taxonomy): Eukaryota > Viridiplantae > Streptophyta > Pinopsida > Cupressales > Cupressaceae > Cunninghamia > Cunninghamia lanceolata. The sequence goes on from BSBN01000606.1 coordinate 15,352,413, forward strand.
TTTAGTAGTTTTAGGTGATAACTAGTTAAGGAAGCCAACCTTCTCTGGAGGTCTAATCTTATTTAGCAAAGTCCCACACTTTGAGATCATTCCCATGTTACTCCAGATTGCTAAAGTTTACACAACTGTAGCAGAGGGTGCAAATCTGGGTGATAACAACTTTGGCACACCCCATGGGATAGATATTTAGAAAAATAATCAAATACTATCTCTTATTGTTGGTTTTGATGTGCAACCAATGATTTTCAGACTTGTAAGAGGTTAAAAACTGCATATCTAGTGACTCACACTAAGGAAAGACAAGTAGATCAGTTTTACTGATACATTTTTATGAGAAAGATTCAAACTAGGAGTTTAAGCTCATTTGATTATTTATAGCTATCACCACCTAGAAAACAAGGGAGAGCTATGGCAAGGACTCTGGTTTCAATAAGAATATAGTCAACTTCACCAAATTTCAAGCTAAGTGCACCTGTAGTCCTTGCACTAGCTCAAGCAAATCTACTTCCAACTGTTCAAATGGAAATAAATCAGCCATTTGTGGCTTTTGATGGGGGTAGCCCATTGAATTTGATAGTACATGATGTTATACCCATGGCAACCTTGAAGCGTCTACCCTATTTCATAGGGGAGAATCAAACAACCCCTATTGAGCACATTAGAGATGTAGCATCTCTATGCGGTGTACATCATATCACTTAAGAAAATGTAGCTATTAGGCTCTTGGCTGCCTCATTCAAAGGGAAAGAATTGTAATGGTTCAGAAGTTTACCAGTGTAGACCATACGAACCTGGGATGATTTGGGTGACAAATTAAACAAGTAATTTCAAGATAAATCAGACAACTTGTCATTGGTTGAACATATGACTACAATAAAGAGAGCTCCCTAGGAGCAAATGATGGATTTTAACTTCAAATTCTAGAAGACATGGGATAGAATTCTTGCAATGGTAAGGCCTCCAGCTGAATATGCTTTTCTATATTTTTTGAAAGCCTTAAATAGTGATATTTCAGTAATAATTCAATCATTAGGAGGTACTAGTTTACTTGATGCATATGAAATAGCTATTAGAGCAGAGAATAGCTTGATTCAAGCTGGAAAAATAGCACCTAGCCTACCTATGCCCATCTTTCCTGAGATTCAGGCTTTAATGCCTTTGCCCATCCCATATTTTGCCCCTGTATCTACAGTAGCAACATTGCCAAATACTACCAATTTTGAACATGTTGCTTCTAGTTCATCCCAAGAGTTAAAAGAGATCAAAAATAGCCAACAAAAAATAGAGAACATCCTACAAACATTTGGGAATGAGTTGGTAAACATTAAAAAATAGAATTCCCAGAATAGACAGCCTTATCAGCAACTTTTTCAAGGGAAAAATTAGCCTTACCAAGCTAACAGGCTGCCTTATCAAAGCAATTATCAGGGTCCTAGGTAGAATGTCAATCAGAGGCCTTTCCATCCTTACAACCTAGCACCCATTAATGCATTAAGGGACCTTGTCCCTACTCAGAACAACCCTACAGCTAAGTGTGAATGGTGCTATACATGTAATCAGCCACATAGTCAGGCAGCCTGTTCAAATGGAGTGATAAATCAGGCTTTAATGGTGTAAAATGTGGCAATGTCATAGCCAAACACACTAAATGATGGAGCTGTACAACAACAAGAACAACCTTAGAATGATTCTACCTTCATAAATTGGCAAGAAGGTGAATTCTATGGTGTAAGAAGCTATAATATTCCAGTTGCAACAAATACAAGAGCCAAGAAGAGGGGTTATGAGGTAGGGTAATTAGCAAACAAAGAGAAAGGACATGCTGGTGCTTCTACACCCCATGTTCCCCACATTTTACAAAGGAATACTTCAGCAACAACAAGGGAAATGCCTCATTTGTGGGCTGACACTGTTGCTACAAAGTCACAACAAAAGGTAAGTGCCACTCCACCTTTCAATATTATTGAAAATATGAAGAAGATGAATATGACAATGTCCATGTGGGATTCCCTAGTCATCCTTGGCCAAAAGAAGATGTTGCAGTCTACCTTATCAGATTTGAAAGTGTCCAATGATACAATTGTTGACCCAACTAGGGCTGTCCTTACCAATTCTTCCCAGGATAATAGTAAACAACCAAACAAAAGTGCTAAACCACTCCCATTTTATGTATCATTGATAATTGGAGACAAGTTAGTGCATAATTGCATGGTGGATAGTGGTGCAAGTAGTTCTGTGATGCCAAAATAGATTGCAGATCAATTAGGACTAAAGTACCAGCCCCTTGAGAAGGGTGTACTCCAATTAGATGGCACAATTGTTAATACTATGAGTGTAATAAGAGACCCAGGTCTCTCTGCATACCTGTCCCAATGTTTCCATTTCATAGGAAGTGTTCATAATAGATTTGCCTCCTTACTTTGCCTTGTGTTTATCAAGAGAATTCGCAGCCAAAATAGGAGGATATTTGTCGTTGGACTGGTCCCACATATTTTTTAGGACTAGATATGGCACAAAAGTAAACCTAAAATCTAAATTGCTTGCAAATCATCACATAGAGCCTTATGTTTAAAGTGTTGTTAATGTAAATTATATTATTTCTGATGATCTTGAGCTAGTTGCTGCTCAAAAGCTACATGTTGGAAGTATACCAGAGGTACTCTTAAAGGAGTGGGCCTTGGAAAATGTTGTGGATGATCCTAAGGGACACATTCAAGAAACTAGTATGGGGGCTTACATACTGCATGAACATGAAACAGTAATTCCAAACCTTGTGAAGGATGTAAAACAATAGATAGAGTAGCACAAGGAAGTATGGAAAATGTACTTTGATAGCTCTAGGAATAGGAATGGGTCAAGTGGTGGTGTAATGCTGGTGTCACCATAGGGTGAAAAATACTATTCTTCTTTCCATTTCACCTTTTCATGTACAAATAACACTACTGAGTATGAGGGCTTGATGCAAGGTTTGTAGTGGGCAAGAAAGAGGAAAATTAGTTGTTTGTAGGTCTATGGTGACAGTGAACTAATTGTGAATCAAGTGAGAGGGCTGCATGTCATGAATAATGATGTGTTGAAGTGCTACAAACATAGGGCATGGGACATGATTGAAGAGTTGGATACTTTCAATCTGATCTCCATTCCAAGGAGTCAGAACTATCATGCAGATAGGTTAGCTGCAATTGGGGCTTAGTTTGACATCCCTAGTGATATCCAATGAGAGAAGGTGTAGCCTCATGTAAAAATAGTTGATAGGCCCTCTATCACTAACAATAATATTCATTGGCAAGTTTTTGAGAGTAATGAGCAAATCTTGCGCTTCTTGTTAGAAGAAGATGAGTTTTCTGTGATAAATCAGGATAAGCTCAAACAACAATATGAGGATGGTCAAGTTATCCAATTAAGGACAAACAAGCTACCCAAAGGATTGGTAACCTTGGAATCCGTTTTTGGGACTGATGATTAGATAAAGAAAAGTAAAACCAGTATGCAGGTCAAAGAGGAACATTATGAGGAGCTAGAAATTTTTAAGGGTAAGCTTCTTAAAATTGGTAAAATCTGTTCACCTAAGGACAAGAGAGATTTTATTGCCCTCTGTCAAAAATTTGAAAATGTGTTTACCTAGGATTACTCAGACCTAAAAGGGTTTGACCCTCATATTACTCAGCATATCATAGAGTTAGAACTAGGTACAAAACCTGTGAGGCAGAAACAAAGGCCTTTAAATCCAAAACTTGAGCCTTTGATGATTAGAGAGTTGACCAAGCTGATCGAGGGAAAGATTATTTTCCCAATCAAGCATACTTCTTGGGTCTCCAACCTTGTCCCTGTGAGAAAAAATAATGGAGAGATTAGGCTATGTGTCAACTTTGGAGACCTCAATAGAGCCTCCCTAAAAGACCACTACCCATTGCCCTCAATGGAGCAAATTCTGCAAGTAGTGGTTAGTTCTGAAAGATTCTTCTTGCTTGATGGATTTTTTGGTTATATTCAAGTGTTAGCCAAGGAGGAAGTTTAGTTTAAAACTACTTTCACCACTAAATGGGGTACCAAGGCCTACAATAAGATGCCCTTCAGTCTTTCAAACGCTGGTTCTACTTTTCAGAGAGCTATGGATATAGTTTTTAAGGGTTTGTTGTATAAATTGGTGCTTGTGTACTTAGATGACATCACCATTTTTTCTAAGAATGCATCTAAACATTTATCCCACCTAAGGTAGGTATTTCAGAGATGCAAAGAGTTTGGGATATCTGTCAATCCCAAGAAATGCATTTTCGTTGTGCATGAGGGAAAGCTGCTAGGGCACGTTGTGTCAAAGGAAGGCATTACCATTGATGCCGAAAGGGTAAGAGCTATTATGGAGCTGCCTTTACCCAACCATAAAAAGGGGCTACAAAGTTTTATTGGCAGAATTAATTTTCTATGAAGATTTATACCCAACATCATAAATCTACTAAAGCCTTTGACTTCTATGTTAAAGAAGAGCACAGTTTTCAATTGGACAATAGGGGCCAAACTCAGCTTCAAGTCCATAAAAGAGGCATTAGCATTTGTACCAACTATGGTAAATCTTGATTTCTCCAAAGATTTTATCGTGTATCCTTATGGTGGCCTGGATACAATTTCTACAATTCTGGTACAGCAATAAAGAGAGGGTTTTGAACAGTCAATCGCTTTCTTTAGTTAGGGGCTCGAGGAGTATGAGCAAAAGTATAGCTTCATTGAAAAACATGTCCTCACAATGGTAAGGATCCTCAAGAAGTTTAGACATCTTATTTCTACCAATAAGATATATTTGATGGTTGCTTACCCTAGCGTGAAAGAGTTCCTGTTAGGTAAGGATGTAAATGAGAAAAGGGCTAGTTGGATCACCAAAGTCATGGAATATGATGTGGATATCAAGATAACCAAGCTTGTCAGAGGCAGAGGACTCAGTGAATAGCTTGCTACCAGTTCTAAGAATGAAATAGGAAAAGATGAGGACGTGCTTCTAACCATTGAAGATGCTCCTCAGGATGATATAGTAGAAGTGGGAACAAGTTGGGTGAGTAACATGACTCAATTTTTGTAAACTGACAAATGTCCAACAGATTTAAATAGAACCAAGAGAATATACTTTAGACTGCAGTCCATTCCATATGTTTTAATAAATGGCATCCTTTTTAGAAAGGATCTTAATGGTGTATTGTTAAGATGCATTGATAATGATCAAACTGACAAGGTGCTGCATGAGTTTCATGATGGAATAGTAGGGGCTCATTTTGCCCCAAGGACTACTATTTGGAAAATAATGAGAGCTGGCTATTACTGGCCTAGCTTATTCAAGGATGCCCATGCATGGGCTAGAAAATGTGTAAAATGTGCCATTTTTGCAGGCAAAGAAAGGCTGTTGGCTTTACCTCTGCAGCCAATTCAAGTAGAGCAGCCCTTCATGAGATGGGGCATTGACTTTATAGGTCCCATTAACCCACCAACAAGTATAGGCCATAGGTGGATACTTACAACTACAAACTATTTCACAAGGTGGATTGAGGCAATGGCTCTGAATGGGTCTAATGAAGATACTGTTTTGAATTTTTACCAAGATTTGATATTTAGATTTGGGGTGCCTGAGTCAATTATCTTAGAAAATGCTTTAGCCTTTGTTGGACTAAAGACAATTGATTGGGTTGTTAAGAATGGGATCTATTTGAATACTTCATCAAATTATTACCCACAAGGTAATGGTTTTGCTGAGTCTACAAACATGAATCTCATAAGGATGATTAAAAGATCAATGGAGGATAACCAGAGGACTTGACACACTAATATGAAATGTGCCTTATAGGCAGACAAAATAACTCTCAAGAGGTCTATTGGGAACTCCCCATATATGTTAGTTTATGGGAAAAAGGCAAGATTGCCTATATCTGTGGAGCTGCTAGCACTTGATATCATGAATCAGTTGGAGATGTTTGAAGAAGAGGATCCCATGGCTATCAGTTATGCTCAACTTATGGAGCTTGAAGAAATCAGAGACAAGGCTATGAAAACTATGGAGTATCATCAGCTTTAGACCAAAATAAATTTTGATTAGAAGGCCACTCCTAGAATTTTTAGGGAGGGTGAGATGATGCTCAAATGTGATGAGTTGAAGAGCAAGCCAGGAAAGCACTCAAAATTTGACAACATGTGGAGTGGCCCATTTCTCATTACTGAATGCAAGTAGCACAATGCATTTCAATTATCAAATATGGATGGACAAAATCTACCTATCCCAGTCAATGGGATACACTTGAAGAAGTGTTTTGAGGTATGAGTGCCTTGTAAATCAGTAGATTAGAATTCTTGCTTTAAATAAGTGCTATTGCACAATAGTTTAGATCCCTCTTTGTTTTCCCTAAGTGTTGTCTAGCATAGTTGGAGGGGTTACCTTTAGCATTTTTGTCTTGGTTTGGTCTTTTGAGTGTTCTTCACTGATAATATATTAAGTTGCTAAGGTCAGAATTGTTTGTCAAGGTATATTTTTAGTCTCTGTATGACTCCATGCCTAATGGATGCTTAAGGCCACTAATCTAACTATTTAGTAGGCAAACACCCCATAGAGGTTGCCAAATTGTTGACCTATTTTCCTCTGTCCAGAGCCAAATAGTTCAACTTGTATTTTCTTTGAAAATCCTTTAGAAATGATCCTAAAGGATTAAATCCTTCAAATATTTGTGCTCTGCCTTGCTAAAAAATCCCAAAAATCTCATCTTGAGAATCTTTGCCAAAAACCCAGAAAAACCCAGAAATCTTTTAGCTTTAAGTATTTTCTATCATTGGGATTTCTTAGTTTCATGCTTGTATTTCAATATGCATTTTTCAATGTATATCTGCATATACAAGTCACATGGTATGTTCGCACATACAAGGAAAATATGCAAGTAACATGCAAAGAAAATTTACATTGCTCATATACATTCGCCTTTGTATGTTCGCATATGCAAAAGGGTAACATACAAAGGGGATTGTATATTGGCTGATATACAAAGGAAATGTGCATCGCAAAGATACAAGGCATATTGTATATCTGAATATGCAAGGGCACATATACAAGTAAAGATACAAGGCCAAATGTGCAAATGGTCGGGTCCACGATATACAAAGGTTTTTGTATATCGGTGACATACAAGTGTAATATCCATTTGCAACATGCAAAGGAGCCGATATGCAAGGGAAAGTGGGGCCCGCAGTTATACAAAGAAGATTGTATGTGTTCGACATACAATGAGAGGGTACAAGGCAGACTGTATATCAGGTAGATGCATCAGTGGTGAATAGGCAAGAAAGCATACAAAGGGGCAAATACATATGCAACAATTGAATGTACATCGACAACGATGTACAAAGGAAGGACATACAAGCAACAGATGTAAGGGGCATTGCTTGTATATTTGGATTGTATATCCACATATACAATGCCTTATACAAATACAAAGATGCAAAGAGTCTTATGCAAAGGCATACATGCAAGGGAAGTGATTCAAAGATGGGGCCCATTGCATGCATATTTGCGATTGTATGTTTGCACATACAATCAAATATGCATTCCTAATAAACAAGCCAAATCTAAAATGAGCATACTTTCCATTTGATAAAGGGTAGAATTTTGTAGTTTGTATGTATATTTTGCTTGCATGTTCACATTGTATATGCGACATACATTGGTTATATACAAAGAGGAACATGTATGGCTCATACTTGATGGCGATTGCAATATGCTTCATAATGGTTTGAAGTCTGCACCTTTTATATGTGCATTGTATATGCAATATACAAGGCAAAGTGCAACAGTGACATACAACTCAGACCTGTGTTAAAGATTCAAAAGTGGCTGATAATCTACTAGAGTCGACATTTTATGTATGTACGTGATTGCATGTGCTGATATACATTTGATTATACTAAACCTTATACAAAGAAACATACATTGGCAATAGTACATACAATGTGATATGTAAAGAAAAGACCCAAGGAAGAAGGTGTAGTTTTTTAGTGATGCTTCTCAGTCTCAACTCAATGACCAATCAAGTAGTGTCACTTGGTAGGAGATACAAAGGCCAATTCAAAAGGGTAAAGGCCCGCGATTGTATGCAAATTTGAATGCATATACACAGGGTGCTCTCAAAGGGGCATTTAGGTGCCAAGAGCAATGGCATATACAAGGGATTTTCGGCATGACTTTATACAATAGCAGCTCGACTGAATGTCATCTCGACAGCCCAATACATATAGGTGCTTTGTATATGCAAAGGCAGACTCAGAGGTAGTTTCAGAGGCTGATACAAGCACAGATACAAACTGATATATACACATAGTTGACTACAGCTTTGACCACCTATATCTCCTCCATTTTAGCAAATTTCCACATGCTGCAAATGGCAAAGATGCATGTTTTTGTCTCCTCTTTCATTTGGTAGGCTTTTCAGGGAAATACTCTCACCTTTAAATTTCAGATCTGGATTTGCATATTTTGGTGACTAGACATTTCAGTGACTTTTTTGGGGCAGGATGCAAATATTTGTTGCATTCATTTTTTCAGGTAATGGAAGTTACTCGCATTCAATGCCCAAAATATCTTCCACTGATTCATGGGAGTAGATCAATGATGCAACAGCTTGCATTAAAGACTACAAATATCTTCTATCTACACCGGTTCCAGATATTCTCCCACCATAACTTCTACAGATGGATGTCCCTTCAAGGAGATTTTTTTCTACTACAGCTCTTTGAGCAAATTTTGTAACCGAATTAGGGTTTTTTTTGCAATGCTATATATATGCATTGACAAGTTGTAAATAGGGTTGGAAATTTTTTAGCATTCAAGCCTTTTCTGTTTCCAAACAGAGCTTTTTACTATTGTAACTGTGCTTTCTCACTTAATATATGCAAGTTATTTTGCCTCCTTTACTAAGTTTTAGTTCTATGTGAATCTGCATGTGGTTGTCTATGAGCATTATTCCTTTCAATCGTATTGTTTCTCACCTCTACTAAAATCAGTTAAACCTATGTATGTCTACATGCTATAGTTGGTTATGCTATGCATTTATTTTTTAGTGCTATGAGGGTTCTTTTATTAAACTTGGTGAATCACCCTTTGTTTTCAATTTTTTCTGTGTCATCTTCCATTTTAAAGCATTCCTTCTCCCTTTTTCTCTTAAGATTTAGTAGTTTTAGGTGATAACCAGTTAAGGAAGCTGGCCTTCTCTGGAGGTCTGATCTCATTTAGCAAAGTCCCACACTTAGAGATCATTCCCATGTTACTCTAGATTGCTGAAGTTTTCACATCTGCAGCAGAGGGTGCAAATCAAAGTGATAACAATCCCAATTGACAAAATTGGTGGATTTAGACCCCATGCAATGTGTGGAGCACCATGGAGTTGAGTTTTATGTTGTGGGTTTTGGATCTCATAGACTTGCTTTGCAAAACTAGGCTAATTAGGCCTAGCTGAATTGTAGCAACCATATTTAGGGGTTTTTGTTCCAAAGTAACCGTAGCCCAAAATTGAATCTATTAAAAAGAATCCAAATGGGTATCTGGAATGGTGAATGACTGGTGGGTTTGAGGCCTTCTCCAAAAGATATGATGAAAAAACTAGGTTTTGAGGGCTACTAGGAAAAGGGGATAGTTGTGAAGGAACACCAATTGTTTGTTTGTTTCAAAACTCCATTGGTGAATTGTTGAGTTAGTTTGGGAATTTTAGATTGCTCTGCATCAAATTGTTAGATTCAAGACAGACAACTGAGAGGGGGGGTGAATTAGTTGTCCAAAACTTTCTTCTAATTAATCACTTAAATCCACTTTGTAGTTTAGCAGCATAACAATAAATCAATCATGAAACATAACACATTAAATCAAGAGTAGAAACACATCAACATATGAGACACCAAGATTTTAATGTGGAAAACCCGGTTAAGGGAAAAACCATGGGGTGACAAACCCAAGATTGTATTCTCTGTTAGAAGAATAGAAAGAACAAGATGGTACATGCTAATTAGTGCTCACTACCCAAGCACACTACTCACAAGAGGCCCACTACCTATAGGAGACACACTCTCTATAAAATAATAAGTATCACATACTTGAATTGGAGAATAGCATCTTCACCATGCTTGAGTCAGTACCATTTAAAACCAATATTTCTGCCTTGTCTTTCCCTCTCCTCCTCGCTACTACACTCTCACATCTTTGCTAGACACACTTGAAATGACTTTACAATCCCTTATTTATACAAGACATCAACTTGGGAATTATCATCCAAGTTAGCAAACATTACAGAGCAATTACAAAGATATAGCATGATTAATTACAAAATATTCTATGTAGATCAATACCCTGTCAGCTGCATAGAACTGAGACTTCAATATTCTTCTGGGAACATGCCAATCATCACATAAGATCCTCAAGATCATTCGTAGGAGGTGTAACTCATCCGGTCGCCTAACTTGGCAAGAACACCATCAACCAAAAGTAAATATTCAAATACAAGATTAATCTTCAATGCAAACAATCAACACAAACTGGACATGATCCAAAGACTTCCACAAGCTCTCCTGAATCACCAAGAACATCCGCACTACATCTACTTACTAGAATCATTCTCTCCTTCATCTAGAACCTCAAGACCATAGTCTATCATCACTGTCATACTAGAATAGATGCTTGCAGACCTCCAGACCATGATCCAACTGAGTTACCAATTCACATTGACTGCTTACACACACCACCAAATCTGCAGAACAAGATAATGCACTTCCGGATCTCACTATACCTATTTGTGTGACTCTGTCACCTCTGAACATCCGCCGAAACTAGTTTTACTTGAGTGGCCACAACTTCTTTAAATTATCATGCAGAGCTCTGAAATCTTTACTGGATCATCTTAAGACACATATATACAAACCCTTTGAACCATATCCTCTAATATTCATCTTAGCTAGGATCATTAGCTCACTATCTTCACTGTTCTTCTATGTTCCTGATTAGAACTAATTTTTTCAATATCCTTAGCATATAGCTCATCCAATCCTTATCATTAATGCAACAAAAATATTTTGACATCAATGACAACACCTGTTAGGCCCATACTTGCAACAATCTCCTGCTTTGTCATTGATGGCAACATAAGATGTGAAAAATTGTTTTAACCATGAAGACAAGAACTTTCTTTACTGACACAACTCCCCCTATCAATCACATGTCTTCTCTTCTTTTACTACTCCCCCTTTGATCAATAACCACTTGTTTTTTACATGTTTTCTCTCCCCTTTTGACATCAATGGCAAAAGGCACATACTTCCAACTTCACCACTTCAGAATCATACCAGCTGCTCCCCCTGAGTAGCAACTCCCTATCATCAATCTAGATCACAATATGTGACTGAGATATCCACTGGACTGATGCACATTAGTGTACCTTAGTTCACCACCGGAGGGGTAATAACCCCCAACTTCTCCCTGAGATACTTAAAAGATTCATTGGGTAGAGGTTTAGTAAAGATATCTGCAATTTGATCCTTGGAAGGCACAAACTCTAGTCTTACTTCATTCTTGTTCACTTGCTCTCTTAAAAAGTGAAATATGCTTAGTGTTTGAATGCAACACCGGACTCTTGGATATGTTAATTACACTTGAATTATCATAGAATATTGTGATAGGTTCCTCATACTCCACTCTGATGTATTTTAGCATCTGCTTCATCCATAAAACTTGAGTGCAAATACCTGCTGCTGCAATCTATTCTACTTCAGCTGTGGACAGAGATATTGCCTCTTGTTTCTTTCTTAGCCAAGAAACTAATCTCTTCCCTAAAAAGAATGCTCCACCACTGGTACTCTTTCAGTCATCCACATCTCCTACCCAATCTACATCTGTATATGCATGAAGAGAGAAATCATGATCTCTAGGATACCACAGACCATACTCAACTATCCCTTTTAGTTATCTAAAAATCCTCTTGATTTCCATGACATGATTTTCTTTAGGATCAACTTGGAATCTAGCAACAAGACCAACAACCTGCATAATGTCTGGTCTAGTTTGAGTAAGATACAACAGTCCTCCAATCATTGACCTATACTTTTTCTGGTCAGCTTTAGGTGAGTCATCATCTTTGCTTAATTTGCATCCGGTTGCCATGGGAGTATTCATTGGCTTTGAGTCTTCCATCCCAAATTTCTTCAACAATTCTTTCACATATTTGGTCTGAGAAATGAAGATTCCTTTCTTTGTTTGAGTGATTTGTAGACCCAAGAAGAAATTCACTTTTCATTTGGTTTGCAAAAGTTTTGCACATACTATCTCTTCCTCCAAAAATGATATCATCAACAAATACTTCAACTATCAAGGTGTTTTCATGATCAATTTTGAAATACAAATTACTGTCAGTAGTACATTTTTTGAAACTAATCTTCAAAAGATTCTTATCTAATATTTCATACTAGGCTCTTGGGGCTTGCTTCAGACCATATAGTGCTTTCTTCAACTTGCAGACCATTTCACCATGATTAGATAATTGAAATCCATCTGGTTGTTCAATGTATACTTCTTCTTCCAAGTCACCATTCAGGAAGGCAGACTTGACATCCATTTGATATACTTTGAAATCTTTGAAGGTAGCAAAGGCAAGAAATAATCTGATTGCTTCAATTCTTGACACTAGAGCAAAAGTTTCTTCAAAATCAACTCCTTCTATTTGAGAGTAACCCTTGCAGACCAACCTGGCTTTATTTCTAATTACTTCACCATCTTCATTTAGTTTGTTCTGGAAGACCCATTTAGTTCCAATCACATTTTTGCTTCTAGGTCTGGGAACAAGATCCCAAGTGTGATTTTTCTCAATTTGTATCAGCTCTTCCTCCATTGCTTTAGTCCAGTTTTCATCATTGCAAGCTTCATTCACTAATTTAGGCTCAATCGTTGAAATCAGACAATACTCTTCTGAATCTTGAGCAATCCTTCTTGTTTGTACTCCTGTGCTTTTATCACCTATGATCTGATCTTTAGAGTGATTCAATTTTACATACCTGGGAATTTTGGGATTTTCTTGCACTTCTACCTCTTAAGTAGGTTCATCCAAATTCATCTCTTCTTCTAGGTTTACCGGATCAGTTTGAATCTAAATCTCAGAAGGGGCTTGGACTCCTTGGATTACAACATTAATCTAATCATCTTCATCATATTCATGAAACCTTGAGGGTTTTTCAATTCCTTCATTAACCTTCACATTTGTACTTTCTATAATTTTCCTCAATCTCTTGTTATAACACCGGTATGCTTAGCTTTGAGTAGAATAACCCAAGAATATTCCTTCATCACTTCTAGCATCAAACTTACCTAGATCTTCATCTATTTTAATATAACATTTGCTACCAAAAACTCTGAAATACCTCATAGTGGGAGTGATGCCAAACCAAAGTTCATAAGGAGTCTTATTGGTATTGCTTCTGATTTCAACTCAATTGAGAGTATAGACTGTAGTGCTTATAGCTTCTCTCCAATAGACATGAGGAACATTTTCTTCCATCATCATGGTTCTGGATGCTTCCTAGATGGTCCAGTTCTTTCTCTCCACTACTTCATTCTGTTGTGGATTCGTAGAAGCAAACAACTATCTTTTTATCCCATGTTTCTCACAGAAATCTATGAACTCACCGAATGTGAATTCTCCACCTCTGTCAGACCTCAGACATTTCAATTTTAATCTAATTTCATTCTCTACCATAGCCTTGAATATTTTAAATTTCTCAAGAGCTTCAAATTTCTCTTTTAGAAAAGCTACCCACATCATCCGGGAGTAGTCATCAATTAACAACATGAAGTATCTATTGTTGATAACTGAGAGGGGGGGGTGAATCAGTTATCCCAATAATTTCTCTATCTGAACTTTCTTATTAATTAATGTAGCATTAAATCAAACACAGGAAACATTACCATGAAATAAGAAACACATGACACAGTATTTTTGACATGGAGACCCTGTTAAGGGAGAAAACCACGGGGTGATTAACCCAAAAATTATTCTCTGTTAGAAGAATAGGAAATTACAAAATGGCACTTGCCAATTAGGGCTCACTGCCCGAGCACACTGCTCACAAGAGGCTCACTGCCTACAAGAAGACACACTGTCTACAAAGTGATAAGAATCACAGTCTTGAACTGATTGGAAGCATCTGCATATGCTGGAGTTCAGTTCCGGTTAGGCTCAGTACACTGATCTGCTGCACTTCATCTTTCCTCTGTTCTTTATTCTGCTATCCTTTCACATACCGGATCTTTCTTGCTACTTCTGCTCTGTTCTGAACTTGTTCGCATATGTCTTCGCACATTCACACCTTTCACAACTAAATCCATCCTTTATATATATCCGCACAAGTAATTTCATCACCTTTCTAGTCGGCATCCGGAACAGTTTAGTTTCTTACAAACTTTGTTCTGTCGGTTGAATCCTTGCTCACCAAGCAATGCGGATCAAGCATATACTTGTAGATATCATCAATCATGTCGGCCAAACATGATTCATGCCTTCACAACCTTTATCATCATCAGTAACACATCCGGAAAGTAGTCTGATACTCTGTCAGTCAGTTCTTCCTCTGTTTTCACTGTCTCTCAGGAATCCGGTACTCAACTATTCATATCTTTTTCCTTGTCCATCACCGGAGGCTAAATCCTTGGAATATACCACTCAAGGTAGTCCTCTTGACTTCCCCAAATCCGCACTGCACCAAGACACTTCCTCTGAGAGATCCGGATCAATCTGTCGGACCTTGCCACATGCTCTGTTCTTGTTCACCGGACCACAACAATCTTTATTCTGACTTCCGGTAGAGATACATTATGACTTGCGGATATGTGGGATGACCTTTGTTGCCATCAATGACAACAACCATGAATCCATATAGTGTCTCTTGCCAACAATCTCCCCCTTTGGCATTGACGGCAACACTTAGTGAAAAATGACTAAGTGTTTTCACTATGCTCCCCCTTTGCTGATGCTCTGTCTTTATATACAATTTCTGGAACTCCCCCTTAGTTGGATTCCTCATTTTTCACTGCTCCTCACTCCCCCTTTGACATCAATGGCAAAGGGTAGGGTCCGCACACCAAAATTTTCAAAAATTTTCTATACATAGCCACATATTTACATACTCACATATACTGAAGAATGTCTGCAAAGGATGTCTGTAATTGGATCATTTCAGTGGCCCAACTTTGCTTCATTCTATCCAAAATTGAAATGTGACCACTCAACAAAAATGCAAAAGCTTCTGCCCGCCTGAGATCTGTCGGATCTTTTGTTTGGGCGGTGGTCTGAGCATCACTGATAGCCTCATGCATAGTTTCCAACTTAGGGATTATAATCCTTCTAAGTTCTCCCATCTGGTTGGTGATATTCTTCCTTTCCTTCTCAAGATTCTTTATTTCATTCAAGACTGCAATAGTCTGACATTCTTGATTTATTATAGAGGAAGAGAGAGGATCAAAACTTTGAGATAAGCTTTGAAGCTTGTCCTGTTCCTCTTTTATTTTCTTGTCAATTGCTGCTGTTGCCTTTGACCAGGATATACAAAATTTATAGATGTCACCGCCATCCTTAAGAGCATTCTCTAAGCTCTTTATTCCAATGCTCACAATCTTCCTATCTTTAGAGATTAATTCTAATATTTCTGAAAATCTCTTATCCAAAAATTCCTTCCGGACCTTTTCTTCAGCTGATTTTTCTAGAGAATCAAAATGTGTATCAACACTGCTGACTAAGGTTTTTAGATTACCGGAAGAGGAGGCTGTCGGATCTATCTGGATTGATGGCATAATCTTTACAAGTACTCCGAAAGCAGCCTCTATCAACTCACAGTCTTCCATATGAGACTTCAGGAGTTTTTCATTTGCCTTGGCATTTGCAAATGAAGCTATCTTCATTGTTTGTACCGGAGAGAGAGAGTCAAAGTCGAATGGGCCTTTTAGAAGCTCCGGTTCATCAATCTCTAAAGTTTCTTTGCTCAAAAATTGTTGAACAGTTTGTGCAGTGTCTCTTGCCGGAGACAGATGTTTCTTTTCTTCTGCAGTCTTGGAACTGTCAACCTCTTTGTCTTTCACCCCTGCTTCCTTCTCCTGTAATTCCTCTTCTTCTTTGGATCCGGAGACTGTAGGGGAAACCGGAGGAGAGATGTTTGTCTCTTCGGGGCCCACTTCTTCCGGAACAGATGATTCCAGATCTGCAGCTGTTTCTGTACCTAAGTCCTCTACAACAGGAAGATTGAACCTTTTGAAGGCCTTCCGGAGGATCTCTTCTGTCTCTTGTGCCACTTTGTCAGTCTCACCAAGCATGAGTTGATTCATCCTGGCTTTACTTCTGAACTCATCTTTGTAGTCCTTGAAGATTATGTTCATTGTCTTGGGATCAATTTGAGGATATAGCTGAATAGCTATCTGCTCCCGGATCTCAAGATCTTTTGCATGAGCACTGTTCTTTCTTACTTCCAATTCCTTTTCTAGGCTTTTAGGAATAAGAGATATGATCTCAATGAAAGCCTTATTATATATGTTCAGATATTTGATGGTGGCTTCCTGCAGAGTCTTTTGGTCAGCCTCACTGAAGTCATCATAAGATTCAGTCATTGGTTGAAGGTTTCCATCCACCGTGACCGACTTGATTACATTCTCTAGAGACAGAGTGGGCTTTTCAACAGATACCTCTGCCATTTCATCCTTGTCTTGGCCTGTGGAGGGTTTACCGGATCCTTTCTTCTTCTGCTTCTTTATTTCTTTTACACCCTCATCTGACTCTGTTTCCTCTTCATCCTTTTGGCTTTCATAAGCCCTTGTGGCTTTTGTCTTGGATCTTTTACCGGATGCTTGGACTTCCAGTTTTGAGCTTTTGGTTGTGGGAGGTGCAGATCTTTTTGATGATCTGGTCCGAGTGGGAGTTTCAACCGGAGCACTTTCTTTACTTTTCTCTTCTTCCTCAGCCTTCCTCCTCTTTTCCCGGCTGGCATCAAGTGCCTCTTTTGAGATGCCTAGGCCTTGAGCAATGTGCTCTACTTCTTTTCTCACCTTTCTCTTAATCTCAGGTTCCCTGAGTTCTACATGTATTTTTACACTCAGCTCCTCAAAGGTTCCAAACCTTTCTGCCTTAGGATCTTTGGGCTGACTTAGCATGTTTTGAACATGCAGCTCCACTATCTGTTCATCCACTTCATACCCCATGGGCATGATCCAGACAATCCTTGGCTCCACTGCCTCCATTAGGCACTGATCAGTGTCAACCACAAAGCACACTGAGTCTTTGTATTTTTCAACAAGAGACTGGGGAATTCTCTCTCTTGCTTGCATCATGCTCTGAAAGTTTTTGAAGTATCCCCATAGAGCTATATTTCTTGCTTTTGCATCCCCAAGTCCATGCAAATAGTCTCTTATCTGGACTGCAACAGGTTTGTCACTCTGCCATACCCATCCACTTGATCCGGGTAGCTCATTCATGAAGTAGAAGAATAGACATACAATAAGAGTACCATACTTAAAGGAATTCTTTTTGTCCTTCTTAATTTTCTGTATATTTTCCATTAATTGGCTTAGCAATAGTTCGCAGAGATCATATTCTGCATTCTTTCTTAGCATTTCATAGGCAGTGTATACTGCAGTTCCGGATACAGAATTCTCCCTGCTGGAGTGATAGATCTTGTATCCTATTATCATGGATGCATACTTGATATCCGGATCCGAAATATCTTCAATGGTCATTGCCCTCTTATCAAACTTTGATCCGGTGGCCTCAGTTACAATGTTGTTCTTGACAGATTTGAGGATAGGTATCCCTCCGGAAGAGTATAGACCAGTTACTGCCCTAATTGCCTCTTTTGTGATCTTGCAGGGTCTATCCAGCCATAGAAAGTTGTCATGCATCCTGCTCAGTACATACCGGACCCATTCATCTTCTTCAAAGCTGGGGAAATGAATAAATTACTCAAATTGTTTCTTCTGGATACCCTTATACTCTGGTTTAAGCTCAAAAGCATTGTCTATCAGTTGCTTGTGATAGAGGTCTCTTAATTTGAATTCCCCAAATTCCTCAATGCTTGCATGTATGTAAACCCTAATGTCTTCAGTATGTAAAACTCTGTGAGGAACACTAGAGAAGGCTCCTAGTGGATCTACCTCCAATGATTTGTAAGGATGTTTCTTGAATGTGGGGCGAGGTCTATCAGAGATCTTAACTATATTTGGAGTAGCCATTCTTCAAGGATTTACAGTGAGATAATGAAAAACGGAGAATACCTTATGCGTCTTCAGTTGGCACGGAGTGGTTGGATTGATTTCTTTATGCAATGACTTCGGCAGGAGATCCTTGGTGTGCTTGATGAATCTTGTTGCAGAGCTCCACTTTTCACTTCTTCTTGAGTGCAGAATGAGCAAATGACTTTTGAGAAATCCCTTATATTGCTCTGCAAACCCTAATATCTGTCTGCAATAAATGCTTCACCTGCATTATTCCGGTTTGCCCTGTCTGGACAGCTTGGAGTATCCCAGATTAGTCCTGATCAGTGAATATCATCCGGATCTTTAAATCATGAATAAATCGAGGTAACATATTACAAGAACATCCCAAACACTCTGTCCAATCTACAGAACAAGATAGTGCACTTCCGGATCTCTCCGGACCTTTTTGTAATCTTTTATCATACCGGAGCATCTCCCTGAACAGGTCTTACTTGATCGATCACAGCTTCCTCATAATTCCATGCGGACCTCTGAAAACTTGACTGAAGCATCTCAAGACTCATATCTATAAACCCTTTAATCCGCATCTTGTGCCACATCTGGCACCACTTGTTTGGCTGGGGGAACAGGATTTTCTTTGAGTCTCCCCCTTAGCCTGAGCTCACTTTTTAATTTTCGGAAGAAATATCAGCACTAGAGTCTGGTGCGGATCCAACCTCTACATTCTCTAAACTTTTCTTCACCCAAATCTTGCTCATCTGATTCCTAACTTCATCCGCATTCATCTTTTGTTTACCCTTGTCTTGATTCTGATTATACACCGGACCTCTTTTGTCCTGATTCTTGTTTCTGCAGACTTTAGCATTATGACCGGACCTATTGTAGATTTGGAAAATAACATTTCTTTGCATATTTGACTGATATCCTCTTGATCTGCATTGATTAGCCATATGACCTACTCTATTGCATGTAAAGCATCTACCTTTGAATGATTTGTTTTCTTGCATAATTCTGCATTCATGGGATTTGTGTCCATACCTTTTGCAGTTGAAGCACTGTCCGGAGAAGGATGAATTAATCTGATTCATTCTCATTCTGCACTGATTAGCTTTGTGACCAAAGTGGTTGCAGCTGTGGCAGTATCCATTGAAGGATGGATATCTTTGAGCATTTGGCTGTCTTACCGGAGGTCTTCTAGGCCTGCTCCTTGGATTTTCTGATCCAAGATTCCTCTGATCGGATCCGGAGCTTTCTCCTTTCTCATATCCCAAACCATACTTGTCATCTGTCCTCTTTTAACTTCCAAGAAGAACTTCAAGTTGAGCAGAACTTATCTTGAATTTCTCTTTATATTCATTTGCTGTTTGAAGGTCTCTTTTGAGAGAGGCAATTTGATCCTCAAGTTTTTCTTCATTATCTTTGGCATCTTCAAGATCAGATTCAAGATGTCTGATAATCCTGTCCATCTGGTGGCATTCTTCTGATTTTTCTTTAAGAGATTGTCTTAGATTGTCTTCAGCCTTTCTTTTTTCTTCAATCTCTTGAGTAAACTTTATAGTTCCTGATTCCATTTCATGTCTTAACATAATGACTTCTTTTGATAACTTTTCACATAACTTGGTTTGCTCAGTCAATTCTTCATTTGTATTGCTTTCTTCACTTTGTCTTGCCAACTGTTGGAGCAGCTCCTTTCTCTTTTTCATAGAGAGACTTAATTTGTCTTTTAATTCCCTCATGAACTCATCAGCCTGTTTGAGTCTTTCTTTTAATTCATTGACTTCAGAATTTGACTGTTCAAGATCCTCAAGGGCAGTCTTGAGTTGCTCCCTTAAACCATATGCATCCATTTGAATTCCCAGATCTTCCTCAAGCTGTTAAGCTCTATTAGGAGGAACCTTGCTCTGATACCAATTGTTGATAACTGAGAGGGGGGGGTGAATCAGTTATCCCAATAATTTCTCTATCTGAACTTTCTTATTAATTAATGCAGCATTAAATCAAACACAGGAAACATTACCATAAAATAAGAAACACATGACACAGTATTTTTGACGTGGAAACCCTGTTAAGGGAGAAAACCATGGGGTGATTAACCCAAAAATTATTCTCTGTTAGAAGAATAGGAAATTACAAAATGGCACTTGCCAATTAGGGCTCACTGCCCGAGCACACTGCTCACAAGAGGCTCACTGCCTACAAGAAGACACACTGTCTACAAAGTGATAAGAATCACAGTCTTGAACTGATTGGAAGCATCTGCATATGCTGGAGTTCAGTTCCGGTTAGGCTCAGTACACTGATCTGTTGCACTTCATCTTTCCTCTGTTCTTTATTCTGCTATCCTTTCACATACCGGATCTTTCTTGCTACTTCTGCTCTGTTCTGAACTTGTTCGCATATGTCTTCGCACATTCACACCTTTCACAACTAAATCCATCCTTTATATATATCCGCACAAGTAATTTCATCACCTTTCTAGTCGGCATCCGGAACAGTTTAGTTTCTTACAAACTTTGTTCTGTCGGCTGAATCCTTGCTCACCAAGCAATGCGGATCAAGCATATACTTGTAGATATCATCAATCATGTTAGCCAAACATGATTCATGCCTTCACAACCTTTATCATCATCAGTAACACATCCGGAAAGTAGTCTGATACTCTGTCAGTCAGTTCTTCCTCTGTTTTCACTGTCTCTCAGGAATCCGGTACTCAACTATTCATATCTTTTTCCTTGTCCATCACCGGAGGCTAAATCCTTGGAATATACCACTCAAGGTAGTCCTCTTGACTTCCCCAAATCCGCACTGCACCAAGACACTTCCTCTGAGAGATCCGGATCAATCTGTCGGACCTTGCCACATGCTCTGTTCTTGTTCACCGGACCACAACAATCTTTATTCTGACTTCCGGTAGAGATACATTATGACTTGCGGATATGTGGGATGACCTTTGTTGCCATCAATGACAACAACCATGAATCCATATAGTGTCTCTTGCCAACATCTATCACCTTGCACACTTCTGATTCTTGCTAGACCACATAAATTAGTATGAACTAAGTCCAATAATTTGGTAGAAGACTATTCCTTTCTTTTGAATGAGACTCTAATTTGTTTCCCCAACTCACATTCTTTGCACAAACTATTTGTAGGTTTCACCAATTTTTGAAGATCTCTTACAGCCTGAGTGTTGCTTATCTTGGTGATATTATCAAAATTCACCTGACACATCCTCCTATGCCATAACCAACTCTGATCAATTTGCACAAATAGACAACTTTTACCAGTACCAACTAAATGGAAGATATTACCTTTTGTTTTAGTATCGAATGCAATCTCTATTCTGGAGCTTGCAAAGATCTTGCATTTTCCATTCTTGAATAAGAGATCATAGCCTTTGTCCACCAATTGTCCAACACTGAGAAGATTGTGCTTCAATCCTTCAACATACAGTACATTACCAGTTTTGTTCTTTCCATCAAAAGAAATAATCTCTCTACCTCTGATTCTACTAGCAGAGTTATCACCAAACTTTACCACTCCTCCTTCATACCTTTCCAAATCTATGAACTTATTTTTGTCACCTGTCATATGGTGAGAGCATCCACTATCAATGACCTAATCATCCTTTTCTTCAACTTGGGCAGCCAGAGCTCTTTCCACAATTTTATGATTGGTAGATTCAGAGGGCATTGGATCTTCTTCTTTGATGGCAATAAACACCTAGTCACTTCTAGATTTGTTTCCTATCTCTGATTCATCATCTGTTACTCCTTCATCATCATCATCTTCATGAACATAGTATGAATTCTTTTGGAACCTTGATCTGTTAGGATTTGGCCTTGAAAATCTTTTCAGACACCTTGAGGAAAAATGACCAATCTTATTACAGTTAAAACACTTAAAAGGCAATTTCCCTACATACTTACCAGATCCTCTAGGTAGTTTTTTTGCAATAAGGGCTTCAAGTTGAGTAGTTTCAACTTCTTCTTCTTCCAGGTCCTTTCTTTCATTTTCATACCATGATAGTTTCTTTGAAGAGTTCTCTCTTGGATCAAACCTTTGTTTTCCTTTTACAGAAGCAGTAGCTTTGAATGCAGATTCAGTCTTGGGGGGGCATCTCCAAACTCAGTCAGTTCAAATGTAGCCAATTTACCAACCAATTGATCTCTTGTGATAGTTGAATGGGCTCTAAATTCTAAAATGGTAGTAACCTTGATTATATAAGAACCAGGAAGGGATTTGAGAACTTTGCCAACAATCTCATCTTCATCCAAGACTCCACCAGCACAGCTAATGCCACAAACAAGTTCATTTAATCTTGGCATAAAAGTAGTGATATTTTCATCTTCTCTCATCTTCAAATTTTTAGATTTTCCTTTCAGACTCTGTAACCTTGCACATTTAACATGCTTATCTCCTTCATGCAAAAGTTCCAATTTTTCCCAAATCTCAAAAGCAGTTTGTAGGTAAACAACATTCGATAGTTCTGAATCAGAAAGGGCACTTAGAAGGGCTTCTTTAGTTCGCAGATTATTTTCGGCATCTGTGATTTCAGTTGTGGTTTTCAGCCCATTTTGTGGAGGAGTATACTACATTGTAACCATGGTCCAATACTACATTCCCATACATTGCAAGTGACATTGCATACAACTTTTCCAAAGATTAAAATTGGTTCCATCAAACTTTGGACTATCGTTCTTGTAGGATGACATCCTAGATCTCCTTGAGCAGTTAAGGTCTTTTAGAGGACCTTATCTCTGATACCAATTGTTAGATTGAGGAGAGACAACTAAGAGGGGGGTGAATTAGTTGTCCAAAACTTTCTTCTAATTAATCACTTAAATCCACTTTGTAGTTTAGCAGTATAACAATAAATCAATCATGAAACATAACGCATTAAACCAAGACCAGAAACACATCAACACATGAGACACCAAGATTTTAATGTGGAAAACCTGGTTAAGGGAAAAACCATGGGGTGAGTAACCCAAGATTATATTCTCTATTAGAAGAATAGAAAGAACAAGATGGCACATGCCAATTAGGGCTCATTGCCTGAGCACACTACTCACAAGAGGCCCAATGCCTACAGGAGACACACTGTCTACAAAATAATACGTATCACATACTTGAACTAGAGAATAGCATCTTCACTATGCTTAAGTCAGTTCCATTTAAGCCCAATATTTCTTCTCTACCTTTCTCTCTCCTCCTCGCTACTACACTCTCACATCTCCACTGGACACACTTGAAATGACTTTACAATCCCTTATTTATACAAGACATCAACTTGGGAATTATCATCCAAGTCGACATACATTATAGAGCAATTACAAACATATAGCATTATTAATTACAAAAGATTCTATGTGGATCAACACCCTATCAGCCACATAGAACTGAGACTTCAATATTCTTCTGGGAACATGCCAATCATCACATAAGATCCTCAAGATAATCTGCAGGAGGTGTAACTCATCTGGTCAGCTTGACTTGGCAAGAACACCATCAACCAAAAGTAAATCTTCAAATGTGAGCTTAATCTTCAATGCAGACCATCAACACGAACTGGACACGATCTAAAGACCTCCACAAGCTTACCTGAATCACCAAGAACATCCACACTACATCTCCTTACTAGAATCATTCTCTCCTTCATCTGAAACCTCAAGACCATAGTCTGGCATCACTGTCATACTAGAATAGATGCTTGCGGACCTCCAGACCACAATCCAATTGAGTTGCCAATTCACATTGACTGCTTACACACTCTACCAAATCCGCAAAACAAGATAATGCACTTCCGGATCTCACCGGACCTATTTGTGTGACTCTATCACCTCTGAATAGCTACCAAAACTAGTTTTACTTGAGTGGCCACAACTTCTTTAGATTATCATGCGGACCTCCAAAATCTTTACTGGATCATCTTAAGACACATATCTACAAACTCTTTGAACCATATCCTCTAATATTCATCTTAACTAGGATCATTAGCTCAGTGTCTTCACTATTCTTCTTTGTTCCTGATTAGAACTAATTTTATCAATATCCTTAGCATACAACTCATCCAATCCTTTCATTAATGTAACAGAAGTATGTTGACATCAATGACAAAACCTGTTAGGCCCATACTTCCAACACAAATAAGTGTTAATTTGTTTGTAAATGATGTCAGAAGTGTGTGGAGATTATATACCAGGAGTTCACAAAGTTAGTAGTTCATGTTCATAATGCTCATATTATGGTCTTCATGTTGTTCAAGGCACATTAGATGTGGACACTATGCTTCAAGATGTAGACGTCCTTCATATTCATTGATATCATGTGTCAGTTGCCTTGGTCATGATGCTGATCATTCAGGGGATCTTCATGGTATGATATAATGCATTGTTTCATCTTAGACAAATGGATATTAATGAGTTTATATAAGGCATGAAGTTTGAAGAGTTTCTGTGATGAGGATTCATGTCAATTGTTGTTCTTAAAGACCAAAATAGTAGACCCCAATGTTATCCTAATTAGTTCTCTGCCATGCATCTAAAGTATACATAATAATCAGTTCTCTGTCTAGATGAAAAGAGGTTTGGTAAGGTGCTTGATGTTGTTTGATGCTAAGTTTGATGGGCTATGATGTTGATATCACAGTCAAAAGATCACAGGTCATAAGATGTGATATGCTTACTTTTGTCTATATGTGATCCTAAAGACATTGTTCAATCATACATCTTGCATAAGTTAAATCAATGTGGTTGAGCACCTTAGCAGGTGGCCAATGATCTACACAAGATATACACAAGATATCATAAGTTAAGTCAATGTGGGTGAATTGCAAGGTTCATTGAGAGTGCAGAGGTGCATGATCAGTCAATACAGAGTAGAGTGTATACATATCAAAGGTCAAGTTTCATGTCCTTATAGTTTAGTGTTCATGGAGGAGGTATTTGTTTTATCTTTCTCATGAATGTACATCAAGGCATATTTTAAGGTTTTCAATCCTTGCTTGTTCAAATGAAAGATTGATGGTACAGTTTGTATTGATGGCACTATGTTAGATTCTTTTTCATTATTCAGTATGCAATTCATGATAAGATTGAAGTATTGAACATTGTCTCATTTTATGATCCATCTCATGTTTGAGGTGCATAGGTATGATACAAGATTAAATTAAATTGTCACTTGGAGTCAATGCTAATTCATGTCTAGTATTTTATTTACAGAGCTACAAGATGATCTGCGAGAAGAAAATACCTGAAGCAATGTCATAGTTGATATTAGATGTAAAAGGACTACCTGTTGGCAAGAGACACTATATGGCTTCATGAATGTTGTCATTGATGGCAACAAAGATCATACCACACGTCTGCAGGATATGGTGTGTCTATATCGGAAGTCAGATTGAAGAAGTGTTACGATCCGGTAAGCAAGAATAGAGTAGGCAACAAGGTTTGACAATCAAGTTCGGATCTCTCAGAGGAAGTATCTCAGTAAAGTATAGATTTGGAAAAATCAAGAGGAGTACCTTAGCTAATAGATTCCAAGGATTTAGCCTTCGGTGATGGAAGAGTGAAGAGATATGAGCACTTGA
Source organism: Cunninghamia lanceolata (assembly GCA_027924645.1). Taxonomy (NCBI): domain Eukaryota; kingdom Viridiplantae; phylum Streptophyta; class Pinopsida; order Cupressales; family Cupressaceae; genus Cunninghamia; species Cunninghamia lanceolata. The sequence continues at coordinate 15,378,245 of BSBN01000606.1, forward strand.
GTCTTGGGTTCCTGTTTGGTAGAGTAGACAGAGGAAGAACTGACCGGCAGAGCATCAGACCTTAATCCGGATGTGATATTGATGGTGATTAAGTTTCTTGAGGTATCATTCATGATTGTCTGACATGACTGATGACTTCTGTAAGAATCTCCTTGATACACATCACTTAGTAAGTAAGGATTCAGTCGATAGATCAAAGTTTGGGAAAATATTGACTATTCCGAATGCCAACTAGAAAGGTGTTGAAATCATTTGTGCAGATATATATACCATATGGATTTAGATGTGAAGGGTGGTGTGAGAGCTGTGATGTGTGAAGAAACATAGAGACTAGTGTGGAAGTAAGATTGCAGGTTTAGAATGTGACAAAATAGTTGTACCAAAAGAAGAGGAAGAATGAAGTGCAGTAGATCAGTGTATAGAGCCTAACCGGAACTAAACCTTAGCATGTGTGGATGCTTCTCATCAGTTCAATCACCTAGTTACTTTTTTTATACCCTGTAGACAGTGAATCTCTTGTAGGCAGTGAGCCTCTTGTGAGTAATGTGCTCAGGCAGTGAGCCCTAATTGGCAAGTGCCATTTTGTACCATCTAATTCTTTTAATAGAGAATACAATCTTGGGTTAATCACCCCATGGTTTTTCCCTTAACCAAGTTTTCCACATTAAAATCATTGTTAAGTCCATTAGGTGATCTTGAGAAGTCTCATTCTTAAGTCCATGCCCTAAAAGAAAGACTCAAACAAGCTGATGATTTCATAAATGAACTAAAAGAAAAACTAAGTATCTCTATGAAAAAGAGAAAGGAACTACTTCAACAATTAGCAAGTCAAAGTGAAGCCAATAACACTGATGAAGAACTGAATGAGAAGAACAAGTTATGCGACAATCTATCAAAAGAGGTCATTATGGTTAGACATGAAATGGAATTAGGGGTTATGAAATTCACCCAAAAAATTGAAGAGAAAAGAAAAATTGAAGATAATCTAAGACAATCTCTCAAGGAGAAGTCAGAAGACTGCCATAATATGGATAGAATAATCAGGCATCTAGAATCTGATCTTGAAGAAGCTAAAGATAATGAAGAACAACTTGAGAATCAGATTGACACTCTTAAAAGGGATCTTCAAACAACAAAAGAATATAAAGAGAAATTCAAGATAAGCTCTGTTCAACTTGTAGTTCTTCTTGCAAGCCAAAAGAGGGTAGATGACAAACAAGGCTTGGGGTATGAGGAAGGAGAAAGCTCCAGATCTAGTAAGAACAACTCTAGATCAAGAAATCCAAGGAATAGGCCTAGAAGACCTCCGGTAAGGTAACGAAATGATCAAAGATATCCATCCTTCAACGGATACTGTTTCAATTGCAATAACTTTTGTCATAAAACTAATCAGTGCATAAGAAGAATGAATCAGACTAATTCATCCTTCTCTAGACAATGCTTCAATTGCAAAAGGTATGGTCACAAATCTCATGAATGTAGAAATTTGCAAATAAACAATTCATTCAATGGTAGATGCTTTGCATGCAATAGAATGGGACATATGGCTAATCAATGTAGATCAAGAGGATATCATTCAAATATGAAAAGAAATGTTGTTTGCTACAACTGTAATAGGTCTGGACATATTACCAAATTTTGCAGAAGTAAGAATCAGGACAAAAAGGGTCCAGTACATCATAATCAAAACCAAGACAAAGGAAAAAGAAAAGTGAATGCGGATGAAATTCAAAGGGAGATGAATAAGATTTGGGTAAAGAGAAGTACATAAAATGTTGGAAATGGATCCGTACCAGAATCTGGTGTTGACATTCCTTCTGGAAACTAAATAAGATGAGCTCTAGCTCAGGGGGAGTCAAAAAGAAAATAAATCTCCCCAGCCAAATAATTGGTGCCTGAAATTGGCACAAGAAATGTTGCGAATTAAAGGGTTCTTAGAGAAACATCCAAGGAAAGCTTGGTAAAGATATGGAAGATCCACAAGAAGATTTGAAGAGTCTAGTCTTCCAAGATTGATCTAGTTTAATAGTCATCTAGTAAAACATGATTGTCATAGTTAGATCCTGTATGATTCAAATTTGAGGCATCTTTATTTGTGGATAGATCAAATGTTTGGGGAGAGTAAGATAGTTTGTTATTAATCACCAAGGATAACTCTAAGTATATTTCAATGATCTAGAAAAAGATCTATCTCAGAATAAGAAAAACAAGGCAATCAGAATGACTTAAGTTACGCATTTATTGCAATATGGATTTAGGGTTTTTCTCAGAAATAAAAGGGTTCATTCGCTCGTCATTTGAACATTTGCATTCAAGAAGAAAACAAAAGGAGCTCTACAACAAATTGTTTCAAATTTCTCAAAGATCAACCATTGGAGTCAATTCATCTAGATAATCAATCCGGCTCACTCTGCAAACCCTGGAAGAGTAAAAGGTATTTTCCGTTATTGAATATCTATATATAAAGCTTTTGAATATGGCTAATTGAATGTTGTAAAGATCACTGATAGGTCACATCCTAAATTCAAGAAACATCCATATAAATCCCTAGAAGTTGATCCCTTAGGCACCTTTCCAAGTATTCTGCATGGGGTTCTACATGTAGAAGATGATAGGGCATATATTCATGCAAATATTGAAGAATTTGGGGAATCTAAGCTGGTTGATATCTGTCACAAGCATTTGATAGATGACTCATTTGAAATCAAAACTCAGTATAAAGCCATCCAAGACAAGCATTTTGCACAATGCATTCATTTCCCTAGTTTGTAGAAGATGAATGGGTCTGGTATGTTTTGAGCAGAGTGCATGATAACTTCATGTGGTTGAATGGACCATTCAAGATCAAAAAAGATGCCATTAGGGAAGTTATCGAATTGCACTCATTCGGTGGCATACCTGTTGATAACTAAGAGGGGGGGCAAATCAGTTATCTTAATCTTTTACCTTTTGAACTTCTTTAACAATTAATACAATATTAAATCAAATGAGCAAACATAACCATGAAAAGGAAATAACACTAATGTACGTGACACAGTGATTTTGACGTGGAAAACCTGGTTAAGGGAAAAACCACAGGGTGATTAACCCAAGATATTATTCTCTATTAGAAGAATAGAAGATACAAAATGGCACATGCCAATTAGGGCTCACTGCTCGAGCACACTACTCACAAGAGGATCACTGCCTACAAGAGACTCACTGTCTATAGAAAAGGAAGGTAACTTAATGTTTGAACTGATGAGAAGCATCCACACATGCTAAGGTTCAGTTCCGGTTAAGCTCAATAAACTGATCTGTTGCACTTCATTCTTACTCTCCTTTGATATAGTTGTGCTATCACATTCTAGACCTCTTTTAGTATCTTCACTTTGCTCTTCTACTTTTTTTCGCACCACACAACACACTTCACACACCTTCACATCTAAATCCATCTTGTATATATATTCGCATAAGTGATTTCATCATCTTTCTAGTCAGCATCTAGAATAGTCAATATTTTCCTCAAACTCTAATCTGTCAGCTGAATCCTTGCATACCAAGTAATGCGGATCAAGGATATACTTGTAGAAGTCATCAATCATGTCAGCCAATCATAACTTATGCCTTAAGAACCTTTTCCATCATTAGTAACACATCCGAAATAATGTTTGATGTTTTGCCAATTAGTTCTTCCTTTGTTCACACTGCCAATCAGGAACCCGACACTCAAGTATTCATATCTCTTCATCCTTTCAACATCGGAGGCTAAATCATTGGATTCTATTAGTAAAGGTACTCCTCTTGACTTCCCCAAATCTATACCTCACTGAGATACTTCTTTTGAAAGATCCAGACCTGTCTATCAGACCTTACTGGCTGCTCTGTTCTTGCTTACTGGACCTCAACACTTCTTCAATCTAACTTCTGGTAAAGACTCATCATGTCCTGTGGATGTGGGAGATAACCTTTGTTGCCATCAATGACAACATACATGAATCCCTATAGTGTCTCTTGCCAACAATCTCCCCCTTTGGCATTGATGGCAACACTTAGTGAAAAATGACTAAGTGTCACACTATACTCCCCCTTGGCTGATGCTCTGTCTTTATGTACATTTTCCAGAGCTCCCCCTTAGTTGGATTCCTCATTTTTCACTATTCTTCATTTTTCACTATTTTCCAGACATCAATGGCAAAAGGTGGGGTCTGCACACAAAAAATTTCTCAAAAACTCTTCTATACTTAGCCGCATAAGTATTTATACATGCTATACTTTACATAAACTAAAGGATATCTGCAAAAGATGTCTTCAACTAGACAAATTATGTTTCCCAACTCTGCTTCATTCTGTCCAAAATTGCGATGTGACCACTCAACATGAATGCATAAGCTTCTACCTTTTTCAGATCTGTCAGATCATTTGTCCTAGCTGTAGTTTGAGCATCACTTAAGGCCTCATGCATGGCCTCCAACTTAGGGATAATTATTCCTCTAAGTTCATTCAACCTACTGATTCTATTTTTCTTCTCTTCTTCAAGATTTTTGATTTCATTCAAAACTGCAATCGTCTGACATTCTTGATTTATTATGGATGTGGTAAGTGGATCAAAATTTTGAGAAAATTTTGTTAGTTTGTCCTCCTGTTCTTTCCCTTTCTTCTCAATCTCTACTGTTACTTTAGACCAGGATATACAAAATTTGTATACATCTCCTCCATCCTTGAGAGCATTTTCCAAGCTCTTTATCCCAATACCCTTTACTCTCCTATCATTTGTTATTAGCCCTTGTAGCTCAGAGAATCTCTTATCCAAAAACTCTTTCCTGACCTTCTCCTTAGCTGATTTCTCTAGAGAATTGAAACATGTGCTAATACTATTAATCAAAGATTTGAGATTACCGGATGAGGAGACTAAGGGATCCTTTTGAAAAGATGGCATGATCTTTTCTAATACTCTGGATGTGGCTGCTATAAGCTCACAGTCTTCCATGTGAGACTTCAGGAGTTTTTCTTTGGCCTTTGCATTAGAAAATGAAGCTATCTTCATTGTTTGTACCAGAGAAAGAGAGTCAAAATCAGATGGGCCTTTTAGTAGTTCCGGTTCATCAATCTCCATAGTCTCTTTTCTCAAGAAGTCCTTGACCAATTCTATAGTGTCTCTTGCTGGAGACAGATTCTTCTTTTCTTCTGCAGTCACAAAACTCTCTCTTGGAGCTTTCTCTCCTTCCACAACCTTGGTATTGTCATCTTCTTTTTCCTTCACCTCTACTTCTTTCTGCTCTATTCTTTCTTCTCCTTTGGATCCAGAGTCAGCAGGGGAAACTAGAGGAGTGATGTTTATTTGTTCATGCACTTCCTCTTTTGAAACAGAGGATTCCAAGTCCTTATCCTTTTCTGTACCAGTGTCCATGACTTCTTCTGCCATTTCCTCAGTGGATTCTTTTTCAACACCTGTGGCCGAAGGATCAGCACCCAAGTCCTCTATAATAGGAAGATTGAATCTTTTGAAGGCATTTTGGAGGATCTCTTCTATTTCCTTGGCTATCTTGTCAGTCTCACCAAGCATGTGCTGATTCATTCTGGCTTTTCTCCGAAATTCATCCTTGCAATCCTTGAAGATCATTTTCTTTGAATCGATTGAAGGATATAGCTGAATGGCTATCTATTCCCGGATCTGAAGATCTTTTGCCATGGCATTATTCTTTCTTATTTCTAACTCTTTTTCTAGGCTTTTGGGAATAAGAGATATAATTTCAATATAAGCCTTGTTATATATGTTGAGATACTTAACTGCTACTTCCTGCAAGATCTTTTGGTTTGCTTCACTATAATCGTCATAGAATTCAGCTATGGGATAAAGGTTTCCATCCACAGTGGCTGATTTGATAACATCATCTAAAGATAGTGTGGGCTTTTCAACAAATTCCTTTGCCTTTTCTTCTTCACCTTGACCGGTAGAGGGTTCACCGAATGTTTTCTTCTTTTGCTTCTTCATTTTCTTTATCTCATCTGATTCAGTTTCTTCATCATTCTTTTGACTAACATAAGACATTGTGGCCTTTGTCTTAGTTCTTTTATCTCCTCTGCTAGATGGTTTTACTTCTAGTTTTGATGCCCTTGAGCTTTTAGCAGTGGCAGGTGCAGATTTCTTTGATGATTTGGTCCGGGTGGAAGATTCTACTGGAGCACTTTCCTCATTTTTCTTTTCTGCCTCTTTCTTCTCTTTCTCAGCCCTTTCCATCTTTTCTCTATTTGGCAGCAAGTGCCTCTTTTGAGATGCCTAAGCCTTTGGCAACTTCTTCGACTTCTTTTCTCACTTTCCTCTTTATTTCCGGTTGTCTGAGTTCTACATGAACTTTTACACTTAGTTCTTCAAAAGTTCCAAATCTTTCTGCCTTTGGATCCTTTGGCTGACTTAGCATGTGTTGGATATGCAGCTCCACAATTTGTTCATCAACTTCATACCCCATAGGCATGATCCAAACTATCCTTGGCTCGATTGCCTCTATTAGGCATTGATCAGTGTCTACCATGAAGCACACTATATCTTTATATTTCTCAACCAATGATTTTGGGATTCTTTCTTTGATTTGTATAGTATTTTGGAAGTTCTTAAAGTAACCCCACAGACCTATATTCCTTGTCTTGGCATCCCCAAGTTCATGCATGTAATCTCTAATTTGAATTGCTACTAGTTTGTTATTTTGCCATACCCATCCATTAGATCTGGGCAGCTCATTCATGAAGTAGAAAAATAAACACAATATTAGTCCACCATATTTAAAGGAGTTCTTCTTGTCCTTTTTGATCTTTTGTATGTTTTCCATCAATTGACTTAGGAGTTCACAGAGATCATACTCTGCATTCTTTCTTAGCATCTCATAGGCAGTATATACTACAGTTCCAGACACTGAATTCTCCCTACTAGAGTGATATATCTTATACCCTATTATCATAGATGCAAACTTGATATCCAGATCAGTGATATCTTCAATGGTCATTGCTCTCTTATCAAACTTTGATTTGGTGGCCTTAGTTACAATGTGGTTTTTGACAGATTTGAGGACAGGTATCCCTCCAGAGGAGTGTAAGCCGGTTACTACCCTAATTGCCTCAGTGACTTTGCAAGGTCTGTTCAGCCATAGGAAGTTATCATGCACCCTACTCAATACATACAAGACCCATTCTTCTTCTTCAAAGCTGGGGAAATGAATGAATTGATCAAAATGTTTCTCCTGGATGCCCTTATATTGTGGTTTAAGTTTAAAAGCATCATCTATCAATTGTTTGTGATAGACATCTCTTAGTTTGAATTCCCCAAACTCTTCAATATTCACGTGTATGTAAACCCTAATATCTTCTGTATGCAACACACCATGCGGAACACTAGAGAATGCTCCTAGGGGATCTACTTCCAAGGATTTGTAAGGATGTTTCTTAAATTTGGGTCAAGGCCTATCAGAGATCTTCACAATATTTGGAGTAGCCATCATTCAAGGATTTGCAGAGAGATATTTGATAACGGAAAATACCTTTTGCACTTGTAGGGTTTGCGGAGTGAACTTGAATGATTTGAGTTCAGCAGTTGCTTCTTGAGAAATCTTGTTGTAGAGTTCCTTTTCTTTTCTTCTCAAATGCAAATTGTGAAGATGATGAGTGCATGAACCCTTTTTGTTATTGAAAAACCCTAATTCCATATCACAATAAATGCAAAACTTAAGTTGTTCTGGTTGCTCTGTTTTCCTTGTTCAGAGAGGGAGAAGCTTATCTGAATCATTCTGATGCCCTTATGATTGATGTTAACAATGAATCATAATGTCCACTTCTTCTTCTGATCATCCCATATGTCCGTAGATCAAGATGTTTCAATTTAGATTCATACCAGATCAAACTCACGAAAAACCTATTTTTACCAGAAGACTATTTAACTGGATCAATTATGGAGGGATTAGACTTTTCAAATCTTCTTGTGGATCTCTCAAATCTTTACCATATCTTCTTTAGATGTTTCTTTAGGAACCCTTTGATCCACAGCTTCCTATGTGCCAATTTCAGGCACCAATTGATTGGCTGGGGGAATTGGCTTATCTTTTGTTACTCCCCCTGAGCCAGAGCTCATCTGTTTAGTTTCCAGAAGGGATATCAGCACCAGATTCTAGTGCGGATCCATTTCCAACATTCTCTGCACTTTCCTTTACCCAAATCTTGTTCATCTCACTTTAAACTTCATCTGCATTCACTTTCCTTTTTCCTTGGTTTTGATTTTGATTCTAATGCACCGGACCCCTTTTGTCTTGATTCTTGCTTCTACAGAATTTGGCAATATGACTAGATCTATTGCAATTGTAGCAAACAACATTTCTTTGCATATTTGATTGATATTCTCTTGATCTACATTGATTAGCCATATGTCCCATTCTATTGCATGTAAAGCATCTACCATTGAATGAATTACTTATTTGCATATATCTACACTCATGGGATTTGTGACCATACCTTTTGCAGTTGAAGCATTGTTTGGAGAAGGATGTAATAGTTTGATTCATTCTTCTTCTACACTGATTTGCTTTATGACCAAAGTTATTGCAGTTGTGGTAGTATCCATTGAAGGATGGATATCTTTGAGCATTTGGTTGCCTTACTGGAGGTCTTCTAGGTATGTTTCTTGGAGTTTCTGATATGGAGTTCTTCTAATTGGATTCGGAGCTTTCCCTTTTTTCATATCCCAAGCCATGCTTGTCATCTATCCTCTTTTGGCTTTCAAGAAGAACTTCAAGTTGAGCAAAGCTTACCTTGAATTTCTCTTTATATTCATTTTCTATTTTAAGATCCCTTTTGAGAGTGTCAACCTAATTTTCAAGTTATTCTTCCTTTTCTTTAGCTTCTTCAAGATCAGATTCTAGGTGTCTGATTATTCTATCCATATTGTGGTAGTCTTCAGATTTCTCCTTGAGAGATTGTCTTAGGTTATCTTCAACTTTTTTTTTCTCTTCAATTTCTTTGGTGAACTTCATGACTCCTGACTCCATTTCATGTCTTACCATAATGACTTCTTTTGATAACTTTTCATATAACTTGTTCTTCTCATTCAGATCATCATTAGTGTTATTGGCTTCACTTTGATCTGCTAATTGTTGAAGTAGTTCCTTTGTTTTTTCATAAAGATACTCAGTTTTTCTCTTAGTTCTTTGATGAAGTCATCAGCATGTCTAAGTCTCTCCTTCAGTTCATTGACTTCAGAATTAGATTGTTCAAGATCATCTAGGGTAGACTAAAGTTGTTGCCTCATTCCATACATATCCATTGGAATTCCTAGATCTTCCTCAAGCTGTTAGGCTCTATTTGGAGGAACCTAGCTTTGATACCAATTGTTGATAACTGAGACGGGGGTGAATCAGTTATCTTAATCTTTTACCTTTTAAACTTCTTTAACAGTTAATGCAATATTAAATCAAATGAGAAAACATAACCATGAAAAGGAAATAACACTAATGCACATGAAATAGTGATTTTGATGTGGAAAACCTGGTTAAGGGAAAAACCACGGAGTGATTAACCCAAGATATTATTCTCTGTTAGAAGAATAGAAGATAGAAAATGGCACATCCCAATTAGGGCTCACTGCCCGAGCACACTACTCACAAGAGGCTCACTGCCTACAAGAGGCTCACTGTCTACAGAAAAGGAAGGTAACTCAATGTTTGAACTAATGAGAAGCATCCACACATGCTGAGGTTCAGTTCTGGTTAAGCTCAATAAACTGATCTGCTGCACTTCATTCTTACTCTCCTTTGATACAGCTGTGCTGTCACATTCCAGACCTCTTTTAGTATCTTCACTTTGCTCTTCTGCTTTTCTTCATACCACACAACACACTTCACACACCTTCACATCTAAATCCATCTTGTAAATATATCCACACAAGTGATTTCATCACCTTTCTAGTCAGTATCTAGAATAGTCAATATTTTCCTCAAACTCTAATTTGTCAGCTGAATCCTTGCATACTAAGTAATGTGGATCAAGGATATACTTGTAGAAGTCATCAATCATGTTGGCCAATCATAACTTATACCTTAAGAACCTTTGCCATCATCAGTAACACATCCAAAATAATGTCTGATGTTCTACCAGTTAGTTCTTCCTCTGTTCACACTACCAATCAAAAACCCAACACTCAAGTATTCATATCTCTTCACCCTTTCAACACTAGAGGCTAAATCCTTGGATTCTATTAGTAAAGGTACTCCTCTTGACTTCCCCAAATCCACACTTCACTGAGATACTTCTTCTGAGAGATCCAGACCTGTCTGTCAGACTTTATTGGCTGCTCTGTTCTTGCTTACTGGACCTCAACACTTCTTTAATCTGACTTCCAGTAAAGACTCATCATGTCCTGCGGATGTGGGGGATAACCTTTGTTTCCATCAATGACAACATACATGAATCCCTATAGTGTCTCTTGCCAACAATACCTACTCTCAAATCTATCAAGAATTAGACAGTGAGTGAGGTAACTAGATCAAAATTTGACAAGAGAGCCATGACAATTGAAGACATCATTGATCCTAATATCAAATGTGCATCCATGATAGTTGGTTACAAGATATATCACTCTGTTGATAACTGAGAGGGGGGGGTGAATCAGTTATACTAATTATTTCTCTATCTGAACTTCCTTTTTAATTAATGCAGCATTGAATCAAACACAAAAAGCATTACCATGAAATAAGAAACACATGACACAGTATTTTTGACGTGGAAACCCTGTTAAGGGAGAAAACCACGGGGTGATTAACCCAAAAATTATTCTCTGTTAGAAGAATAGGAAATTACAAAATGGCACTTGCCAATTAGGGCTCACTGCCCGAGCACACTGCTCACAAGAGGCTCACTGCCTACAAGAAGACACACTGTCTACAAAGTGATAAGAATCACAGTCTTGAACTAATTGGGAGCATCTGCATATGCTGGAGTTCAGTTCCGGTTAGGCTCAGTACACTGATCTGCTGCACTTCATCTTTCCTCAGTTCTTTATTCTGCTATCCTTTCACATACCGGATCTTTCTTGCTACTTCTGCTCTGCTCTGGACTTGTTCGCATATACCTTCACACACACACACCTTTCACAACTAAATCCATCCTCTATATATATCTGCACAAGTAATTTCATCACCTTTCTAGTCGGCATCCGGAACAGTCTAGTTTCTTACAAACTTTTGTTCTGTCGGCTGAATCCTTCCTCACCAAGCAATGCGGATCAAGCATATACTTGTAGATATCATTAATCATGTCGGCCAAACATGATTCATGCCTTCACAACCTCTGTCATCAACAGTAACACATCCGGAAAGCAGTCTGATACTCTGCCAGTCAGTTCTTCCTCTGTTTTCACTGTCTCTCAGGAATCCGGTACTCAACTATTCATATCTTTTTCCTTGTCCATCTCCGGAGGCTAAATCCTTGGAATATATCACTCAAGATAGTCCTCTTGACTTCCCCAGATCCGCACTGCACCAAGACCCTTCCTCTGAGAGATCCGGACCAATCTGTCGGACCTTGCCACATGCTCTGTTCTTGTTCACCGGACCACAACAATCTTTAATCTGACTTCCGGTAGAGACATATCATGACTTGCGGATATGTGGGATGACCTTTGTTGCCATCAATGACAACAACCATGAATCCATATAGTGTCTCTTGCCAACAATCTCCCCCTTTGGCATTGATGGCAACACTTAGTGTAAAATGACTAAGTATTTAGACTATGCTCCCCCTTTGCTGATGCTCTATCTTTATATACAATTTTCGGAACTCCCCCTTAGTTGGATTCCTCATTTTTCACTGCTCCTCACTCCCCCTTTGACATCAATGGCAAAGGGTAGGGTCCGCACACTAAAATTTTCAAAAATTTTCTATATATAGTCGCATATTTACATACTCACATATACTGAAGAATGTCTGCAAAGGATGTCTGCAGTTGAATCATTTCAGTAGCCCAACTTAGCTTCATTCTATCCAAAATTGAAATGTGACCACTCAACAAAAATGCAAAAGCTTCTGCCCGCTTGAGATCTGTCGGATCTTTTGTTTGGGCGGTGGTCTGGGCATCACTGATGGCCTCATGCATAGTTTCCAACTTAGGGATTATAATCCTTCTAAGTTCTCCCATCCGGTTGGTGATGTTCTTCCTCTCCTTCTCAAGATTCTTTATTTCATTCAAGACTGCAATAGTCTGACATTCTTGATTTATTATAGAGGAAGAGAGAGGATCAAAACTTTGAGATAAGCTTTGAAGCTTGTCCTGTTCCTCTTTTATTTTCTTATCAATTGCTGCTGTTGCCTTTGACCAAGATATACAAAATTTGTAGATGTCACCGCCATCCTTAAGAGCATTCTCTAAGCTCTTTATTCCAATGCTTACAATCTTCCTATCCTTAGAGATTAATTCTAATATTTCAGAAAATCTCTTATCCAAAAATTCCTTCCGGACCTTTTCTTCAGCTGATTTTTCTAGAGAATCAAAATGTGTATCAATACTGCTGACTAAGGTTTTTAGATTACTGGAAGTGGAGGCTGTCGGATCTATCTGGATTGATGGCATGATCTTTACAAGTACTCCGGAAGCAGCCTCTATCAACTCATAGTCTTCCATATGAGACTTCAGGAGCTTTTCATTTGCCTTGGCATTTGCAAATGAAGCTATCTTCATTGTTTGTACCGGAGAGAGAGAGTCAAAATCAAATGGGCCTTTTAGAAGCTCCGGTTCATCAATCTCTAGAGTTTCTTTGCTCAAAAATTGTTGAACAGTTTGAGCAGTGTCTCTTGCCGGAGACAGATGTTTCTTTTCTTCTGCAGTCTTAGAACTGTCAACCTCTTTGTCTTTCACCACTGCTTCCTTCTCCTGTAATTGCTCTTCTTCTTTGGATCCGGAGACTATAGGGGAAACCGGAGGAGAGATGCTAGCTCGTTCATGGGCCACTTCTTCTGGAGCAGAGGGTCCCAAGTCCTCAGCTGTTTCTGTACCTAAATCCTCTACAACAGGAAGATTGAACCTCTTGAGGGCCTTCCGGAGGATCTCTTCTGTTTCTTGGGCCACTTTGTCAGTCTCACCAAGCATGAGTTGATTCATCCTGGCTTTGCTTCTGAACTCATCTTTACAGTCCTTGAAGATAATGTTCATTGTCTTGGGATCAATTTGAGGATATAGCTAAATAGCTATCTGCTCCCGGATCTCAAGATCTTTAGCATGAGCATTATTCTTTCTTACTTCCAATTCCTTTTCTAGGCTTTTAGGAATAAGAGATATTATTTCAATGAAAGCCTTATTATATATGTTAAGATATTTTACTGTGGCCTCCTGCAGAGTCTTTTGGTCGGCCTCACTGAAGTCATCATATGATTCAGTCATTGGTTGAAGGTTTCCATCCACCGTGACTGACTTGATTATGCTCTCTAGAGACAGAGTGGGCTTTTCAACAGATCCTTCTACCATTTCATCCTTGTCTTGGCCTGTGGAGGGCTTACCGGATCCTTTCTTCTTCTGTTTCTTTATTTCCTTTACACCCTCATCTGACTCTGTTTCCTCTTCATCCTTTTGGCTTTCATAAGCCCTTGATGCTTTTGTCTTGGATCTTTTACCGGATGCCTGGACTTCCAGTTTTGAGCTTTTGGTTGTGGAAGGTGCAGATCTCTTTGATGATCTGGTCCGGGTGGGAGTTTCAACCGGAGCACTTTCTTTACTTTTCTCTTCTTCCTCAGCCTTCCTCCTCTTTTCCCAGCTGGCATCAAGTGCCTCTTTTGAGATGCCTAGGCCTTGAGCAATGTGCTCTACTTCTTTTCTTACTTTTCTTTTAATCTTAGGTTCCCTGAGTTCTACATGTATTTTTACACTCAGCTCCTCAAAGGTTCCAAACCTTTCTGCCTTAGGATCTTTGGGCTGACTTAGCATGTGTTGAACATGCAGCTCCACTATCTGTTCATCAACTTCATACCCCATGGGCATGATCCAGACAGTCCTTGGCTCCACTGCCTCCATTAGGCACTGATCAGTGTCAACCATAAAGCACACTGAGTCCTTGTATTTCTCAATGAGAGACTGGGGAATTCTCTCTCTTGCTTGCATCATGCTCTGAAAGTTTTTGAAGTATCCCCATAGAGCTGTATTTCTCGCTTTTGCATCCCCAAGTCCATGCAAATAGTCTCTTATCTGGACTGCAACAGGTTTGTCATTCTGCCATACCCATCCACTTGTTTCGGGTAGCTCATTCATGAAGTAGAAGAATAGACATACAATAAGAGTACCATACTTAAAGGAATTCTTCTTATCCTTCTTGATTTTCTGTATGTTTTCCATTAATTGGCTTAGCAGTAGTTCGCAAAGATCATATTCTGCATTCTTTCTTAACATTTCATAAGCAGTGTATATTGCAGTTCCGGATACAGAATTCTCCCTGCTGGAGTGATAGATCTTGTATCCTATTATCATTGATGCATATTTGATATCCGGATCCGAAATATCTTCAATGGTCATTGCCCTCTTGTCAAATTTTGATCCGGTGGCCTCAGTTACAACGTTGTTCTTGACAGATTTGAGGATAGGTACCCCTCCGGAAGAGTATAGGCCAGTTACTGCTCTAATTGCCTCTTTTGTGATCTTGCAGGGTCTATCTAGCCATAGAAAGTTGTCATGCATCCTGCTCAGTACATACCGGACCCATTCATCTTCTTCAAAGCAGGGGAAATGAATAAATTGCTCAAATTGTTTCTTCTGTATATCCTTATACTCTGGTTTAAGCTCAAAAGCATTGTCTATCAGTTGCTTGTGATAGAGGTCTCTTAATTTGAATTCCCCAAATTCTTCAATGCTTGCATGTATGTAAACCCTAATATCTTCGGTATGTAAAACTCCGTGGGGAACACTAGAGAAGGCTCCTAGTGGATCTACCTCCAATGATTTGTAGGGATGTTTCTTGAATGACGGGCGAGGTCTATCAGAGATCTTAACTATGTTTGGAGTAGCCATTCTTCAAAGATTTGCAGTGAGGTAATGAAAAACGGAGAATACCTTATGCGCCTTTGGTTTGCACGGAGTGGTTGGATTGATTTCTTTATGTAATAGCTTCGGCAGGAGATCCTTGGTGTGTTTGATGAACCTTGTTGCAGAGCTCCACTTTTTGCTTCTTCTCAAGTGCAGAATGAGCAAATGACTTTTGAAAAATCCCTTATATTGCTCCACAAACCCTAATATCTGTCTGCAATAAATGCTTCACCTGCATTGTTCCGGTTTGCCCTGTCTGGACAGCTTGGAGTATCCCGGATTAGTCCTGATCACTGAATATCATCCGGATCTTGAAATCATGAATAAATCAAGGTAACATATTACAAGAACATCCCAAACACTCTGTCCAATCCGCAGAACAAGATCGTGAACTTCCGGATCTCTCCGGATCTTTTTGTAATCCTTTGTCATACCGGAGCGTCTCCCTGAACAGGTCTTACTTGATCGATCACAGCTTCTTCATAACTCCATGCGGACCTCTGAAAACTTGACTGAAGCATCTCAAGACTCATATCTACAAACCCTTTAATCCGCATCTTGTGCCACATCCGGTACCACTTGTTTGGCTGGGGGAACAAGATTTTCTTGGAGTCTCCCCCTGAGCCTGAGCTCACTTTTTAATTTCTGGAAGAAATATCAGCACCAGAGTCTGGTGCGGATCCAACCTCTACATTCTCTAAACTTTTCTTCACCCAAATCTTGCTCATCTGATTCCTAACCTCATCCGCATTCATCTTTTGTTTACCCTTGTCTTGATTCTGATTATACATCGGACCTCTTTTGTCCTGATTCTTGTTTCTGCAAACTTTAGCATTATGACCGGACCTATTGCAGATTTGGCAAATAACATTTCTTTGCATATTTGACTGATATCCTCTTGATCTGCATTGGTTAGCCATATGACCTACTCTATTGCATGTGAAGCATCTACCTTTGAATGATTTGTTTACTTGCATACTTCTGCATTCATGGGATTTGTGTCCATACCTTTTGCAGTTGAAGCACTGTCCGGAGAAGGATGAATTAATCTGATTCATTCTTATTCTGCACTGATTAGCTTTGTGACCAAAGTGGTTGCAGCTGTGGCAATATCCATTGAAGGATGGATATCTTTGAGCATTTGGCTATCTTACCGGAGGTCTTCTAGGCCTGCTTCTTGGATTTTCTGATCCAAGATTCTTCTGACCGGATCCGGAGCTTTCTCCTTTCTCATATCCCAAACCATACTTGTCATCTGTCCTCTTTTGACTTCCAAGAAGAACTTCAAGTTGAGCAGAACTTATCTTGAATTTCTCTTTATATTCATTTGCTGTTTGAAGGTCTCTTTTGAGAGAGGCAATTTGATCCTCAAGTTTTCCTTCATTATCTTTGGCATCTTCAAGATCAGATTCAAGATGTCTGATAATCCTGTCCATCTGGTGGCATTCTTCTAATTTTTCTTTAAGAGATTGTCTTAGATTGTCTTCAGCCTTTCTTTTTTCTTCAATCTCTTGAGTAAACTTTATAGTTCCTGATTCCATTTCATGTCTTAACATAATGACTTCTTTTGATAACTTTTCACATAACTTGGTTTGCTCAGTCAATTCTTCATTTGTATTGCTTTCTTCACTTTGTCTTGCCAACTGTTGAAGCAGCTCCTTTCTCTTTTTTATAGAGAGACTTAATTTGTCTTTTAATTCTCTCATGAATTCATCAGCCTGTTTGAGTCTTTCCTTTAATTCACTGACTTTAGAATTTGACTGTTCAAGATCCTCAAGAGCAGTCTTGAGTTGCTCCCTTAAACCATATGCATCCATTTGAAATCCCAGATCTTCCTCAAGCTGTTAGGCTCTATTAGAAGGAACTTGGCTCTGATACCAATTGTTGATAACTGAGAGGGGGGGGGTGAATCAGTTATACTAATTATTTCTCTATCTGAACTTCCTTTTTAATTAATGCAGCATTGAATCAAACACAAAAAGCATTACCATGAAATAAGAAACACATGACACAGTATTTTTGACGTGGAAACCCTGTTAAGGGAGAAAACCACGGGGTGATTAACCCAAAAATTATTCTCTGTTAGAAGAATAGGAAATTACAAAATGGCACTTGCCAATTAGGGTTCACTGCCCGAGCACACTGCTCACAAGAGGCTCACTGCCTACAAGAAGACACACTGTCTACAAAGTGATAAGAATCACAGTCTTGAACTGATTGGGAGCATCTACATATGCTGGAGTTCAGTTCCGGTTAGGCTCAGTACACTGATCTGCTGCACTTCATCTTTCCTCAGTTCTTTATTCTGCTATCCTTTCACATACCAGATCTTTCTTGCTACTTCTGCTCTGCTCTGGACTTGTTCGCATATACCTTCACACACACACACACCTTTCACAACTAAATCCATCCTCTATATATATCCGCACAAGTAATTTCATCACCTTTCTAGTCGGCATCCGGAACAGTCTAGTTTCTTACAAACTTTTGTTCTGTCGGCTGAATCCTTCCTCACCAAGCAATGCGGATCAAGCATATACTTGTAGATATCATTAATCATGTCGGCCAAACATGATTCATGCCTTCACAACCTCTGTCATCAACAGTAACACATCCGGAAAGCAGTCTGATACTCTGCCAGTCAGTTCTTCCTCTGTTTTCACTGTCTCTCAGGAATCCGGTACTCAACTATTCATATCTTTTTCCTTGTCCATCTCCGGAGGCTAAATCCTTGGAATATATCACTCAAGATAGTCCTCTTGACTTCCCCAGATCCGCACTGCACCAAGACCCTTCCTCTGAGAGATCCGGACCAATCTGTCGGACCTTGCCACATGCTCTGTTCTTGTTCACCGGACCACAACAATCTTTAATCTGACTTCCGGTAGAGACATATCATGACTTGCGGATATGTGGGATGACCTTTGTTGCCATCAATGACAACAACCATGAATCCATATAGTGTCTCTTGCCAACACACTCTAGCAGAGAAAACTCAATACCTAGAACTATAATTTACATAGCTTATCAGATGCTAAAAGAAAATGCTGACTATGATCTTTGTGAACTACTTTTAAACCAACTTTTGGAGAATCTACAAAAGATCAAAAAGGACAAGAAGAATTCATTCAAGTATGGTGGACTGATACTATGTCTATTCTTTTACTTCATGAATGAGCTTCCTGGATCCAGTGGTTGGGTATGGCAGAATGATAGACCAGTAGCCATTCAAATCAAAGATTATATTTATGGGCTTGGTGATGCTAAGGCACAAAATACAACACTCTTGGGCTATTTTAAGAAATTTCAGAGTATGATGCAAGCAAGAGAGAGAATTCCCCAATCTCTAGTTGAAAAATATAAGGATACAGTATGCTTTATGGTGGAAACTAATCAATGCCTAATGGAGGAAGTAGAACCAAGGATAGTATTGATCATGCCAATGGGGTATGAAGTAGATGAGAAAATAGTAGAGCTACATGTTCAACACATGCTCAGTCAACCCAAGAATCCTAAGGCACAAAGGTTTGGAACCTTTGAGGAGCTAAGTGTGAAGATTCATGTGGAGCTAAGGCAACCAAAGATGAAGAGAAAAGTGAGAAAAGAAGTAGAGAATGTTGCCAAAAGGTATGGCATCTCAAAAGAGGCACTTGATGAAAATAGAGAAAAGATGGAAAGGGCAGAAAAAGAAAAGGAAGAGGCAGAAAAAGAAAGTGCTTCGATAGAAGCCCCTTCCCAGAATAGATCCTCTAAGAGCTATACACTTAAGAGCTCAAAGGCATCAAAACTGGAAGCAAAATCATCTGGTAAAGGAGAAAAGAGAACAAAGACAAAGGCTACAAGATCATACACAAGCCTCAAGGATGATGAGGAGACAGAATCAGATGAGGAAGTTAAGAAAATGAAGAAGAAGAAGAAAGTATCCAGAGAATCCTCTACCAGTATAGATAAGGAAAAAGAAAAGACATATAGATGTGTTGAGAAGCCTACTCTTGATGATATCATCAAGGCAATCATTGTGTATGGAAACCTCAAACCAATAACATAATTCTATGATGAATCTAGTGAAGCTGACCAGAAGATTTTGTAGGATGCCACAATCAAGTATCTGAATATCTACAACAAAGCTTTCATTGAAATCATATCTCTAATTCCTAAAATCCTTGAGAAGGAACTTGAAATGAGAAAGAATAATGCCACAGAAAAGGATATGGAGATCCGGGAATAGATAGAGATTCAGCTCTATCCCTCCATCACTCCTAAGCAGAAGAATATGATCTTCAAAGATTGTAAGGATGAGTTCGGGAGAAAAGCTAGAATGAATCAGCTTATGCTCAGAGAAACTAACAAAGTAGCAAAAGAGACAGAAGAGATCCTCCGGAATGCATACAAAAGATTCAACATTCCTATTATAGAGGACTTAGGTGATGATCCCTCGGCTACATATGTTGAAGAAGAATCTACTAAGACAGTGGCAGAAGAGATAAAGGAGATAGGTGAAGAAAAAGGTAAGGACTTAGATTCCTCTATTCTAGAAGAGGATGTCCATGAACAAGCAAACATCTCTCCTCTAGTTTCCCCTGTAGAATCTAGATCCAAAGAAGAAGAAAGAGTAGAAGAGAAGATTAGTCAAGAAGTAGAGGAGAAGGAAAAAGAAGATGACAGTAGTAAGGCTACAGAAGGAGAGAAAACTCCAATAGAGAAGGCCACAGATGATAGTGGTAAGGGTGCAAAAGGGGAGAAATCTCTGTCTTTGGGAAGAGACATAGCAGAGGTAGTTGAAGAATTCTTAACCAAAGAGATGATGGAATTTGATGAACCAGAACTTCTTTAAGGACCGTTCAATTTTGACTCCCTCTCCCCAGTTCAAACCATGAAGCTAGCATCCTTTACTTCAACAAAGGCAAAAGAAAAGCTCTTGAAGTCTAACATGGAAGACTACAAGCTCATAGAAATTGCATCTGGTGTATTGGAGAATATCGTGCCATCATTTTAGAAGGATCCATTAGCCTCTTCATCTGGTAATCTCAAATATCTAGTTAATAGTGTTAGCACACATTTTGATTCCTTAGAAAAGTCAGCAGAAGATAAGGTCTGGAAGGAGTTTTTGGTAAAAAGATTATCAGAAGTACAAGGGTTAATAACAAATGATAGGAGAGTTATGGATATCAGAATAAAGAGCCTAGAAAATGCTCTCAAAGATGGGGGAAATATATATAAATTTTGTTTATCCTGGCCTAAAGTGACCAAAGACATTAACAAGAAAGTAAAAGAGCAAGAGGATAAACTATTAAGTTTATCTCAAAGTTTTGATACTCTATCCTCCTCCATAGTAAATCAAGAGTGTCAGACTATTGTAGTCATAAATGAAATAAAGACACTTGAGAAGGAGAAGAAAAATAGAATAAACAAGTTGAGTGAACTTAGAGGGATCATTATCCCTAAGTTAGAGGCCATGCATGAGGCCCTAATTGATGCACAAGCCACAACCCAGACCAGTGATCCGACAAATCTCAAGAAGGTAGAAGCTTTTGCATTCCTATTGAGTGGTCACATCTCAATTTTGGACAGGATGAAGCTGAGTTGGGCAACAAAACTTGTACAATTAAAAAACACTTTTGCAGACATACTTAAGTATATGTAAGTATAACCTGTTTATATACTTATGCAACTAAGTATAGACCGATTTTTACAAATTTTGGTGTGTGGACCCCACCCTTTGCCATTGATGTCAAAGGGGGAGTGAGGATCATTAAAAAATGAGGAATCTAGCTAAGGGGGAGCTTTGGTAAAGTGCACATTACAACAAAACATCAGCTAGGGGGGAGTGCAGTGTGACACTTAGTCATTTTTCACTAAGTGTTGCCATCAATGCCAAAGGGGGAGATTGTTGGCAAGAGACACTATATGGATTCATGAATGTTGTCATTGATGGAAACATAGTTTATCCCACACATCCACAGGATATGGTATGTCTATACTAGAAGTCAGATTGAAGAAGTGTTGCAGTTTGGTAAGCAAGAATAGAGTAGGTAGAAAGGTTCAACAGTTAGGTATGGATCTCTCAGAGGAAGTATCTCAGTAAAGTGTAGATTTGGGGAAGTCAACAAGAGTACCTTGACTAATAGATTCCAAGGATTTAGCCTCTGATGATGGAAGAGTGAAGAGATATGAGCACTTGAGTGTTGGGTTCCTGTTTGGCAGAGTAGACAGAGGAAGAACTAACCGGTAGAGCATCAAACCTTAATCCAGATGTGATATTGATGGTGACTAAGTTTCTTGAGGTATCATTCATGATTGGTTGACATGATTGATGAATTCTATAAGAATCTCCTTGATACACATCACTTAGTAAGCAAGGATTGAGCCCACAGATCAAAGTTTGGGAAAATATTGACTATTCTGGATGTCGACTAGAAAGGTGTTGAAATCATTTGTGTGGATATATATACCAGATGGATTTAGATGTGAAGGGTGGTGTGAGAGCTATGATGTGTGAAGAAAAGTACAGACTAGTGTGGAAGTAAGATTGCAGGTTCAGAATGTGACAGAATAGTTGCACCAAAAGAAGAGGAAGAATGAAGTGCAGTAGATCAGTGTACAGAGCCTAACTAGAACTAAACCTCAACATGTGTGGATGCTTCTCATTAGTTCAAGCACCTAGTTACTTTTTTTATACCTTGTAGACAGTGAGTCTCTTGTAGGCAGTGAGCCTCTTGTGAGCAGTGTGCTTGGGCAGTGAGCCCTAATTGGCAAGTGCTATTTTGTACCATCTTATTCTTTTAACAGAGAATACAATCTTGGGTTAATCACTTCGTGGTTTTTCCCTTAACCAATTTTCCATGTTAAAATCATTGTGTCATGTGTATTGATCTTATTGCTGCTTTCATGGTTATGTTTTCTTAAATGAATTAATTATGCACTAATTGTTAAAGAAGGACTGAAAGTTAAATTAATCAAGATAACTGATTCACCCCCCCTCTCAGTTATCAACACTACCTCATTTCTATTAGGGTTTAGAGACACAAACTCTAAAAATCTTAATTTGTTTGAAGGCTCAAAACAACTGTCAATACACTTTATCTATTTCCTCAGTGACTTGTTAGTGCATGTTGAAAATGATTTAAGTTACAACATAAGGGTTCTACCACCATGGGGCAACTAGCCCCCTTGTCTAATATCACTGACACCACTAGTCTTCATAATATATGCTCGACCAAGAAAAGGAGATCAAGGACTGAAGTTTAAAGTTATGGTGAGCACATGAAGGCTGATCAATGGCCATAGTTTAAATCTTCATACCCTGATTTCTTTTCTTAAGTTTGACATATCTTGGAACATCAAAGTCTTTAAGACTACAATGAATATTTTTTAAAGGCTATTTTTAGCCATGTAAAAGACAGAAAATCTTGGAGTTCTTAAAGCTTAGATTTTTAGGAGAATGTTTCTATTTTTTATGCTTCTCTCATGGCATACAAGAAATAAAGAAGGAATTTTTTTTTTTAAAGAAGCGTAAATTGCTTTATGGAGAATTTTTTTTTAAGAATAATGTTTTAGGATATTTTGTTTTGTTTTCTTATCTTGATGTAGAAGTTTTTTTAGAAGGAGATTCAAAGATGAAAGTGATATTACTTTCTGTCAAGAAAATCAATTGAAGACTTTTATTTGCAGATTATTTTTTCAGATTAGAATTTGTAGAAAATTTGTTACTTGAAAAGATGAAAATGTATATGTAGAGAAGAAAATATCAAGTGTCAATTCCTTTTATTATTTTGTTGTAGGTGGTTTGTGATATATATTGTTGTAAGAATCATATATACAAGTGAAGATAAGTTTTTGGCAGAAAATTATGTTGTGAGATGTGTGATTTTTTGAAGAGAAGAAAATGAAGGGTGTTTATTTTTGAAAAAGAGGAATGTGAAGAGAAGAGTAAATGAAAGGTTATTTTTTATTTATAATGATATTGTAGGTGCATTAAGATAAAAGGTGTGTTGAGATATGCAGCATTGAAGACACATTTTGGAGAGGTGTTTTGAATAGTAAATGTCGATGAATTAGATGAATATTTTGGTATGAGAATTGAGAGATAAATGAGATGTTTTTTGCAAGTGACACATACACAAGATGAAGACAATATGTAGCCAATTATAGAGATGGTTATGTGTACTAGAGCATAGCTTGATCATGTTATAATTGAAAATATTTTTGACAAGTAAAAGGAAAAGAGAGATAAGGATTTTGTACAAAAGTGAATTAGGGTAACCCCCTGATTTGTTTTGGTTTGTATCTAAGGTGATTGCACATTGTGTCAGTAAGACACCAATTTACCAGTGAGGTATATTGTAGCAAGTGAGGCTTGCATTGTTAGTGAGACTTGTTTGTTGCAAGTGAGACATGTATGTTAGTGAGACAATTGTTGTAATCAGTGAGATTCAATTAAGCTAGTGAGGCAAATTTCTAGAGTGGATTTTTATCCCTATGAGGGTTTTCCACTCATCAAAAATATGTGTTATGGTTTATGTTATTTTCCTCTATGTGTGTGTGTGTCCTAATATTTTGCTCAGAAGGTTCCATTCACACTATTCATTATCATACTTGTACATATGTGTTTGATAGATTATTGAAGTCTCTTTCATTCTCTATCTTGTAAATTAAAAAGGTTCAAAAGATGTTAAATGTTATACAACACCAATTCACTCCACCCCTCTTAGTGTTGTCCTATACTACAACAGATACTGAATCCTACTTCTTTCTTAGCCATGACACAACTCTGTCTCCAAGAAGGAATTAACCATCACTTGTACTTTTCCTATCATTTACACATCCATCCCAATCTGCATATGTGTAGCCACTTAGGGTGAAGTCATTGTTCTTAGGATACCACAAGCCATGATCAAGAATGCCTTTTAAATACCTAAATATCATCTTCATTCCATGACATGTGACTCTCTACGATCTCCTTGAAATATTGCCACAAGACAGACTACATCCATGATATCTGGTCTAGTAGTAGTTAGGTATAGTAGTCCACCAATCATTAGCCTATATTTTCTCTTCTCAACCTTAGGAGATTCATTATTCTTGTTTATCTTGTAGCTAGTTGTCATGGGGGTAAAAACTAGTTTAAAATCTTCCATCCCAAACTTCTTCAACAATTCCTTGAGATACTTTGATTGTGAAATGAAAATGCCCTTATCTGTGCAATTAATTTGCAGCCCTTTTCACCTCATCTCCTTCATAAACACTTTCCAACCTTTTCCAAATCTCATTTGTAGTTTTCAAATCTACAACTTTCACCAATTGAGAAAATTAGTAAATCCACTTAAGAGAGCATTTTTGGCCTTACCATATATTTCTACAACTTTGATTTCATCTTTAGTATTTACACCACTTGTAGGTATAGAGTAATTTGACTTGACACATTTCTAGACGTGATAACCAAAAAAAATTAGAAAAGATTCCATCCTTATCTTCCAAAGCGTATAGTTTGATCCATCAAACATGGGAGTATCCTTCATGTGTGCCATCCCAAATCTACCTCAATTTGTTAAGATTTCTTCAAATTAACCTTGCTTTGATACTAGTTGTTGAAGGCACAAGACAACTGAGAGGGGGGTGGATGAATTAGTTGTATCAAAAATTCCAAACCCTCGTAAATATAATCACATCCACATTTGTTTACTTAAACCCTTAATCTATTATGAGGATTAAACATGAGAATCAAATAATAGAAACTAAAACACATAAACACCATGTTGGGAATTAAGGTGTCTCAACCTTTGTAATTTCCTAGCATTGAATTTTTTATTATGGTAAATAATTTTTTTACTGTGCCATAATTTTCTTGTTTATCATGCTCTGTCATCTAGTAAATTTGACATGGTGAGTTGTCAATTACTGGGAGGTGACATGGAAGGTGACAAGGATGTATTTTTGTCCTCACATGAGGATGTAGGGATCCCACCTTGGGATAGGACATTTGTGACATGTGTTGGCTAATTGTAAGGTGTGTAAGCCCTTATGATAGATTCCTATGACATATGACAGATTCCTATGACAAACTATGACGCGTAAGGACCATGTTCTATGACAAGTTGGACAAGTGTTGTACAGTATCTTTTCATGGAGAAAAGGTCAAATATGGATGTCGTAGGAAGGATAAGGACAAGTTGTAAGAGTGTATTGTAAATATAGTCATTTATGATGATTCTGTTACAGTTGTAAGTCCTTTAAGAATGACAGATTCTTCTTACAGATGTAAGAGGTTGTAAGGCATCTTTCCTTGATGTAGACAAGTGTGTTTACATGCAAGAGGTGTTGGATATTGTGACATATGGCCTCTTAGACACCCAACCTCTAGAAGGTTCCATTTTACCTTGTAACTCTAAAAAATAGGTTCTTGGAGTTGTAGTATGCATAGTATTATTGATAGGTACTATTATGCTGCTAGAAAAACTCTAGAAATGACTATCGAAGACTCCTAAGAGCTTGCATTGCAAGTGTATTGTAAACCATTTTAGTTTGATATTAAATTGTGTAGGTTTTGGAGTGTAGGGTTTTCACTTGAAAGGGTTCTCCCCATGTATATCTTGTGTCTCTCTTTTTCTGTCTACATTCTTGTGTTGTGTATGTTGCTGAAATCTTCATGTTATATGTTTAACATAACTAGAACTATAAAGATTGAAAAGAATTTCCACTCTACTTCCCTCATTAGATTGGTGTAGGAAGCGTGTTTTGCATACCTTGCTTCTTTTCAGTTGGTATCAGAGCCTGATCACCTTTGGTCCTAGTTCTTGGGTAGGGGTTTTTTGAGTTGATGTTTGATTGAGTGGGAGTCTATGCAGAGTATTATATAATCTTATTGTAGGAAGGAGATGGCAGGCACATCAAAAAGAGTAGAGGTGGAAAATTTTAATGGAAGCAATTTTGAGTTGTGGAAACTTAAAATGGAAGACATGCTTGTTGATAGAGACCTATGCGAACAATTTCTCGTGTAAAACTAGCGGCAATGTCGCAAGTTGATTGGGATCTCAAAGATTGGATGGCTAAGGGTCTTGTGAGACTCTGGATAACTGACTCTATCTTGTTAAATGTCCATGAGAAGAAGACCGCAAAAGAATTATGGAAGAAGCTGGGAGATGTTTATTAGGTCAAATCCCTAGTGAACAAGGTATTCTTGAGGAAGAATTTGTATTCTCTAAGGATGGAAGATGCAGGATCTATTGTAGATCACCCAAATGCATTTAACATGCTAGTTGCATAGTTGACATCCATTGGTGTGAAGATGGAGGATGAGGATCTGTTGTTCTCAAAATTAGCTACACTCATTTTTGTAGACAACCCCTACGAAACTTGTCCATTTCATAGTCTACACTCTAAGTTCGCAAATCAAGACAATATTCTCTTTGCCTCGTGTGAAGTCATATGGCATCCTAAACTAGTTTTCAATAGTCCCTTGAATCAATTCCTCAAAGTTTGTGCAAATCGATTACGTTGCAAACTGATCAAAATGCCAATTTTGACCATTTTTTGGGTGTTAGTAAAATTTTGAAACTTTATGTGCAAAGTTAGCAGAATTCACCACTATTGCATACCTTTTTATTTGCTTGTGTTGTGTTAGTGAAATTTGCTGATTTACATAGTTTTTTGTTTGAATATGCTCGAGTGGCAATTTTCACCGCTGTTACATATTCTTCATTCAAAGCAAGTGCATAGGTGGTACTTTTTGCCATCGTTGTGTTTTGGTTAACACATGTCGAGTCGGTGATTTTCACCACATGAGTAAGATCATGAAGGTCTTAAACTTTAGTGGAATTTATGGCCACTCATGTTAACATTAAGGGCATTCTTTTTAACCATTTTCAATGGGTAAATTCATTCTATTTCTTTGTTTCTCTTTCTCTAAGCCTCCCAGTTGATTCTCAAAGCCTTCCTCAAACCGTTCGATCATGTTGATCTTGGATTCAAATGGATTTCAAGTCACCACCATTGCACTTAGGGTTTTGCTCTTTTTTGATAGGTAAGTCTTTAAACCATTGTTTTTGTTATTGTTTCCTTCTAGGGATTTCTTTTTCTTGTTCTTTGAAGTGGTTGTTCATGTCCTTCAGGAACTATATTGTTTGAATGTTGTTCAAAGCAAATCATCATTTTTGCATCTTCTTTCTTTTTGGGTCATTTGTGAAACCCTAGTTTTTACTCAATTCCCCTCTGGCTGATGTTTTGTCAGAAGAATTTGCCGATATTCATCTCATGAGAAGAGTTAGTCTCCACATGCCTGAAATGGAAAAAATTTATCCCTTAAAATATGTTCATTGAAAACTATCATGGTGCATGTTGAGTCAGCGATAATTGTTGCTCCAACATGTTTTATTATGTGAAGGTTAAATGCAATGTCGACTATATTTGTCGATTGAAGTTGTTCCATAAGTTTGTGAACAAATGTTAAGTCGGTAGAAATTACCGCTTAAGCATTTGAAGTTGTATCCAAATGCAAGTGTATGGGTGGCAAAATTTGCCACACTTACATAAAGAAAACCTTGAAACATCAACCTGCAATGTCGACGAATTTAACCACCCATACACTTGCAATTTTCTGATAAACATGCAAAAGTGGTAATTTTTGCTGACTCTACACTTGCATTTCAACCTACCTATAGGGTTGGTAAAAATGGCTGCCCTGACACTTGCAAACTATCCCATACATGCAAGGGCAGCAAAGTTTGCAGCCCATGCACCCATTCTCTCAAATTTTTCTTTGGGATATTTTCAATTTTTCTTTTCCAAACCCACTTTCCTCCATTTTTTGACCTGCTTACACTATAGCCCTTTCAAGCGTATCCTCATAGTCGTGATCGTCAACATGCAATTTTCCCAGATTACTAGTATTTCCCCTAATTACATGATCATAACTTTTTTTGTTGTAGTTTCTTCTACAGATTTTATCTCTTCACCAACATCCTTCAGGTGATAGCTTCTTCAGATGACTGAGTTGTCTCTGAAGAAGTTGAAAGTGATGAAGTATAAGTATCAGGGTGTTTTTCCAATCACCTCGGTTACTTCTAATGTCTATGACATTTGGGATACACAGATTGGCCATGTGGACATAGCTAAATTTGTGGAAAGAACCAAGTCCAATAATCCTAGTTCCACAATGAAGAAGATTATTGACAATAACATTCATTTGGTGTCATCTTTCCCGGTGGCTACCCATAACACAAAGTTTGTTCTTCAGTGTGCTTAGTTTTATAATAGAGATACTAGGGCAATGATGGATTCAAATGGCAATGTGATAATTAGATTAGATCTTAAATTCATTGATAAGGTTTTCATGTGCCCTACTGTTATAGAAGTGATAAAACTAGATTTTGCTAAAGCACAAAAAGAGTATGACAAAAATCCTAAGAAAGCTAAGAAGTTAATCAATACTAAATGGCTCAAGACTTCAAGGTCAAACTTGTCTAGGTGGCCATGGAGTTTTCCTAGAAGTGACTTTATAGAAGAAGTTGGTGATCTTATAACTCTTCTTAGTAGGATAAGAGGATTGGCCTCTTCCTCACTTTTTCATGAGTGGATGTACCTTTTCATCAAGTTAATACTCTAAGGTAAACAAGCCATCTTCTGGGGTGAGAAAATCAGCAATGCTCTACACAAGCAATTGACAAAGGTATCCACTACCTTCAAATTTTACATGACTTCTTACCTAGTGTAAATAGCAGCCTCCATGAGAATCTTTCTAGGTCTGACATCAGAAGGAGATAGGAGAGTAATTCCTATATATCAGTATTATTCTCAATTGACATTGAAGGGTTCTATTCACCACTTTAGGAGGGTAAATGATGCTTTCTTCACAGTGTTCTTGTGTCTTTTTGACCCTCAACTAGAACAAAGAAGAGTTTCAGATGAAGCTTGGTCAGTGGTGAATGATTTTGGATGCATGTTCTTACAGCTTCCTTCTTTCTTATATCTAAGGGTTGGCTTTTTCCAAGGTCAGCCTTATATGTTGCCAAAGTTTCCTTCAGACATACTTGTTTTAATGGAATTATGTAGACAAATGATTGTTGTACATAATAAACAAATGGAGCTGAAGAAACTAGGTTTTAGGTTTCCTGTTGAAATTGGTAGGTTTTTAGTATCAACTACTGCAAAGACTAGAGCCATGGAAACTGAAATGCAGCTAGTAAACATGAAACAATTCAAAAGAAGACCAAGGTTTGATTACAGAGGTGTGAAAGATAAAATCAAGAGGAAAACCCAGTTCCATGAACCTATGGTTAAGGACATCTGGGTGGACTTGAGGAGAGAGGAAGATATCAGAAAGTTGGATTATAGTAGGTTATCTCTAGGGTAGATTGAGTATCTGGGATTGGCTAATATTCCTGAAGACCTAGTGGATGATGGAGAGTTGATCAGTGACAGATATAACACTAAACACATTTCTAGTTCTCCTCTTCCTCCTATCTAATGGTCTCAGAAAGAATTGACTTCTCTGAGGAAAAGGTTTGAGCTTATATTAGCTAACACCAATAACTGGCTAGCAGATAAGGGAATTGCTTTGAAATAATTCCTTACAGGATTAGAGAATAAAATTCAAGAGAAAACAGGTAAAAAGGTGGAGAATATAATGAAGAACAAGAGCAATGTTCCCTCTTCTTCCAAGCCACATAATCCCAGGATCAAATTTGTGATGAAGAAGTCAAAGGCTATGGAGAAAGAGTCCTAGATAGAAGATATGGAAATTAAGAAACAAAATACTGAGGAAATGGAGGTTGACGACAGACCTACAGAACAAGGAGAGGAAGTTTTGTCTCCACAGGAGAATGTACAACAAGAAATGGGAGTCTCTTCTCCTTTGTCTGACACACCTGTTTTAGTTCCTTTGTCTATTTCACCCACTGATATCCCCTCTTTTGAATCTCCATCACCTTCCAAAACAATTTTTGAAGATGTTCTTCATTCCTCAGAGTCTATTCCTAGCTTGTCCTCTTCATCTTTTGATATTGGGGATACTTCTATATTTGAAGACTTTGTAATGAATTCTGAGCAGGTATCTAATGTAAATGTCATAGGTGCAGTTTTTACTAATACTCCACCTATTGTTTTCACTTCCAGTGCAAGTGTAGTTCTAGTAACACCAACAATGGGAACAGATCCTAATGTGAGTACTTCTGTGCTTCCACCATGGTTGTCAAATTATACACCAAAAAGGAAAAAACATGCCATCTCTCCAGATGACTTTGATTTTAGTAAGCTGGTGCCTGCAGAAGCCAAGACCTGAAGAAGCCAAAGGTTCTTTCAAGAAAGCTCGGGGACAAGGGACACAAATTTTTGGAGATTCCAAGACCCTCGTAGGATGCAACATTTGAAAATTTTAGTAAGAATGATTACTCTATCTCTAGGGTTGATTTAGGCAAAATAACTCATGAAAGTGCAAAGACTAACATGCTGTTAGCAATGGACATTCTAATTCAGAAGTTTGACAAAGAGAAAGAAATGAAAGATCATTACAAAGTAATGGTTGAATAGTTGACCATAGCGGTGAGAAAAATCACTTTGAAATCAGAATCAGTAACTCCAAAGGTTGTTTCTGTAGAAGACCCTATTATCCAGAAAGTAGAAAAGACTCATCTTAAAGGAAGAGTAATTGAAGAGTACTTGGAAAGGATGCACACACAAGCAATCTCTCTACTTTCAAAGCTATCTAAGAAGACAAACAAAATGGATAAAATAAGAGTAGAATTGGATGACTTGATTGATGTTATTTCTTAAGATATCAAGTGCCTAGAACAAAATCATGATAAGTGGGTGGAGATGAGAAAGCCAAAAATAAGTGCTCTGATATCAATTGGTGTCACTCCAAATAGGGATTCTTATACTGAAACCAAAGAGGCATTGACATATCAGAGCCATGTGCTGAAAGATTTGATCAATGACCTAGAAACTGTAAGGAAACTAAGTGATCAGAGTGATGTTAGTTTTTTGCATAAATTGGAGGAGCTGTTGTGCAATCTTGTGTCATAGGATAACCAATTTATTTTTGCAGAAGAGATGATTCAGGAATTTGAAAATATGTTCCAGAAAGAGTTCAAGGACAAAACATTTTCAATGGCCTCCATGGACAATATTCCTGACAATCAGTTAACTTTGGATAATCTAAAGGCCAAGTTAACTAGTCACACAAAATCAGTCACCACGGTTAGAGATGCCATAGTTAGAGCCAAGATGATTTTCAAGAATAGAGTTAGTCAATATAGTCTTGGGATGCAAGCATCATTCACCATGTATGATTACCATATGATGAAAAATGGCAATACAAGTTGAAGCAGTTTTTCCATTACTTAGTTTATTTTCTACTTTTCATATGTACTTTTGAAACAATTTTGAACATATTTATGTGTACTTTTCTCATATGTAATTACATGTAAAAACATAGGAAGTCCCAAATCAAAAGGACTCCTTTGTTGAATAAGTCATAGTTAGTTTCTCTTTTCCTATTTTTGCTCTCGGTTCCTCTTATAAATAAAGAGGACCCCCATTGTAATTATCTATCTTTTAGTTATTGAAGTGAAACTCTACTAAATTGAAGAGCATTTTGAGACTTTGTGTTCAAATTGTAAATCAAAATTTTATCAAGTGAATAAGAAAGTAAGTTATCATTCAATCTTTGTGTTGAAATAACTTGTGGCATATTGGAAGTTGTTCTTATGTCCTTTTCCTAATACTATCTTATTTGTTTGATCAAATTGTAGTGTGAGTGTGAATAATCTAAGAGATGTTCTAAAGCTGATTTTGGAGACTTTGTACTACAATAATTATCTTTATTTGTGATTTTATGTTTTGAAGTAAGGGATATTGGAAAGACTTTGAGCTGCTATTATCTCTTGTGATCATATGTTTTCTCATAGTATTCAATGAAGACTTTGAGCTGCACCTTATCCTACTTGGTTCTAACTTATAAATCAGTAAAAAAAGCAAGGATAGACTTTGTACTCTCATGAGTTTCTTGGTTATTCAATTTGTATCAAGAAAGTGCTCTTTCATTTTATAAACATCATTTCTGAAAAAAGAGAAATGGATGATATGGTCTCACCCCTGAATTAGTATTTAATTTAAATTAGTTTGTGATAGTTGATAGGGAACCTCCCCTTGCTGAGAGGAGAGATTTATCTCATTACATTGTGGTCGATATAACCATTTTTTCTTCATTTAGTTGAAGACAAAATATTCACCCAACAGTTTTTGGTGACTCTGCTGGGGAAGGAATGTGCAACTTGAAACCTCATGCTCTAAGTTGAAGCATTTTAGTTCTTTTCCATTTGTTCTAAGATTTTTCAAAATTTTGTTGAGTACACTACACTCTGGTAGATTCACGGTATACAATAAGTAAGAGAGCTCAAAGCATTATTGATCATGTATTTGAGTTGATGTAGCGAAATAACTTTGGTCTTTTGCCTCCACGACCTTGCCTTCAGCGAACCAAGAGTTTTCCTCCTACCAATGCCAGGTCTCCAATACTAAGTGAAGCTTCTTGTTCTAGTGCTAGCAGAGTTTTGTCTGTTCATATTCCACAAAGGTTTTTATCCCACCCTTTAATTAGCGCATCATGGCAGATCAAGGCCCTTGGGGTAACACCTTTGGTCCTTTAAAATTAACCCCACCATTGCATGAACTACCTCGTAGTTCAAGAAAGAATTTTCCTAAGTTCTATGATGATGGGAAAGTTGACCCTGATGAACACATTGCAGCTTTTTGCATAGCCTATGGTGTATTAGGTGTGGAACATGAAGATGTAGCAGTAAGACTTTTTGTAGAAACACTACAAGGTGCTACTGCAGATTGGTTTTACCATCTTCAAGCTCAAACTATAACGAGCTGGAACACTCTCAAGACCAAGTTCAAAGCCATGTTTAAACCTACAAAAGATGCTCATGCCTTGTTATTATAGTTAACACAGATGAAGAAAGAGCTGCATGAACCCATGTGAGATTTTATCGCCAAGTTCAATAAGCTGACAAATATGATTCCTACATGCGCTCAGCCAACAATGGAGAATTTGAAGTGTTTCTTTATTAGTACTTAGCTTCCTGAAGTGAGCTTTTTGTTAAGACGGGCTAGACCTACAGATCTTCCTGCAACTCAAAATTTGGCTACTGAAGTGGAAGATGATCTTATCCTTGCGGGTAAGATAAGAAGAGATTCTAATAGAAATAGAGGTCCTTCATCAGCTAATAATTCTTCCACAACAACCACGTATCCTATGGTGTAAAAGTTAGCAAATGAATTGCTAGCTCTGAAAAGGTAAATGTCACAAGGTATGTCTACCCCTCCTTCTTATCAAGATATACCAAGGAGAACATTTCCCAACAATTCATATCAAGGCAATGTTGCTAAAAATCAAGGGCAACACAATCGTCTTCCACCTACATAGGGGAAGCTCACCATTAAAGTAGCACTGGTCAAATTAGCAGTTGGCTATTATGAAGTAGAACATGATCATTCTTTCCAACCTGAGTTGGACTAGGAGAATGATGCTAATCTTTTTGTAGAAGGAGAAGAAGAATTAGTTGGCGACTCTACCATTGGTTTTTTGAATTACCAAGATGAAGCTGAAAAAGAAGGAGAAGTGTATGATGGAGCATATGCTATTTTTACTAGGTCCCAAAATTAGTCAACTCAACAACCTAATAAGGGAAAAGCAAGAGAAGAACCTCAACCAGTG
The DNA here is from genome assembly GCA_027924645.1 of Cunninghamia lanceolata. Lineage (NCBI taxonomy): Eukaryota > Viridiplantae > Streptophyta > Pinopsida > Cupressales > Cupressaceae > Cunninghamia > Cunninghamia lanceolata. Next base: position 15,411,979 of record BSBN01000606.1, read on the forward strand.
ATCTCGATTGCCAAATAGGGAACTCTGTTGCCTTTTTAGTCAAAGGACCCGGTGGGCAATAAGCAAGTAAGTACATCTAACAATTCTATATCTTCTACTTTTATCCCTCAGACTAGTACTACCCCTAATAAAACTTAGAATGATGGATTTCCTTCCTCTGTTCCTAATTCATTTCAACAATTTGATATAATAGATCATGCTAGGAAGACCAAGATCTAAATGTCTGAAGTTGTGTATTTACAAGCTAATCCTAAATAGTTTGATAGGTTACATAAATACGTAAAAAACAAGACTATCCCTATAGGACAATATTTTCCAAAATTTGCCCATGATTCCTCAAAGGACAAATCTACCCAAAATAATTTTGTCACTACCCCCTTGTTGCCTCCAAAAAAATAGAACCGTTCTATGTTTCTCTACTGGTAAATGGTCATAAGTTGAGGAATTGCATAATAGATTCTGGGGCGTCTAATAATGTTATGCCTTCCAAAGTAGCAGACACCCTTCGCCTCACCTTAACTAAGACTTTTGGGAGATGTTTCTCCATGGAAAATAAACAAGTATCATTTTTGGGTCAAATCAAAGATGCCCAATTTGTATTTGCAGCCTTTCCAGACAAAAGGATTAAGATGATCATCCTAGTAGTTGATGTTCTAGCTTCTTATGGCATTCTGCTTAGGCATAATGTTTGCAAATATGTGGGTGGGGAATTGATCATGGATCTATCCAAAGTAAGGATACCTGTTAAAGGTATCATGCAAAAGTTGCTTCTTGAGAAAGAGGCAAAATACATTGTTACCCAAATGGCAAATCCCAAAGCCCAAATTTTGTTTGAGTCCTCAAGAATGGGTAATTATTTCCTGTCTACTGAAGATATTCCTAGTTCATCAGGTGAGAGCTCATCAGGTGAGAGCTCGGATAAGTCAGATGGAGAATTAGAAGAGTATTTAGATGAAAGTTCAGGTGAAGATATATTAATGCCAGATTCTTCACTCACTGATGAAGAAGAATCTTCTGGTCAAAGAAATTCTGAAAAATCAAATTCTATTGAGGTCTGGGTTTTAGAATTTGATGGTAGTTGTTCCTCTATCAGTTCTAGAGCTGAAGTTGTTTGATATCTCCACAAGGTGATATCTTCCCTTTCTCATACAAACTACAATTTGACAATACCAATAACACCACTAAATATGAGTCATTGTTGCTCGGATTAGAGACTACTCATGCTAAAAGTGTTAAAAATCTTCATGCTCAAGGAGAGACCGAATTAGTGGTTTGTCAAGTGAGAAATTTATATCAGACCAAAAATGAAAGATTGAGACATTATCGCAATCGCGTATGGGATTGCATTGAAGTTTTTGATGCTTTCAATATTTCTTTGGTGCCTAGAGAGTTTAATGATCGTGCAGACTCATTAGTTGTCTCCACCACTCATGGTTCCCCATAAAGATTTTAAAGGAAATAAGTACACAGTTGAGCTGGTCCTTTGACCAAGTGTACCTGATAACACTGACCATTGGCAGGTGTTCAATGGTGATAACTAAATCATAGCTTTCTTGGAAAAGACGGATAGCTTTGATGAGCTCTATTTTAAAGGTAGTTAATCTCCACCATGGGAATACATTTCTGAAATAGATTCAAAAATTGGTGAAGAGTTTCTTCAACTGAAAAGGAATAAGATTACAAAAGGTTTGGCTTCCCTAGAAAAGCTATTTGGTAAGCATGACAGATATATTAAACAGCAGCAACAACTTGATTCAAGTTCTTCTATGGAATTTGAGCAAGTAAATTTGAGTTCTGAGGTAGATACCAAAATGATCAACATTGGGAAGTGTTGCACTGCTGACAAGAAGTTCAAATTCATTACACTCCATCATTACATTGATGTTTTGGCATATTCTTATTATGATCTAAAGTCCTTCAGGCCTAAGGAGATTCAGCATGAAATTCCACTCAAAGTTGGGTCATTGCCTCATAAGCAGAAACAAAGGCAATACAATCCCAAAATATTAGGTACTATCCTTTTTGAGATTCAAAAAATGTTGAATGCAAGAATAATCTTTCCAATTCATCACTCCACCTGGATCATGAATATAGTTCCTGTAAGGAAGAAGAGCAGAGAAATCTATATCTGCATTGATTTCAGGAATCTCAACCAGTCTTCTCTAAAGGATAACTACCACCTACCCATCATGGACGAAGTGTTGCAAATAGTAACTTGTTCAGAAATGTTGTCTATGTTAGATAGTTTTTCAGGATTTAATCAAGTAGTGGTCAGGGAAGCAGATTAGTACAAGACTACTTTCACAACACCTTGGGGCACATTTGCATATTGCAAGATGCCTTTTGGTTTGATCAATGCTGGTCCCACATTTTAGAGAGTGATGGACCTTGCCTTCAGAGATGAGATGGGGAAGTTCATCATGGTGTATCTTGATGACTTGACTCTTTTCTCAAAACATCATCATGATCATGCATATCATTTACGACAAGTGCTGGAAAGATGTTGACAAAATGGTATCTCTCTCAACCCTAAGAAGTCAATTTTTGGGGTTACAGAAGGTAAACTTCTTGGTCACATTGTATCCTAAGAAGGAAATAAATTGACTTAGAAAGAGTCAAATCCATTCAATGTATTACTTTGCCTACTAGTAAGACTACATTTCATTCTTTCTTCAGAAAGGTGAATTTTCTGTGAAGGTTCATTCCAGAATTCATAGAGAAAACCCATCACATCATCAACATGATGAAGGGTACGGCTACTTTCCATTGGAGTATAGAAGACAAAGTGACATTTGAGGATATCAAGAAGGCTATTGCTCATGCTTTGGTCCTTGTTTGTCCTAATTATACCAAAGATTTCATAGTATACAGCTACGCCTCTGAACATACACTTTCAGCCATTCTTATTTAGCAAAATGAAGAAGGTGTGGAATCTCACATTTTGTTTATGAGTTGTCCTCTGAAGGGTCATGAATTGAAATATTCAAATATGGAGAAACATGCTTATGTCGTGGTTAAGGCGGTGAAGCATTTTTGGTTCTATATTCTGAATTCACATACTATTGTTTTGGTGCTTGATACAATAATAAAGTTGATTCTGACTCAATAGGAGTTTAGAACCAAAAGAGGCAATTGGATTGCTAAGATCCAAGAGTTTGATCTTGATATCACACCTACCAAGTTTGTGCATGGTAGAGGTTTGTGTCAATTGATTGCTGATAATGTACCAAAAGAGATAGGGGATGAAGAAGAAGAAGTTGAGGATATGCCAACTATTCTTTTTGTCACTACTACAGATGAGTGGTATTCAAATATTACTCATTTTCTCACCTATGGTGAGTGTCCTTCCCATCTGTCTTATAAGGAGAAAAGAACTGTTAAATTGAAGGCAGCTAACTATGTCCTATGGGACAATGGTTTGTACAAAAGAAGCCTTGATGGAGTATTTCTCTGTTGTGTGGATAAGGCGCAATAAAGTAGACTTTTGGAGTCTTTTCACAACTTGGCTTGTGGAGGACATTTTTCTACAACTATGACGGCTCACAAAATTTTACGATCCAGATACTATTGGCCCACACTATTTCATGATGCATACAATTGGGTATGTAGGTGTGAGTTGTGTCAACAGTTTGTTGGGAAACCTAAGTTTGCCGCACTACCTCTTAAGCCAGTGGTGATTGAAGAACCTTTTCAAAAATGGGGCATCGATTTCATTGGTGCTATGAACCCACCATGAAGTGTGGGACACAACTTTGTTCTCACTATGACAGATTATTTTACCAAGTGGGTGGAAGCCATCCCAGTTAAGCATGCTACTTCTGAAGTGGTATGTAATTTCCTTAAGGAAAACATTATTTCTTGGTTTGGAGTCCCAAACAAGGTTGTAGCAGACAATGCTACTTGTTTCTCTTCCCACAAAATTACTAGCTTTTGCTATGAGCATGGGATCATTCTTTCCCACTCTTAAGACTATTATCCGCAAGGAAATGGTCAGGTGGAATCAAGTAACAAATATTAGTTACTATTATTAGGAAACTAGTGGAAGATAATCAAAGAACTTGGTATAAAGTGTTGTTTGATGCTTTATGGGTAGATAGGATTACCCCTAAAAGGGTGATAGGTATGTCACCATTTCAGCTTCTGTATGGTCTAAATGTAAAGATACCTATTACCTTGGAGTTGTCGGCACTAAAGTTGGCAAAGGCAGTGGAAGATAGAACTTTTGAAAGTTCTATTGACAAAAGGATCATGTACCTAACTGAACTTGAGGAGCAGCAAGCTATGGTAGTGGATCGTATCTCTAAACATCAGAGTCAGGTAAAGAAATTCTTTTACAAGAAAGCAAGGACTCTTGAGTTTCAAATTAGAGATCAAGTCTTGTTATGGGACAAGAGGAGAGAGCTGAAAGGAATGCATGGGAAGTTTGATTCCTTATGGAGAGGTCCATTCACCATCCATGAACTCTATGGTGAAAATAGCTTCTTGCTGGAGTATTTGGATGGAACATAATTCTTGCTGCCTCATAGTGGACAACACATGAAGCACTTCAATCCTTGAAATATCAGATAAGTTCATTTGTATATTTATATAGTTTTGTGTTTTTATTTTTGTATTTTTGTTTAGTCTTTTGTGTCTTTTTCTTTTTGGTAGCTTGACTCTATGGCCCAATGGCATGGATGAAGGCACTTAGAGGCTGGATTCTTCTCCCTTTGATTGTTTCAAAGTTTGATCGATGGAAGATTCATAGTTAGAGCTAGCTATTATTCTCAAAATCAAATATGCTCATTTTTGTAGACAAACCCTATGAAACTTGTCTATTTTGTAGTTTACACTTTAAGTTCACAAATTGAGACAAGATTCTCTTAGCCTCATGCAAAGTCATATGACATCTTAAACTAGTTTGTGACATTCCCTCAAATTGATTCCTCAAAGTTTGTGCAAATCAATTAGGTTACAAAGTGATCAAAATAACAATTTTGATCATTTTTGGGGTGTTAGTAAAATTTTGAAACTTTATGTGCAAAGTTGGCAGAATTCACTGCTATTGCATACCTTTTTGTTTGCTTGTGTTGTGTCGGCGAAATTTGCCACTTTTACATAGTTTTTTGTTTGAATATGCCCGAGCGGCAATTTTCACCGCCATTACATATTCTTCATTGAAAGCAAGTGCATGGGCAATGCTTTTTGCCATCGTTGTGTTTCAGTTAACACATGTTGGGTTGGCAATTTTCATCACCCAAGTAAGATCATGAAGATCTTGAACTTCAGTGGCATTTATGGCCACTCATGTTAACATTGCTTTTTAACCCTTTTTAATGGGTAAATTCATTCTTTTTCTTTGTTTCTCTTTCTCTAAGCCTCCTAGTTTATTCTCCAAGTCTTCCTCAAACTGCTTGATCATGTTGATCTTAGATTCAAACAAATTTCAAATCACCACTGTTGCACTTAGGGTTTCACTCTTTCTTGATAGGTAAGTCTTTAAACCATTGTTTTTTTTATTGTTTCCTTCTAGGGATTTCTTTTTCTTGTTGTTTGAAGTGGTTGTCCATGTCCTTTAGGAATTATATTGTTTTGAATGTTGTTCAAAGAAAATCATCATTTTTGCATCTTCTTTCTTTTAGGTCATTCATAAAACCCTAGTTTTTGCTCAATTGCCCTCTGCCAATGTTTTGTCAGAAGAATTTGCTGATATTCATATCATGAGAAGAGTTAGTCTCCACATGCCTAAAATGGCAAAATTTTATCCCTTTAAATATGTTCATTGAAAACTATAATGGTGCATGTTGAGTCGGTGATAATTGCCACTCCAACATGTTTTGTTATGTGTAGGTTAAATGCAATGTCGACTATATTTTCTGATCAAAGTCCTTCCATAAGTTTGTGAACAAATGTTAAGTTGGTAGAAATTGTTGCTTAAGCATTTGAAGTTGTATCCAAATGCAAGTGTATGGGTAGCGAAATTCACCGCACTTACATGAAGAAAACCTTGAAACATCAACCTGCAATGTCAACAAATTTAACTGCCCAAACACTTGCAATTTTCTCATAAACATGCAAAAGTGGTAATTTTTTGTCGACTGTACACTTGCATTTCAACCTACCTGTAGGATTGGAAAAAATGGCCTCCCTGACACTTGCAAACTATCCCATACATGCAAGGGTGGTAAATTTTGTCACTTGTGCACCCATTCTCTCAAATTTTTCTCTGGGATATTTTCAATTTTGCTTTTCCAAATTTGCTTTCCTCCATTTTTTGACACACTTGCACTTTAGCCCTTTCAAGCGTATCCTCATAGTTGTGATCATTGACATGCAATTTTCACAAATTACTAGTATTTCCCCTAATTGCATGATCATGACTTTTTTGTTGTAGTTTCTTCTGCGGATTTTCTCTCTTCACCAACATCCTTTTAGTGATTGCTTTTTTAGATGACTGAGTTGTCTCCAAAGAAGTTGAAAGTGATGAAGTATAAGTATCAGGGTGTTTTTCCAATCACCTCAGTTACTTCTAATGTCGGTGACATTCCAGATACAAAGATTGGCCATGTGGACATGACTGAATTTGTGGAAAGAACCAAGTCCAATAATCCTAGTTTTACAATGAAGAAGATTATTGATAGTAACATTCATTTGGTGTCATCTTTCCTAGTGGTAGACCATAACACAGAGTTTTTTCTTCAGTGTGCTCAGTTTTATAACAGAGATACTAGGGTAGTGATGGATGCAAATGGCAATGTGATAATCAGATTAGATCCTGAATTCATTGATAAGGTTTTTATGTGCCCTACTGTTACAAAAGTGATAAAACTAGATTTTGCTGAAGCACAAAAAGAGTATGACAAAAATCCTAAGAAAGCTAAGAAGGTAATCAATACTAAATGGCTCAAGACTTCAAGGTCAAACTTGTCTAGGGGGCCATGGATTTTTCCTAGAAGCAACTTTATAGAAGAAGTTGGTGATCTTATAATTCTTCTTAGTAGGATAAGAGGATTGGCCTCTTCCACACTTTCTCATGATTGGATGTACCCTTTCTTCAAGGCAATACTCCAAGGTAAACAAGCCATCCTTTTGCAGTGAGCAAATCAGTAATGTTTTTCATGAGCAATTGACAAAGGTATACACTACCTTCAAATTTTACACGACTTCTTACCTGAGGTATATAGCAGACTCCATGAGAAACTTTCTAGGTCTGACATCAAAAGGGGATAGGAGAGTAATTCCTGTATATTAGTATTATTCTCAATTGACATTGACAGGGTCTATTCACCACTTTAGGAGGGTAAATGATGCTTTCTTCATAGTGTTCTTGTGTCTTTTTAACCCTCAGCTAGAACAAAGAAGATTTTTTTATGAAGCTTGGTCAGTGGTGAATGATTTTGGATGCATGTTCTTACAATTTCCTTCTTTCTCATATCTAAGGGTTGACTTTTTCTAAGGTCATCCTTATATGTTGCCAAGCTTTCCTTCAGACAAACTTGTTTTAATGGAATTATGTAGACAAATGATTGTCATACATAATAAACAAATTGAGCTCAAGAAACTAGGTTTCAAGTTTCCCATTGAAATCGACAAGTTTTTAGTATCAACTACTGCAAAGGCTAGAGCCATGAAAACTGAAATACAGTTAATAACCATGAAAGAATTCAAAAGAAGGCCAAGGTTTGATTACAGAGGTGTGAAAGATAAGATCAAGAGGAAAACCTAGTTCCATGAACCTATAGTTGAGGACATCTGGGTGGACTTGAGGAGAGAGGAAGATATCAGAAAGTTGGATTATAGTAGGTTATCTCTAGAGTAGATTGAGTATCTGGGATTGGCTAATATTCCTGAAGACCTAGTGGATGATGGAGAGTTGATCAGTGACAGATATAACACTAAACACATTTTTGGTTCTCCTCTTCCTCCTATCCAATGGTCTCAGAAAGAATTGACTTCTCTAAGGAAAAGGTTTGAGCTTATATTAGCTAACACCAATAACTGGCTAGCAGATAAGGGAATTACTTTGAAATAATTCCTTACAGGATTAGAGAATAAAATTCAAGAGAAAATAGGTAAAAAGGTGGAGAATATAATGAAGAACAAGAGCAATGTTCCCTCTTCTTCCAAGCCACATAAGCCCAGGATCAAATTTGTGATGAAGAAGTCAAAGTCTGTGGAGAAAGAGTCTGAGATAGAAGATATGGAAATTGAGAAACAAAACACTAAAGAGCTAGCCATCGAGGAAATGGAGGTTGAAGATAGACTTACAGAACAATAAGGAGAGGAAGTTTTGTCTCCACAGGAGAATCTACAACAAGAAACAGGAGTATCTTCTCCTTTGTTTGACACACCTATTTCAGTTCCTTTGTCTGTTTCACCCATTGATATCCCCTCTTCTCAATCTCCATCACCTTCCAAAACAATTTTTGACAATCCTCAAAACACTTTTGAAGATGTTTTTCATTCCTTAGAGTCTATTCCTAGCTTGTCCTCTTCATCTTTTGATATTGGGGATACTTCTATATTTGATCACTTTGTAATGAATTCTGAGCAGGTATCTAATGTAAATGTAATAGGTGTAGTTTTTACTAATACTCGACCTATTGTTTCCACTTCCAGTGCAAGTGCAGTTCTGGTAACACCAACAATGGGAACAAAACCTAATGTGAGTACTTCTATGCTTCCACCATGGTTGTCAGCTTATATACCAAAAAGGAAGAAACATTCCATCTCTCCAGATGACTTTGATTTTAGTAAGCTAGTGCCTGCTAAAGCCAAGATCCTAAAGAAGCCAAAGATTTTTTCAAGAATGTTCAGGGACAAGGGACACAAATTTCTAGAGATTGCAAGAGCCTTGCAGGATGCAACTTGTAAAATTTTACTTTGAATGATTACTCTATCTCTAGGGTTGAGTTATGCAAAATAACTCATGAAAGTGCAAAGACTGACATGCAGTCAATAATGGACATTCTAATTCAGAAGTTTGACAAAGAGAAGGAAATGAAAGATCATTACAAAGAAATGGTTGAACAATTGACTGCAGTGGTGAGAAAAATCACTTTGAATTCAGAATCAATAACTCCTGAGGCTGTTTCTATAGAAGACCCTATTATCTAGAAAGCAGAAAAAACTCATCTTAATGGAAGAGTACTTGGAAAGGATGTGCACACAAGGAATCTCTCTATTTACAAAGTTGTTTGAGAAGATAGATAAAATGGAGAAAATAAGAGCAGAACTGGATGACCTGATTGATGTTATTTCTCAAGATATCGAGCACCTAGAATAGAATCATGATAGGTGGGTGGAGATGAGAAATATGAAAATAAGCGCTTTGATATCAATTGGTGTCATTCCAAATAGGGATTCTTATACCAAAACAAAAGAGGCATTGACATATTAGAGCCATGTCCTGAAAGATTTGATCAATGACCTAGAAACTACAAGGAAACTAAGTGATCAGAGTGATGCTAGTCTTTTGCATAAATTAGAGGAGCTACTATGCAATCTTGTGTCATAGGATAACCAATTTATTTCTGTAGAAGAGATGATTCAGGAATTTGAAAATATGTTCCAGAAAGAGTTCGAGGACAAAACATTTTCAATGGCCTCCGTGGACAATATTCTTGACAATCAGTTAACTTTGGATAATCTGAAGGCCAAGTTAACTAGTCACGGAAAATTAGTCACCACGGTAAGAGATGCCATAGTTAGATCCGAGATGATTTTCAAGAACACAGTTAGTCCAGACAGTCTTGGGATGCAAGAAGCTTTCACCATGTATGATTACCATATGAAGAAAAACATCAATACAAGTTGAAGCAGTTTTTCTGTTACTTAGTTTATTTTCTACTTTTGAGATGTACTTTTGAAACAATTTTGGACATATTTACGTGTACTTTTCTCATATATAATTACACGTAAAAACATAGGAAGTCTCAAATTAAAAAGGACTCCTTTGTTGAATAAGTCATAGTTAGTTTTTCTTTTCCTATTTGTGCTCTCAGTTCCTCTTATAAATAAAGAGAACCCCCATTGTAATTATCTGTCTTTTAGTTATTGAAGCAAAACTCTACCAAATTGAAGAGCATTTTGAGACTTTGTGTTCATATTGTAAATCAAAATTTTATCAAGTGAATAATAAAGTAAGTGATCATTCAATCTTTGTCTTGAAATAACTTGTGGCATATTGGAAATTGTTCTTATGTCCTTTTCCTTATACTATCTTATCTGTGTGATCAAATTGTAGTGTGAGTGTGAATAATCTAGGAGATGTTCTAAATCTAATTTTGGAGACTTTGTGCTACAATACTTATCTTTAGCTTGTTATTCAGTGAAGACTTTGAGCTACACCTTATCCTACTTGGTTCTAAGTTATAAATTAGTAAAAGAAGCAACGATAGACTTTGTGCTCTCATGAGTTTCTTGGTTATTTAATTTGTATCAAGAAAGTGCTCTTTCATTTTATAAACATCATTTCTGAAAAAAGAGAAATGGATGATATGGTCTCACCCCTGAATTAGTATTTAGTTTAAATTATTTTGTGATAGTTGATAAGGAACCTCCCCTTGTTGAGAGGAGAGATTTATCTCATTACACTATGGTTGATATAACCATTTTGCCTTTAGTTAGTTGAAGACAAAATATTCACCCAATAGGATCGATGTATGACCTTACTTTGTTCTTTTCTAGATTCATGGGACCATCTTGTTATGGCTATTGGAAGTACCCCATCCACCTTTAAAATGGATGAAGTGGTGTCTTCATTGTTATCTAAAGAGAGAAGCTCTTGCAGTTTGTGAAAGATCCAAGGTGAAAGGGAAGAAAAAGAAGGATAAGAAAGAGGATAAGAGTAGATCCAAATCTCGTGGGAGATCCAAATTTCCTAGAAAGTCCAAGGCACTTTGTTGGATATGTGGAAAAATTGGGCACTTCTGAAATGAATGCAAAGAGGAAAAGAAGAAAAAGAAAAAGAATGCCTCAAATTTAGATTCCAACAAGTCACAAGATGATGGTGATGGTTTTATTGCTGCCATGGCCACCCATGCATCTGATGATGTGTGGATGATTGATTTTAGTGCCTCCTTTCACATGACCTCACATCGAGACTGGTTTACAAAGTATGAAGAGTTTAATGGTGGAAGAGTGTACCAGGGTGACAACTCTCATTTGAAGATAGTTTGGGATAGAAGAGTCACAATCTGATTCTTTGATGGATGAGTGAAGGGAATATATGAGGTTATGCACATCCTAGTCTAAGCATGGAACCTACTTTTTATAAGTAAATTGAATGATCTAGGTGTGTAGGTTGTCTTCTTGAAAGGAGGATGCAAGATGACTAGAGGAGCTATGGTGCTTGCAAAGGGTACTTGAAGATGTACTCTATTTTAGCTAGAGGCATGTGCTTCTTACTGCAATAGTTCTTTTGTTTCAAAGAAAAGAGATTCAGTCACTTAATCTACACCACTAGAACTAGCAACTAAAATATGTATTGCTTCCACTTCTGATCGTAGTGCATTTTGGGTACCTATGGGTCCTCATGCTTTGGAAATGAAACTTCCAACTGAGAAGACAATGTTATGGCACAAGAGACTTGGCCACATTGGTGAGTGTTATGGGTAAAACGTGGGATTAATCAAATGAAAAAGAAACCCAAAACATCAATGAAATATGAAGATAAAAAGGCTTTTAAAATAAGAACAAGATACTTACAACCTTTTACTTTACACCTTCCATTGCTCATCTATTCTTTCTTGATCTTGATGTGATGAAGATTTGGCCCTCAGGGAGCTTTCTTCCTTGCTTCGATTCCTCAAGATGACAAGGATAAATAGATGTGATACTTGTTGTGTTGAAGATGAGCTTCAACACAATATTGATGGATGTATGATAGATGGATGATGGTAGGGGTGCCAATGGCATGCTATAGTTCCTGCAGCATAAGTTTACTCGAATGATGGATCTATGAAATAGAAGAAAAGGGTTGTATTTATAGAGTTGGGTGAGAGAAGATCAATGGTGGAGAATAAGTAACAAGATCAACGGGGGATAATGTTTGAGAGAACATGTACGAATAGAAGGACATATGTCATTCAAAAATAAACATTGTTGAGTTAATTGCTTTGTTGATGAGGATGAGTTTTATTTTCTTTAAATTAGAATATATTTTTCTAATTGTAAGAGCAAAGTTGCTTTAAATTTGCTTTAACTCATCTTTTGCTTTTGCATGACAAGAAGAATTTATTTTTAGAAGATATTGAAATTTTTTTAAAAGATAAGAAAGCATAATTAAATAAATAAATTTATTTAATTACTTGTAGATAAGTTGGAGGAATAAATAAAATATTTAATATATTTTATTTTTGGAGATTTAATTTAAATAAATTTGCATTTTATTTAAATTTAGAAGAATGAATGATTTAATTAAATAATTAAAATTATTTAATTATTTTTAGAAGAATAAAGTTGATGTAGATGAATTTAATTAAATGAATGTAATTTATTTAATTAAATTGGAGAGAATGAATTGAATAAATAAATAAATTTATTTATTTTGATAGAGGAATATTAAGATGAAATAAATATTTAAAATATTTATTTAAGTAGAGTCATGTCATTTTTAGGTGTATACAGTGAGAAGGGTCTTAGAGCCCTAAAAAATAAAACCCTTGTTGAGGGGTTAAATGATTGTAATTTTGAGTTCAACTTTTGCTAACATTGTATATATGGAAAGCAAAACCATGTTTAGTTTTCTTCTAGTTTTCACAAGTCTTCTTGTGTGTTGGATCTTATTCATTCTGATGTGTTTGGTCTTGTTAATGTTCATTCGATCTCTAAATTTGTATATTTTGTTTTATTCATTGATGACTACAGTAGAAGGACATGGGTTTATTTTCTTAGAAGAAAATGTGAAGTCTTTAGTCGGTTCAAAGAGTTTAAAGCTTTTGTTGAGAATTAGACTAGTAAGAAGATTAAGTGTTTGAAATATGATAATGGTAATGAATTTTGTTCTATAGAGTTTGATAAGTTTTGTAAAGAACATGGGATTGAAAGACATAATGTTGTTATATGGAGCCTAATCAGACTCAGAGGTTAAATTGTCCCCAATTTTATCGGCACAGTTTCCCCCCAAGTTATTTATCGAGGTTAAGGGGCAACTCCCCTGAAACCTCACATAGTTTTTTATTATTTTATTAAGGCATTGAAAGTTATTTTTTCATTGGCCAACATAAAAAACCCTATTTTGTAACTAACAAAAATCGTGATAAAAATGATTAAGGTTTAGGGTTTACATTGATATTGTATTGTAGCATTTTGTAGTGGTATTGAGTTGCAAGGATTGCTGGTTGTAATCAGTTTGATTTACTGGATAATAATACTAGACTCTCTATTAGTGGATGTAGCCCAAGTTTGTCTGAACCATGTTAAAACTTGTCTCTCAATATTATTATTTCTGTGTTTTTTGATTCCTCTATTTAATTTTTATTTGCATTTAATTGATATTTTTCGTCAGCTAGCCCTAACACATAAGACAACTCCATACACCCCTCAGAAAAATGGAGTTGTAGAGAGGATGAACAAGATGTTGATGGAGAGGGCTAGAAGTATGCTTACTGATGCTAGCCTTGAACAGAAGTTTTGGGTTGAAGCTATAGCCAATACTTTCTACCTGCTAAATAGGTCTCCTACATCAGCTCTTGTTGATAAGACACCAATGGAGGTGTGGTCTAGTAAGAAGCCTTCATTAAGAAATCTTTGTGTTTTTGGTTGTAAGGCATATGATCATGTGCCTAAAGAGAAGAGGTCAAAATTGGAGAACAAGGTTGTTAAGTGTGTCTTCATTGGTTATGGTGTTGCTATGAAAGGGTACAAGCTTTGGGATCCTATGGCTGAGAAAGTGTTGTATAGAAGAAGTGTTATTTTTAGAGAGCTAACACCTCCTATTGTTCTATAGCCAAAAGAGAAAGAAAAGAAATAAGTTGTGGTTCAGTTTCCTTCTACAGCTGAGAAGACTAAACCAGAAGACCCTGTGAGACCTAATGATGAGGAGAGCTCTAGAAAGTCTAAAATCTCACAAGAAGAAGCAAAACCTCAACCTTAACCTTTAAGGATGTCTACATGAACAAGGAAGCAACTTGATAGGTTTGGTTACTCATTGCTAGATTCTAGTTGTGCTTTTGCCTTGATTACTAACACTAATGAGCCTAGAACTATGATAGAGGCTATGGGCATGAAAGATGTAGGTTCCTAGAAGGAGGCCATGGAAGATGATATGGCTTCTTTGGAAAAAAATAAAACTTGGGACTTGGTGCCTTTTCCTAAATGATGGAAACCTATTGGCTATAAATGGGTGTTCAAGATGAAATTTGGTGTAGATGGTAGTGTTGAAAAGTACAAGGATAGATTGGTTGCAAAGTAGTATTCACAAGTGGAGGGAATTGATTATGGTGAAATTTTCTCTCTTGTGGCAAATATGACATCTATTTGATTCCTATTATCTCTTCCAACAACTTATGACTTAGGGGTGGAGCAAATGGATGTGAAGACAATATTCCTTCATGGTGATTTGGAGGAAGAGATTTATATGTCACAGCTAGAGAATTACATAGAAAAAGGTAAATAAAATTTGGTTTGCAAGTTAAAGAAGTCTTTGTATGGTTTGAAGCAATCTCCTAGGATGTTGTACCCAAAATTTGATGCCTTTGTGTTGTCTATTGGATTTTTGAGGTCAAAATCAAATCATTGTGTGTACTACAAGTTTGACAATGATCACATTCTCATTATTGCATTGTATGTTGATGATATGTTGTTAATTGGAATGGTAAGAATATGATTTCTAATTTGAAGTCTCAGTTGTTAGCATAGTTTGAAATGAAAAAATTAGGGGCAGCCATGTACATTCTAGGAATGGAAATCAGAAGAGACCAAGCAAACAAAAAACTTTGGTTAAGCCAGAGTAAGTAAGTGAAGATTGTGTTGGAGAGATTCAACATGGCAGATTGTAGACCATTGTGTGTTCCTATTTCTTTGGGGACCAAGTTATCTATTAATGATTGTCCAAAGTCTTCTTCTGAGATGGAGGACATGAGCATAGTACCTTATGCTAGTGTTGTTGGCATCTTGATGTATGCTATGGTCTATACTAGACCAGACATTGCCCAAGCAAAGGGAGTCCTTAGTCAGTTTATGGCTAATCCTAGATGGGTACATTGGAATGCAATGAAGAGTGTGTTTAGATATTTGTGGGTTACTTTTGAGTATTCCTTATATTATCATGGTCATCCTACATGGCTTGTACATTCTGTGAGTATTCAAGGATTTGTGGATTCTAACTGGGAGGGTGACATTGATAGCAGGAGATCCGCTAGTGCTTATGTGTTTACTATGTTCAGTGGTACAATCTATTGGATGAGTAAATAGAAACCTATGGTCACTTTGTCCATGACATAAGTAGATTATATGGAAGTTACTCATGCTTTTAAGGAAGCCATTTGGCTTAAGAGATTGTGTTCAAATATTGGTGTTGTTGTAGTATAGATTACTATCTATTGTGACAGTCAGAGTGCAATTTGCTTAGCAAAGAATCCAACATTCCATGCCAAAACAAAGAATATTGATGTAGAGTTTCATTTTGTGTGAGACATGGTCAAAGATGGGAAGGTGACATTGGAGAAGATAGATACTTTGAAGAATGTTGTGGATGCATTGACGAAACTAGTGGGCACTCATAAATTTAGATGGTGTTCGGAGTCTATGGCCCTCTTGGCTCCTAGCATTTAATTACCTAGTTCGATTGGTTTTTACAAGATGTTTGACAAGTGGGAGAATGTTGGGAATTAAGGTGTCTCAACCTTTATAATTTCCTAGCATTGACATTTTTACTGTGCCATAATTTTCTTGTTTACCATGCTCCGTCATCTAGTAAATTTGACATGATGAGTTGTTAGTTACTGGGAGGTGACATGGAAGGTGACAAGGATGTATTTTTGTCCTCACATGATGATGTAGGCATCCCACCTTGTGATAGGACATTGGTGACATGTGTTGGCTAGTTATAAGGTGTGTAAGTCTTTACAATAGATTCCTATGACATATGACGGATTCCTATGACATATGATAGATTCCTATGATAAACTATGATGCGTAAGGACTAGATTCTATGACAAGTTGGACAAGTGTTGTAAAGCATATTTGCATTGAGAAAAGATCAAATTTGGATGTCCAAGGAAGGATAAGGACAAATTGTAAGAGCATATTCTAATATAGTCATTTATGACGATTCTCTTACAGCTATAAGTCATGTATGAATGACAGATTCTTTTTACAACTATAAGAGGTTGTAAGGAAACTTTCCTTGCTATAGAGAAGTGTTTTTGCATGCAAGAGGCATTGGATATTGTGCCATATGGCCTCTTGGATGCAAAACCTCTAGAAGGTTCCATTTTTCCTTGTAACTCTATAAAATAGGTGATTGGAGTTGTAGTATGCATAGCATTATTGATAGGTACTGTTATGCTATCGGAATAACTCTAGAAATCACCATCAAAGACTCTTGAGAGCTTGCATTATAGGTGTATGGTAAACCATTTCAATTTTGATTGATTGATTGACTGTAAACCATTTTTAATCCATTTTGTCCACTATTACAAAATCACTATATTTCAAAGAGGTGGGAATCAGTGGACCCTTTCTATGTTTCCTAAAATGCTCCTCATGTTGTTATATGGAGCCTAATTAGACTTAGAGGTTAAATTTTCCCCACTTTTATCGATGTGGCTCCCCCCCAAATTATTTAACAGGGGTTTGGGGGCAGCATCCCCAAGATAGGGTCAAGGGACAGCACCCCTTGCAGGGTGCAGGGGCAGCTCTCCCTATCGCAATACAGGGTGGGGTTGAGGGGTAGCGCCCTTGTGGGGGCTTGGGGGAAAGGCCCCTGAAACCTCGAATGAATTTTATTATTTTATAAAGGCATAAGGAGTTATTTCTCTATTGGCTGACATAAAAAACCCTATTTTTTAACCAACATAAGGCTTGATAAAGGTGGCTAATGGTTAGGGTTTCTATTGACATTGTATTGTAGTACTTGAAATGGTATTGAGTTGCAAGGATTGCTAGTTGAAATCAGTTTGATTTGTTGGATAATAATATTGGACTCTCTGTTGGTGGATGTAGCCTGAGTTTAGGTGAACCATGTTAAGAATTGTCTTTCGATGTTATTATTTTTATGTATTTTCATTCCTCTGCTTAATCTTTATTTGCATTTAATTGATATCTTCTACATGTAATTCCTAACAAGTGGTATTAGAGTGGTTTGTGTTCAATTATTGTCAGCAGGAAGCTCTCACAGTTGAGTGGGAGTCTCACGGTTAAGTTGGAGCAATGGTGGACAAGGGAAAATTGAAGGTAGATAAATTCAATGGGTAGAACAATCAGTTATGGAAGATGCAGATGGAGAATTGTCTCTATTAGAAGGATTTATGGAGGCCGTTGGAAGGAATAGCCAAGAAAATAGCAACAATGACTAATGAGGATTAGAATATTCTGGATAAAAAGGCACTGCGAACCATTCAGTTATGCCTAGCACCATTTGTGGTATTCAATATAACAGAAACAAAGACAAAAGATGAACTAATGAAAGCTTTGGCTAAATTGTATGAAAAACCCTCAGTCTCAAATAAGGTATTTCTCATGAAGCATTTGTCTAATCTAAAATTGATTAAAGGAGGATCTATGACAGATCACTTAAATGAGTTTAATATAATTACTAGTCAGTTAACTTGTGTAAAAGTGAAACTTGATGAACAATTGAGGGCTCTCTTGGTTTTATATTCTTTGCCAGAAAGTTGGAATAGCTTGGTAATGGTTGTAAGTAACTCTGTCTCTGGTTCAAATACTTTGAAATTTGATGATGTTGTTGGTGTTATCCTTAGTGAGGAAATGCAACAAAAAAGCTCAGGAGGGTCCACATCAAGTAGTTTTTTGAATGCAGAAAGTAGGGGTAGATCAAAGGAGAGAGGAAAAGGTTCTAGAGGTCATGGGAAGTCACAAAGAAAATCAAAGGAAAAGAGGTCCTAATCAAGAGAACAAAAGGATTGTTGGTACTATGGGAAACTAGGTCATCTTAAGAAATATTGCTGGTCTTGGAACAATAAAAAAGGACACAAACAAGAAGGTGATAATGAGGCAAATGTGGTAAGTAATAAATCTAAAGATGATGCTTTGATTCTTTCCCTAGATAATGTTGATGGTTCATGGATTTTAGATTTAGGGGCCTCATTTCATGCTACGCCCCATAGAAGTTATTTTCTTGATTATGTCCAAGGGGATTTTGGGCTGGTTTATTTGGGAGATAATGAACCTTGACAGATTGTTGGAAAGGGAAGAATCAAGATTAAGTTCTAGAATGAGAATCATTGGCTACTACAAGAGGTAAGACACATTCCAAGGATGAGTGGGAATTTAATTTTAGTAGGGTAGCTAGCTGATGAAGGTTGCATAGTTACTTTTAGTGATAAAAATTTGAAGGTTTGAAGAGGTGCCTTAATAGTAGAAAAAGGTGTGAATGTAGGCATCTCATATCTTTGTATAGGTCATATTGTTCCTTCTACTTTAGTTGTTGCAGAGAAACATAAACAGGTTTAGGAATAGTTGCTACGGGTTCACAAAAAGAGACTAAAATAGTTGCTACAGGGTTTGAGTTAACACTGGCATAATAGACTTGGGCATATGAGTAAAAAAGGTATGAAGGTACTTCATTCTAATAAATTTTTACTAGGTCTAAAATGTATTAGTATGGATTTCTATGAAAGTTGTGTGTATGGCAAACAAAAGAGAGTTAGTTTTCATAAGGATGGGAAGCAAAAGAAAGATGAAAAGTTGGAGCTTGTGTATACAAATGTATGGGGGCTGGCTCAGGTATCTTCTCTCAGTGGCTCTTGGTATTATGTTACATTCATAGATGATGCAATAGGAAGGTTTGAATTTATTTCCTAAGGAAAAAATCTGATGTATTTGAAACATTTCAAAAATGGAGAAGCTTGGTTGAGAATGAGATAGGTAAAAGATTAAAATCTCTCAGATCTGATAATGGTGGTGAGTATTGCAGCAAATGACTTGAGGATTATTGTTCCATTAATGGAATTCGTAGGTAGAAAATGGTTCTAGGGACTCCATAAGAAAATGGAGTGGCTGAGTGCATGAATAGGATAATAATGCAGTGTGTAAGGAGCATGGGATTGCATGTTGGGCTACCTTTAAACATGTATGTTGTATATTTAATTAATAGAGGTACTTCAGTTCTTTTGGGCTGTGGTATTCTAGAGGAAGCATGGATAGGTAAAAGGGTGAGTTATTCTTTTCTCAAAACTTTAGATGTGAAGCATTTGCACATGTAGATTATGGAAATAGAACCAAGCTAGATGCAAAATCAAAAAAGTATATCTTCATTGGATATAGCATTGATGAATTTGGTTATAGGCTTTGGGATGTTGAAAATCTAAAAATTGTGAGAAGTAGGGATCTTGTATTCAATAAAAAGGTGTTGTACAAAGAACAGTTGTAGTAGAATGAGAAGAAAGAAAAAGATTATGTGGTGCTAGATGATACTCTAGATAGTGATGTTCCAATGGTTCCTCATGATACACAACAACAATAAGAAATACCAGAAACTCCAGTGAATGTTAGACTATCAACAAGGCTATGTAGAACTCCTAAAAGGTTTTCTCCTTCTCTGTGTTCTATTTTTTTAACAGATGGTGGTGAACCAAAAGGGTATGATGAAACTATGTAGGTGGATACAAAGGTTCAATGGAATCTTGCAATGAAAGAAGAAATGGACTCCTTGCTAAAAAATTAGACTTGGGAATTATGTAAGTTGCCTGCAAATAAAAAGGCTTTACCAAACAAATGGGTTTATAGGCTGAAAGAGGAAGATGGAGGTAAGAAAAGATTTAAAGCCAGGTTGGTTGTAAAAGGATTCATATAGAAAAAGGGCATTGATTTTGATGAGATTTTTTCTCTCATTGTTAAGATGACTTCTATTCATATTGTTTTAAGTATTGTGGCTGTTGATGATTTGCATTTGGAATAGATAGATGTGAAAGCTGTCTTTCTCAAAATAGCGAATGAAACATGCAATGATAAAAACTAGACTAAAGTAATGAAGGAAGAGCTAATACAAATTGAGAAAAATCACACTTGGGATCTGTTGACCTATTTTTCCTCTAGTAGGAGTCAAAATAATTCAAGCAGGATCGGTCAGTATGCATATCCCCATGAAGCCATATTTATGATCCTGAGGTCTTAACCCAATTTCAAAAATCTAAATCTTTCCTGAGGAAGCTTACCATGTGAAAGAGCTTGAAAAAATAGGCAAGTTTGCTTTTTACATCACCTTGATATTCGCTAAAAGGAGGAAGTTATGTGGGGTCATCATCTGGTCAAGCCCTGATGTTCTAATATCGGGTGATATTTCTAATATCGGGTCATGTTCTAATATCGGGTCATGTTTTCAATATCGGGTGATATTTCTAATATCAGGTCATGTTCTAATATCAGGTGATATTTCTAATATCAGGTCATGTTTTTAACATCGAGTGATATTTCTAATATCGGGTCATGTTTTTAACATTGGGTGATATTTTTAAGATTGGGTGATATTTTGAACATCGGGTGATATTCTGAACATCACTTGATATTCCGAATATCATCCTTCCTTCCAAATATCACCCTGATGTGATGATGACATCACCATCATAACCTGATATTCTGAATATCACCCTATCTTCCAACTATGCTCCAATCCGATAACATGATGATGACATCATGGTAACTGCAGTGATAAACCAAATCATATGCCGCTAACGTCATCCAGATCCATTCCGGGGGAAGATCATCTTTCTTGTGAAGGTCATCATATTTCTACGAACCCGATCTTTCATATTGGGGTGATATTTGAACATCGGGTGATCTTAGTTGAAGATCATCCTGATGTTGGTGCTACGAAGTTTCTAAGTATGGCCCGATCTTTTGAGGGGTCATCACATTTCAATATTGGGTGATCTTAGTTAAAGATCATCCTGACGTTATGTTTTCACTTCATGATCGTCTGGATCCTCCTGATGCTGCTGACGTCATTTCTATGTCAAGGTGATATCCACTTGTTTCACAGTTTCATGCTTTTCTACAGGGGGTGATATTTCAAAATATCAGTCATATTCCAAAGATGACCTCGATCTTACGATGAGGCTATAGTGCAACCTAATATTTTGCAGGGGATGATATTTCTGAATATCATCCTGCCCTGAATATCATGATGATGTTGTTATAACCTGCAGGGGGTCATATTTTCCTTAACACCAGTTAGCATTTGAAGACCATCCTAATGTTTGACATGATGGTGATGTCATCAGGATGTTTGCGGACATGATCATCTGGACCATCGGCGAGTCATATAAGGTCGGTAGAATAGGAGCTTCCTTCGATGCATCGGTTTATGCCGAAGAGGTTGAATATCATCATCAGGTTTCTTCCGGAGGAGGATGATATTTCTAAATATCAAGTACCTTACAAATATCATCCTTTCCTCTGAATATCACCCTACTCTAATGTACTGATGACATCACCTGGATATGAGGAGGTATGTTGTATGAACATCATCAGGAGGATCTTTCCTTCGTGACATGCTACTGACATCATCCAGATTTTCAAACATCGGGGTGATATTTTATATCATGTTACTTCCATCAGGAAGATATTTCATTGCCGACGGAACATGATGAGGAGGAGGATGATGATGAAGCTCATGATGATGCCGTCGGGAGCAAAATCACCGACATTATATATGCTCATGGCTTAGCTTATAAAGTGATGAAGACGTCACCTCCAGGTGCATGTGGGATAATCATGTCTTGCAGAAGTTTGAAAATATTAGGATGATGACCTTTTGGCAGGAATTCTTCAAGAGGTTGTTTTGGATCCAGATTTGCATGTCAGTTGAGTAGACTTTTTCAGCGGCGAGTTTTTGAGTTGGTGAAGATATTTTTTGCATTCATTACTATCAGAAGCAACTTCTCGCATTCAATGCTAGGTTATCCTCTGCCATTCTGAGGATCAAATCGATGACAGAGCTGCTTGCATTGAAGACTCAAAAATATCTCCTCACCTGCCCCTATTCTAGATCTTTTGGCGCTATTACTCCTGGTAGGTGGACATCCCTTTAGGAAGATATTGATTACAACTCTCTGAACAAATTGGGTAACCGACTTAGGTTAGATGAAGATGCTATATAAGCTGAGGCTTATGATGTAAGAAGGGTTGAAAAATTTCTAGAACATCCTATTCTTTCTATTTCCAAACAGAGATTTCACATATTGTAACCTTGCCTTCTTTACTGAATATATGCAAGTTATCTTTACCTTTTGCTGATTTTCTAGTTTTGTGTGAATATGCATATGGTTTCCTATGAATGTCTTTGATTCTTGTCAAGCATATTGCTTCTTGCCTCTGCTAGAATCATCTGATCTGTGTATACCCACTTGCTATATCTGGATGTGTTGTGCATTTTTTAGCTCTGTGAAGTTTCTTTAAAGCTGTCTGGTGTATCACCCTTTTGTGTTTTTCAAGCTTTCTGTTTCATGTTTTACTTTACAAGAATGCCTTCTCCCTTTTCCCCAACAATCAGTAGTTTTTAGGTGATATCTAGACAAGGAAGCCGGCCTTCTCTAGAGGTTTGATCTCATTCAGCAAAGTCCCACGCTTAGAGATCATCCCCATTGTGTCATTGGAATGCTTGGAGTCCCATTCAAGCAGGGTGCAATTTCATGTGACAATAGTTTCTGGCACGCCTGGTGGGACAATACAAACTCTTATTACTAGTTTTGATGTGCAACTGGTAATTTTTTGACCTATAGGAGGTTAAAAATTGTATATCTGGTGACTCATACTGAGGAAGATCAGGGAAACCAGTTCTGGTGATATACTTTTATGAAAAGGATACAAACTAGGAGTTCAAGTTCAAGCTCATTTGATTATCTACAACTTTCTCCACCTAGGAGGCAGAGTAGAACTATAGTAAGAACTCCCTATTCTAAGAGGACATTGTTAACTCCACCAAGTTTCAGATCAGTTGCCTCTGTAGTCCTTGTAGCAACTCAAGCAAACCCACCTCCAGCTGCTCAGATGGCAAGAAATCAACCATTTGTGGCTTTTGATGGGGGAAGCCCTTTGAACTTAGCAGTACATGATGCCATACCTATGGTAGCCTTGAAGAGCATGCCCTATTTCATAGGGGAAACCCAAACTACACCTATTGAACACATAAGAGATGTGGCTTCTCTATGTGGAGTACATCATGTAACACAAGAGAATGTGGCCCTCATATTACTAGCTGCCTCATTCAAAGGGAAGGCATTACAATGGTTCAGAAGTCTACCAGTACAGACTATAGGAACCTAGGATTAACTAGGAGACAAGCTGAATAAGCAGTTCTAGGATAAATCAGATAATCTATCATTGGTGGAACAAATGACCACCAGAAAGAGAGCTCCTCAGGAACCAATGATGGACTTCAACTTCAGATTTCAAAAGACATGGGATAGAATCCCTGCCATGGTAAGACATCCAGCTGAGTATGCATTCTTATATTTCTTGAAAGCTTTGAATAGTGATATTTCAGTGATGATACAATCACTAGGAGGTGCAAGCCTACATGATGCCTATGAAATAGCCATCAGAGCAGAGAACAATCTAATTCAGGCTAGAAAAATAGCACCTAGGCCCCCTATGCCCATCTTTCCTGAGATCTAGGCTTCTATGCCTTTACCCACCCCATATTTTGTCCCTACACCTGTTGTTGCAGCATTACCAAGTACCTCCACTTCTGAGCCTGCTGCCTCTAGTTCATCTCAAGAGCTAAAGGAGATAAAAAGTAGCCAACAAAAAATAGAAAATCTTTTGTAGACTTTTGGGAATGATCTAGTAAACATTAAGAGGCAATAGTCTCAAGGTAGGAAACCTTATCAACAACAATATTAGGGGCATAACCAAGCATATCAGGGACAGGGTCAACCTTACCAGGCCAATAGGCCATCTTATCAGAACAACTACCAAGGTGTCAAGAAAAATATGAACCAAAGGCCTTCTTAGCCTTACAATCCAGTAACTATTAATGCAGCAAGGGACCTTGTCCCTGTTCAGAATAACATTGTAGTTGATTATGATTGGTGTGTCCCATGCCATATGCCACATAATCAGGCAACCTGTTCAAGTGGAGTCCTAAATTAGGCTCTAATGGCACAAAATGTGGTAGCTACACAGCCAGACACACAAAATGTGGCAGCTACACAACCTTACACACCAAATGATGGAGCCGTACAACAACAAGAGCAACCTTAGAATGATTCTGCTTTCATGAATTGGCAGGAAGGAGAATTCTGTGGGGTAAATAGTGATAGTAGTCCAGTTGCTACCAATACAAGGGCTAAGAAGAGGGGTTATGAGGTTGAGCCAGCAGCAAGCAAAGGTAGAGGACATGCTGATGCTTCCACATCCCATACTCCTCACATCTTACAAAGAAGTGCACCAGCAATAGCAAGGGAGATGCCTCATTTGTAGGCTGATACCGCTACTACAAAGTCAAGTTAGAAGGTAGGTGCCTCTCCACCTTTCAATATTATTGAAAACATGAAAAAGATGAATGTAACCATGTCTGTGGGATTCCTTAGCAATCCTTGGCCAAAAGAAGATGTTGCAGTCTACCTTGTCTAATTTGAAGGTATCCAATGATACTACTGTTGACCCAAGTAGGATTGTTCTTGCTAATTCATCCCAAGATGATATCAAGCAGCCTAACCAAGGTGCCAAACCTCTTCCCTTTTATGTATCACTAATAATTGGGGACAAACTAGTGCACAATTGCATGGTGGATAGTGGAGCAAGCAGCTCTATCATTCCTAAGAAGATTGTAGATTAGTTAGGGCTTAAGTACTAGCCACTTGAGAATGGTGTACTCCAGTTGGATGGTACATCTGTTAATACTGTGGGTATCATAAGAGACCTAGGTCTCACCCTATACACCTGCCCCAATGTTTCTATTTCACAGAGGTGTTCATAGTAGATTTGCCTCCTCATTTTGCCATGTGCTTATTAAGGGAATTTATAGCCAAAATAGGAGGATATCTATCTTCTGACTAGTCCCAGATGTTTTTCAGGACTAGATGTGGCACCAAAGTAACTTTGAAATCTGAGTTACTTTCAGACTATCACATAGAGCCTTACACACCTAGTGTTGTTAATGCAAATTGCATTATCTCTGATGACTCTGAACTAGTTGTTGCTAAGGAACTACAAGATGAGAGCATACCAGAGGTAATCTTGAGGGAGTGGGCCTTTGAAAATGTTGTGGATGATCCTGAGGGACATATCCAAGAAACTGGCATGGGAGTGTACATATTGCATGAACATGAAACAACAATACCAAGTCTTCTGAAGAAAGTAGAGCAGCAGATAGAGCAACATGAAGAGGTATGGAAAATGTATTTTGATGGCTCTAGGGGCAAAAATGGATCTGGTGGTGGTGCAATGCTTGTGTCACCACAAGGTGAAAATTATTATGCTACTTTTCATTTTGCCTTTTCTTGTACTAACAACACTACTGAGTATGAAGGGTTGATCCAAGGTCTGTAGTGGGCAAGAAGGAGGAATATTGGTTGTCTACAGGTGTTTGGAGATAGTGAACTCATTGTGAATCAGGTGAGGGGACTGCACCTTACAAAAAGTGATGCCTTGAAGTGCTACAAACACAGGGTATGGAATTTGATTGAAGAGTTTGATGCTTTCAATCTGATCTCCATTCCAAGGAGTCAGAACCATCATGTTGACATATTAGCTTCAATTGGGGCTCAATTTGACATCCCAAGTGATATTCAAAGGGAGAAGGTTTAGCCTCATGTAAAAATAATTTCTAGGCCTTCTATCCCTGATAATAATGTTCATTGGCAAGTTTTTGACAGTGATGAATAGATCCTGAGGTTCCTATTAGAGGAAGATGAGTTTTCCATAATGAATCAGGATAAACTCAAACAATAGTATGACAATGCTCAAATCATTTAGCTGAGAACAAATAAGCTACCCAAGGGATTGGTCACCTTGGAATCCATTTTTGGCACTGATGACCAAAAGAAGAAGACAAAAACTAGTATGCAGCTAAAGGAGGAGCATTATGAAGAGCTAGAGGTTTTCAAGGGTAGACTCCTTAAAATTGGTAAAATCTGCTCAGCTGAGGATAGAAGAGCTTTCATTGCTCTTTGTGAAGAATTTGAAGAGGTGTTTTTTTAGGATTATGCAGACTTAAAGGGATTTGATCCTCATATTGCCCAACACACCATAGAGTTAGAGCTAGGTATAAAACCTATGAGGCAGAAACAAAGACCTCTGAATCCAAAGCTAGAACCCTTGATGATCAAGGAACTAACCAAGCTGATTGAGGGGAAGATCATCTTTCCAATCAAGCACACTTCCTGGGTTTCTAACCTTATGCCTGTGAGGAAGAAGAATGGGGAGATCAGGCTATGTGTTGACTTCAGAGACCTCAACAGAGCCTTCCTAAAAGACCACTACCCATTGCCTTCAATGGAGCAACTTCTGCAGGTGGTGGCTGGCTCAGAGAGGTTTTCTTTGCTTGATGGATTTTCTGGTTATAACCAGGTGCTAGTCAAGGAAGAAGACCAATTCAAGACTGCTTTCACAACCAAGTGGGGTACTATGGCCTACAGGAGGATGCCTTTTGGCCTCTCAAATGCTAGCTCTACTTTTCAAAGAGCCATGGACATGGCCTTTAGGGGTCTGATGTATAAGTTAGTGCTGGTTTACTTGGATGACATAGTAGTCTTCTCTAAGAATGCATCTGAGCATTTATCCCACCTAAGGTTAGTCTTTGAAAGATGCAGAGAGTTTGGGATATTCCTCAATCCAAAGAAATGCATTTTTGCTATACATTAGGGCAAGTTGTTCGGGCATGTTGTGTCAAAGGAGGGTATTACCATTGATGAGGAGAGAATAAAGGCCATTTTGTAGTTGCCCTTACCTAGTCATAAGAAGGAACTGTAGTGTTTCATTGGCCGAATTAACTTTCTGAGAAGGTTCATACCTGATATTGCAAATCTCTTAAAACCCTTGATGTCTATGTTGAAAAAGAACATAACTTTTAGTTGGACGTTAGAAGCCAGACTTAGCTTCTAGTCCATAAAGGAGGCATTAGCAACTGCACCAATGCTGATCAATCCTAATTTCTCTAAAGACTTTATCCTATATGCTTATGGCATCCTGGATACCATCTCCGCAATTTTGGTGCAGCAGTAGAGCGAGGGTTTTGAACAACCAATTGCCTTCTTCAGCCAAGGGTTGGAGGAGTATGAGCAGAAGTATAGCTTCATTGAAAAGCATGTCTATCAGTAGTCAGGAGCCTAAAAAAGTTTAGGCATCTTGTTTCAAATAACAAGATACACCTGATGGTGGCTCATCCTAGTGTGAAGGAGTTCCTGCTGAGTAAAGATGTTAATGAGAAAAGGGCTAGTTGGATCACCAAGGTCATGGAATATGATGTGGAGATCAAGATAACCAAGCTAGTCAGAGGTAGAGGACTCAGTGAGCAGCTTGTCACTAGTTCTAAGGATGAGGTAAAGGAAGAAGAAGAGGTGCTCCTGATCATAGAAGAGGAGCATCAAGAGGATATAGCAGTAGTAGGTACTAGTTGGGCTAATGATATGACCCAATTTTTGCAAACTGGTAGATGTCCTGTAGGCTTAGATAAAGCTAAAAGAAGATACTTTAGGCTGCAATCCATTACATATGTTTTAATAGAAGGCATACTTTTCAGAAAGGACTTCAATGTTGTATTGCTTAGATGGGTTGATACTGACCAGACTGACAGGGTGCTACATGAATTCGATGATGGAACAGCAGGGGGTCATTTTGCCCCAAGGACTACTGCTTGGAAAGTAATGAGAGCTGGCTATTATTGGCCTAGCTTATTTAAGGATGCCCATGCATGGACTAGAAAGTGTGTTAAGTGTGCCCTTTTTGCAGAAAAGAAAGGCTGCCAGCTTTGCCTCTACACCCAATCTAGGTAGAGCAGCCCTTTATGAGATGGGGCATTGATTTTATTGGACCTATCAACCCACCATCAAGTGCAGGCCACAGGTGGATACTCATAGCCACAGACTACTTCACAATATGGACTAATGCAGTGGCTCTGAAAGAATCTAATGAGAGTGCTGTTTTGAATTTTTATTGTGATTTGGTCTCCAGATTTGGAGTGCCTGAATCAATCATCTCTAATAATGCTCTAGCTTTTGTTGGCCTAAGAATAACTGACTGGGCTGTCAAGAATGAGATTTATTTGAATACTTCATCAAACTATTATCCACAGGGTAAAGGTTTGGCTGAGTCCACAAACAAAAATCTCATCAGGATTATTAAGAGGGCAATGGAGAATAATCAGAGGACCTGGCACACTAATTTGAAGTTTGCTCTGTGGGCTGATAGGATAACTCCTAAGAGGTCTATTGGGAACTCCCCTTATCTGCTAGTGTATGGAAAGGATGCAAGGTTGCCTATGTCTATAGAACTACCAACACTAGACATTATGCATCATCTAGAAATGCTTGAAGTAGAAAGCCCCATGGCTGTAAGATGTGCTCAGCTTATGGAGCTGGAGGAAAGTAGAGATAAAGCTATGGTAGCCATGAAACATCATCAGCTGCAAACAAAAAGAAATTTTGACAAGAAGGCCACCCCCAGACATTTTAGAGTGGGTGATATGGTGCTCAAATGGGATGAGCTGAGGAGTAGACCACAGAAGCATTCCAAATTTGATAGCATGTGGAGTGGCCCCTTTCTCATTACTGAATGCAAGGAGCACAATGCATTTCAGTTGTCAAATATGAATGGAGAAAATCTGCATATCCCAGTCAATGGGATACACTTGAAAAGGTGTTTTGAGGTATGAGCACCCTGTAAATTAGTAGGTTAGACTTCTTGTTTTCAATAAGTGTTGTTGCAAAGTAGTTTAGATCCTTTTACTTTCCTAAGTGCTTCTGCACAGGCTACTTTGTCATTAGGAGAAAGCAGGCCTTCTCCCCTTTTTTTGTGTTTTGAGAGGCAGGTCCTAGTTTCCCAACATATTTTAAACTTGACTCCATGCCCAATGGATGCTTAAGGCCACTGATCTCATGTTTAGAAGGCAAACATCCCATAGAGGTCGCCAAATTGTTGACCTATTTTTCCTCTAGCAGGAGTCAAAATAATTCAAGCAGGATCAGTCAGTATGCATATCCCCATGAAGCCATATTTATGATCCTGAGGTCTTAACCTAATTTCAAAAATTTGAATCTTGCCTAAGGAAGCTTACCGTGTGAAAGAGCTTAAAAAAATAGGCAACTTTGCTTTTTACATCACCTTGATATTTGCTAAAAGGAGGAAGTTATGTGGGGTCATCATCTGGTCAAGCCCTGATGTTCTAATATCGGGTGATATTTCTAATATCTGGTCATGTTCTAATATTGGGTAATATTTCTAATATCAGGTCATGTTTTTAATATCAGGTGATATTTCTAATATCGGGTCATGTTCTAATATCGGGTGATATTTCGAATATCGGGTCATGTTTTTAACATCGAGTGATATTTCTAATATTGGGTCATGTTTTTTAACATCGGGTGATATTTTTAAGATTGGGTGATATTTTGAACATTGAGTGATATTCTGAACATCACCTGATATTCTGAATATCATCCTTCCTTCCAAATATCACCCTGATGTGATGATTGTTGATAACTGAGAGGGGGGGGTGAATCAGTTATCCTAATTATTTCTTCTTTTGAACTTTCTTATTAATCAATGCAGCATTGAGTCAAACAAACAAACATTACCATGAAATGAAAAACACATGACACAGTTTTTGACGTGGAAACCCTGTTAAGGGAGAAAACCACGGGGTGATTAACCCAAAGATTATTCTCTGTTAGAAGAATAAGGAATTACAAAATGGCACTTGCCAATTAGGGCTCACTGCCCGAGCACACTGCTCACAAAGAGGCCCACTGCCTACAAGGAGACACACTGTCTACAAAGTGATAAGAATCACAGTCTTGAACTGATTGGAAGCATCTATATATGCTGGAGTTCAGTTCCGGTTAGGCTCAGTACACTGATCTGCTGCACTTCATCTTTCCTCTGTTCTTTATTCTGCTATCCTTTCACATACCGGATCTTTCTTACTACTTCTGCTCTGTTCTGCACTTATTCGCATACACCATCACACAATTACACCCTTCACAACTAAATCCATCCTCTATATATATCCGCACAAGTAATTTCATCACCTTTCTAGTCGGCATCCGGAACAGTCTAGTTTCTTACAAACTCTGTTCTGTCGGCTGAATCCTTGCTCACCAAGCAATGCGGATCAAGCATATACTTGTAGATATCATTAATCATGTCGGCCAAACATGATTCATGCCTTCACAACCTTTACCATCAACAGTAACACATCCAGAAAATAGTCTGATACTCTGTCAGTCAGTTCTTCCTCTGTTCTCACTGTCTCTCAGGAATCCGGTACTCAACTATTCATATCTTTTTCTTTGTTCATCACCGGAGGCTAAATCCTTGGAATATACTACTCAAGGTAGTCCTCTTGACTTCCCCAAATCTGCACTGCACCAAGACACTTCCTCTGAGAGATCCGGACCAATCTGTCAGACCTTGCCACATGCTCTGTTCTTGTTCACCGGAGCACAACAATCTTCATTCTTACTTCTGGTAGAGACACACCATAACTTGCGGATATGTGGGATGACCTTTGTTGCCATCAATGACAACAACCATGAATCCATATAGTGTCTCTTGCCAACAATCTCCCCCTTTGGCATTGATGGCAACACTTAGTGAAAAATGACTAAGTGTTTATACTACGCTCCCCCTTGGCTGATGCTCTATATACAATTTTCGGAACTCCCCCTTAGTTGGATTCCTCATTTTTCACTGCTCCTCACTCCCCCTTTGACATCAATGGCAAAGGGTAGGGTCCGTACACCAAAATTTTCAAAAATTTTCTATACATAGCCGCATATTTACATACTCACATATACTGAAGAATGTCTGCAAAAGATGTCTTCAGTTGGATCAGTTCTGTAGCCCAACTTTGCTTCATTTTATCCAAAATTGAAATGTGACCACTCAACAAAAATGCAAATGCATCTGCCCTTTTTAGATCTTTCAGATCACTTGTCTGGGCTATGATTTGAGCTTCTGCTATGGCCTCATGCATGGCCTCTAGCTTAGGGACAATTAACCCCCTGAGCTCACTCAACCTGCTTATTCTATTTTTCCTTTCCTTCTGCAATTTCTTGATTTCACTCAAGACTGCAATAGTCTGACATTCTTGATTTGTTATAGAGGAAGAAAGAGGATCAAAACTTTGAGACAGGCTTAGTAGTGTGTCCTCTTGTGCTTTTATTTTCTTCTCAATGTCCACTGTTACCTTGGACCAGGAGATACAAAATTTGTATATTTCACCGCCATCCTTAAGAGCATTTTCTAAGCTCTTTATCCCAATGTTCATGTTTCTCCTATCATTAATGATCAAACCCTAAACCTCGGAGAACCTTTTATCCAAAAACTCCTTTCGAACCTTTTCTTCAGCTGATTTTTCTAAAGATTCAAAATGTGTATTAACACTGCTGACTAAGGTTTTGAGATTACCAGAAGAGGAGGCTGCTGGATCTATCTGGACTGATGGCATAATCTTCTCAAGCACTCCGGAAGCAGCCTCTATCAACTCACAGTCTTCCATATGAGACTTTAGGAGCTTTTCATTTGCCTTAGCATTTGCAAATGAGGCTATCTTCATTGTCTGCACCGGAGAGAGGGAATCAAAGTTGAATGGGCCTTGTAGTAGCTCCGGTTCATCGATCTCTATTGTTTCTTTGCTCAAAAATTGTTGAACAGTTTGTGCAGTGTCTCTTGCCGGAGACAGATGTTTCTTTTCTTCTACAGTCTTGGAACTGTCCTTTGGGATTTTCTCTCCTTCCACATTCTTACCACTATCAGTCATGGTCTTCTCTGATGGAGTCTTCTCTTTCTCTGCACCCTTGGTACTGTCAACCTCTTTATCTTTCACCACTGCTTCCTTCTCCTGTAATTTCTCTTCTTCTTTGGATCCAGAGACTGTAGGGGAAACCGGAGGAGAGATACTAGCATGTTCATAGGCCACTTCTTCTGGAGTAGAGGGTTCCAAGTCCACAGCTGTTTCTGCACCTAAGTCCTCTACAACAGGAAGATTGAACCTTTTGAAGGCCTTCCGGAGGATCTCTTCTGTCTCTTTGGCCACCTTGTTAGTCTCACCAAGCATGAGTTGATTCATCCTGGCTTTACTTCTGAACTCATCTTTGCAGTCTTTGAATATTATGTTCATTGTCTTGGGATCAATTTGAGGATATAGCTGAATAGCTATCTGCTCCCGGATCTCAAGATCTTTTGCCTAAGCATTATTCTTTCTTAATTCTAATTCCTTTTCTAGGCTTTTAGGGATTTCAGAGATAATCTCAATAAAAGCTTTATTGTAGATGTTCAAGTACCTTATTATAGCTTCTTGCAGGATCTTTTGATCTGCCTCGTTGTAGTCATCATAAAATTCAGCCACCTGTTGAAGGTTCCCATCCACAGTGACTGATTTGACTACACTGTCTAGGGATAGAGTGGGCTTTTCAGCAAATTCTTCTGCATTTCTTCCTTGTCTTGGCCTGTGGAGGGTTTCCCGGATCCTTTCTTCTTCTGCTTCTTTATTTCTTTTACTCCCTCATCTGACTCAGTTTCCTCTTCATCCTTTTGGCTTTCATAAGCCCTTGTGGCTTTTGTCTTAGATCTTTTACCGGATGCCTGGACTTTCGGTTTTGAACTTTTGGTTGTGGGAGGTGCAGATCTTTTTGATGATCTGGTTTGGGTGGAAGTTTCAACCGGAACACTTTCTTTACTTTTCTTTTCTGCCTCTTTCTTTTCTTCCTTAGATTTTCTTCACTTTTCCCGACTGGCATCAAGTGCCTCTTTTGAGATGCCTAGGCCTTGAGAAATGTGCTCTACTTCTTTTCTCACCTTCCTCTTTATCTCAGGTTCCCTGAGTTCTACATGGATCTTTACACTCAGCTCCTCAAAGGTTCCAAACCTTTCTGCCTTTGGATCTTTGGGCTGACTTAGCATGTGTTGAACATGCAGCTCCACTATCTGTTCATCCACTTCATACCCCATGGGCATGATCCAAACAGTCCTTGGCTCCACTGCCTCCATTAGGCACTGATCAGTGTCCACCATAAAGCACACTAAGTCTTTGTATTTTTCAACAAGAGACTGGGGAATTCTTTCTCTTGCTTGCATCATGCTTTGGAAGTTTTTGAAGTATCCCCATAGGGCTGTATTTCTTGCTTTGGCATCCCCAAGCCCATGTAGATAGTCTCTTATTTGGACTGCAACAGGTTTGTCATTCTGCCATGCCCATCCACTTGATCCGGGCAGCTCATTCATGAAGTAGAAGAATAGACATAATATAAGAGTACCATACTTAAAGGAATTCTTCTTGTCCTTCTTGATTTTCTATATATTTTCCATTAATTGGCTTAAGAGCAGTTCGCAGAGATCATATTCTGCATTCTTCCTTAGTATTTCATAGGCAGTATATACTACAGTTCTGGATATAGAATTCTCCCTGCTGGAGTGATAGATCTTGTATCCTATTATCATGGACGCATACTTGATATCCGGATCAGAAATATCTTCAATGTTCATTGCCCTCTTATCAAATTTTGATCCGGTGGCCTCAGTTACAATGTTATTTTTGACAGATTTGAGGATAGGTATCCCTCCGGAAGAGTATAGACCAGTTACTGCTCTAATTTTCTCTTTTGTGATCTTGCAGGGTCTATCCAGCCATAGGAAGTTGTCATGCATCCTGCTCAGTACATACCGGACCCATTCATCTTCTTCAAAGCAGGGGAAATGAATGAATTGATCAAATTGTTTCTTCTGGATACCCTTATACTCTGGTTTAAGCTCAAAAGCATTGTCTATCAGTTGTTTGTGATAGAGATCTCTCAATTTGAATTCCCCAAATTCCTCAATGCTTGCATGTATGTAAACCCTAATGTCTTTTGTGTGTAAAACTCCGTGAGGAACACTGGAAAATGCTCCTAAGGGATCTACTTCCAATGACTTGTATGGATGTTTCTTAAATTCAGGTCGGGGCCTATCTGAGATTTTTACTATATTTGGAGTAGCCATTTCTTCAAAAGATTTGTAGCAAGATATCGAAAGTGGAAAATACCTTTTGCGTCTTCGGTTGCACGGAGTAGCTGGATTGATTTCTGTATGTAATGACTTCGACAGGAGATCTTCGGTGTGCTTGATGAGTCTTGTTGCAGAGCTCCACTTTTCGCTTCTTCTTGAGTGCATAATGAGCAAATGATTTATGAGAAATCCCTTATATCATTTCGCAAACCCTAATATCTGTTTGCAATAAATGCTTCACCTATATTATTCTGGTTTGCCTTGTCCGGATAGCTTCGAGTATCCCAGATTAGTCCTGATCTATGAACATCATGCGGATCTTTCAATCATGGATAAATCGAGATGACACATTACAAGAACATCCCAAACATTCTGTCCAGTCCGCAGAGTAAAATAATGTACTTCCGGATCTCTCTGGACCCTTTTGTAGTCCTCTGTCATTCCGGAGCATCTCCCGGAATAGGTCTTTACTTGATCGATCACAACTTCTTTATATCTTCATGCGGACCTCTGAAATCTTGTCTGGATCATCTCAGGACTGGTATCTTCAAACCCTATACTCCGCATCTTGTGTCAC
This sequence comes from Cunninghamia lanceolata, assembly GCA_027924645.1. Lineage (NCBI taxonomy): Eukaryota > Viridiplantae > Streptophyta > Pinopsida > Cupressales > Cupressaceae > Cunninghamia > Cunninghamia lanceolata. The sequence continues at coordinate 15,446,867 of BSBN01000606.1, forward strand.
ATCCAGCACCACTTGATTGGCTGGGGGAACAGGATTTTCTTTGAGTCTCCCCCTGAGCCAGAGCTCACTTTTTAATTTCTGGAAGAAATATCAGCACCAGAGTCTGGTGCGGATCCAACCTCTACATTCTTTGAACTTTTCTTCACCCAAATCTTGTTCATCTGATTCCTAACTTCATCCACATTCATCTTTTGTTTACCCTTGTCTTGATTCTGATTGTATACCGGACCTCTTTTGTCCTGATTCTTGCTTCTGCAGACTTTTGCACTATGACCGGACCTATTACAGATTTGGCAAATAACATTTCTTTGCATATTTGACTGATAACCTCTTGATCTGCAGTGATTAGCCATATGACCTACTCTATTGCATGTAAAACATCTACCATTGAATGATTTGTTTACTTGCATATTTCTGCATTCATGAGACTTGTGTCCATACCTTTTGCAGTTAAAGCACTGTCCGGAGAAGGATGGACTAGTTTGATTCATCCTTTTTCTGCACTGATTAGCTTTGTGACCAAAGTGATTGCAGCTGTGGCAGTATCCATTGAAAGATGGATATCTTTGAGCATTGGGCTGTCTTACCGGAGGTCTTCTAGGCCTATTCCTTGGATTTTCTGATCCAAAATTCTTTTGACCGAATCCGGAGCTTTCTCCTTTCTCATATCCCAAACCATACTTGTCATCTGTCCTCTTTTGACTTCCAAGAAGTACTTCAAGTTGGGCAGAACTTATCTTGAATTTTTCTTTATATTCATTTGCTGTTTGAAGATCTCTTTTGAGAGAGACAATTGGATCCTCAAGTTTTTCTTCATTATCTTTGGCATCTTCAAGATCAGATTCAAGATGTCTGATAATCCTGTCCATCTGGTGGCATTCTTTTGATTTCTCTTTAAGAGATTGTCTTAGATTGTCTTCAGCTTTTCTTTTTTCTTCAATCTCTTGAGTAAACTTTATAGTTCCTGATTCCATTTCATGTCTTAACATAATGACTTCTTTTGATAACTTTTCACATAACTTGGTTTTCTCAGTCAATTCTTCATCTGTATTGCTTTCTTCACTTTGTCTTGCCAATTGTTGGAGCAGCTCCTTTCTCTTTTTCATAGAGAGACTTAATTTGTCCTTTAATTCTCTCATGAATTCATCAACCTGTTTGAGTCTTTCCTTTAATTCATTGACTTCAGAATTTGACTGTTCAAGATCCTCAAGGGCAGTCTTGAGTTGCTCCCTTAAACCATATGCATCCATTTGAACTCCCAGATCTTCCTCAAGCTGTTAGGCTCTATTAGGAGGAACCTTGCTCTGATACCAATTGTTGATAACTGAGAGGGGGGGGTGAATCAGTTATCCTAATTATTTCTTCTTTTGAACTTTCTTATTAATCAATGCAGCATTGAATCAAACAAACAAACATTACCATGAAATGAAAACACATGACACAGTTTTTGACATGGAAACCCTGTTAAGGGAGAAAACCACGGGGTGATTAACCCAAAGATTATTCTCTGTTAGAAGAATAAGGAATTACAAAATGGCACTTGCCAATTAGGGCTCACTGCCCGAACACACTGCTCACAAAGAGGCCCACTGCCTACAAGGAGACACACTGTCTACAAAGTGATAAGAATCACAGTCTTGAACTGATTGGAAGCATCTATATATGCTGGAGTTTAGTTCCGATTAGGCTCAATACACTGATCTGCTGCACTTCATCTTTCCTCTGTTCTTTATTCTGCTATCCTTTCACATACCGGATCTTTCTTACTACTTCTGCTCTGTTCTGCACTTATTCGCATACACCATCACACAATTACACCCTTCACAACTAAATCCATCCTCTATATATATCCGCACAAGTAATTTCATCACCTTTCTAGTCGGCATCCGGAACAGTCTAGTTTCTTACAAACTCTGTTCTGTCGGCTGAATCCTTGCTCACCAAGCAATGCGGATCAAGCATATACTTGTAGATATCATTAATCATGTTGGCCAAACATGATTCATGCCTTCACAACCTTTACCATCAACAATAACACATCCAGAAAATAGTCTGATACTCTGTCAGTCAGTTCTTCCTCTGTTCTCACTGTCTCTTAGGAATTCGGTACTCAACTATTTATATCTTTTTCTTTGTTCATCACCGGAGGCTAAATCCTTGGAATATACTACTCAAGGTAGTCCTCTTGACTTCCCCAAATCTGTACTGCACCAAGACACTTCCTCTGAGAGATCCGGACCAATCTGTCGGACCTTGCTACATGCTCTGTTCTTGTTCACCGGAGCACAACAATCTTCATTTTTACTTCCGGTAGAGACACACCATAACTTGCGGATATGTGGGATGACCTTTGTTGCCATCAATGACAACAACCATGAATCCATATAGTGTCTCTTGTGAACAATGATGACATCACCATCATAACCCAATATTCCAAAAATCACCCTATCTTCCAACTATCCCCCCATCTGATAACATGATGATAACATCATTGTAACTACAATGATAAAACAAGTCATATGCCGCTGACATCATCCAGATCCATTCTAGGGGAAGATCATCTTTCTTGCAAAGGTCATCATAGTTCTGCAAACCTGATCTTTCGTATCAGAGTGATATTTTAACATCGGGTGATCTTAGTTGAAGATCATCCTGATGTTGGTGCGATGAAGTTTCTAAGTATGGCCCGATCTAAGCGGTCATCACATTTGAATATTTGGTGATCTTAGTTAAAGATCATCCTAATGTTATGTTTTCACTTCATGATCATCTGGATCATCCTGATGCTGCTGATGTCATTTCTCTGTCAGGGTGATATCCACACGTTTCACAGTTTCATGCTTTTCTACAGGGGGTGATATTTCCAAATTTGAAAGGAAAATTTGAAAACCTGAATATGAGAGAAGATGAAAATATCACTGCATTTATGCCAAGAATAAATGAGCTTGTTTATAGCATTAGATGTGCTAGTGGAATCTTGGATGAAGTTGAGATTGTTGGCAAAGTTCTCAGATCCCTTCTTGATTCTTACAAATATAAGGTTGTTGCTATTGAACAATTCAGATCCTTTTTAGGTATCACAAGAGATCAATTGGTTGGTAAATTGGCTGGATTTGAATTGACCGAGTTTAGAGATGCCACCCCCAAGACTAAATCTGCATTCAAAGCTAGTGCCTCTGTAAAAGGAAAACAAAAGTTTGATCCAGGGAAAACTCTTCAAAGAAACTATCATGGTATGAAAAGGCAAGAAAAGATCTGGAAAAAGATGAAGCAGAAGCTTCTCAACTTGAAGCCCTTATTGCAAAAAGATTTCCACAAGGATTTGGTAAGTATGAGGGGAGATTGCCTCTTAAATGTTTTAACTACAATAAGACTGGTCATTTTGCCTCACGGTGTTTAGAAAGATTTTCAAGGCCAAATCCTAATAGATCAATGTTTCAAAAGAAATGTTACTATGTTCATGAAGATGATGATAATGAAGGAGTAACAAATGATGAATCAGAGACAGGAAACAAATCTGGAAATGACTGGGTTCTTATTACCATAAAGGAAGAAGATCCAATTCTCTCTGAATCTATAAATCACAAAATTGTAGAAATAGCTCTGGCTGCCTAAGTTGAAGAAAAGGATGATTGGGTCATTGAGAATGGATGCTCCCACCATATGATAGGAGACAAAAATAAGTTCATAGATTTGGAAAGGTATGAAGGAGGAGTGGTAAAATTTGGTGATAATTCTACTGGCGGAATCAGAGGTAAAGGAACTATTTCTTTCCATGGAAAGAACAAAACCAATAATGTATTGTATGTTGAAGGCCTGAAGCACAATCTTCTTAGTGTTGGACAGTTGGTGGACAAAGGCTATGATCTCTAATTCAAAAATGGAAAATGCAAGATCTTTGAAAGTTCTAGAAAAGAGATTGCATCCGGTACTCAAACTAAAGGCAATATCTTCCACTTGGTTGGTGCTGGTAAAAGTTGCTTATTTGTTTGAATTGATCAGAGTTAGTTGTGGCATAGAAGAATGTGTCATGTGAATTTTGATAATATCATCAAGATAAGAAACACTCAGGCTGTGAGAGATCTTCCAAGACTAGTGAAACCTACTAATAGTTTGTGCAAAGAATGTCAATTAGGCAAGTAGAGCAGAGTCACATTTAGAAGTAAGGAACAATCTTCTATTGGATTGTTGGACTTAGTTCATACTAATCTATGTGGTCCGGCAAGAATTAGGAGTGTGCAAGTTGATAGATACTTCATGCTATTAATTGATGACTACTCCCAGATGATGTGGGTGACTTTTTGAAAGAGAAATTAGAGGCTCTTGAGAAATTCAAAATATTCAAGGCTATGGTAGAAAATGAAACTGGATTGAACATACACATCCAGTGAGTTCATAAAATTCTATGAGAAACATGGGATAAAAAGACAGTTGTCTGCTCCAAGGGCACCAGTTCTAGAGTAGTGCAGAGAAAGAAGCAGACCATCCAGGAGGCATCTAGAACCCTGATGATGGAATAAAATGTTCCTCAGATCTATTGGAGAGAAGCTATAAGCACTGCAGTCTACACTCTTAATCGAGTTCAAATCAGAAGCAATACTAGTAAGACTCATTATGAACTCTTGTTTGGCATCACTCCCACTGTAAAATATTTCAGAGTCTTTGGTAGCAAGTGTTAGATTCAAAGAGATGAATATCTAGGCAAATTTGATGCTAGAAGTGATGACGGAATATTCTTGGGTTATTCTACTCAAAGCAAAGCATACCAGTGTTATAACAAGAGATTGAGAAAGATTATAGAAAGTACAAACGTGAAGGTTGATGAAGGGATTGACAAACCCTCAAGGTATTATGAATATGATGAAGATGATCAAAATCATGTTTTGATCCAAGGAGTCCAAGCTGCTTCCAACATTCAGACTCAGACTAATCTGGTGAACTAGGAAGAAGAGATGAGTTTGAATGAACATGTTCAAGAGATAGAAATGAAAGTAAGTCCCAAAACTCCCAGGTAAGTAAAACTAAATCACTCTGAAGACTAGATCATAGTTGATAAAAGCAAAGGTGTTCAAACAAGAAGAATGATTGCTCAAGATTTAGAAGAATATTGTCTGATTTCAAAGATTGAACCCAAAACAATGAATGAAGCATGCAATGATAAAAAGTGGACTAAAGCAATGAAGGAAGAGCTAATGCAAATTAAGAAAAATCACACTTGGGATCTTGTTCCCAGACCTAAAAACAAGAATGTGATTGGAACCAAATGGGTCTTCTAGAATAAACTGAATGAAGATGGTGAAGTAGTCAGAAACAAAGCCAGATTGGTCTACAAGGGTTACTCCCAAGTAGAAGGAGTTGATTTTGAAGAAATTTTTTCTCCAGTGGCAAGAATTGAAGTAGTCAGGCTATTTCTTGCCTTTGCTACCTTCAAGGACTTCAAAGTATATTAGATGGATGTCAAGTCTACCTTCCTAAATGGTGACTTGGAAGAAGAAGTATACATTGAGCAACCAAATGGATTTCAATTGTCTGATCATGGTGATATGGTCTGCAAGTTGAACAAAGCACTGTATGGACTCAAGTAAGCCCCAAGAGCCTGGTGTGAAAGATTGTATAAGCATCTTTTGAAGATTGGTTTCAACAAAGGTACTGCTGATAGTAATTTGTATTTCAAAATTGATCATGAAAATATCTTGATTATTGAAGTGTTTGTTGACGATATCATTTTTGGGGGAAGAGATAGTATGTGCAAAACTTTTGCAAATCAAATGAAAAGTGAATTTGAGATGTCCATGTTTGGGGAAATAAATTTCTTCTTGGGTCTGCAAATCACTCAAACAAAGAAAGGAATCTTCATTTCTCAGATAAATATGTGAAAGAATTGTTGAAGAAATTTGGGATGGAAGACTCAAAACTAATGAGTACTCCTATGGCAACCGGATGTAAATTGAACAAAGATGATGACTCTCCTAAAGCTGATCAGAAAAATTATAGGTCAATGATTGGAGGACTTTTGTATCTGACTCAAACTAGACCTAACATTATGAATGTTGTTGGTCTTGTTGCTAGATTCCAAGCTGATCCTAGAGAATCTCATGTCATGGCAATCAAGAGGATTTTTAGATATCTTAAAGGGACAGTTGAATATGGTTTGTGGTATCCTAGAGATCATGATTTCTCTCTTCATGCATATACAGATGCGGATTGGGCAAGAGATGTGGATGACTGGAAGAGTACCAGTGGTGGAGCATTCTTTTTAGGAAAGAGATTGGTTTCTTGGCTGAGCAAGAAACAAGAGGTAATATCTTTGTCCACTACAGAAGTAGAATATATTGTAGTAGCAGGTAGTTGCACTCAAGTATTGCGGATGAAGAAAATGCTAAGAGACATCAAAGTGGAGTATGAGGAACCTATCACAATCTTTTGTGATAATTCAAGTGTAATAAATATATCAAAGAATTCAGTTTTGCATTCAAAGACTAAACATATATCAATCAAGTTTCACTTTTTGAGCCAGCAAGTGAACAAGAATGAAGTCAGATTGGTGTTTGTGCCTTCCAAGGATTAGATTGTAGATATTTTTACTAAACCTCTACCTAAGGACTCTTTTGAGTATCTCAGGGAGAAGTTAGGGGTTATTACCCCTCCGATTCTAAATTAAGGTGCACTAATATACATCAGTCCGGTGGATCTCACAGTCATATCTTGTGGTCTAAATTGATGATGGGAAGCTACTACTCAGGGGAAGAAGCTGGTTTGATTCTGAAGTAATGCAAGTATGTGCCCTTTGCCATTGATATCAAAGGGGGAGAGAAGACATGTGAAAAATAAGTGATTGCTGATCAAAAGGGGAGTAGTAAAGGAAGAGAAGTCATGTGAATGGTTGTTGTTGATAGGGGGAGTTATGCCAATAAGAAGAAGTTCTTGTCTTGATGGTCAAAACAATTTTTCACATCATATGTTACCATCAATGACAAAGGGGGAGATTGTTGCAAGTATGGGCCTAACCAATGTTGTCATTGGTGTCAACATACTCCTATTGCATTGATGATAATGATTGGATGACTTGTATGCTGAGGATATTGAGAAAATTAGTCCTATTAGGAACAGAGAAGAATAGTGAAAATAGTAAGGTAAAGATCCTAGATAAGATGAAGATCAGAGGATGTGCTTTAAAGGATTTGTAGATATGTGTCTCAAGTTGATCTGGAAAAGATTTTAGAGGTCCACATGAAGATCTAAAGAAGTTATGGCCACTTAAGTAAAACTGATTCTCGCAGACGTTTAGAGGTGATAGAGTGACACAGATAGGTCCGGTGAGATCCAAAAATGAAATATCTTGTTCTGTGGATTTGATGGACTGTTTAGGAAGTCAATGTGAATTGACAACTCAATTGGTTCATGGTCTAGAGTCTGCAAGCATCGATTCTATTATGATAGTGATGACATACTATGTTCTTGAGGTTCTGAATGAAGAAGAGATTGATTTCAGTAAGCAAAAGTAGTGTGGATGTTCTTGGTGATTCAGGCAAACTTGTGGAGGTCTTTGGATTATGTCTAGTTCATGTTGGTGGTTTGCATTGAAGATTAAGCTCATAATTGAAGAGTTACCTTCAGATGATGATGTTCTTCCCAAGTCAGGCTGACCAGATGAGTTACACATCCTGTGGATGATCTTGAAGATGTTCCATGAAGATTGGCATGTTCCTAAAAGAAGATTGAAGTCTCAGATCTGTGTGGCTAATAGTGTGTTTATCTGCATGAAGTCTTTTTGTAATTAGTTATGTTGTATTTATGTATTTTCTCTATAATGTATGCCGACTTGGACGATTATCCCTAAGTTGATGTCTTGTATAAATAAGGAATTGTAAAGACATTTCAAAAGTATTTGATGATGTGGAGAGTGTGGTGAGAGTAGAGGAGCAAAAGGCAGGGTAGAATTTTTGGGCTTAAATGGAACTGACACAAGCATGGTGAAGATGCTACTCTTCAGTTCAAGTATGTAATACTTATTATTTTGTAGACAGTGTGTCTCCTATAGGTAGTGGGCCTCTTGTGAGTAGTGTGCTCAAGCAGTGAGCTCTAATTAGCATGTACCATTTTGTTCTTTCTATTCTTCTAGCAGGGAATACAATCTTGGGTTAGCCACCCCGTGGTTTTTCTCTTAACCAGTTTTTCCATGTTAAAAATCTTGGTATCATATGTGTTAATGTGTTTCTACTCTTAAATTATTGCATTATGTTTCCATGATTGATTTATGATTATGTTGTTGAATTAAGAAAAGGATTTAAGTGATTAATTGCAAGAAAGTTTTGGACAACTGATTCACCCCCCTCTCAGTTGTCTTTCCTAAATCTAACACACCATGTGTCCTTGTCTAACAAGATTGGCACCGTCAATGATAAGACTATGGATTAATGTGTCTCTCTCTCATTTGATGATGACTTTTCAATGATGATGACAAAGATCATCAAATCTAGTCAATTAACTTCTGCTATGGATTACAAGAAGTAAGGAAAGGATCGACGACCTTCATTCAAATTCATCAAACAAAAGATTTTCAAATTGTTTGCGACATGAATAGAGTAATGGCTGCCATGGCCACCATTAATTCTATGAATTGTAAGAAAATTCAGCATCATAAGAACACAATCTAGGGCATTCTTTGTCATTTTCATATGCATGCTTGCATTTCCAGCATAGAAAGCTTCAAAAAGGGCAAGAAAGAAGTGAGTTCAGCTCTCTGCAAGCATGAAAAATAGTAAGTGATCTCCAATTCCTGTAGTTGGTCAATTTAGCTATTAGTTTGTTTATTTAAGGTGCTAGGAGTAATTAGTAGGTTGCAGAAGCCCTAGGTTTGTTATTACAAATGGAAGAAGCCAGTCAAACTAGCCCACCTTCCTCTTTGAAATGTAGTCTAGATGAGGATCTTATGATTCAGTGTCCTAGGTCAATTTGGAAGGCTATGATAGGACTTGGTTCGCTAGGGCAAGATGATAAAATTTATGACCTAGGTGTAAATTGTAGAGATGCTAGATTATCTGTGTCATCTTGGACCCTTTTTGAGCACTGGTATCATAGGGTAGATTATAGAGTCCCTATCTACCATGCCTCAAAGTTTGACTTTGCTCAATTAATTTACCTTAATGTCCTTGTTAACCCATACCTAGTTAGATCAATTATTGAGAGATATGACCCTCATACTAGGTCTATCATGTCTGGTAATGGTTCTGTGATAATTAGGTTCATAAAGGCCTATATATTTATTGTGTTCAAACTAGACCCCTCTATAGACATGCACATAGACCTTAACCCTTTCAGAGAGAAATACAAAATTGTCAAGTATGCATATAGGGCATTTAACTTGCCCAAACACAGACCAAGGGGCATAGATGGTGCTTTGGTGAAGATATCTAACAATGAACAAGAACCTTTCCACTGCTCTATGTTTATTCACTACTTTGTAAAGACCTATCACAGTTTGTGTCATGTATTGGGTAGGGATGCAACTGATAGAATGCCTCTATCCTTGATGATGATGGTTGTATACATTCAAGATCCTTAAGCCAGAAAGCCTTATGATTATGCTAGTTATTTAATAGAGAAAATGCATAAGTAGATGGTCACCATAAAAAGAAAACTATATACTATAAGTCCGCATACTGAATTCACATGGTATTATTCGATGTGCCACATGATTCTTTTTTCTTTATCTGGCAAATGGCACAAGGATCTACATGTGAAGACAACTAATGCTTAGGGAAACATGATGCCAGTACAAATGTGGACATGCATGTTGGACATGCATTTTAAGGATGCAAGTTATGTTGTATTTGAGGAGCACTTTGTTAGGAAAGTCCTTGGTTTCCTAGAACTAGAAGGGGAGAGATTACATGTAGATGTTAAAGATTTTTTGAGGCCCTTGGAAAGAACCCTACACTTGAAGATAGATCACAATTAGGCAGATTGGTTTCTCTACTCTGATACAACTTGTATCAGAGTTTATGGGTGTGAGGTCCCTCCTTACACTTTACCTAAATTTTTGCCCAAGAGAATTCCCTTCATGGAGACTATAAGGCAACTAAATGAGAATGACAAGGTGTTAGGAATTACATGCAGAAGATATCAATTAAATGTAAATAAATATTAAACAAAGGAATAAAAAATTCACAGAAATAATAACTGCGAGATAATTTTTAACTTGGTTCACCCAAACTTGGGCTGCATCCACGAACAGAGAGTCCAATATTGTTATCTAGCAAATCAAACTGATTACAACCAACAATCCTTGCAACTCAATACCATTGTAAATGCTACAATATAATCTCAACAGAAACCCTAACCCTTAGTCACTTTTATCAAACCTTATGTCAGTTACAAAATAGGGTTTTTTTATGTTAGCCAATAGAAAAATAACTCCCAATGCCTTTATAAAATAATAAAGTTGTTTGAGTTTTCAGGGGCACTGCACCTGAGCCCTGTGAGGGCATTGCCCCTCAATCCAGCCCCGTATTGCAACAAGGAGCACACCAGGGGTGCTACCCCTGGACCTCCCAAGGGGCACTACCCCTAGACCTCACAAGGGGTACTATCCCCAAACCCCTATTAAATAATTTAGGGGGGGAACCACGTGGATAAAAGTGTGAAAATTTTAACCTCCAAGTCTAATTTGGCTCCATATAGCAACAATCTCCCACTTGGATACTGATCAAACTCCACACCATATCATCTCCCACTTGGAGACTGATCATAACACTGGTGGCCATGAAGCTCCCACTAGAAATAAGCACCTTGGACCCTGTTGTTCTAATTTTATTGGTTTTAGTCTTGAAGACCAACCGAAGCTGAAGAGGAGATCAACTTCTCCCTTGTCACTGCCTTTGTAAACATATCCACGGGATATTCATCTATATGTATCTTTTCTAGTCATAATTGTCCATCATCTAACACTGATCGGATGAAGTGATACCTTAGATGTATGTCTTTGGTCTTTGAATGCAAGGTAGAATTCTTTGCAAGATGTATGACACTCTGATTGTCTGTAAATAAATAATTGTTAGCTTCTTGTTTGCCCAATTCTTCCATGAAGGATTCTAGCCATATCATCTCCTTGCTTGCCTTTGTTGTAGCTGCATACTCTGCCTCTATCATGGATAACACAACCACCTTTTGCAACCGTGAGATCCAACTCACTGCTATCCCACCTATAGTAAAGACATAACCTATAGTACTCCACTTGGTATCAATATACCCTACTAAATCTAAGTCTACATAACCTACTAAATAAGTATGAGAGCCCCCAAAACATAAGGGTTTATTGGATGTACCTCTCAAATATCTAAGAATCCATTTTATCGCATTCCAATGCTCCATTCCAGGATTACTCATATACCTACTTATGAATCCTATAGCATGTGCAATATCTGGTCTCGTCCATAGCATGGTGTACGTTAAGCTTCCTATAACTAAAGCATATGGTACCTTGGACATTTTGTCTCCCTCCTCTTATGTCTTTGGACACATCTCCTTAGTCAATTTCAGATGACTACATTTGCATTCTCCATATGGAATCTCTTCAACACCTTTTCAACATAATCATCCTGAGATAGAGTTAATTTTTTGTTCTTCCTATCTCTTCAAATTTTTATACCAAGGATTTGTTTTGCTGTCCCCAAATCCTTCATAGCAAATGATTGTGCTAAATGTTGTTTTAGCTCTCTTATGTGATCCATGTTAGACCCTACTACAAGCATGTCATCAACATATAAACATAAAATAATGTAGCTATCATTATCTAAAATCTTAAAATAAACACAATGGTCATAATTACATTGGCTGTAGCCTTTCTCAACCATAAAACTATCAAATTTCAAATACCATTACTGATGTGCTTGTTTCAAGCCATATAAACTCTTCTTCAATTTACACAACAATTTCTCCTGAGATTTGACCTAAAATCCATATGGTTGTTCCATATATATCTCCTCCTCTAAATCACAATGGAGAAAGATAGTTTTCACATCTATCTATTCCAAATGCAAATCATCAACATCCACAATACTTAAAACAATATGAATAGAAGTCATCTTAACAATGAGAAAAAATCTCATCAAAATCAATGCCCTTTTTCTGTATGAATCCTTTTACAACTAACCTGGCTTTAAATCTTTTATTACCTCCATCTTCCTTTTTCAGCCTATAAACCCATTTGTTTGGTAAAGCCTTTTTATTTGCAGGCAACTTACATAATTCCCAAGTCTAATTTTTTAGCAAGGAGTCCATTTCTTCTTTCATTACAAGATTCCATTAAAGCTTTGTATCCACCTACATAGCTTCATCATACCCTTCTAGTTCACCACCATCTATTAAAAAAAATAGAACACAAAGAAGGAGAAAACCTTTCAGGAGTTCTACATAGCTTTGTTGATAGTCTAACATTCACTCGAGTTTCTGGTATTTCTTATTGTTGTTGTGTATCATGAAAAACCATTAGAACATCACTATCTAGAGCATCATCCAGTACCACATAATCCTTGACATCCATCTAATATACTTTGAAGCCCTTAAAGGTAGCAAAGGCAAGAAATAGCCTGACTGCTTCAATTCTTACCACTGGAGCAAAAATTTCTTTAAAATCAACTCCTTCTACTTAGGAGTAACCCTTGCAAACAAATCTGGCTTTGTTTCTGACTACTTCACCATCTTCATTCGGTTTCTTCTGGAAGACCCATCTAGTTCCAATCACATTCTTATTTTTCAGGTCTAGGAACAAGATCCTGTTGTCACATGAAATTGCACCCTGCTTGAATGGGACTCCAAGCATTCCAATGACACAATGGCGATGATCTCTAAGTGTGGGACCTTGCTGAATGAGATCAAATGTCTGGAGAAGGCCAGCTTCCTTGTCTAGATATCACCTAAAAACTACTAATTGTTGGGGAAAAGGGAGAAGGAATTCTTGTAAAGTAAAACATGAAATAGAAAGCTTGAAAAACATAAAAGGGTGATACACCAGACAGCTTTAAAGAAACTTCCCAGAGCTGAAAAATGCACAACACATCCAGATACAGCAAGTGGGTATACACAGATCAGATGATTCTAGTAGAGGCAAGAAGCAATATGCTTGAGAGGAATCAAAGACATTCACAGGCAACCATATGCATATTCACACAGAACTAGAAAATCAGCAAAAGGTAAAGATAACTTGCATATATTCAGTAAAGAAGGCAAGGTTATAGTATGTGAAATCTGTATTTAGAAACAGAAAGAACAGCATGTTCCAGAAATTTTCCAACCCTTCTTACATCATAAGCCTCAGCTTATATAGCATCTTCATCTAACCTAAGTCGGTTACCCAATTCGCTTAGAGAGCTGTAATCAATATCTTCCTGAAGGGACGTCCACCTGCCAGGAGTAATGGCACCAAAAGATCTAGAACAGGGGCAGGTCAGGAGATATTTCTGAGTCTTCAATGCAAGCAGCTCTGTCATCAATCTGATCCTCAGAATGGTGGAGGATAACCTAGCATTGAATATGAGCAATTGCTTCTGACAGTAATGAATGCAAAAAATATCTTCACCAACTCAAAAAGTTACCGCTAAAAAAGTCTACTCAACCGACATGCAGATCCAGATCCAAAACAACCTCTTGAAGAATTCCCACCAAAAGGTCATCATCCTGATATTTTCAAACTTCTGCAGGACATGATTATCCCACATGCACTTGGAGGTGACATCTTCATCACTTTATAAGCTAAGCCATGAGCATATATAATGTCAGTGATTTTGCTCCCGACGACATCATCATGAGCCTTATCATCCTCCTCCTCCTCATCATGTTCTGTCGGCAATGAAATATCCTCCTGATGCAAAATATCCTCCTGATGGAAGTAACATGATATAAAATATCACCCTTATGTTTGAAAATCCGGATGATGTCAGTAGCATGTCATGGAGGAAAGATCCTCCTGATGATGTTCATACAACATACCTCCTCATATCTAGGTGACATCATCAATACATTAGAGTAGGGTGATATTCAGAGGAAAGAATGATATTTGTAAGGTACCTGATATTTGGAAATATCATCCTCCTCTGGAAGAAGCCTGATGATGATATTCAACCTCTTTGGCATAAACTGATGCATCGAAGGAAGCTCCTCCTGTTTTGTTAACCTTATATGACTCTCTGATGATCCAGATGATCATGTCCACAAACATCTTGATGACGTCACCATCATGTCGAACATCAAGATGGTCTTCAAATGCTAACTAGTGTTAAGGAAAATATGACCCCCTGCGGGTTATAACAACATCATCATGATATTTAGGGCAGGATGATATTCAGAAATATCATCCCCCGCAAAATATCAGGTTGCACTATAGCCTCATTGTAAGATCAGGGTGATCATTGGAAACATACTTATCTCCTTCATGCAAAAGTTCTGGTTTTTCCCAAATCTCGTGAGTAGTTTTTAGGTCAATAACATTTGTCAGCTCTAAATCAGATAAGGCACTTAGAAGAGCTTCTTTAGTCCGCACATTATTTTCAGCATCTCTAATTTCATATACAGTACATAGACCATTCTATGTTGGATCATACTTCTTTGAAGCCATGATCTAATACTACATTCCCATACATTGCAAGTGACATTCCATGCGACTTTTCCAAAGAGTGAAATTGGTTCCATCAAACCTTAGACTATCCTTCTTTTAGGATGACATCCTAGATCTCCTCAAGTGGTTAAGCTCTTTTAGAGGAACTTACCTCTGATACCAATTGCTAGATTTAGGACAGACAACTAAGAGGGAGGGGTGAATCAGTTGTCCAAAACTTTCTTGTAATTAATCACTTAAATCCTTTTTTTGATTTAGTAGCATAATGATAATCAATCATGGAAACATAATGCAACAATTCAAGAGAGGAAACACATTAACACATATGACACCAAGATTTTTAACATGGGAAACCTGTTTAAGGGGAAAACCACAGGGTGACTAACCCAAGATTGTATTCTCTATTAGAAGAATGGAAAGAACAAAATGGCATATGCCAATTAGGGCTCATTACCTGAGCACACTGCTCACAAGAGGCCCACTACCTACAGGAGACACACTATCTACAAAATAATAGGTATTACATACTTGAACTAAAGAGTAGCATCTTCACCATGGTTGAGTCAATTCCATTTAAGCCCAAAACTTTTGCCTTGCCTTTCGCTCCTCTGCTATCACCACACTCTCCACATCATCAGATACTTTTGAAATGTCTTTATTTTGAAATGTCTTTACAATTCCTTATATATACAAGACATCAACTTAGGGATAATCATCCAAGTCAGCATACATTACAGAGAAAATACATAAATACAACATTACTAATTACAAAAAGACTTCATGTGGATCAACACACCGTTAGCCACACAGATCTAAGACTTCAATCTTCTTTTAGGAACATGACAATCTTCACAGAACATCTTCAAGATCATCCACAGGATGTGTACCTCTTCTGATCGGCCTGACTTGGGAAGAACATCATCATCCGAAAGTAACTCTTCAATTACGAGCTCAATCTTCAATGCAGACCACCAACATGAATTGGACACAATCCAAAGACCTCCACAAGCTTGCTTGAATCACCAAGAACATCCACACTACTTCTGCTTACTGAAATCACTCTCTTCTTCATCCAAAATCTCAAGACCACAGTCTGTCATCACTGTCATAATGGACTTGATGATTACAGACCTCTAGACCACAAACCAATTGAGTTGTCAATTCACAATGACTTCCTAAACAATCCATCAAAACCACAAAATAAGATATTTCATTTCTGGATCTCACCGGACCTATCTGTGTCACTCTCTCATCTCTGAACATCTACCAAAACAAGTTCTACTTAAGTGGCCATAACTTCTTCAGATCTTCATGTGGACCTCTGAAATCTTTTCTGAATCAACTTAAGACACATATTTGCAAACCCTTTAAAGCACATCCTTTCATCTTCATCTTATCTGGGATCTTTACCTTACTATATTCACTATTCTTCTTTGTTCCTAATAGGACTAATTTTCTCAATATCCTCAGCATACAACTCATCCAATCCTTATCATCAACGCAACAAGAGTATGTTGACATCAATGACAACACTGGTTAGGCCCATACTTGCAACATGGTGCCATTTCATAGCATCATGGCCAAAAATGGCCCAACACTATCAGGCCCTACACGGCCGTAAAATTCTAAACTCTCGGCAGGTCAAATCTTTCTATGACATCTGGCAGTAGTTGGTTCATCAATTTAGAATCTCTAGCAGAGGGGCTATAAGCTCACGATTGATGGATAATTGGCAATATATCGCAACGTTGTAAGGGGTAGATGATGTCACTAAAGATGTGGCATGACACCATGAAATATACTTTACTAAGATTTTGAACATAGGACTTAATATTTAAATTTTTCATAGGTGGTAGTAGGTAAAGCTAGGACAAGGGGCTGGTTTCCTCATGGGTATAAAGGCATGAAGTTATAACTTAAACAACTAATAACCCACTGCTAACGTTTAATAGAAAAAAGGAGATAAAGTGCAGGGAGAGACAAAAGGCTTAAATCCTCAAAAATTTTGGGATTCCATAGGATGAAACTAGGCAAACCCTTAGCAAGAAACTCTAAAATAGAGGAAGCACCACCACTAGCTCCGACTGGGGACGTGCAAGTGCAAGACTGTAGTGAGAACCACATGGCTTCAAGTTAGACCAGACAAAAACATAGATAAAATTGACTATACAAGAATATACAATATTTACAAACTATAGACATCCTATTGTACATTGTACACAAGGACAAACAATTCATGTGAAATAAGGCTTAAGGAATTGATTATGCACTGGTAATTCCTGTAGTTCACCATTAAGGGCCCAGAGAAAATAAGAATCCTCTCCATGGGTGTTAGTTATTAGATATGGGCCCATCTATAAGGTTTCAAACTTGCCACGTTTTTCCTTGTCCTGACCTCTTGCATTCTACATAAGGACTAAGTCATTCCCTTGAAACTTTGTCTTTATAGTTCTTTTATCAAACAAATATTTCACTTTCTAGTGCTTATTGAGATTAGTCTTCTATGCTTCCCTCCTAGTCTTATCTAGTGCAACTAGCTGATGTATTCTCTCACTCATTAGATCTTTTATTTCTTCATCATTCTTCTGTGTGAATTTGTACACTGGTAGGAGATTATTCATTGGCAACATGGCCTCTGTGCAATATACTAAATCAAAAGGTGACTTCCCAATTTCCTTCTTCACTGTCACCCTATTAGCCCATAGTGCTAATCTTAACATTGAATCCCATGCCCTTTTATTCTTGTCAATTATCCTTTTGATTATTTTCATGAGACACTTGTTACTTGATTCTAGTTGACCATTTCCATGTGGATGATATGGTGATGTATGTGATAGATTAATTCCATAGTTGTTGCAGAAGTCAATAAACACACTAGATCTGAAGCACATGGCATTGTCTGTGACCATTTTTGCTAGTACTCCAAATCTGATAGTAATGTGTTCCAAAATGAAATCAAGCACCACTTTACTTGTGGCTTTCTTAGTTGGGATAGCTTCAATCCATTTAGTAAAATAGTCAGTATCAACTAAAATCCAACTATGTCCTCCACTTGATTTCTCTATAATTTCCCTTATAAAATCAATTCCCCATTGCTAAAATGGAGCCTCCATTGTTACATTTTTAAGGGGTAATGCACCTTCATATTTGAGCTTTCCTAAAAATTTCTGATAGGGATCACACCTTCTTATCACATTATGTGCATCAAAGAAGAGTGTTGACCACCAATATCCTACCCTAAGGATTTTGTGAGTTGTTGTCTTTGCAGTATAGTGTCCCCCACATAATCCCTTATGTATGCCATTTAAAATATTCCTAGCTTGGCATTCATCCACACATTTGAGCAGCACACAATCAAGATTCTTCAAGTACAATTCTCCTTGGACAATAACATATTTTATAGCATGCAAGTTCTAGGTTCTCTTTTTGCTATCATTCAAATGAGTTGGACAATTTAATTTTTGTAGAAAATACACGATATCCTTATACCATTTTGACTCTGACATATTTATAGTCCCATCTTGAGCCATATTGATTTGACATGCCTCCAAATTTGACTATGCCATTAACTTAGCCAGACCTTGTCCCCTTACTAACTTGGTGATCTATATTTCCATATTGAACTCTTGTAGTTTATTTCTCCATTTGCATCTTCTTCCTATCACTTCTTATTGAGTGAATATGTCTTTGACAGTTGCATGGGGTACATATGCAATAATCTAAGATCCTACCAAATAGGGTCTAAAACTTTTAACTACTCTAACCAAATCATAAGCTTGCTTCTCCATGATGTCATACTTAAACTCTGTTGCTTGCAATGATTTGCTAAAGAAAGAAATAGGCTATTCAGAACCATCCTCATTCTTGTATAATAAGCATCCAACAATTGTGTGAAAGGAAGAAAATGAGAACAATTGGAATGAATTACAAAAATTAGGAGATTTTAATACAAGAGCCATCTTAATAGCTTCTTTAATGTTCTGAAATGATTGGGTTGCCACATGTCCCCATGTTATAGATTCACCCTTCTTTAACATTTTAGAAATGTCTTTTGTGATCTCTTCAAAGTTGGGAATAAATCTCCTAACAAAGTTAATCTACCCAAATAAAGACTGAATATAGATTTTGTCAATCACTACAACCCTCTCAGGATCAATATTGACTCCATCCTTAGAAACTATGTTCCCTAAAAGTTTTCCTTCAACTACCCTAAAATAACACTTCTTAGGATTAAGTGAAATGTCATATTCTAGTGCTCTAATTCAATAACAATGTGCTCTAGATGCATATAATGTTGCTCTTCCTTCTTTGAATAAGTAGTTAAATCATACTAATACACAACCAAGATTTAGTCAATCAATCCCACAAAAGTAGATTGGAAGCATGGTAGCATGGCAAATTAGTCAAGTATAATGAAGATAAACAAGAGGATGCAAGTGTAGTAGTGATTGAAGATGAAAAGGTGGGCAGTGAGAATGAAGAGGAGAGAGATTCAGAGATGGAATACAAAGAGGTCGTGGTGACGGATGAGGTAGAGGATGACTTATTATCATAGATTTTGGTAGTGGAAAATGAATGGTTGGAAAGATTGCAATGGTTGATGGTGAGAAAGAAAGCATCGCATTGAAGAGAGTAGAAGATAATGACACAACTAATGGTAAATTCACAGTGGCGAATGAAGAAGTAAATCTTGTTGCATATTGTGATGATGCTTTATTATTTTTGTTTGTGGTAGCAATGGTTGAAGAGTGTGGAGAGGAACCTATCAAAATCTTCAATTTCCATAAATTATTCGAGGAGGATTTATATACTATAGGTTGTGATGTGAGTGACATGAGGGTTTGGTGGAGGAGATTGGTTACTAGTGGGATGGATCCCATGAAGGAGAAGAGGGGAGATAATTTGGTGAAGGAGGATGGATCATGGTGGATGTGAATCCATTAGAAGAGAGAAGAGTGGTGATTGGAGTTGTGGGAGGAAGATGATGGTTGTTCTGGCATGGTGTTGGAAGAAGAGGAAGAAGAATTGATCTTGTGTACATATCCCAACAATGGAGTTTCCTGCAGGTTGGTTGCAACCTGAAAGGGTGATTATATAACTCAACTCCACTTGTGTGAGCCTATGCTAAAAAACTTTCTAATTAGTGTGTCTTATGAAGGAACATCTGGATGAATGGGCTATCCCACATCAACACAAAAAAAATTTGCAATTATTTTTCTACATTTTAGTTTATTTAGTGTTCTTGGCATATCTCAACATCAAGAAACACTTGGTGTGAATAGATTTATGAATTTCAAGTTTTCACTAGTTCGTCATTTTAGAGGCCCCACATACAATTTAATGGAAACAATTATATCCAAAAATTTGTAAGCCCTGGACAAAAATCCATTCAGGAGTAGATACTTGAATATGTTTCTCTTAATGTACAAAAGGAATCATCACCAAATCTTTCATGGTTTGAGAGAATTTAAAATTCTCTTATCATGGCTTGTACTTTATGGGAAATTTAATTTCTCAATTTTTATAAAGTCTCAAGAAAAATCCTTTGGAGGGAGACATTCTACTGACATTCCTCACATCTTGACAAAGTTTTGTGAGAATCTGAGCTATTGGTAAGAAATTACATTAGAAGTCATTTTTTAGATAGAATTAAAGAGATTAGATTGCACAAAGCCAAATTGTGGGAGTAAATAGAAATGTATGATTTCATCTTTGGCAAGAATGCCTAAGTTTGAGATTTAATTCAGCACCAAAGGAGGATAGAAATGCCTCATAGAGGCATTACATATATATTGTCTTAAATAGAAATCATGAAGCTTTTTATGGAGGCGACAGGGAAGTAATTTTTTATCAAACTTTATTCCATATCAGCCCAATATAGTTTTAAAACTACTTGAGGAAAGGAATACATTATTGTTATTACTCCCATCGCCTATAATTTGTAATGAAGTGCTTCCTTATGAAAAGATTTTAAATATTAAATAATAAATCATAAATGGCAAGAGGAAAAATGAATCAAAAATAAAACTCCCAACACCAAGATTAGTTGATGTAAAACCTTAGTAGCAAGATAAATGCCTTGATTGTTAATTTTAAAGTAGCTTGGATAGGTGTTCTAGTCTTGGGTGGTGATTATGAGGCTAGAAACACAATTGGAATAATTATCTCCATACCTAGAAAATTGATTTCTCCAGATACTTCTAGACATTAGGGTTTGTTAGAGCCCAACTAATCTTAGCCACTGTTTGTGGTCATTGGTTGCTTAATGAGAAGATTATAAAAGAGGATTAATGGGCATTTGGAGAGGATACACTTGAAAAACATTTGTAGCGGTAACAAATAAATAAATTTGTAGTAATAGCAAATAGATTTGCAGTGAGAGCAAGGGTGCAGTGATACTATTGGAGAGTAGTAGTGGAATTGCTAGAGAAGAAAATTATTTCTAGAGAAGGAATATATTTCTAGATAATAAAATATTACCAAAGCAATTTTAGTAGGAGAAATTGAGGGAAGGAAAACTACTGGAAAGAAAATTGTTGGAGCTCTACCAGTAAGAGGCAAGCAATTTTGTATCTCTTAATTTATTGCAGTTGAATAATATTCTTATCTGTTGACTAGTTTTCCCTTGGGGGTTTTTCTAGGGAGAATTTGTCCAAAAGTATTGCATTTATTATTTTGCATATTTTGTTTTTCTATTTCCGTGATTATTTGTGAAATTGCAACTGTATTAATTTTCAATATTTGTTGTGAATTATTTTTTTGGTGGTTAAACAATTTATTTAAATAGGAGATTAATAATCAGTAGCTGCAATAGAATTTTCACATGGTATCATAGTAGATCTAAGGGTAAAAAAGGCTCATTACAGGCACAGGGAGAAAAAATAAAAAATCTAGGGTTTATAAAATCTAGTTTGACGTCTTCAAAATTATTATTATTTTTCTTCTGAGATGGCCTCAGCAGGTTTAAGAGATCACAACAGATTGGATGGAGCCTCAAATTTTGGTGTCTAGAAAGCTAGAATTTCTTTATTGCTGGAAGAGAATGGTATCAAGGAATATGTGACTAGTGTTGTACCTGTACCTACAGATCCAAAGCAGCTCTTAGCATATAAGAAGGAAGATGCCAAGGTTAGGAGGCTGATTCTTGATGGTGTCAAGGAACATATTGTTCCACATATCAATCAGTTAGATATGACAAAGAAGATGTGGGACGCCATTCTTAATCTATACCAGAATGCTACCACTAATCAGAAGTTGATTCTCAAAGAAAAGTTGAGGAATACTTGGATGAATAAGGGAGAAGACATCACAAGTTACCTTACCAGGCTTAGACTTGTCAAGGATGAGTTGGCAACTATTGGAGATAAACTAGATGATGATGAGCTAGTACAGATAGCCCTAAATGGGTTTCTAAGCAGTGGGATATCTTTGTTCAGGTTATTAATGGATGAGACACCTTACCAAGTTGGGATTGACTATGGAGTGACTTCACTTAGGAGGAGCTTAGACTAAGTCTTGTTAGTGGAACCCACAGTAATCATCAGAAAAGGGAGGTGGAACAGGAAAACATTGCCCTAAAAGGAAAAAGGGAAAGCAAAGAAGGGTTGTAGCAAAGGATCAAATCCAAAAAGTGAGAAGAAGAAGGACTTGTCCAAGATCAAATGGTATGGTTGTAATGAGTTTGGCCACTATGTCAGTGATTTCCCACAAAGGAAGAGAAACAAAAAGAAAGGCACGAAGTAGACGTCAACTTCAACAAGTTTGGATGACCTTTCTAGTAGAATAGAGGATGAGTTTGCACTCATAGCTTGCCTAACTAGCTCAGCCTCATAGGTTGTTTCGTATATAGACAATGGGGCATCATTTCATGTGATAGGAGTTAGGGAGTACTTCTCCAGTTACAAGGAGGAGGACATCAGATTCCAGATTCAGATGGGGAATAAGTCCAAGTGCAATCTAGTTGGGAGAGGGATTGTTCTATTTTAGAGGGAGAATGGCAAACCAATTTCCATTCATGATGTGCTGCATGTGCTAGGCTTGGGTATGAATCTAATTTCCGTATCTATTCTTCAGGATAATGGCTACAATGTACTCTTTAGAGGGGTGCTTGTGTTAATCAACCATAAAGATTGGAAATCACCCATAGCTATTGGAGTTAGAAGCAGCTGAGTTTATAGGTTGCAGTTTGATACTCCTAAGGCACTAGTGAGTAGCAGTAATCCTAGAGATCCAGGAGAGCTATGGCATAGGCAGATGGGTCATATACATCATGGAGCACTTAAATTGCTTAATGAGATAGTGATAGGTGTTCCAGAGGTGAGCACAGAGCATGATGATGTATGTAAGGGATGTGTATTGGGAAAGTTTGTGAAAGTAACTTTTCCAAGGAGTGACACTAGATCCAAAGGTGTGCTTGATCTAGTACATTCAAATATATGTGGACCAATGTCGATGAAGTCTCTTTGAGGATACGAGTACTTTGTTACTTTTATTCATGATTTCTCCACAAAGACCTAGATATACTTCTTGAAGACCAAGGATGAGGATTTCAGTCATTTCCAAGAGCTCAAAGCTCTTGTGGAGAATTCAACAGGTATGAAGGTAAAGGTTCTTTAGTCAAACAATGGAGGTGAGTACAAAGGGAAAGAGTTCCAAAAGTTCTGTACCAAGGTAGGAATCAAGAGAGAGTGGACCGTTCCTTCCAACGTATAGTAGAATGGGGTTGCTAAGAGGAAGAATCATTCTATATCAAAGGCAACAAGGGCTATGTTGTATGACCAAGATATGCCACATTACTTATGGCCAGAGGCATGTAGTATGATAGTATACAGACAGAACAAGGTTCCACATAAGGTATTGGGCAAGATGACACCAGAGGAGGCATTCTCAGGGAAGAAGCTAGATGTCAGTCACTTCAAGATATTTGAGAGTTTGGCATTTTGTGACATTCCAGGGCCTACACATTCCAAGTTAGATGAAACTACAGAGAGAGGGTACTTTGTGGGGTACAGTGAAACCTCAAAGGCATATTAGATATTTATTCCATGGGCTAGGAGAATTTTAGTTAGGCGTGATGTTAGGTTCATGGAGGACAAGGCATTTAGGAGGTCCAGAGATTTGCTAGCACATGATCAGAATGAGTAGCCAACAGAAGCTCCAAGGATTGATCAACTAGAACAGGGGCAGCAAAGCATGAGTACAGTTACTAGATTAAGCATAGGTTTAGGTGTTGAGAGTTCACAAAGTATAGAACAACAGTTGCAACAGATCTAAGAGATGCATCGGGAAGATATGGATGTTGATATTTCATCTTCTATAGTTGGTAGTAGAAACCGTGACATTCAACAGACACATAGGGATTCTCAGAAGTTTTGGGAGCTCCTAGGATGAGTTGTAGACAATGGAGACAACTAGCCAGGTATAATGACTATGTGGCATTGGTTAGTAAGTTGGTAGATAGTGATCCTTCCAGCTATTAGGAGGCCACACAACAATAGGTGTGGCAAGATGTGATGGTTGAGGAACATACCTCAATAGTGTAGAATGATGTGTGGGAGGTTGTGCCTAGACTAATAGATAGGGCAGTGGTTGGATCACGCTGGATCTATAAGATTAAGCACGGTGCAAATTGTAGCATCAAGAAATACAAGGCAAGGTTTGTGGTCAAGGGGTTCTCTCAAAAGGAGAGAATAGACTATGAGGTGACATTTAGTCCAGTGGCTAGGTATTGTTGTGATGTAATCACACATCGCCACATTGAAAATGGGGACCCTCCTTTTTTTTCTTTTGGTAGTGTTGTTTTACCCATGTCTCGACAGTTTCTTGCCAAGAGGTCTATATGCCTTCATCCTGATGCATGTCACTAAGACCCTAAAAATGACTAAGTCTGATATCCTAAAAATCCCAAAAAAATGACTAAGTCTAAAATCTGGTGGATCCTCAGAAATCTAGAATCTGTATGCTAAATCCTATGGATTTAGGACCTATCTCAAACATCCTAGAAGTATATTGATAAATATTTAAAGTATAAGAAACTCAATATCTAACTTATACTTAAACATATTTTCAATATACTTCCATTTAGGAAATCCAAAATTTGACTAAGGCAAGAAATTCCAAGGGTACTGTCCAAATCCACCCAGTTTGGGTGGCCTCACAAGGTCCTCTTGAACAGTGTCTTCACCATAAGAAGATCTTGTCCAGACAACACCCTCAAACCCACCTAGGGAAAGTTAGGATATTTTCATGAGTTTTTGATGATTGAAGGGAGTTGGGAAGTGATGAAAAACTAAGATTTTGATGAAAATTCCATGCCTCACCTCAAAACCTGCCCTACCTAGGCGGCCTTGGCATGAGGTCATGGACTCAGCCTCCTGTACATGCATTTGTTCAGGCAGAATCATCAAATCCGCCCTAGGAGAAAATGGTTAAGTTTAGAAGGTTTTCAAGCACAAGGCACTGAGAAATGATGAATTTTAAGGAAGGTTTGCAAGTTGGAGGGAAGTTAAGTAGATTACAAGCAACATTCCATGCATCATCTCCAAACCAAGCATTACTCAAACTCCTCCCAACAAGGATGAATTAATTGGAAACAATGATAAAAGATCACTAAGCCTGATGTCCTGATGTCCTAAAATCCTAAAAATTGGCTAAGTTTGAAATCTGGTGGATCCTCCAAAATCTAGAATTTGCTCGTTAAATCCTATGGATCCAAGACCCATCTCAAACATCCTGGAAGTATATTGATAAATATTTAAAGTATAAGAAACTCAATATCTGACTTATACTTCCATTCAGGACATTTTTGATATGGTGAGAAGAATTGCATTCCAAGCACACCTTCTAAACCTGCCATACCTGGGCAGCCTTGGCATGGGGTCTTGGATTCAAGGTTGTGATCACGCACTTTCTCCAGACTCAGTCTCCAAATCTGCCCTAGGAGAGAGGTTGCAAGTTTTTAAGAGCTTTTGAAGGTAAATTCCATGCATCACCTCTCAACCTGCCCTACTTGGGCGGCCTCAAGAAGACCCTATGGACTATGTCACTTGATAGATGATACCTCCAACCACTCACTCAAAACCCACCCAAGATGAAGAATAATGTAAAGTGCAAAGTTGTTTGATGAGAATGATCAAGATGATATCACAAGGGAAGGAGATCATCAAGATCAAGAGATGAGAAGTGGCTAAGTGTCAAAATCCACACATTGCTCTCAAACCTGCCCTACCTAGGCGTCCTAAAGAGGTCATCTTGGAAAGTTGATACCAAAACAAGGCAAATACTCTATCTTGGTTCCTTAACTCATCATGATGCTTCACATGTTTGAGAGGATCATCCCAGAGAGGTAAGCTTGGAGGTATGGTGTCTAAACATTGCAACTTACCTCACATACTAAAGAGAGTCATTTCAAAAGGAGGGAAGTTTGAAAAGGTCACTAAGTCTTAAGAAGCAAGGAGAGGGAGACATTTCCATGAGAAGGCTTTAAGTGACAAAATCTAGACATCTTCTCCAAACCTGCCCTACATGAGCGGCCTTGAACTCCATGCTTGGATAACTCTACCTCCTGCACATGACACTTTCCAAACACCACAGTTAAATCTGCTCAAGGAGAAAACCTATCCAATTTGGAATGTTTTGAGTTGAAGTACAAAGGAGATCATGTAGATTAGAGGAAATTGCATAAGATTGAATGTTTTTTGAGGCATTTTGAAGGATAATCCAAGGGGTACCCTCAAACCCGCCCTACTTGGGAGGCCTCAAGGGTTGTCTGTGGATTATACCTTCTTCCACATGAAATATTCCATACATTGCCTCTAAATCTGCCATCCACTTGGAGACATGTAAGTTTACTTAGAAGAAGATGAGATTGTCAAGGAGGGAACTAGTTTTAGAGAAAGAATACACACCATGCTCTCAAACCCATCCTTCCTAGGCAGCCTCAAGAAGGGGTCCTGGATTCTCCCATGTCCTCACATGTATCTCTCCACATAACACTCTCAAAACCACCCAGGGTGAAGAATGACATAAGTTGCAAGTTTGTTTGATGGATGATCAAGATCACACTCAGGAGATGAGATAATTAAGGTCATTCTAAGAGGAAGGAAGTTTGAAAGTTACTAAGTCATGGAGGTGGAAGAGGAGTGTCAAGGTTAAGGTAAAGATGTGTGCACATAGCAAAATCTTTACTACCTATCCAAACCTGCCCTTCCTAGGCAGTTTTCATCATGATAGGTGGATAACATCATCACTTAGTATCCATGATGCATCATTTGAGTCTTAAGGGTGTTGGAGAGAAGGTCTTAATGAGGAGATGTATGAGCTAAGCGAAGCAATCCATACACACTCTCAAGACTATCTTGTTAAGAAACTATCACTTTCATTCACCTCTTTCACATCATACACTCCATATAACATTTTCAAGGCTCCTTAGCTTAGGCAGACTCAACCATGACATAAGGATAAGTCCATCAAACATTTTAGATCTGCCTTCTAACATCGCCTAAGAATGCATAGAAATGAAACCTTACAAGGAGATAAGAACAAGGAGTCATCATGAGGAAGAAACAACCATCAAATGAAGGTTAGAGTTGATAAATCCACACACTACTCCCAATCCTACCCTTGTTGGGAGGTCTTAGACCCTTCACATGGACAATGTCACCTTCCACATGAAATTGTCCACACATACACTCCAAACCCACCCAAGTTGGGCGCTCATCACATGAAGGCATGGAGAACATTTGAAAACTTCAGTTTTCCTCTTGCTAGGCCGACCTGCCTTATAGAGGGGCAAAGTTTGATATTTAAGAAGGTTCAAATCTGCATTTTAAATCAAATACAAATCTAAATTTTCTTCTGATTTACAACAGAGCAGCAAGAAGCAGCAGCTTGTTAAGGAGATAAGTCAAAAAATTCAAGTTTCTTCAAAAGGTCAAGTCTTCTAAAAATCTGATTTTATTCCTAAAATCTAATTTTTCTAAGGTACGTTGTTTTGAAATTAATTGTTTTAATCCCACATACATAAGGTGGATGTAATTTGTTGTTGAAAATCCTTTATGTTGAGTCTTAATTTGATGTGTTTCTTCTTGTAGGTGATGAAGGATCCAAAGAGGTGAATGGCAAAAGATCATACATAAGAAACTTTGAAGCTAGAGGAATGTTGTTCAAGTTCATCATCATCACCACATAGAGGAGAGCTCCAACATCAAGTTTATCTTACTTCGAAAACTTCGTATGTTTGGAAGAGGAAGACATCAACACCATGCGGAGGGGAGCTGGTCTAAGATGATCAAGGTTACAAGTGTAGTTCATCAACAAGAGCATCATCTATTCGAGGCAAGAACCAGTGGAAGGTTGTCACTTTACCAAGCACATCTTGAAGGAGGTAATCATCTAGAAGGTCACATATCATGTGCCAGACAAGAAGAACTCTCATCAGGCACCAGTCTACTCCATGAGTCCATGCAACTGTCCATAGGCACGATCCTGCACAAGCACAACAACATTACAAGTTGAGAGATGAGCATGATCATAAAAGTGATCCATGAGTTACATCAAGACAACAAGAAGAAAATATTCTAAGTAAAGTGAACATGAAGTGAATCACACTAGTTCATTAAAAGATGCTGAGGTGGCATGTACACATCATCAACCCAATAGCATTTTGCAATGTAAGAGGGCCCACCATAAAGATGCTCTAGAGATGCTTATCACATTGGGAAATGTGCCTTCATTGCCTCTTAGCAAATGTTGTAACAAACTGCATTGCTATCTTGATCTCGGCTGTTGATTGTCAAATCAATCCTAGCCCTTCATGTAATTTCTGGAGTCTATAAAAGGCTCATTCTTCTCATTTGTAAGACAATAGAGATGAGATTAGGAGTAGAGTTGCTGTAGGAGAGTAGAATAGCAAGTAGAGTAGAGGAAACTCTTCGATGTCATTGAAGAGATATTGTGAAATTGTTGTTAAAACACTTCCTGGATCAATACAAGCTCATTGTTGATTTTTCATGGTGATTTGTGTGATTATGGGATGTTGGCATGGTTTCAAATTCTCGCGGATGATTGAGAGATGTTTCCAAGTAGAGTTAGATTAGAAGTTCATTGATGTGATGCCAATATGTTAAGATATTTGATAAATTCCTTAATGGTTCATACTTTTTGTGGATTATCGATGGCAACTCACTTTGCAAAGTTAGTCTGAACCTTTACATACTTTAGTTTGGTTGTAAACACTGTTCAAGCTGCACTAGCTATGGGTGTTTGGATGAATGCTTTGCAATTTGAAAATCCTTAAGTTACCTTAGAATATTGCACCGAACTTTGTGTAGTTGTTGGTCCTCATGGCAAAGCGGAGTTGGGTTATATGAGGAATTTGTCTATCTTGACATGATCCATCACTTCATTGTCCTTAGATTAGCTTTATCAACCTTTGTCTTTTGCATTTTCTTTTCATAGCCAGTTGGAAGAAGTTCCATTTCATGAGGAAGAAGTTCTCTTTCATAAGGAAGAAGTAACACATTTGAGTAGAGTAAGGAGCATATTCAGTATAAGTCCCTTTGTGATTACCAGCATGATCACATCACACCACTGAGGCTATCTGCTGCAAATCATGTACAAGGAACCTTGGAGCGTTCTTGTTTGATCACATAGTTTAGCATTCGAGATGCTTTGTTCAAGAGAGGATAGAGCAGTAGGTGTTTTATTCTAATGTTGTTGTTGTCAAGAAAACATTATCAATAGGTATACTTCTATATGAGCCATAGTCTCACTTGCAGCATAGACGGGATGGCAGATCCATCAAATGGATGTCAAGACAACATTTCTAAATGGTGAATTGGTGAAAGAGGTATACATAGAACAACCGGAGGGTTTTGTAGCACACGGTAGTGAAACCCACGTGCATATTGAAGAGAGCTTTGTACGGACTCAAGTAGGCTCCCAGGGCATGGTATGAGCACATTGATAGATACTTGTAGGGAATGGGCTTTGTGAAGAGTGAGACAGATGCGAACCTCTACTACTTGGTGGTTGGGGGTGAAGTTCTCATTCTTGTTCTATATGTGGACAACTTGTTTTTAATAGGTTCGCTAGGGCTCATAAAAGAGTGTAAGACGGACCTTGCAGCAAAGTTCAAGATGAAGGATTTGGGGCTTATACACTATTTTCTAGGCATGGAAGTGTAGCAAACAAATGGAGAGATTTTTCTTGGAAAAGAGAAATACTGCATCGAAATCTTGAGGAGGTTTGAGATGGAGGATTGTAGAGCCATGTTTACACCTATGATCATGAATTGGAAGAAGGTAACCTCATCCAAGGAAAAGGATGTAGACCCCACCTTATATAGGAAGTTGATTAGATCTCTTATGTATTTGGTCAACACTAGGATAGATATATCCTTTGCAGTAAACTCTCTTAGTCAGTTCATGGTTGAGCTGAAGAGAGCACATTGGACAGTGGCAAAGCATGTGTTGTGGTATTTGCGTGGTACAATTGAGTATGGGATCAGATATGCTCTAGGCAATGGTATTAGGTTAATAGGATGCGTTAGTTTGGGATTAGGAGTTGTCTCTTGGTACAGTAGGAACTAAAAGTTCGTGGCTCTGAGTTCTATAGAAGCAGAATGCATAGCAGCTAACATGGTAATGTGTGAGGCTATATGGCTTTGGAAGTTGCTGGTAGCCTTCTTTGGTTAGAGGGTTGAGACTATGGTGATATAATGTGACAATCATAGTTACATCAGATTATCTAAGAATCTAGTGTTTTACAATAGGTCCAAGCATATAGACAATAGGTATCATTTCATCAGGGATTGTGTATAGCAGAGGATTGTTCAGCTACAATATATACCTATAGATCAGCAAGTAGAAGATATTTTGACAAAGGTATTGGGGAAGGCAAAATTCATCTTCTTCAAAGATAAGTTGGGTGTTATGTAGAACACCTTCCTCGCTAAGAGTGAGTGTTAATTTTTAATTAGCTTGGACATGTTCTAGTCTCGAGTGGTGATTACAAGGCCAGAAACACAACTAGAATAATTATCTCCATACCTAGAAAATTAATTTCTCCAAAGAATTCTAGACATTAGGCTTTGTTAGAGTCCAGCTAATCTTAGCCACCATTTGTGGTCATTGGTTACTCAATAAGAAGATTATAAAAGAGGATCAATGAGCATTTGGAGAGGATACACCTGAAAAACATTTGCAGCGATAGCAAAAAAATAAATTTGCAGTAATAGCAAATAGGTTTGCAATGAGAGCAAGGGCACAGTGATAGTGTATGAGAGTACCAGTGGAATTGCTACAGAAGAAAATTATTTTTGGAGAAGGAAAATATTTCTGCATAATAAAATATTGTCGGAGCAATTTCAGCAGGAAAAATTGAGGGAAGGAAAATTACCAGAAAGAAAATTGTGGGAGCTCTGCCAGTAAGAGGCAAGCAGTTTTGTATCTCTTAATTTACTGCAGTTGAATAAAATACTTATCTGCTGACTGGTTTTCCCTTGGGGTTTTTCAGAGACAATTTGTCCAAAAATATTGCATTTATTATTTTGCATATTTTGTTTTTATATTTCCGTGATTATTTGTGAAGTTGTAGTTGTATTATTTTTCAATAATTGCTGTGAATTATTTTTTGGGCAATTAAACAATTTATTTAAATAGGAGATTAATAATTGGTCGCTGCAATAGAATTTTCACATTGATAGAAAAGAACACCTCATTTTGAGGCATATTAAACAATTTTTAATATTCTCCATAGGCAGCAGTAAAAAGACTAGGATGGGAAGGCAGAAAAGCTAGCGTGGAAATGTGAACACCTCTCTAAGGCATGTACAAAACCTTTTTTTTATATATTTTTTGATTGGCAGTGCTGAAACAGGAAGCCAAGCGTCACATTTTGGAGGTTGAAGGGCCTCTTTTAGAAGCAAAAAAGGCAATGTTTTTATAAGAGTAGGAAACAGGAAGGGGAGGAGTTGTTATTCGCTGCGAGAATAGAAAGATCAAGTCAACAGGAAGAGGTGTTTTGAGCACAGAGAGGGTTGAAGGATAGAGAGGAAATTCGTTGCCATACAAGAGGTAATGAAAGAGTGAATAGAGGCTTGATGCAAACAGCAAAGAGATGTTGAGAATGGGGGAACATGACAGCAAGAGAGATAAAGGAGTGAATGTCTCTGTAGAAGAAATGATAGGCTGCGTTGAGAGAGGCCATTGAGGGAGGCCAACACTGCACAGTTCGTTGCAAATTTGTTGTAGATAATTTCCATATGAAATGTCAATATAATGTTTGATGGTTTTTGGTTTCCATTGTTATACAATTTCTTTGTTGTTGAAGTTATAGTGGGAGTGATTACATCCTACACCAAATAAATCAGAAATTTATATTATCATCTATATTTGTATTTGCAATTTGTGCAATCTCAATTTTAGTGAGCTGTTGTTTTGTAAGTTGCTATTGTGTGACTGATTTTGGGAGAGGGGAGTCTTTTGCATCAAATTGCCATGTATTTCACAAAAATAAAGGAAGTCAAGATAATTATATATATTTTTTAGTTCAAACTAAAATCTAAAATAAATTTAGCTTTCACATCCATAAGATAGAACGGAGCTATTCTCATGTGAAATTCAAAACCAAAGCTATTTATATAAGTCTTAAGTAAATTCTTGTGTGTATGTGATACTATGGGAAGCAATTAGTAAGAGAAGCCTAGAACTGAAAGAACCAAGTTAGACAGTAAGAAACCCTTATGTCTATGGGAGTAATCAGCACCCAAGGAGGATGTTGTAGAGAATATAAGATGCTTTGAAATTAGACCAACTAAATAAATCTATGTGTTGGACACATGTTCCATCAATAAAATGAATTTCCCCACCATTCAGGCTTTAGCCATTTACCCCTTGGCAGTCGTTCTATCCGTAATAATTATGAATCATGGATCTCCTCCGACAATTAACACATGAGGGTAGTATGCATAGGTCAACATGTTCAACTCCTAAGCTAATATTCCGTACATATACAAATGATAACAGAAATTTATATTTACAAAAGAATCACAAAAAATATATTATATGGGAATTGATTGATTACATATGTCTTCACTTTTAAATTTACACTGACATTCTCAATTAAAACTTAATTATTAATTATTATAAATATTAATATATAACCACAAGAAACTAAATATTGGATATAATTTCTAACAAAATATACGCACAGTTTAAATATGGCCTGATTTTACTGAAATGCAAGCATATATATAGAGCTTTTAAGATTAAGGTCCAGTATTAGAAGAAAGAAAAAAAATCCTACTCTGACTATTCAAAACCTTTACAACATATCATTTTATATTGCAAGAATCAATGCAGATGAAGCAAACATGTAGAATCATAATGAAAGCTAGCAGATGAATACGCACATTCAGAACCGAAATCAGCTAAAAAGGTTGAACGCCGCTGTTTAAAAAATCAATTAAGATGCTGCGTGGGACCTGCAAATCCTGGGTGCCATACTATGTGAATCTTAGGTATCATACCATGTGATTTTAATGCCACAGTGGAGGAAACAAAATTTGGACAAAAGATAATGACGTTCAATTGCTAATTTATAGGACATTTCAAACAATAAAAAAATAAAAAACTGGCCATGGTTAGAAATTACCTTACCGTCTTGAATTTGTCTGGTTCCGAACACTTTCTGGACCATGATGAATTTGTCTGGATCATCGGCAGGAAAATGAGGAGGTAAAACACATTCCTGTGAACAGGATACAATGATTCTTCTTGCCATGTCTGGTGGTAATACAACCCTAATAAAACTTTTTTTTTATAATGCAGGCTAATCAACCATCGAGTGATATTTCAAACTCTTGGTTAGAAATATTCTGTGGGGTACAAA
Source organism: Cunninghamia lanceolata (assembly GCA_027924645.1). Taxonomy (NCBI): domain Eukaryota; kingdom Viridiplantae; phylum Streptophyta; class Pinopsida; order Cupressales; family Cupressaceae; genus Cunninghamia; species Cunninghamia lanceolata. Next base: position 15,480,372 of record BSBN01000606.1, read on the forward strand.
AGTTTCCACAATTTGCAAACAGGTGTTTCTTTTTTATTGAACAAAAGGCTAATCAAAATACATTTCAAACTTTTTAGCAGAAGGTGTTTCTCTTTTATTGAACAAAAGGCTAATCAAAATACATTTCAAGCTTTTTAGCAGAAGAGATTTCTTTTTTTATTGAACAAAAGGTTAATCAAAATGCATTTCAAACTTTTTAGCAGAAGGTGTTTCTTTTTTATTGAACAAAAGACTAATCAAAATACATTTCAAACTTTCTAGGAGAAATGTGCAAGATTCCGTCTTCTTAATCAGACAGAAAAGAACGATAACACTAACATGGCAATTGCGTGAGATTCCGTATATGACAAAACAACGCCCCACCTGGTATTCGAGTAAATATCATCTTTGTTTGATCCACTGTCCACATTCATTATTGTGATCAGATTATTTTTGACATATAAACCTTCGCGTGACAGTTACGTGACTACACTAATAATCGTGTAGTCTCTATTATTTAAAAATATTACAGCTAAATATATTAAACAATTTAATATGCGCTGGGCTTAAACAGCACACATTAAGTTTTGACTTGTTTAGATGGCTGGTGGGCCCTTTCGCTTACTCTTTTTTGTTGATGTGTCGGGGGCCCACAAGCCACCTAAGCACGTCAAAGCTTAGTGTGTGCTGTTTAAGCCCAACCCTTAATATGGCATTACATGAAAGTTATTTTATGAGTTGTAGTCCAACATAAAACAAAATAAAATTTAACAAAGTCATAAAGTAAAAGCTATTTTTTTATTTGACAAGGAGTAAAGTATAAGGAAGGGAGCAACGAAAGAGTTTTTTTAATTACATCTAAAAAAATCTCGCTTGTAATTAAGGTAAATTTAAATGCTGAGAAGGATAATTTATATTATTTTATAAAAAAATGATAAAACTGTAAAATTGGGATTGTGAGAGGGTGCGATGAAATACACTATTAAAGCCAAATAATCAAGAAAGTTGCAGCACAAAGGACCAACAACATTAAGGTTGAGGACCAACATCTATAATCACAACAATAACAACTCCTCACATAAAATTGGATTGAAAACAACTTAGGAGTTACCACACAATAAAATTAGAAGATACCAATGGACACAACTCTGGATAAGTGGCATGAAGTCATCGCACTCTTGAGAGCGCTGAACACTAACAATATCCTCCCCACAAAATCATTCAAGGAAACTTCCTTTTTAGTTGTTCTCCCTTTCCTAACTATGGATCTAGAATCATAAGAATTCAAAGGGCTTCTAGTAAACCTCTCATCCAAAAGATCTCTTGGGCACAAATGTTCCATCTTTCTTTTCTTCTTGTTTGAGGAAGGCAAGACAAATGAGTGTCAAATACCCTGCATTGGTCTAGTGAAAATTTCTTCCTAGAGAAACCCAACTAAACCCTTGGTAGCAATTTCTTGCTCCATACAAACCTCCTCTAAAATCATCACATTTGAAGAAGTTCTACAAAGGGCCTCAAGAATAGGAGTATTATTAATTTTTTTTTAAGAGATAATCCTAACCACAACAAATCAATCCTCACTGCCTCTATTGAAATTACTAAAATTAAATGTGGAAATAATATAAATTAAATATTTGAGAACTTTTCCAGTAATTTAATGAAGATGTATCTATTCATATGTTAGAAACCATTCTCCATGCTTTAATTTGTTATTAATCTATTGCTAGCTATAGCTAGTAATTATGACTAGGTACTATTTGGATTCACCTTTGTGGGTACAAAAGCAATATATGCATATGTAGATCAGAACCAAGTGTGTAAATATGAACTTGCAAGTCACAAATATTATCAGAGATAATTTTACATTTTAGTAGAATCCGTTCATCTTAATTTTTGGTGTTTGGATTTCATGTGAAAATAAGCGGCATTTACATACACCTTTGATGAATTTGTCAAGTCATGCAGGTCAAGTTCTTGTCAATTATACTTGTAATAGATTGACTTTATAGCTCTAAGTGCAAGGTGGAAGAAAACAACAAGCACACAATGGATTTGAGATAATATAAGTTGATGTGATTCTTTGATAATTCTCTGGTCTATTTTCATTCTCCTTAAAAACTGAACTATAGATGTTCTCAATAAAAAAAAGTTCTAAGTGATCTTCAACCATCATTTCAAAGTGAATGGATAAATACCTTTAAATGCAATGACCAAATTAATATTTCTCGTGCAAGGTCAACTTAGACTACCTACTGAAAAGGTTAGCGAGGTGTTACTTTATATATTGAATTTAAAAAGTGCATGGTTTAGATTTGTGATTGTAGAAGTGACCTGGGTCAAGTCTACACCAATGGATCTAATTTAGAGTAATGAAAAATAAGTCTAGGTACAAGGAATGCAAATCTAGGGATTACTAATAATGTTGATTAGGATTTTGAGATGTAATAGTTGAATTAATCAAAGAATCTACCACTTGTTAGCTAGTTATTGAATTTACAACACTAATCAAAGATAATCCAAAACATAAGGGAAAAGGGCATAAGTTTACAATTTTCACCACTACATTTTCTCCCCACTTTGATTTGCATGTGAACTACTAGATAGATGCATGCAAAATTAGAACGAATAGTCAACATGTAATTTATATATTTTTCATACTTAAACTTGGGTAATGATGTATATAAAATAATAGACCATTTTTGAATTCTACTCTTAGTGAGCACTATATCAAAAACCTAAAAAATATAAAAGAGAATTCAAAAAACTATTGTATCTATAAGACATTTGAAAAAGATGAATAAACTTAAACTTTCTTGAGAAGAAACTATCCTCAAGAAACTATTTAGTAAAGAAGAGGAAGACAAGAGATTCCACCTATTATAGAAAGTGATAAAACTTTGACAATGTAGAGGATTTAGACAACATAGATGGATTGATGAATCTATCCTAGACATGGGAATTGATATGAGCTTGCTACTAAAAAGCATAATCACAAAATGGATGTTAGTGACATATATTCTCTCTAATTGTTTGCATACAAATAATGAAAAAAAAATAGAGAGTTGAAAAACATGATAAAGCATGGTGAAAAGTATCATCATATATTATAATCATGTGATTGTATAAGTCTAGGAGATAAGCACCAATGTACACATAATAGAGTTCCCCTCAATATAGTAAAATGAAAAGACAAGGATAGTAATAGAAGATAGACAAGAATAATATAATCACATAAGTAGGATATAAGCATGAAGGGGCATGTAATAAGGGAAAGGAAAAATGTGCCAAATCTTTCCCCCATTATAGGTAAACAATAAGGTAAGGATGACCTTAAAGGATAGATAATAATCAAGTAAACTTAAATAGGATGTACAAGATACGCTAATACTAGGCATGAGATGGATCATAAGAATGATAAGGATTATAAACATAGGATCATAAGTATGATTGATATAGTCATGATAGAAGGGTCCAATGAAGGTTTATATGGCCATGCAAACAATTGAACAACACACACAATATGCAACAACTCACAATAAAATGACACAAGATATACCCTAGGAAAAAAATCAAAGAGGGAAAACACCATCCTTCAAAAGATTCATCATTATATTATTAAATGCTAAAAATAATTTACAATCTTTTCCTAGGGAAAATATGCTAGGATATATCAAGATGACAATAAACAATATCACTTCTCCCAAACTCCATCCTAAACACTTATCCTCACACCTATGCTTGAACGTCCAACTCCTTCTACACATTCTATATCTCCTTCCTCCTCCTTAAAATGTTCATGGCCAACCAATATCTCAATCTTCAACCTCCTTAATGACTTGAGTTGGCCACAAGGTGCTGCAAAGTTCTATACTTCTTGAAATATGTAGTCAGCTAGTGTAATGCTAATTTCTTGAATGAGACCAAGGAAATGGAAAAGAAATTTTGTGGTATATAATGCTAGATCCCAGGGGTCTAATAAGTCTTCATTGTTAGAAATGAAGGTGAACAACTATAGAATGGAAATCTTATTACAAATGCAACTATTAATCTAGTGCAGAACCAAAATGGAGATAGTATGAAGTCAACACAAAGAAATAGTAGAATAGGAGATCAAACACATAACACAGTGTTTACGTGGAGAAACCCTTTTTGGAAAAAACTCTACACAAGAAGAGATGCACTAGTTTGTATTAACTTCAAATAGAGTGTACAATACAACACTATCAATCTCCTCTCAAGTCTTCACTCTAGCGGCCATAATACTTTCATACACAACCATAATATAATATCCTTATAAAATGCGTTTCCTTCTAAGGAAAGACCAACAAACAAAATCTCCACTATCAGATCTATGACCTAATGATGAATGGTCAAGATTGAAAATGGTAATTTATAAATAAAATGTGGATTCCAAGGGCATTGCCTATAAACCCTATAGGGGTTCCCCTTGCAACCCCATAGATAACTTATATATGACAGGTACTAGGATAAACATGCAGCTAAAACAAGATCACTACATGGTGAATATTTCATCCCTTATGAATGATTTAGAAACAATATTAGGAGTAATTAATTTACAAGGTTGATGGCACCTTAAATCTAACATTCTCCCACTTGACATAATACATTATAAGTTCATCCATAGGAAAACATAAAAAACTAAGCACTAGGAACATGCCCCATTGCCTTCTTCCACCATGTAAAATATTTTGTGTACATAGGTTTAGTAAGTAAATTTGCAACATTCTCTTGAGTGTCAACCTTCTTTAGCAAAAATTTAACCATTAACAATCATTTCATGAACAAAATGGTATTGAACATCCACATGCTTAGTCCATGCATGATACATGGGGTTCTTGGCCAAACATATTGCACTCTGTCTATCATAACCAATCTGAATAATCCTTCAATCAAAACCAATACATGTACACAATCTTTGTAACCAAAATGCCTCCTTAGAGACATGAGTAGTAGCCATATACTCTACTTCAGTGGTGGATAAATCAATGGTGGGCTTCCTTTTTACTCATCCAACTCACATCTCCTCTGAACAAAGTATACACATAGCCACTAGTGGACCTTCAACTATCCAAGTCACCTACCCAATCTGCATCAACAAAACCTTGTATTTCTAATGTCTTATCCACACTATTAGTCCCAGAATAAACCAAATAGTAATTAGAAGTACCACACAAATATCTTAATACCATCTTTGCATAATTCCAATGTTGTCTGCCAAGGTTAGACATAAAGTTACTCAAACACTCCCATTGCTTGGGTAATATATGGTCTAGTCCATACCATTGCATACATCAAACTCCCTATAGCACTAGCATATGACACATCAAACATATCCTCTAAATCATCTTCATTCTTAGGACACATATCTAATGAAATCTTAGTACCAAATGGTAAAGTAATTCTAACTGGATTGCAAACCTGCATACTAACTCTGTGCAAAATAGTATTTACATACTTACTTTGTGATAACCAAAGATTTTTGTGTACTTGATCCATTTCTATCTCCATTCCCAGAATATATCTTTCTGCTCCTAGATCCTTCATGTCAAATGCACCCAAAAGTTGAGCTTTCAGTTCACTAATCATACCCTTCGTGTTACTAAAAATAACATATCATCCACATACAAGGCAATAATTAGAACATGATCATCAATACATTGAATGTAGACACAGTGGTCCTCTTCACTTCTAACAAAGTCTAATTTCAAAAAAAATGAATCAAATGTTTGATACCACATTCTAGGGGACTATTTTAAACCACAAAGAGATCTTTTTAACTTGCAGATTTAATGCTCTTTCCCATTTACCTCAAAACATGTAGGCTATTGCATATAAACTTCTTCCAAATTTCCATGCAAATATGCAGTCTTGACATCCATTTGCTCATGTTTAAAATCCTAAGCTACAAAAATGGATAAAACAAATCTAAAAGAAAAAAAATTAGTAATACGAGAGAAAATTTCACTAAAATCAACTTCCTCACTTTAGGAGTATCCCTTAGCTACCAGTCTAGCCTTGCACTTCTGTAATGAACTATCTTCTCCAAACTTCTTCTTGAAGACCCACATACATCCTATGGCCTTTCTTCCCTTGCAAAAATGTACAAGATCCCAAGTGTCACACAATTCCAAAGCTATTTTAACAAGCCATCTCTTGTTAACCCAAAATTAAACAACTTAATTATCATTAAGTCTAAAGTCATGATTAACATAATTAGAGTTAAGTCTAAATTTATAACATTTTGAAAGATATCATATTAATGATTTACTTTCACTATACATTTAGAATATTTTGCTCGTAACATCAATGATAAATTACACATAATATTGACTATCTAATCAGATAAAAGAATTTATTGTACCTAGAGCTTTGACATATGTCTTCATAAGTCTCAACTTGTCTTCTACTTGGGAAAGAGAGCATCACTTGAGTACTTTTCCTCCAACAACAAACCTGTGATCCCCTGCACAACTTCCTACCTGGAAGTGAACCTACTCTTCACAAAGGAAATAGATATAAAGAACTAATTGGTTTAACATCTGAGTATCTGGTGTTGTGTCCTTCATAATACTTCATGGTCATACAACTATAGGTCCACTCTAACTATGTATTATACTACTGGAAGCTTTATGCCCTTTCAAGAATAGTGAATCGACTAATGCTTATAGAGATGGATGCATTACTTTGGTCAAAGATTTATATACATGATGTTTCATAATGAACATAGTCAAATGTTCACACACCTCAACTCAACTTAGAAGTTGCCTCATCCTATGGTGTTCAATTTTTACCTTTCTAGGTTATAGAAGAAAAGATGGGTTCAATTCTCCCTCAATCCATCTATCTTGAACTTATGGATCCAATTCCAAGAGTGCATTCATTAATTATTTTGTTGCCTATGCAATAGGGAGCATGTGACTCCATGTCACTCTATTCCCATTCTTCTTTGTTTTCAATCAACCATGTTCATGGTTTTTAGTTTCAAAGGACCATCCTCGATCTAAGTTTCTATGGCTACCTTGTGTTCAAGGTTTTCAATGAATTCATATCGACTATATGACTTACCAATATAGGCTAATAAGTCAACAATCTTAGGTAGACCTTTGGTCAAAAGAGTTCAAATGTATTCTTGAAACTCAAATCTTCATCCATGAAGCACTACCATACCATAAAGAGACACATACATAATATGTTTTGAAGAATGGATTAATCAAACTTGTTTTCAAATTCTTTCTTACATGGAAATATAATAATCATCATGGCTTTACCCCTTGACATGCACTCAATGCATCCTAAAACAAGGTTCTCAATATTAAACTAGTTTTACACGATGGCACTAAGAGTCATATTACTCTCTTATATTATAAATAGCTTATACCCAAAAGAGTAATGTTATCTTTCATTAACACACAATTGTTTCTTTTCCCTTATAAGGTCCTCAAATGCCTCAATGGATTAGACACTACCAAAGATAAGGTTATCATGAACAGTTCATCATTCATTTGCATGGCCATTGATCCTTTTTAAATCGCACTACCTCTTGACAAGGCAGTAGCTATCAGCCTAATAAAAGGCTCATGGCCTACTCAAAGGGTATTATCATTTCACAGTGAGTATGCCTCTCGGCCTGTTCAAAGGATATTCTCATTTCACGGTAAGTATTGTTCTCAGCCTTCTCAAAGGATATTATCATTTCACAATGAGTATAAGTAATGTCATTTTCTCTTAACCTTAATGGCTTTGAGAGCATGAGACTACTACATCAGTGCCTATGGTCATTTGACCTTTTGGCATCAACAATAATAATAAAACACATTCAGTTCTTTCATTCATCTAGAACACACTGTCTTTATCTCTTCAGCCACGAAGGCCATAACATTATTAGAAAACATATTAAAACCTTAATAAATGATAGCACAGTTTGCATTTGATCATTGTATGATTACCTTTTGTTATCTTATGAATGCAACTACATTCTATAGATTAACATGACTATATTAACAGTCTTACCTATGGTAATGTATTGTAGCCAAGCTACGTCCAGCTGAGAACAATCTTTTGAATCTATTACTAGATCCCCTTTTATGAGCTCACAATCAATGATGTGCTACACTGTAGCCTCTTCTTCTCCAACTATCCAAAAAAAGAAAACAACAATGATAATGATAATCCTCTTCATCTACCAAAAAGGCTCTTTTTTTTGCATGCTGTTCTTTCATCGCCCCATGAAATCGATCACCTTCGAAGTGGAAGTGGGTTATTGGTTGGCATATCCTACCATGTAGTAGATGTTGATAATGGAGAGGGGGGGTGAATCAATTATCTTAATTACTTTAACTTTATGTTCTTCTTTGACAACTAGTGTAACATCAAATCATATAAGCATGCATGATCATGAAAGCAGAAATAAAATCAATACACATAACACAATGATTTTGATGTGGAAAACCCTGTTAAGGGAAAAACCATGGGGTGACTAACCCAAGATTGTATTCTCTGTTAAAAGAATAGAAGTACAAAATGGCACTTGCCACTAAGGGCTCACTACCCGAGCACACTTCTCACAAGAGGCTCACTGCCTACAAGAGACTCACTATCTACATGGTATAAAGAAAGTAACTAGGTTATTGAAATGATGAGAAGCAGCCACATATGCTAAGGTTCAGTTCTGGTTTGGCTAAATACATTGATCTACTACACTTCATTCTTCCTCTTCTTTGGTGCTCCTATCCTGTCACATATCGGACTTGTAAAGCTACTTTCACAATACTCTCTACTTTTCTTTGCACAATACAATCCACACCACACACCTTCACATCTAAATCCATCTAGTATATATATCCACACCAAGGATTTCATCGTCTTTCTAGTCGGCATCTAGAATACTAAATATTTTCCCAAGCTCTGATCTGTTGGCTGAATCCTTCCATACTAAGTAATGCGTATCAAAGAGATACTTGTATAAGTCATCAATCATGTCGGCCGACCATGAATGATCATTAAGAAACTTGATCATCATCAACTTTTCATCCAGATGAAGGTCTGATGCTCAGCCGGTCAGTTCTTCCTCAGTCTACTCTGTCAAATAGGAAACCAACACTTAGGTGCTCATATCTATTCACTCTTTCATCACCGAAGGCTCAATCTTTGGAATGTATCAGTCATGGTACTCCTCTTGACTTCCCCAAATCTACACTTTTTTGAGATACTTCCTCTGAGAGATTCAGACCTGATTGTCAGACCTTGTTGCATGCTCTGTTCTTGGTCACCAGACCAAAATACTCTTCAATATGACTTCCGGTATAGACATGCCATGTCTTGCGGATGTGTGGGATGGACTTTGTTTCCATCAATGACAACATTCATGAAGCCACATAGTGTCTCTTGCCAACAATCTCCCCCTTTGGCATTGATGGCAACACTTAGTGAAAAATGACCAAGTGTCCCACTACACTCCCCCTTGGCTGATGATCTATTCTAAAGTACATTTTTCCACAGCTCCCCCTTAGCTAGATTCCACATTTGTCATTGCTCCTCACTCCCCCTTTGACATCAATGGCAAAGGTTAGAATCTGCACACCAAAATTCCCAAAAATCCAACTATACTTAGCCGTATAAGTATGTATATATATGTTATACTTACATATACTGAAGGATGTCTACAAAAGTTGTCTTCAACTAGAGAAATTCTGTCGCCCAACTCTACTTCATCCTGTCTAAAATTTAGATGTGACCGCTCAACAGGAATGGAAAGGCTTCTGCCCTCTTTAGATCTGTCAGATCATTGGTTCAGGCTATGGTCTAAGCATCAATTAGGGCCTCATGCATGGCCTCTAATTTAGGGATAATTATCCCTCTAAGTTCACCCATCCTACTTATTATATTCTTCCTTTCCTTTTCAAATTTTTTTAGTTCATTTAGGATGGCAATAGTCTGACATTCTTGGTTTATTATGGATGTGGTGAGAGGAACAAAATTTTGAGATACACTTGACAGTTTATCCTCTTGCTCTTTCACTTTCTTCTCAATATCCTTTGTCACTTTAGACCAGAATAAACACAATTTATATATGTCTCTTCCATCTTTAAGAGCATTTTCTAAGCTCTTTATCCCAATATCCATAGTTCTCATATCATTTGTTATTAGCCCTTGTACTTCGGAGAATCTCTTGCCCAAAAATTCTTTCTAGACTTTCTCTTCTATTGCTTTCTTGAAAGAGTCAAAATGTGTATCAATAGAATTAACAAGAGACTTTAGATTACTAGTTGTGGAGGCTGAAGGATCCTTTTGGAAGGATGGCATGATCTTTTCCAACACATCGGATGCAACCTCTATTAGCTCACAGTCTTCCATGTGAGACTTCAGAAGTTTTTCTTTTGCCTTTGCTTGGGCAAAGGATGCTATGTTCATTTTTTGAACTGAGGAGAGGGAATCAAAATTGAATGGTCCTTACAACAGTTCTGGTTCATCAATCTCCATCATTTCTTTGGTCAAGAAATCTTTAACTATTTTTTGCAGTGTCTCTTGCCAGAGACAGAGTCTTCTTTCCTTCTGCAGCTTTAGAACTATCACTAGGGGTCTTCTCTGATTGATTTTCTTCTCTTCCCTTTACTTCTTCCTCTTGACTGATTCTCTCTTCCTTTCTTGCTTCTCCTTCAGTTCTGGAGTCTGCTAGGGGATTCAGATGAGAGATATTTACTTCTTCTAGGACTTCCTCTTCTAAAATAGAGGAATCTAGGTCCTTAGTTTTCTCTTTATCCATCTCTTTTGATTCTTCTACATTTTTCTCTATAGGATCTTCCTTTGATGTGCTGAGTCCTTCATCATCCATGACAGAGGATTCATCACCTAAGTCCTCTATAACAGGAACATTGAATCTTTTATAGGTATTCCAAAGGATCTCTTTAGTCTCTTTAGCCACTTGATCAGTCTCTCCGAGCATAAGCTTATTCATTCTAGCTTTGCTCCGGAACTCATCCTTAAAATCTTTGAAGATCATGCTTATTTGCTTTGGAGTGATGAAGGGATAGAGTTGGATAGCAATCTGCTCCCAGATTTCTAGGTCTTTTGCCATGGCATTGTTCTTTCTTATTTCAAGTAGAGATATAATTTCAATTAATGCTTTGTTATAGATGTTTAGATACCTAACTGTGGCATCTTGCAATCTTTTGATCAGCTTCATTATAGTCATCATAAAATTTAGTCATTGGTTGCAAGTTTCCATCCACAATAACTGATTTGATGATATCATCAATGCAGAGTAGGCTTTTGAACGAATTCTTCTGCCTCTTCTTCCTTGTTAATATTGGTAGAGGGTTCACTAGAAGTTTTCTTCCTCTTCTTCATTTTCTTAACTTCCTCATCGGTCTCATTTTCTTCATCATCTTTCTGACTTGTTTAGGACCTTGTTGCCTTTTTGTTTGTTCTCTTCTCTCCCTTTATAGATGTCTGAGCTTTCGGTTTTGATGCTTTTTGGCTCTTAGAAGTGGTAGGTGCAAAGCTTCTAGAGGATTTGGTCCAAGAGGGAGCTTGCACCAAAACACTTTCTTTTTCTATTTCTTGTTTCTCTTTTTCTGCCCTTTCTACTTTTTCTCTATTTGCATTGAATGCTTCTTTTGAAATGCCAAATCTTTTGGTAACTTCCTCTACTTCTCTTCTAACTTTTCTTTTCATCTTAGGCTGTCTTAGTTTTACATGAACTTTTACACTCAACTCTTGGAAGGTTCCAAACCTTTCTAGCTTAGGGTCCTTGGGCTGACTCAGCTGGTTTTGGATATGAAGCTCTAGGATTTTCTCATCAACCTCATACCCCATTGGCATGATCCACACTATTCTTGGTTCCACTGCCTCCATTAGGCATTAATCAGTGTCTACCATAAAGCACATTGTATCCTTGTACTTTTCAACTAATGATTAGGGGATTCTTTCTCTGGCTTGCATCATACTTTGAAAGTTCTTGAAGTAGCCCCAAATTGTTGTATTCTATGTCTTGGCATCACCAAGCCCATGCATATAATCATTGATTTGTATGGCTCCTAGTCTGTCACTTTCCCATATCCAACCACTGGATCTATGTAGGTCATTCATAAAGTAAAAGAACAAACATAATATTAGCCCACCATACTTGAATGAGTTCTTCTTCTCCTTCTTTATCTTTTGCAGGTTTTCCAACAGTTGGTTTAGAAGAAGCTCACAAAGATCATAGTGTGCATTCTGCCTTAACATCTGATAAGCAACATAGATTGCAGTTCTGGATACATAATTTTCCCTGCTGGAGTGATATATCTTATAGCTAATTATCATAGATGTAAACTTGATATCCAGATCTATGATGTCTTCTATTGTCATTGCCCTTTTGTCAAAATTTGATCTGCTAGCCTCACTGACAGTTTGGTTTTTGACTAATTTGAGAGCAGGAAACCCACCGGATGAGTACAATCCAGTTACCACCCTAATTACATTCTTGGTTATCTTGAATGGCCTCATTAACCACATAACTTTATCATGCATTCTACTCAGAACATACCGGACCCAATCATCATCAGTAAAATAGGGGAAATGAATGCAATGTCCAAAATACTTATCCTGAATGGCCTTGTATTGGGGCTTAAGTTCAAATGATTCATCTATCAGTTCCTTGTGATAGATATCCATAGCTTGGATTCTCCAAATTCTTCAATGTTTGAGTGAATGTAAACCCTAATATCTTCTACATGTATAATTCCATGCGGAATGCTAGAAATTGCACCTAGGGGATCAACTTCTAGGGATTTATAGGGATGTTTCTTCAATTCAAGGCGCAGCCTATTAGTGATCTTCACAACATTTAGAGTAGCCATCTTTCAAAAGATTCAGAGAGAGGTTTTCAAGAGTGGAAAATACCTTTTACGCTTCTAGAGTTCATGATAGAAACCGGATCAGATTGCTGGAAGAATCGACTTTTGTGGTTGATCTTCAAGAGGCTTGAGACAATTTTTCTATAGAGCTCCTTTTCTCTTCTTCTTGAATGCAAATGTACAAATGATGAACAAAAGAACGCTTTTATTTCTGCGCAAACCCTAATTCTATTTTGTAATAAATGCACAACTTAGGTTATTCCAGTTGGTTTGTTTTCCTTGTTTCTAAGAGAGATCTTTCTGGATCACTAAGATGCACCTAGAATGATAACTGACAAAGTATATTCCTTTCTCCAATCATTTCATCTAACTGCAAATCCAAATATTTCAATTTTGAATTATACCGGATCTAACTGTGAGAGTCCTATTTTTGTTAGATGACTGTCATACTAGATTAATCTTGGATGCTTAACCTTTTCAAACTCCTTGTGGATCTTTTATATCTTTACCAAGAGTTATTTAGATGTTTCTCTGAGAGTCCTTTAAATCCGCAACTTTTCATGTGCCAATTTCAAGCACCAATTGACTGGCTGGGGGTAATTGTTTTTCTTTTGTGACTCCCCCTGAGCCAGAGCTCATCTATTTAGTTTTCAGGAGGAATATCAGCACCAGATTTTGGTGCGGATCCATCCCCAACATTTTTTATACTTCTCTTTACCCAAATCTTGTTCATCTCCATTTGAATCTTATCCACATTTACTTTTCCTTTTCTTTTGTCTTGGTTTTGATTATGATGCACTGGACCCTTTTTGTCCTAATTCTTACTTCTGTAGAATTTGACAATATGACTGGATCTATTGCAATTGTAGCAAACAATATTTCTTTGCATATTTGACTAATAACCTCTAGATCTGCATTGATTAACTATATGTCCCATTCTATTGCATGCAAACCATCTACCATTGAATGAATTGTTCATTTGGATATTTCTACAGTCATGAGATTTGTGACCATACCTCTGACAGTTAAAACACTGTCTGAAGAAGGATAAATTAGTCTAATTTATTCTTCTTCTCCACTGATTTTCTTTATGACCAAAGTTATTGGAATTGTGGCAGTAACCATTGAAGGATGGATATCTTTGAGTATTTGGTTGCCTTACCAGAGCTCTTCTAGGCTTGTTCCTTGGATTTCCTGATCCAGAGTTCTTCTGACTGGATCTAGAGCTTTCGCCTTTCTCATACCCCAAGCCTTACTTGTCATCTACTCTTTTTTGGCTTTCAAGAAGAAATTCAAGTTGAGCAAAGCTTATCTTGAATTTCTCGTTTTATTCATTTGCTATTTGAAGATCCCTTCTTAGAGTGTCAATCTGATTCTCAAGTTGTTCTTCATTATCTCTAGCTTCTTCAAGACCAGATTCTAGATGCCTGATTATTCTATCCATTTTTGTGGCAGTCTTTTGACTTCTCCTTGAGAGATTGTCTTAGATCATCTTCAATTTCTTGGGTGAATTTCATAACCCCTGATTCCATTTCATGTCCTACCATAATGGCCTCTTTTGATAGCTTCTCACATAACTTTTTCTTCTCATTCATATCTTCATCAATATTATTCACTTCACTTTGACTTGCTAATTGTTGAAGTAGTTACTTTATCTTTTTCATAGAGATAGTCAGTTTCACTTTTAGTTCATTTATGAAATCATCGGCTTGTTTGAGTCTTTCTTTTAAGTCATGGACTTCAGAGTGAGACTACTCAAGATCATCTAAGACAAACTATAGTTGTTCCCTCATACCATACATATCCATTGAGATTCCTAGATCTTCCTCAAGGTATTAGGCTCTGTTTCGAGGAACTTGGCTCTGATACCAATTGTTGATAACTAAGAGGGGGGTGAATAAATTATCTTAATTACTTTAACTTTCTATTCTTCTTTTACAATTAGTACAACATCAAATCATATAAGCATGCATGATCATGAAAGCATAAATACAATCAATACACATAACACAATGATTTTGGCATGGAAAACCCTGTTAAGGGAAAGACCATAGGGTGACTAACCCAAGATTATATTCTCTGTTAAAAGAATAGAAGTACAAAATGGCACTTGCCAATTAAGGCTCACTACCTAAGCACACTGCTCACAAAAGGCTCACTGCCTACAAGAGACTCACTGTCTACATGGTATAAAGAAAGTAACCAGGTGATTGAACTAATGAGAAGCATCCACATATGCTGAGGTTTAGTTCCAGTTAGGCTCAATACACTGATCTACTACACTTCATTCTTCCTCTTCTTTGGTGCTCCTGTCCTGTCACATACTAGACCTGTAAAGCTACTTTCACACTACTCTCTGCTTTTCTTTGCACAATAAAATCCACACCAGACACCTTTAGATCTAAATCCATCTGGTATATATATCTGCACCAAGAATTTCATCATCTTTCTAGTCAGCATCCAGAATACTCAATATTTTCCCAAGCTCTGATCTATTAGCTGAATCCTTCCATACTCAGTGATGCCTAGCAAAGAGATACTTGTAGAAGTCATCAATCATGTCAGCCAACCATGAATGATCCCTTAAGAAACTTGATCATTATCAACTTCTCATCCAGATTAAGGTCTAATGCTCGGTCGGTCAGTTCTTCCTCAGTCTACTCTATCAAATAGGAACCCAACACTTAGGTGATCATATCTCTTAACTCTTTCATCCCCGAAGGCTTAATCTCTAGAATGTATCAGTCATTGTACTCCTCTTGACTTCCCCAAATCCACACTTTTCTAAGACACTTCCTCTGAGAGATCTAGACCTAATTGTCAGACCTTGCTACATGCTCTGTTCTTGGTCACCGGACCAAAATACTTTTCAATCTAACTTCTGGTATAGACATGCCATGTCCTAGGGATGTGTGGCATGGACTTTGTTGCTATCAATGACAACATTCATGAAGCCACATAGTGTGTCTTGCCAACAATAGATTAGTAGACTCCACCAAGTCCATAATACCTCCCATATAGGAGTCATTAGAAATGCTTGAGCTTTTGATAAGCTCTACCACTATTACCACTCTCTCCACTCACCGCACATAGTGGTATGGTTGGTAACAAAGTGTATATACTTATAATAAAATGCTCAAACACTACAAGATAATAGATATGATTCACATATTATCATTTACATTTAAATGATACTATGTGAGTATTACAATAATCTAGGATATCATCAAGTTATGTTACCATCGTTAAGTTGGTAACCTTAACATGTAATATGGGGTCGAGTCTCACTCCCCCACCTCACTATATTAGACTATAGATAAGATATTTAAATGGTAAACACAAGGTCTAATAAAGAAATAGATATGTACATATGAAAAATTGACACCACATAAGGTTACTATCAACTATGAGAATGTTCTGAGAACATTACTTAGTTGATTTGACATAAATAATGTCAAGAAACCTTAATTTGACTTTAATGACAATAGTTGAATCAAAATTGACTTGCAAGGAAAAAAGACTTATACTCACCCCATCATACATGAGTTCATGAATGGTCATTCTCAATACTTGAAGATGTCATTCTGATCTTTTCCAAACATCTATTTCCTTCTCCCCAGGTGATACTCTCCTTCCATCCATGAAGGATGATTCTTTTCCTAGTTACACTTACAACCATATAACCATGATCAATGTATCATCATTTGATTTATAAAAGATTATGATAAAATAATCTTATTAACATGTAATCTCATTTCTAATCTAAACATCAATCAATATCCATATAATTAATTGTTCTACTTGACATTTTCTAGAAACATCAAATCATTAATATATGATTAATTATCCTTTCTACCACATAAAAGTAGGATTACACTAACATATCTCCCCCCATATGAATCATCATCCCCAATGATTTAATATCTCCAAAGATCAAACCAACATAAATAATAAAAAGTGTTTACTCATCATAGTAAAAAGTTTTAAAATAGATGGGGAAATCTTTGATAAATATCCTCATAGTTCTCCCAAGTGGCATTCTCTTCTACATATTTGTCCCACTGGACCTTGCATCAAGTTATGTCTTTATTTCATTAGCATAGCTTACGTGTTTCGAGCACCTTGATGGGCTTGATCACTACCACCCTTGGGTCCTTCACCTATATGGCATTCCAATCAAGAATAGAAATATGATTATCTCCTAAAATAAACTTTTTCATATAGGAAATGTGGAAGGCATTATGCATCATGACAAGAGCTTGCAATAGAGCAATTCTATATGCAACCAGGTTGACCTCTTTAAGAACTTTGAAGGGTCCCACATATCTAGGAGTTAATTTGGATGTCTTTCCAAACTTAATGGAGATCTTTTGGGGTTTGACACTTAGAAGGACTTTTTCTCCCACTAAGAAATACCTTGCGATGGGTTTAGCATCATCATAACTTTTCTGCCTATCATTGGCTTCTGCTAGCCTTTTCTTAATTAGATGGACTTGCTCTTCTATTTCTAATAGTATTTTTGGACCAAGACTAACCCTATCTTCTAGCTTATCCCAACTTATAGGGGTTTAGCTCTTTCTTCCATATAATGCTTTAAATGGAACCATCTTAATCACAAAATGATAGGAATTATTATAGACAAATTCCACAAGAGGAAGGTAATCATCCCATTGTTAGGAATTACATGTAGAAGATATCAATTATCTACAAATAAAGATTAAATAGAGGAATGTAAATACATAGAAAAAATAACATCGAGAGACAAGTTTTAAGATGGTTCATCCAAACCTAGGCTACATCCATCAATAGAGAGTCCAATATTATTCTCCAGTAAATCAAACCGATTACAACCAGCAATCATTGCAACTCAATACCACTACAAATTGTACAATACAATATTGAAATCCCACTCATAAAATACATCCCAGCCACTTATAACAAGCCTTTTGGTAGCTTCTACAATTAGGGTTTTACAATGTCATTTTTCTTTTGTCGGTTAACAAAAATTAACAACCAACTCTGAATGGGCAAAAAAGAGGGGAAATTTTTTAGGGGGGCTATGTCCCCGAACCTTCGCAAGGATACATGATGAGTGTATAGTACTTGCATGATCAGTCACCACATACCAACACCCATTTGTATTGCTAATCCATGCAATACATTCTCAAAAAATCTTCCAGCACTTGGTTTACCCTTTTAGTTTGGCCATATGTCTCAGGATGATAAGCAGAGCTTCTATTCAACTAGGTTCCCAATGAGGAAAATAAGTTTTTTTGAAACCTTGATGTCATATAGGCATCCATATATAAGATAATCTTCTCAGGAATACCATGCAATCTAAAAATTTCTTTCACAAATTTGCAGGCTATGCTGGTGCCCCATCTATCAAATTCCCAGCTATAAATTGTGCTGCTTTGGTGAGTCTATTCACCATAACTAGAATAGAATTATGTATGTTCCTTGACATAGGAAGTCCTTGCAAAAAATCCATACTAATGATTTGCCACTTCCTTTCTATAATTTCATGAGGTTATTAAAGTCTTGTCATGTGATGCTAATTTGCCTTCACCCTTTGGCATTATAGACATCTAGCTACAAACCTTGTAGCATCCCTCTTTATTCCCTTCTAAAAGTATAAGGGCTTCACATCAGCTAGTAACAGAGCTTCTACTCCAAGATTTCCTAAATAAGGTGTAGAATGAACCTCTTTCCACACAATATTCATTAACTCCTCAGAGTTCAAAACATACATCCTTCCTTTGTACCTCAATAACCCATCTAGTTCAAGGTAAAAGCCATCATATTTCATGTGAGGGGGAAAATAGGTTAATCAATTAAGAATAATTAACCCAATACATCTATAGAATCTGAAGGAGAAAGGGAGATTAAATAAACAAACATTGATACTTACAACCTCTTTCATCTTGTGTCTTCCATAGTTCGCCTATCTCTTCTTGACCTTGATGATAATGAAGCCCTCAGAAGCGATTACGAGCTCAATCTTCAATGCAGACCACCAACATGAACTAGACACAATCCAAAGACCTCCACAAGCTTGCCTGAATCACCAAGAACATCCACACTACTTCTACTTACTGAATTCACTCTCTTCTTCATCTGAAATCTCAAGAACACAGTCTGTCATCACTGTCATAATGGAATTGATGATTATAGACCTCCAGACCATGAACCAATTGAGTTGTCAATTCACAATGACTTCCTAAACACTCCATCAAAACCGCAAAACAAGATATTTCATTTCTGGATCTCATCAGACCTATCTGTGTCACTCTCTCACCTCTGAACATCTACCAAAACAAGGTTTACTTAAGTGGCCATAACTTCTTCAGATCTTCATGTGGACCTCTAAAATCTTTTCTGAATCAACTTAAGACAAATATTTGCAAACCCTTTAAAGCGCATCCTTTGATCTTCATCTTATCTGGGATCTTTACCTTACTATATTCACTGTTCTTTGTTCCTAATAGAACTAATTTTCTCAACATCCTCAGCATTCAGCTCATCCAATCCTTATCATCAATGCAACAAGAGTATGTTGACATCAATGACAACACTGGTTAGGCCCATACTTGCAACATTGTGCCATTTCACAGCATCATGGCCAAAAATGGCCCAACACTATCAGGTCCTACACGGCCGTAAAATTCTAAACTCTCAACAGGTCAAATCTTTCTATGACATCTGGCAGTAGTTGGTTCATCAATTTAGAATCTCTGGCAGAGGGGCTATAAGCTCACAATTGATGGATAATTGGCAATATATCGTGATGTTGTAAGGGGTAGATGATGTCACTGAAGATGTGGCATGACACCATGAAATATACTTTACTAAGATTTTGAACATAGGACTTAAGATTTAAATTTTTCATAGGTGGTAGCAGGTAAAGCTAGGACAAGGGGCTGGTTTCCTCATGGGTATAAAGGCATGAAGTTATAACTTAAACAACTGATAACGCACTGCTACCGTCTAATAGAAAAAAAGGAGATAAAGTGCAGGGAGAGACAAAAGGCTCAAATCCTTAGAATTTTTGGGATTCTATAGGATGAAACTAGGCAAACCCTTAGCAAGAAACTCTAAAACAGAGGAAACACCACCACTATCTCTGACTGCGGATGTACAAGTGCAAGACTGTAGTGAGAACCACATGGCTTCAGGTTAGACTAGACAAAAACATAGATAAAACTAACTATACAAGAATATACAATATTTACAAACTATAGACATCCTATTGTACATTGTACACAAGGACAAACAATTCATGTGAAATAAGGCTTAAGGAATTGATTATGCACTGGTAATTCTTGTAGTTCACCATTAAGGGCCCGGAGAAAATAAGAATCCTCTCCATGGGTGTTAGTTATCAGATATGGGCCCATCTATAAGGTTTCAAACTTGCCATGTTTTTCCTTGTCCTGACCTCTTGCATTCTACATAAGGACTAAGTCATTCCCTTGAAACTTTGTCTTTATAGTTCTTTTATCAAACAAATATTTCACTTTCTAGTGCTTATTGAGATTAGTCTTCTATGCTTCCCTCCTTGTCTTATCTAGTGCAACTAGCTGATGTATTCTCTCACTCATTAGATCTTCTATTTCTTCATCATTCTTCTATGTGAATTTGTACACTGGTAGGAGATTATTCATTGGTAACATGGCCTCTATGCAATATACTAAATCAAAAGGTGACTTCCCAATTTCCTTCTTCACTGTCACCTTATTAGCCCATAGTGCTAATCTTAACTTTGAATCCCATGCCCTTTTATTCTTGTCAATTATCCTTTTGATTATTTTCATGAGACTCTTGTTACTTGATTCTAGTTGACCATTTCCATGTGGATGATATGGTGATGTATGTGATAGATTAATTCCATAGTTGTGTTGGCAAGAGACACTATATGGATTCATGGTTGTTGTCATTGATGGCAACAAAGGTCATCCCACATATCCGCAAGTCATGGTGTGTCTCTACCGGAAGTCAGAATGAAGATTGTTGTGGTCTGGTGAACAAGAACAGAGCATGTGGCAAGGTCCGACAGATTGGTCTGGATCTCTCAGAGGAAGTGGCTTGGTGCAGTGCGGATTTGGGGAAGTCAAGAGGACTACCTTGAGTAGTATATTCCAAGGATTTAGCCTCTGGTGATGAACAAAGAAAAAGATATGAATAATTGAGTACCGGATTCCTGAGAGACAGTGAGAACAGAGGAAGAACTGACTGACAGAGTATCAGACTATTTTCCGGATGTGTTACTGTTGATGGTAAAGGTTGTGAAGGCATGAATCATGTTTGGCTGACATGATTAATGATATCTACAAGTATATGCTTGATCCGCATTGCTTGGTGAGCAAGGATTCAGCCGACAGAACAGAGTTTGTAAGAAACTAGACTGTTCCGGATGCCGACTAGAAAGGTGATGAAATTACCTATGCGGATATATATAGAGGATGGATTTAGTTGTGAATATATGAAGTTGTGTGATGGTGTATACGAATAAGTGTAGAAAAAAGTAGAAGTAGTAAGAAAGATCCGGTATGTGAAAGGATAGCAGAATAAAGAACAGAGGAAAGATGAAGTGCAGCAGATCAGTGTACTGAGCCTAACCGGAACTGAACTCCAGCATATGTAGATGCTTCCAATCAGTTCAAGACTGTGATTCTTATCACTTTGTAGACAGTGTGTCTCCTTGTAGGCAGTGGGCCTCTTTGTGAGCAGTGTGCTCGGGCAGTGAGCCCTAATTGGCAAGTGCCATTTTTGTAATTCCTTATTCTTCTAACAGAGAATAATCTTTGGGTTAATCACCCCATGGTTTTCTCCCTTAACAGGGTTTCCACGTCAAAAATACTGTGTCATGTGTTTTTTCATTTCATGGTAATGTTTGTTTGTTTGATTCAATGCTGCATTGATTAATAAGAAAGTTTAAAAGAAGAAATAATTAGGATAACTAATTCACCCCCCCTCTCAGTTATCAACAAGTTGTTGCAAAAGTCAATAAACACACCAGATCTGAAGCACATGGCATTGTCTGTGACCATTTTTGCTAGTAGTCCAAATCTGATAGTAATGTGCTCTAAAATGAAATCAAGCACCACTTTGCTTGTAGCTTTCTTAGTTGGGATGGCTTCAATCCATTTAGTAAAATAGTTAGTATCAACTAAAATACAACTATGTTCTACACTTGATTTCTCTATAATTTCCCCTATAAAATCAATTCCCCATTGCTAAAATGGAGCCTCCATTTTTACATTTTTAATGGGTAATGCACCTTTATATTTGAGCTTTCCTAAAAATTTCTGATAGGGATCACACCTTCTTATCACATTATGTGCATCAAAGAAGAGTGTTGACCACCAATATCCTGCCCTAAGGATTTTGTGAGTTGTTGTCTTTGCAGTATATTGTCCTCCACATACTCCCTTATGCATGCCATTTAAAATATTCCTAGCTTGGCATTCATCCACACATTTGAGCAGCACACCATCAAGATTCTTCAAGTACAATTCTCCTTGGACAATAACATATTTTATATCATGCAAGTTCTAGGTTCTCCTTTGGCTATCATTCAAATGAGTTGGACAATTTAATTTTTGTAGAAAATACATGATATCCTTATACCATTTTGACTCTAACATATTTATAGTCCCATCTTGAGCCATATTGATTTGACATGCCTCCGAATTTGACTGTGCCATTAACTTAGCCAGACCTTGTCCCCTTACTAACTTGGTGATCTATATTTCCATATTGAACTCTTGTAGTTTATTTCTCCATTTGCATCTTCTTCCTATCACTTCTTATTGAGTGGATATGTCCTTGATAGTTGCATGGGGTACATATGCAATAATCTGAGATCTTACCAAATAGGGTCTAAAACTTTTAACTACTCTAACCAAATCATAAGCTTGCTTCTCCATGATGTCATACTTAAACTCCATTGCTTGCAATGATTTGATAAAGAAAGAAATAGGCTATTCAGAACCATTCTCATTCTTCTATAATAAGCATGCAACAATTGTGTGAAAGGAAGAAAATGAGAACAATTGGAATGAATTAGAAAAATTAGGAGATTTTAATACAAGAGCCATCTTAATAGCTTCTTTAATGTTCTGAAATGATTGGGTTGCCACATTTCCCCATGTTATAGATTCACCCTTCTTTAACATTTTAGAAATGTCTTTTGTGATCTCTACAAAGTTGGGAATAAATCTCCTAACAAAGTTAATCTACGCAAATAAAGACTGAATACCTTTTACTGTTTTGGGTATCTAGATTTTGTCAATCACTACAACCCTCTAAGGATCAATATTGACTCCATCCTTAGAAACTATGTTCCCTAAAAGTTTTCTATCAACTACCTTAAAATAACACTTCTTAGGATTAAGTGAAATACCATATTCTAATGCTCTAATTCAATAAAAATGTGCTCTAGATGCATACAATGTTGCTCTTCCTTCTTTGAATAAGTAGTTAAATCATACTAATACACAACCAAGATTGAGTCAATCAATCCCACAAAAGTAGATTGGAAACATGGTAGTGTGGCAAATTAGTCAAGTATAATGTAGATAAACAAGAGGATGCAAGTGTAGTAGTGATTGAAGATGAAAAGGTGGGCAGCGAGAATGAAGAGGAGAGAGATTCAGAGATGGAATACGAAGAGGTCGTGGTGAAGGATGAGGTAGAGGATGACTTATTATCATAGATTTTGGCAGTGGAAAATGAATGGTTGGAAAGATTACAATTGATGCAGAGTGGCACAAGGGAAGCAACACACAAAGGTTTACTCTATTGTCCTTTGCCCACTCACCCACTTCAACTAGCCTTCAACCAACCAACCAACCAAAGGCACATACAAGGCATATGAAGGATTTGATGTCCAGACTATTGTTCAACCCCTAAGGCTTCTCCAACACCTTAAGACAGATCAACAAACACCTTCTATGTAGTTGGTTTTATCTCCAACTTCCCAAAACTCTTCAACCTATACCTTGACTAGTAAGGCTACTAGCCCTCCAAACTAGGTTTTCTCAACAAAACTTGAAAAATTCCCTAAGGTCTAGGCAAACAAATGATGGAATTGAACACCCTTCAGGGGACCCTAACAAACCTCCAAATCTCCTGCTCCAACTCTACTCCAGCAATCCAGAACGCCTACTAGGTCTCTAGGCCTAATTGATCAATTTAGGCTAGGTTACAAAGCAAGTGCTCAAAATTGGGTACATAGGTTAGGGGAAGGAACTTGGAATGACTCTACCATCCCCAAACAACACAAATCCACCATTCATTCGCTCACTTTCTTAGACTTTTGTCATTTACATCACCAAATTGCATAATTTCAGTCAAATACATAGAGATATTTGACCTAGGGCATCACATTAAAAATAGTAAACTGTATTTTCTCAGAAAACACTTTTGGAATCAAGTACTATACACCCCTAGCCTACATTTCACTAAGTGGTATGAAATTTCATCTGTGGAAATGCATTCTATGGCCAAATTTGTGGGACTGCCCTAGAAAACAGGGTTTCTAGACCAGTTTTGAAAGAAAATTCAATAACTTTTGACTCCGACCACTTCAAGACCTCAAACTAGTTGCATTTGAACCTAGACTCTCTCTAGTTTCAGAAAAAGTACATTAGACCAAGATTTTAGTCCGTACAGTCCACACACAGCAAGAAAAATAGCAAAAAATAGTCAGTTTTCTTGATTTTTGTGCCCAAATTCCGTACAAAAACATCCTCTTCCATGCTGGAGCAATATTTCCTCCATATCAACCTATCCAAGTTGGTTTACAACTTCTACAAATAGTTTTAATAACCAAAATGAAGTTGCAACCGGTCAATGTGTCATTGACAACAGTTGACACTATGGAGTTTTTGCATTTTCCAAAGGATGGTGATTTTTTTTTCTTGTCCAATGGAATCAAAACATCCTCCATACTCCCAAAACATGATAAAATGCACAAACAATAAAAAAAAAACTCAAAAACCAACACTAATATTTTCTAGGCCTAAGTGGCATAACAAGGATCCAAGTGGACTAAGCATGATTGAGGTTTATATGGTCACCTCAATCATCTTGACCACACAAAAAGGACCATATACTCATGGCTAAAGCCTTATTACAATCAAAACCACAACTTTCAAAAAAAAATGCAAACAAAGTGACTTTAGGAACCAAGGTGCTCCTAGGTGCCCTGCACCATACACTCACTGTCAAAGAGAACTCAAGTCTCTTGAGTTGGAATGCTGTCAAATGTGAAACCTGGCTTCTCAATGTCTACCCTACTCATCCAAGTGGCATCCTCCTAAGGTTTGTTTAGCCACTTCACCAAATAGTCATGATAGGTGTGCCTTCTAGTTTGTTTTGCAATCCTCTTGTCCAAAATGCACTCAATCTAATATGGAGATGAAGGAATGAGTTCCTAGAGTGTGTGATCAGTTTGATCTTCTTCAACAATAGTCTAAGGATCAGATTGTTTATAGGGATAAAGGTCTGAAACATTAAAAATTGGAGACAAAGCAATGCCATCTGGAAGTCTAATTTTGTAGGCATTTTCTCCACATTTCTTGAGCACTTCACAAGGCCCAATCTTCTTCATGAGTAGCTTAGTGTGTTTACCTACAGGGAGCCTCTCCTTCTTCAGATGAACCATTACTAAATCACCTTCCTTGAACTGCAAATCCCTTCTTTTTCTGTCAGCAAATTGTTTATATTTCTGAGAAGTGAACAGCAATTTCTGTTGTACTTGTTCATGGACATCTTTCATGACTTGAATGAAGTCTTCAGCCAAAGTACTACTATTTTCTAGTCCTTTAACCTCCCTAAGTTCTAAAATACCCCTTGGGTGAGTGCCATAAACAATTTGGAAAGGAGACAGGTCGGTGCTTCTATTGACAATGTCATTGTATGAGAACTCTGCCTGAGCCAAAATTGAATCCCAACTAGCACCCTACTCCTTTTTTAGGCATCTTAGGAGGTTGCCAAGTGACCTATTAATCACCTCTATTTGTCCATCAGACTGAGGGTGATAGGCAAATGATAAGAACAAATTTGTACCTAGTCTCTTCCACAGTGTCCTCCAGAAGTGTCCTATGAACTTGGGGTCTCTGTCTGAGATGATTGACAAAGGTAAACCATGTAATCTGACTATTTCATTGAAGAAAAGACCTGCTATGTGTGAGGCATCATGTGTGGCTTTACATGGGATGAAGTGAGCCATTTTTGAGAACCTATCTACAACCACAAAAATGCTGTCATACCCATTCTTTGTCCTAGGCAAACCAAGTACAAAGTCCATGCTTATGGAATCCCAAGGCTTTGAAGGAATAGGTAGAGGAGTGTATAACCCTGCATTGGATGTATGCCCCTTTGCTCTTTGGCAAATTTGACAAGTTTCAACAAACTTCCTTACATCGGTTGGCAATTTGGGCCAAAAATAGTACCTCCTAACCAAGTCTAGGGTCTTATCAATACCAAAGTGACCTGACATGCTGCCACAATGCTTTTCCCTGATTATATTCTCTCTAACAGATCCTCTTGGGATACACAACATGCTACCCTTGAAAAGATATCCATCTTGCAACAAAAAATCAGAAAAATCAGTATTATACCTTCCTGTCATGGCCTTGCAAGATAGGTATGGCTGTTTGAAGTCTTCATCTACTATATACTGATCTTTAATGGCATGAATACCTGTACTTTCCAACTGAATAGTTTGCACAACAAGATTTCTCCTGCTTAAGGCATCGGCTACCTTATTGGCCACTCCTTTCTTGTGTTTTATGGAGAAGGTGTATGCTTGGATGTACTCCATCCACTTGACATGTCTGTGATTCAACTTTTGCTACCTGTTCAAGAAGCTTAATGCATGGTTGTCAGTAAAAACTATAAATTCTTTTGGCAATAAGTAGTGTCTCCATTTCCTCAATGACCGAACCATGGCATATAACTCTAGATCATAGGTGGAGTAGTTTTGTTTTACCTCATTTAACTTCTCACTAAAGAATGCTACAGGCCTCCCATCTTGACTTAGGACTCCCCCAACAGCCCTCTTACTTGCATCACACTCTACCACAAAGACCTTGTCAAAATTAGGTAGCACTAGGACTGGTTTTTCTGAAATTTTTTTCTTTAACAGTTCAAAGGCTTTGCTGGCCTCATTTGTCCATACAAACACACATTTCTTGCCCCCTTTTATGGTGTCAACAAGTGGAGCACAAATGCCACTAAACCCTCTAATGAACTTTCTATAAAAGCTGCATAAACCATGGAAACTCCTTACCTCCGAGGCTGTTGTAGGTGTTGGCCAATTAAGAATGGCTGCAACCTTACTTGGATCCATTTTTAGGCTACCCTTGGAGATGACAAACCCCAAAAATATCAACTCTTCTTGTAGGAAGACACATTTGTCAAGATTGATTCTCAACTTCTCCTCTTGAAGCCTCCTGAGCACTTGATGGATATGCCTTATGTGGTCTTCCTTGCTATCACTAAAAATTAGTATATCATCCAAATATACAACAGTAAACTTGTTAAGGAAAGGTTTTAGCACTTCATTCATCAATCTCATGAAGGTGCTTGGTGCATTTGACAAGCCAAAAGGCATGACAACCCATTCAAATAGTCCTTCATTGGTTTTGAAGGCAGATTTCCACTCATCCCCTTCCCTTATCCTGATTTGGTGATAACCACTTTTTAGATCTATCTTGGTAAAATACTTAGACTTACCCAAGCAATCCATTAAATCTTCTATTCTAGGCATTGGAAATCTATACCTGATAGCAATCTTGTTGATGGCCCTAGAATCAGTGCATAGTCTCCATGTTCCTTCCTTCTTGGGTGCAAGCACTGCAGGTACTGCACATGGACTAATACTCCTCCTGATAAGTCCTCTATCCAACAAGTCTTGGATTTGTCTTGCCACTTCAGTGTTTTGCTCTGGAGTCAACTTGTAGGCTGCTTGGTTTGGTAGGGTGGATCCAGGGATGAGATCAATGCAATGACTAATCTCCCTCTTTGGTGGAAGGGCATCCTTGCCTTCCTCGGCTATCACATCCTAAAACCTCTCTAATAGTTCTTCCACTTCCTTTGGTCCAATCCTCCTAAGAGGTTGCTGCACTTTGACCTTCTTGGGATTCACATCTTTGAGCTTGATGACTACTGCAAAACATGGCACTTTCTCTTCCTTGAGGTTAGCCAAAAACTCTTTTTCACCTACCAACATAACTGAACTAGAAATGACTTTCTCTTCGCAATCATCAATCAAAGGAGTCATTGTAAACTTTTCACCATTCTTGGACAAATGAATCACATTGTTCTTACCATCATGTTGGGCACTTGTGTCATGTTGCCAAGGCCTTCCAAGAAGAAGGTGGCATGCATCCATATCCACTATCTCACAAAGAAGCTTATCATGATATTCACCTATCTTGAATTCAACCCAACATTGCTCTTTCACCACAATTTGTTGTTCCCTAGTTAGCCAAAAGACTCTATAGGGGTTAGGATGAGGCATTCTTTCCAATCCTAACTTAGTCACCATTTCATTAGAAGCCAAATTTTTAGAAGAACCTAAATCTACTATTACCTTGCAAACTTTTCCTTTCACCTTGCAAGTGGTTCTGAACAAGTTGTTTCTTTGGGGCTGCTCCTTGGTGGCTGGCATGATGAGGGATCTATGAAACATGATGCATTCTCCACTCTCAGGTGCTGCAGACTTGGAAGAGGGTGTTTGGTAACTTGTGGTGCTTTGACAATCCTCTTCTTGGAGGAGTTGTACTCTTCTTTCTTTCTGATTTGCAGCAGTGTTTCCCATCTTCTCCGGGCACCTAAAGGACTGATGTCCAATCTGATTGCAAGAGAAACACCTTCCAGTAAACACATTGGGACCTCTACCCCCACTTCTTCCTCTGCCATTACCTCTGCCCCTAAACTGACCCTTATGAGCACTATTTTTATCAGCCTGCCCTTGCCTGCCTTCTTGTGATCTGTCACCTTGGAATCTAGAGAAATTATCTCTATTTTGAAATCTGTCCCTGCCCCTAAAGTTTTGATTTCCTCTGCCTCTGCTGCTGCTATATGAATCACCTTTTCTTCTTTGTTTATCCTTAATTCTCAATGCCATTTGAAAACACTTATGGACTGTCTCCGGGTTTAAGAGAGTTAATTCATCTTGAATGGAGAACTTGAGACCATTAAGATACCTTGCAAGCTTCTATTTTTCATTCTCAGGCATCTTGGCTTTCAATGTCATCTTGTGAAACTCCTCTGTGTAGGTGCTCACGTCCATGTCCTTTTGTCTCAAGTTGTGCAACTTCTTGTTCAAGTTGACCTCATAATCCTCAGGGACAAATTGCTTCTTGATTTCAAGTACCATCTTCCTCCATGTAGAGATAGGATTCCTATCATCTTCTATCCTTTCATTTTGAATAAAATTCCACCAACTCAAGGCTGGCCCTTTCATTCTTGATTTGGCAATCCTCACTTTCTGATTTTCTGCCACTTCTTCACATTCAAAATAGTTCTCCATTGCCTCAATCCAATCAAGGCACTCTAGATTCATCTTACCAGGAAACATAGGTAAGTCTGCCTTGGTGTCCTTCCTACTCAACTTTCCAAGTGCATCTAGGAATTGTCTCTCTGACATGCCTCCTTGTGGCTCTTCCATAGGCAATTCTTCTTCCTCATCTTGATCCTCTTCATCTGAATCTAAGATGACTTCTGACTTCTTCTTCTTGTCTTTGTCTTTCTTCAACTTTTCTATCTCAGCCTCCATCCTTTTGTTCTTGGCTACTTGCTCTTTCACTATTTTTACCAACTCGGCATTAGTCACTCTTGAAGGGACTTCATCCTCTTCTTCTCTATCTCCCATCTCTTTGATAGCTCTGATACCACCTAATGCAGAGTGGCACAAGGGAATCAACACACAAAGGTTTACTCTATTGTCCTTTGCCCATTCACCCACTTCAACTAGCCTTCAACCAACCAACCAACCAAAGGCACATACAAGGCATATGAAGGATTTGATGTCCAGACTATTGTCCAACCCTTAAGGCTTCTCCAACACCTTAAGATAGATCAACAAACACCTTCTATGCAGTTGGTTTGATCTCCAACTTCCCAAAACTCTTCAACCTATACCTTGACTAGTAAGGCTACTAGCCCTCCAAACTAGGTTTTCTCAACAAAACTTGACAAAATCCCAAAGGTCTAGGAAAACAAATGATGGAATTGAATACCCTTCAGGGGACCCTAACAAACCTCCAAATCCCCTGCTCCAACTCTACTCCAGCAATCCAGAACACCTACTAGGTCTCTAGGCCTAATTGATCAATTTAGGCTAGGTTACAAAGCAAGTGCTCAAAATTGGGTGCATAGGTTAGGGGTAGGAACTTGGAATGACTCTACCATCCCCAAACAACACAAATCCACCATTCATTCACTCACTCTCTCAGACTTTTGTCATTTACATCACCAAATTGCATAATTTCAGTCAAATACATAGAGATATTTGATCTAGGGCATCACATTAAAATAGTAAACTGTATTTTCTTAGAAAACGATTTTGGAATCAAGTAGTATACACCCCTAGCCTGCATTTCACTGAGTGGAATGAAATTTCATCAGTGGAAATGCATTCTAGGGCTAAATTTGTGGGACAGCCCTAGAAAACAGGGTTTCTAGACCAGTTTTGAAAGAAAATTCAATAACTTTTGACTCCGACCACTTCAAGACCTCAAACTAGTTGTATTTGAACCCAGACTCTCTCTAGTTTCAGAAAAAGCACATTAGACCAAGATTTCAGTCCGTACAGTCCATACACAGCAAGAAAAATAGAAAAAATAGTCAGTTTTCTTGATTTTTGTGCCCAAATTCTGTACAAAAACTTCCTCTTCCGTGCTGGAGAAATATTTCCTCCATATCAACCTATCCAAGTCAGTTTACAACTTCTACAAATAGTTTTATTAACCAAAATGAAGTTGCAACCGGTCAATGTGTCATTGACACCATTGACAACACCACAACTTTCAAAAAAAAAAATGCAAACAAAGTGACTTTAGGAACCAAGGTGCTCCTAGGTGCCCTGCACCAACAATGGTTGACAGTGAGGAAGCAAGCATCGCAGTGAAGAGAGTAGAAGATAATGACACAAGTAATGGTAAACTCACAGTAGCGAATGAAGAAGTAAATCTTGTTGCATATTGTGATGATGCTTTTTTATTTTTGTTTGTGGTGGCTATGGTTGAAGAGTGTGGAGAGGAGCCTATCAAAATCTTCAATTTCCATATATTGGTCAAGGAGGATTTGTATACTATAGGTTGTGATGTGAGTGACATGAGGGTTTGGTGGAGGAGATTGGTTACTAGTGGGCTGGATCCCATGAAGGAGAAGAGGGGAGATAATTTGGTGAAGGAGGATGGATCATGGTGGATGTGAATCCATTAGAAGAGAGAAGAGTGGTGATTGGAGTTGTGGGAGGAAGATGATGGTTGTTCTTGCATGGTGTTGGAAGAAGAGGAAGAAGAATTGATCTTGTGTACATATCCTAACAATGGAGTTTCCTGTAGGTTGGTTGCAACCTAAAAGGGTGATTATATAACTCAACTCCACTTTTGTGAGCCTATGCTAACAAACTTTCTAATTAGTGTGTCTTATGCAGGAACATCTAGATGAATGGGCTATCCCACATCAACACAAAAAAAAATTTGCAATTATTTTTCTACATTTTAGTTTTTTTGGTGTTCTTGGCATATCTCAGCATCAAGAAACACTTGGTGTGAATAGATTTATGAATTTCAAGTTTTCACTAGTTCATCATTTTAGAGGCCTCACATACAATTTAATGGAAACAATTGTATCCAGAAATTCGTAAGAGCTGGACAAAAATCCATTTAGGAGTAGATACTCGAATATGTTTCTCTTAATGTACAAAAGGAATCATCACCAAATCTTTCATGGTTTGAGAGAATTTAAAATTCTCTTATCATGGCTTGTACTTTATGGGAAATTTAATTTCTCAATTTTTATAAAGTCTCAAGAAAAATCCTTTGGAGGCAGACATTCTATTGACATTCCTCACATCTTGACAAAGTTTTGTGAGAATCTGAGCTATTGGTAAGAAATTACATCAGAAGTCATTTTTTAGATGGAATTAAAGAGATTAGATTACACAAAGCCAAATTGTGTGAGTAAATAGAAACGTATGATTTCATCTTTGGCAAGAATGCCTAAGTTTGAGATTTAATTCAGCACCAAAGGAGGATAGAAATTCCTCATAGAGGCATTACATATATATTGTCTTAAATAGAAATCATGAAGCTTTTTATGGAGGCGACAGGGAAGTAATTTTTTATCAAACTTTATTCCATGTCAGCCCAATATAGTTTTAAAACTACTTGAGGAAAGGAATACTTTATTGTTATTACTCCCATCGCCTATAATTTGTGATGAAGTGCTTCCTTATGAAAAGATTTTAAATATTAAATAATAAATCATAAATGGCAAAAGGAAAAATGCATCAAAAATAAAACTCCCAACACTAAGATTAGATGATGTAAAACCTTAGTAGCAAGATTAATGCCTTGATTGTTAATTTTAAAGTAGCTTGGATAGGTGTTCTAGTCTTAGGTGGTGATTACAAGGCTAGAAACACAATTGGAATAATTATCTCTATACCTAGAAAAATGATTTCTCTAGATACTTCTAGACATTAGGGTTTGTTAGTGTCCAACTAATCTTAGCCACTGTTTGTGGTCATTGGTTGCTCAATGAGAAGATTATAAAAGAGGATTAATGGGCATTTGGAGAGGATACACTTGAAAAACATTTGCAGTGATAACAAATAAATAAATTTGTAGTAATAGCAAATAGATTTGCAATGAGAGCATGGGTGCAGTGATACTATTGGAGAGTAGTAGTGGAATTGCTAGAGAAGAAAATTATTTCTAGAGAAGGAATATATTTCTAGATAATAAAATATTACCAGAGCAATTTTAGTAGGAGAAATTGAGGGAAGGAAAATTACTAGAAAGAAAATTGTTGAAACTCTACCAGTAAGAGGCAAACAATTTTGTATCTCTTAATTTACTACAGTTGAATAATATTCTTATCTGCTGACTAGTTTTCCCTTTGGGGTTTTTCTAGGGAGAATTTGTCCAAAAGTATTGCATTTATTATTTTGCATATTTTGTTTTTCTATTTCTGTGATTATTTGTGAAGTTGCCACTGTATTAATTTTCAATATTTGTTGTGAATTATTTTTTTGGCGGTTAAACAATTTATTTAAATAGGAGATTAATAATTAGTAGCTGCAATAGAATTTTCACATGGTATCATAGTAGATCTAAGGGTAGAAAAGGCTCATTGCAGGCACAAGGAGAAAAAATAAAAAATGTAGGGTTTATAAAATCTAGTTTGACCTCTTCAAAATTATTATTATTTTTCTTCTGAGATGGCCTTAGCAGGTTTAAGAGATCACAACAGATTGGATGAAGCCTCAAATTTTGGTGTCTGGAAAGCTAGAATTTCTTTATTGCTGGAAGAGAATGGTATCAAGGAATATGTGACTAGTGTTGTACCTATACCTACAGATCCAAAGCAGCTCTTAGTATATAAGAAGGAAGATGCCAAGGTGAGGAGGCTAATTCTTGATGGTGTTAAGGAACATATTGTTCCACATATCGATCAGTTAGATACGACAAAGAAGATGTGGGATGCCATTCTAAATCTATACCAGAATGCTACCACTAATCAAAAGCTGATTCTCAGAGAAAAGTTGAGGAATAATCGGATGAATAAGGGAGAAGACATCACAAGTTACCTTACCAGGCTTAGACTTGTCAAGGATGAGTTGGCAACTATTGGAGATAAACTAGATGATGACGAGCTAGTACGGATAGCTCTAAATGGGTTTCTAAGCAGTGGGATGTCTTTGTTTAGGTTATTAATGGACGAGACACCTTACCAAGTTGGGATCAACTATGGAGTGACTTCACTCAGGAGGAGCTTAGACTAAGTCTTGTTAGTGGAACTAGCAGTAATAGTCAGAAAAGGGAGGTGGAACAGGAAAACATTTCCCTAAAAGGAAAAAGGGAAAGCAAAGAAGCGGTGTAGCAAAGGATCAAATCCAAAAAGTGAGAAGAAGGACTTGTCCAAGATCAAATGCTATGGCTGTCATGAGTTCGGCCACTATGTCAGTGATTTCCCACAAAGGAAGGGAAACGAAAAGAAATGCAAGAAGTAGATGTCAACTTCAACAAGTGTAGATGACCTTTCTAGTAGAATGGAGGATGAGTTTGCACTCATAGCTTGCCTAACTAGCTCAACCTCACATGTTGTTTCGTATATAGACAATGGGGCATCATTTCATGTGACAGGAGTTAGGGAGTGCTTCTCCAATTACAAGGAGGAGGACATTAGATTCCAGATTTAGATGGGGAATAAGTCCAAGTGCAATCCAGTTGGGAGGGGGATTGTTCTATTTTAGAGGGAGAATGGCAAACCAATTTCCATTCATGATGTGTTGCATGTGCTAGGTTTAGGTATGAATCTAATTTCCGTATCTATTCTTCAG
Organism: Cunninghamia lanceolata; assembly: GCA_027924645.1. Lineage (NCBI taxonomy): Eukaryota > Viridiplantae > Streptophyta > Pinopsida > Cupressales > Cupressaceae > Cunninghamia > Cunninghamia lanceolata. The sequence continues at coordinate 15,514,797 of BSBN01000606.1, forward strand.
GATAAAGGCTACAATGTACTCTTTAGAGGGGTGCTTGTGTTAATCAAGCATAAGGATTGGAAATCACCCATAGCTATTGGAGTTAGGAGCAGCTGAGTTTATAGGTTGTAGTTTGATACTCCTAAGGAACTAGTGAGTAGCAGTAATCCTAGAGATCAAGGAGAGCTATGGCATAGGCGGATGGGTCATATACATCATGGAGCACTTAAATTGCTTTATGAGATAGTGATAGGTCTTCCAGAGGTGAGCACGAAGCATGATGATGTATGTAAGGGATGTGTATTGGGGAAGTTTGTGAAAGTAACTTTTCCAAGGAGTGACACCAGATCCAAGGGTGTTCTTGATCTAGTACATTCAGATATATGTGGACCAATGTCAATGAAGTCTCTTTGAGGATACGAGTACTTTGTTACTTTTATTCATGATTTCTCCACAAAGACCTAGATATACTTCCTGAAGACCCAGGATGAGGTTTTCAGTCATTTCCAAGAGCTCAAAGCTCTTGTGGAGAATTCAACAGGTAGGAAGGTAAAGGTTCTTCAATCAGACAATGGAGGTGAGTACAAAGGGAAAGAGTTCCAGGAGTTCTGTACCAAGGTAGGAATCAAGAGAGAGCGGACCGTTCCTTCCAATGTATAGTAGAATGGGGTTGCTGAGAGGAAGAATCGTTCTATATCAAAGGCAGCAAGGGCTATGCTATATGACCAAGATATGCCACATTACTTATGGCTAGAGGCATGTAGTATGATAGTATACAAACAGAACAATGTTCCACATAAGGTATTGGGCAAGATGACACCAGAGGAGGCATTCTCAGGGAAGAAGCCAGATGTCAGTCACTTCAAGATATTTGGGAGTTTGGCATTTTGTCACATTCTAGGGCCTACACATTCCAAGTTAGATCAAATTGCAAAGAGAGGGTACTTTGTGGGGTATAATGAAACCTCAAAGGCATATCAGATATTTATTCCATGGGCTAGGAGAATTTTAGTCAGGTGAGATGTTAGGTTCATGGAGGACAAGGCATTTAGGAGGTCTAGAGATTTGCCAGCACACGATCAGAATGAGTAGCCAACAGAAGCTCCAAGGATTGATCAACTAGAATAGGGGCAGTGAAGCACGAGTACAGTTACTAGTACAAGCATAGGGTCAGGTGTTGAGAGTTCACAGAGTATAGAACAACAGTTGCAATAGATCTAAAAGACGCATCAGGAAGATATGGATGTTGATATTTCATCTTCTACAGTTAGCAATAGAAACCGTGGCATTCAACAGACACATAGGGATTCTCAAAAGTTTTGGGAGCTCCTAGGATGAGTAGTAGACAACGGAGACAACCAACCAGGTATAATGACTATGTGGCATTGGTTAGTCAGTTGGTAGATAGTGATCCTCCCAGCTATTAGGAGGCCACACAACAATAGGTGTGGCAAGATGTGATGGTTGAGGAACATACCTCAATAGTGTAGAATGATGTGTGGGAGGTTGTGCCTAGACTAACAGATAGGGCAGTGGTTGGATCACGTTGGATCTATAAGATTAAGCACGGTGCAAAGCATCGAGAAATACAAGGCAAGGTTCGTGGTCAAGGGGTTCTCTCAAAAGGAGGGAATAGACTATGAGGTGACATTCAGTCCAGTAGCTAGGTATTGTTGTGATGTAATCACACATCGCTCCATTGAAAATGGGGACCCCCCTTTTTTTCTTTTGCTTTCTTGCTTCATTTTTCTTTAGGTTTAGTTTTCCTCTGAGCTTGTAGGATTTTGGTAGTGTTGTTTTACCCATGTCTTGACAGTTTATTGCCAAGAGGTCTATATGCCTTCATCCTGATGCATGTCACTGAGACCCTGAAAATGACTAAGTCTGATATCCTGAAAATCTTGAAAAAATGACTAAGTCTAAAATCTAGTGGATCCTCAAAAATCTAGAATCTGCATGCTAAATCCTATGCATCCAGGACCTATCTCAAACATACTAGAAGTATATTGATAAATATTTAAAGTATAAGAAACTCAATATCTAACTTATACTTAAACATATTTTCAATATACTTCCATTTAGGAAATCCAAAATTTGACTAAGGCAAGAAATTCCAAGGGTACTGTCCAAATCTACCCAGTTTGGGCAGCGTCACAAGGTCCTCTTAGACAGTGTCTTCACCATCAGGAGATCTTGTCTAGACAACACCCTCAAACCCACCTAGGGAAAGTTAGGATATTTTCACGAGTTTTTGCTGATTGAAGGGAGTTGGGAAGTGATGATGGAGTCTAAAACTAAGATTTTAATGAAAATTCCATGCCTCACCTCCAAACCCGCCCTACCTAGGTGGCCTTGGCATGAGGTCATGGACTCAGCCTCCTGTACATGTATTTGTTCAGACATAACCATCAAATCCGCCCTAGGAGAAAATGGTTAAGTTTAGAAGGTTTTCAAGCACAAGGCACTAAGAAATGATGAATTTCAACCAAGGTTTGCAAGTTGGAGGGAAGTTAAGTAGATTACAAGCAACATTCCATGCATCATCTCCAAACCAAGCATTACTCAAACTCCTCCCAACAAGATGAATTAATTGGAAAGAATGATAAAAGATCACTAAGCCTGATGTCCTGATGTCCTAAAATCCTAAAAATTGGCTAAGTCTGAAATCTGGTGGATCCTCCAAAATCTAGAATTTGCATGTTAAATCCTATGGATCCTAGACCCATCTCAAACATCTTGGAAGTATATTGATAAATATTTAAAGTATAAGAAACTCAATATCTGACTTATACTTCCATCCAGGACATTTTTGATATGTTGAGAAGACTTGCATTCTAGGCACACCTTCTAAACCCGCCATACTTGGGTGGCCTTGGCATGGGGTCTTGGATTCAAGGTTGTGATCATGCACTTTCTCCAGACTCAGTCTCCAAATCTGCCCTAGGAGAGAGGTTGCAAGTTTTTAAGAGATTTTGAAGGTAAATTCCATGCATCACCTCTCAACCTACCCTACTTGGGGGGCCTCAAGAAGACCCTATGGACTATGTCACTTGACAGATGATACCTCCAACCACTCAATCAAAACCCACCCAAGATGAAGAACAGTGTAAAGTGCAAAGTTGTTTGATGAGAATGATCAAGATGATATCAGAAGGGAAGGAGATCATCAAGATCAAGAGATGAGAAGTGGCTAAGTGTCAAAATCCACACATTGCTCTCAAACCCACCCTACGTAGGCATCCTAAAGAGGTCAGCTTGGAATGTTGATGCCAAAACAAGGCAAATACTCTATCTTGGTTCCTTAACTCATCATGATGCTTCACATGTTTGAGAGGATCATCCCAGAGAGGTAAGCTTGGAGGTATGGTGTCTAAACATTGCAACTTACCTCACATACTAAAGAGAGTCATTTCAAAAGGAGGGAAGTTTGAAAATTTCACTAAGTCTTAAGAAGCAAGGAGAGGGAGACATTTCCATGAGGAGAAGGCTTTAAGTGACAAAATCCAGACATCTTCTCCAAACCCACCCTACATGAGCGGCCTTGAACTCCATGCTTGGATAACTCTACCTCCTGCACATGACACTTTCCAAACACCACAGTTAAATCCACTCAAGGAGAAAACCTATCCAATTTGCATTGTTTTGAGTTGAAGTACAAAGGAGATCATGTAGATTAGAGGAAATTGCATAAGATTGAATGTTTTTTGAGGCATTTTGAAGGACAATCCAAGGGGTACCCTCAAACCCACCCTACTTGGGAGGCCTCAAGGGTTGTCTGTGGATTATACCTTCTTCCACATGAAATATTCCATACATTGCATCTAAATCTGCCATCCACTTGGAGACATGTAAGTTTACTTAGAAGAAGATGAGATTGTCAAGGAGGAAACTAGTTTTAGAGAAAGAATCCACACCATGCTCTCAAACCCATCCTTCCTGGGCGGCCTCAAGGAGGGGTCCTAGATTCTCCCATGTCCTCACATGTATCTCTCCACGTAACACTCTCAAAACCACCCAGGCTAAAGAATGACATAAGTTGCAAGTTTGTTTGATGGATGATCAAGATCACACTTAGGAGATGAGATAATTAAGGTCATTCCAAGAGGAAGGAAGTTTGAAAGTTACTAAGTCATGGAGGTGGTAGAGGAGTGTTAAGGTTAAGGTAAAGATGTGTGCACATAGAAAAATCTTTACTACCTATCCAAACCCGCCCTTCCTAGGCGGTTTTCATCATGATAGGTGGATAACATCATCACTTAGTATCCATGATGCATCATTTGAGTCTTAAGGGTGTTGGAGAGAAGGTATTAATGAGGAGATGTATGAGCTAAGCGAAGCAATCCATACACACTCTGAAGACTATCTTGTTAAGAAACTCTCACTTTCATTCACCTCTTTCACATCATACACTCCATATAACATTTTCAAGGCTCCTTAGCTTAGGCTGACTCCACCATGACATAAGGATAAGTCCATCAAACATTTTAGATCTACCTTCTAACCTCGCCTAAGAATGCATAGGAATGAAACCTTACAAGGAGATAAGAACACGGAGTCATCATGAGGAAGAAACAAGCATCAAATGAAGGTTAGATTTGAAAAATCCACACACTAGTCCCATTCCTGCCCTTGTTGGGTAGTCTTAGACCCTTCATGTGGACAATGTCACCTTCCACATGAAATTGTCCACACATACCCTCCAAACCCACCCAAGTTGGGCGCTCATCAAATGAAGGCATGGAGAACATTTAAAAACTTCAATTTTCCTCTTGCTAGGCCGACCTGGCTTATAGAGGGGCAAAGTTTGATATTTAAGAAGGTTCAAATCTACATTTTAAATCAAATACAACTCCAAATTTTCTTCTGATTTACAATAGAGCAGCAAGAAGCAGCAGCTTGTCAAGGAGATAAGTCAAAAAATTCAAATTTCTTCAAAAGGTCAAGTCTTCTAAAAATCTGATTTTATTCCTAAAATCTGACTTTTCTAAGGTATGTTGTTTTGTAATTAATTGTTTTAATCCCACATACATAAGGTGGATGTAATTTGTTGTTGAAAATCCTTTATGTTGAGTCTTAATTTGATGTGTTTCTTCTTGTAGGTGATGAAGGATCCAAAGAGGTGAATGGCAAAAGATCGTACATAAGAAGCTTTGAAGGTGGAGGAACATTGTTCAAGTTCATCATCATCACCACATAGAGGAGAGCTCCAACATCAAGTTTATCTTACTTCGAAAACTTTGTATGTTTGGAAGAGGAAGACATCAATGCCATGTGGAGGGGAGATAGTCTAAGATGATCAAGGTTAGAAGTGTAGTTCATCAACAAGAGCATCTTCTATTCGAGGTGAGAATCAGTGGAAGGTTGTCACTTTACCAAGCACATCTTGAAGGAGGTAATCATCCAGAAGCTCACATATCATGTGCCAGACAAGAAGAACTCTCATAGGCACTAGTCTACTCCATGAGTCCATGCAACTATCCAGAGGCATGATCCTGCACAAGCACAACAACATTACAAGATGAGAGATGAGCATGATCATAAAAGTGATCCATGAGTTACATCAAGACAAGAAGAAGAAAATATTCTAAGTAAAGTGAACGTGAAGTGAATCACACTAGTTCATTAAAAGATGCTGAGGTGGCATGTACACATCATCAACCCAATAGCATTTTGCAATGTCAGAGGGCCCACCATAAAGATTCTCCAGAGATGCTTATCACATTGGGAAATGTGCCTTCATTGCCTCTTAGCAAATTTTGTAACAAACTGCCTTGCTGTCTCGATCTCGGCTGTTGATTGTCAAATCAATCCTGGCCCTTCATGTAATTTCTGTAGTCTATAAAAGGCTCATTCTTCTCATTTGTAAGACAATGGAGATGAGATTAGGAGTAGAGTTGTTGTAGGAGAGTAGAATAGCAAGTAGAGTAGAGGAAACTCTTCGATGTCATTGAAGAGATATTGTGAAATTGTTGTAAAAACACTTCCTGGATCAATACAAGCTCATTGTTGACTTTTCATGGTGATTTGTGTGATTATGGGATGTTGGCATGGTTTCAAATTCTCGCGGATGATTGAGAAATGTTTCCAAGAAGAGTTAGATTAGAAGTTCATTGATGTGATGCCAATATGTTAAGATATTTGATAAATTCCTTAATGGTTCATACTTTTTGTGGATTGTCGATGGCAACTCACTTTGCAAAGTTAGTCTGAACCTTTACATACTTTAGTTCAGTTGTGAACATTGTTCAAGCTGCGCCAGTTGTGGGTGTTTGGATGAATGCTTCGCAATTTAAAAATCCTTGAGTTACCTTAGAAGATTGCACCGAACTTTGTGTAGTTGTTGGTCCTCATGGCGAAGTAGAATTGGGTTATATGAGGAATTTGTCTATCTTGACATGATCCATCACTTCATTGTCCTTAGATTAGCTTTCTCAACCTTTGTCTTTTGCATTTTCTTTTCATAGCCAGTTGGAAGAAGTTCCATTTCATGAGGAAGAAGTTCTCTTTCATAAGGAAGAAGTAACACATTTAGGTGGAGTAAGGAGCATATTCAGCGTAAGTCCCTTTGTGATTACCAGCATGATCACATCACACCATCGAGGCTATCCGTTGCAAATCACGTATAAGGAACCTTGGAGCGTTCTTGTTTGATCACATAGTTTAGCATTCGAGACACTTTGTTCGAGAGAGGATAGAGTAGTAGGTGTTTTATTCTAATGTTGTTGTTGTCAAGAAAACATCATCAATAGGTATACTTCTATATGAGCCGTAGTCTCACTTGCAGCATAGACAGGATGGTAGATCCATCAAATGGATGTCAAGACAACATTTCTAAATGGTGAATTGGTGAAAGAGGTATACATAGAACAACCAAAGGGTTTTGTAGCACACGGTAGTGAAACCCATGTGCATATTGAAGAGAGCTTTGTAAGGACTCAAGTAGGCTCCCAGGGCATGGTATGAGCACATTGATAGATACTTGTAGGGAATGGGCTTTGTGAAGAGTGAGACAGATGCTAACCTCTACTACTTGGTGGTTGGGGGTGAAGTTATCATTCTCGTTCTATATGTGGAAAACTTGTTTTTAATAGGTTCACTAGGGCTCATAAAGGAGTGTAAGATGGACCTTGTAGCAAAGTTCAAGATAAAGGATTTGGGGGTTATACACTATTTTCTAGGCATGGAAGTGTAGCAAACAGATGGAGAGATTTTTCTTGGACAAGGGAAATACTACATTGAGATCTTGAGGAGGTTTGAGATGGAGGATTGTAGAGCCATGTTTACACCTATGATCATTAATTAGAAGAAGGTAACCTCATCCAAGGAAAAGGATGTAGACCCCACCTTATATAGAAAATTGATTAGATCTCTCATGTATTTGGTCAACACTAGGCTAGATATATCCTTTGCAGTAAACTCTCTTAGTCAGTTCATGGTTGAGCTGAAGAGAGCACATTGGATAGTGGCAAAGCATGTGTTGTGGTATTTGCATGGTACAATTGAGTATGGGATCAGATATGCTCTAGGCAATGGTATTAGGTGAATAGGATGCTTTAGTTTGGGATTAGGAGTTGTCTCTTGGTATAGCAGGAACTAAAAGTCCGTGGCTTTGAGTTCTATAGAAGCAGAATGCATAGCAGCAAGCATGGTAATGTGTGAGGCTATATGGCTTTGGAAGTTGCTGGTAGCCTTCTTTGGTTAGAGGGTTGAGACTATGGTGATATAATGTGACAATCATAGTTGCATCAGATTATCTAAGAATCCAATGTTTTACAATAGGTCCAAGCATATAGATAATAGGTATCATTTCATCAGGGATTGTGTATAGCAGAGGATTGTTCAACTATAATATATACCTATAGATCAACAAGTAGAAGAGATTTTGACAAAGGTATTGGGGAAGGCAAAATTCATCTTCTTCAAAGATAAGTTGGGTGTTATATAGAACACCTTCCTCGCTAAGAGTGAGTGTTAATTTTAAAGTAGCTTGGACATTTTCTAGTCTCGAGTGGTGATTACAAGGCTAGAAACACAACTAGAATACTTATCTCTATACCTAGAAAATTAATTTCTCCAAAGAATTCTAGACATTAGGCTTTGTTAGAGTCTAGCTAATCTTAGCCACCATTTGTGGTCATTGGTTGCTCAATAAGAAGATTATAAAAGAGGATCAATGAGCATTTGGAGAGGATACACCTGAAAAACATTTGCAGTGATAGCAAAAAAATAAATTTGCATTAATAACAAATAGATTTGCAATGAGAGCAAGGGCACAGTGATAGCGTTGGAGAGTACCAGTGGAATTGCTAGAGAAGAAAATTATTTTTGGAGAAGGAAAATATTTCTGCATAATAAAATATTGCTGGAGCAATTTCAGCAAGAAAAATTGAGGCAAGGAGGAAAATATTTCTGCATAATAAAATATTGTCGGAGCAATTTCAGCAGGAAAAATTGAGGGAAGGAAAATTACCAGAAAGAAAATTGTGGGAGCTCTGCCAGTAAGAGGCAAGCAGTTTTGTATTTCTTAATTTATTGCAATTGAATAAAATACTTATCTGCTGACTGGTTTTCCCTTTGGGGTTTTTCAGGGACAATTTGTCCAAAAATATTGCATTTATTATTTTGCATATTTTGTTTTTATATTTCCGTGATTATTTGTGAAGTTGTAGTTGTATTATTTTTCAATATTTGCTGTGAATTATTTTGTGGGCAATTAAACAATTTATTTAAATAGGAGATTAATAATCCGTGGCTGCAATAGAATTTTCACATTGATAGAAAAGAACACCTCATTTTGAGGCATATTAAACAATTTTTAATATTCTCCATAGGCAGCAGTAAAAAGACTAGGATGGGAAGGCAGAAAAGCTAGCGTGGAAATGTGAACACCTCTCTAAGGCATGTAAAAAACCTTGTTTTTATATATTTTTGATTGGCAGTGCTGAAACAGGAAGCCAAGCGTCACATTTTGGAGGTTGAAGGGCCTCTTTTAGAAGCAAAAAAGGCAATGTTTTTATAAGAGTAGGAAACAGGAAGGGGAGGAGTTGTTATTCGCTGCCAGAATAGAAAGATCAAGTCAACAGGAAGAGGTGTTTTGGGCACAGAGAGGGTTGAAGGATAGAGAGGAAATTCGTTGCCATACAAGAGGTAATGAAAGAGTGAATAGAGGCTTGATGCAAACAGCAAAGAGATGTTGAGAATAGGGGAACATGACAGCAAGAGAGATAAAGGAGTGAATGTTTCTGTAGAAGAAACGATAGGCTGCGTTGAGAGAGAGGAGTGAATGTTTCTGTAGAAGAAACGATAGGCTGCGTTGAGAGAGGCCATTGAGGGAGGCCAATACTGCACAGTTCGTTGCAAATTTGTTGTAGATAATTTCCATATGAAATGTCAATATAATGTTTGATGGTTTTTGGTTTCCATTGTTATACAATTTTTTTGTTGTTGAAGTTATAGTGGGAGTGATTACATCCTACACCAAATAAATCAGAAATTTATATTATCATCTATACTTGTATTTGCAATTTGTGCAATCTCAATTTTAGTGAGCTGTTGTTTTGTAAGTTGCTATTGTGTGACTGATTTTGGGAGAGGGGAGTCTTTTGCATCAAATTGCCATGTATTTCACAAAAATAAAAGAAGTCAAGATAATTATATATTTATTTTAGTTCAAACTAAAATCTAAAATAAATTTAGCTTTCACATCCATAAGATAGTACGGAGCTATTCTCATGTGAAATTCAAAACCAAAACTATTTATATAAGTCTTAAGTAAATTCTTCTGTGTATGTAATACTATGGGAAGCAATTAGTAAGAGAAGCCTAGAACTGAAAGAACCAAGTTAGACAGTAAGAAACCCTTATGTCTATGGGAGTAATTAGCACCCAAGGAGGATGTTGTAGAGAATATAAGATGCTTTGAAATTAGACCAACTAAATAAATCCATGTGTTGGACACATGTTCCATCAATAAAATGAATTTCCCCACCATTCAGGCTTTAGCCATTTACCCCTTGGCAGTCGTTCTATCCGTAATAATTATGAATCATGGATCTCCTCCGACAATTAACACATGAGGGTAGTATGCATAGGTCAACATGTTCAACTCCTAGGCTAATATTCCGTACATATACAAATAATAACAGAAATTTATATTTACAAAAGAATCACAAACGATATATTATACGGAAATTGATTGATTACATATGTCTTCACTTTTAAATTTACACTTACATTCTCAATTAAAACTTAATTATTAATTACTATAAATATTAATATATAACCACAAGAAACTAAATATTGGATATAATTTCTAACAAAATATACGCACAGTTTATATATGGCCTGATTTTACTGAAATGCAGGCATATATATAGAGCTTTTAAGATTAAGGTCCAATACTAGAAGAAAGAAAAAGAATCCTACTCTGATTATTCAAAACCTTTACAACATATCATTTTATATTGCAAGAATCAATGCAAATGAAGCAAACATGTAGAATCATAATGAAAGCTAGCAGATGAATACGCACTTTCAGAACCGAAATCAGCTAAAAATCAATTCAGATGCTGCGTGGGACCTGGGGTTAACCACCTGCAAATCCTGGGTGCCATACTATGTGAATCTTAGGTATCATACCATGTGATTTTAATGCCACAGTGAAGGAAACAAAATTTGGACAAAAGATAATGACGTTCAATTGCTAATTTATAGGACATTTCAAAAAATTAAAAAATGAAAAACTGGCCATGGTTAGAAATTACCTTACCATCGTGATTTTTTCTGGTTCCAAACACTTTCTGGACCATCGGCAGGAAAATGAGGAGGTAAAACACATTCCTGTGAACATTTCCTCCTTTGCACTCTACAGGCCCCACAGGATACAATGATTCTTCTTGCCATGTCTGGTGGTAATACAACCCTAATAAAACTTTTTTTTATAATGCTGGCTAATCAACCATCGAGTGATATTTCAAACTCCTGGTTAGAAATATTCTATGAGATATAAAAGTTTCCACAATTTGCAAACAGGTGTTTCTTTCTTATTGAACAAAAGGCTAATCAAAATACACTTCAAACTTTTTAGCAGAAGGTGTTTCTCTTTTATTGAACAAAAGGCTAATCAAAATACATTTCAAGCTTTTTAGCAGAAGAGATTTCTTTTTTTATTGAACAAAAGGTTAATCAAAATGCATTTCAAACTTTTTAGCAGAAGGTGTTTCTTTTTTATTGAACAAAAGGCTAATCAAAATACATTTCAAACTTTTTAGGAGAAATGTGCAAGATTCCTTCTTCTTAATCAGACAGAAAAGAACGATAACACTAACATGGCAATTGCGTGAGATTCCGTATATGACAAAACAACGCCCCACCTGGTATTCGAGTAAATATCATCTTTGTTTGATCCACTGTCCACATTCATTATTGTGATCAGATTATTTTTGACATATAAACCTTCGCGTGACAGTTACGTGAAGACTAATAATCGTGTAGTCTCTATTATTTAAAAATATTACGGTTAAATATATTAAACAATTTAATATGCATGGGGCTTAAACAGCACACATTAAGTTTTGACTTGTTTAGGTGGCTGGTGGGCCCTTTCTCTTACTCTATTTTGTTAATGTGTCGGGGCCCACGAGCCACCTAAGCAAGTCAAAGCTTAGTGTGTGCTGTTTAAGCCCAACCCTTAATATGGCATTACTTGAAAGTTATTTTATGAGTTGTAGTCCAACATAAAACAAAATAAAATTTAACAAAGTCATAAAGTAAAAGCTAATTTTTTATTTGACAAGAAGTAAAGTATAAGGAAGGGAGCAACAAAAGAGTTTTTTTAATTACGTCTAAAAAAATCTCACTTGTAATTAAGGTAAATTTAAATGTTGAGAAGGATAATTTATATTATTTTATAAAAAAATGATAAGTGTAAAATTGGGATTGTGAGAGGGTGAGATGAAATACACTATTAAAGCCAAATAATCAAGAAAGTTGCAGCACAAAGGACCAACATCTACAATCACAACAATAACAACTCCTCACATAAAATTGGATTGAAAACAACTTAGGAGTTACCACACAATAAAATTAGAAGATACCAATGGACACAACTCTGGATAAAAGGCATGAAGTCATAGCACTCTTGAGAGCACTGAACACTAACAATATCCTCCCCACAAAATCATTCAAGGAAACTTCCTTTTTAGTTTTCTCCCTTTCCTAACTATGGATCTAGAATCATAAGAATTCAAAGGGCTTCTAGTAAACCTCTCATCCAAAAGATCTCTTGGGCACAAATGTTCCATCTTTCTTTTCTTCTTGTTTGAGGAAGGCAAGACGAATGAGTGTCAAATACCCTGCATTGGTCTAGTGAAAATTTCTTCCTAGAGAAACCCAACTAAACCCTTGGTAGCAATTTCTTGCTCCATACAAACCTCCTCTAAAATCATCACATTTGAAAAAGTTCTATGAAGGGCCTCAAGAATAGGAGTATTATTTAAATTTTTTTTAAGAGATAATCCTAACCACAACAAATCAATCCTCACTGCCTCTATTGAAATTACTAAAATTAAATGTGGAAATAATATAAATTAAATATTTGAGAACTTTTCCAATAATTTAATGAAGATGTATCTATTCATATGTTAGAAACCATTCTCCATGGTTTAATTTGTTTTTAATCTATTGCTAGCTATAGCTAGTAATTATGACTAGGTACTATTTGGATTCACCTCTGTGGGTACAAAAGCAATATATGCGTATGTAGATCAGAACCAAGTATGTAAATATGAACTTGCAAGTCACAAATATTATCAGGGATAATTTTAGATTTTAGTAGAATCCGTTCATCTTAATTTTTGGTGTTTGGATTTCATGTGAAAACAAGCGGCATTTACATACACCTTTGAGGAATTTGTCAAGTCATGCAGGTCAAGTTCTTATCAATTATACTTGTAATAGATTGACTTTATAGATCTAAGTGCAAGGTGGAAGAAAACAACAAGCACACAATGGATTTGAGATAATATATGTTGATGTGATTGTTTGATAATTCTCTGGTCTATTTTCATTCTCCTTAAAAACTGAACTATAGATGTTCTCAATAAAAAAAGTCCTAAGTGATCTTCAACCATCATTTCAAAGTGAATGGATAAATACCTTTAAATGCAATGACCAAATTAATATTTCTTGTGCAAGGTCAACTTAGACTACCTACTGAAAAGGTTAGCGAGGTGTTACTTTATATATTGAATTTAAAAAGTGTACGGTTTAGATTTGTGATTGTAGAAGTGACCTAGGTCAAGTCTACAGCCATAGATCTAATTTAGATTAATGAAAAATAAGTCTAGGTACAAGGAATGCAAATCTAGGGATTACTAATAATGTTGATTAGGATTTTGAGATGTAATAGTTGAATTAATCAAAGAATATGCCACTTGTTAGCTAGTTATTGAATTTACAACACTAATCAAAGATAATCCAAAACATAAGGGAAAAGGGCATAAGTTTACAATTTTCACCACTACATTTCTCCCCACTTTGATTTGCATGTGAACTACCAAATAAATGCATGCAAAATTAGAATGAATAGTCAACATGTAATTTATATATCTTTCATACTTAAACTTGGGTAGTGATGTATATAAAATAATAGACCATTTTTGAATTCTACTCCTAGTGAGCACTATATCAAAAACCTACAAAATATAAAAGAGAATTCAAAAAACTATTGTATCTATTAGACATTTTAAAAAGATGAATAAACTTAAACTTGCTTGAGAAGAAACTATCCTCAAGAAACTATTTAGTAAAGAAGAGGAAGACAAGAGATCCCACCTATTATAGAAAATGATAAAACTTTGACAATATAGAGGATTTAGACAACATAGATGGATTGATGAATCTATCCTAGACATGGGAATTGATATGAGCTTGTTACTAAAAAGCATAATCACAAAATGGATGTTAGTGACATATATTCTCTCTAATTGTTTTGCATACAAATAATGAAAAAAAATAGAGAGTTGAAAAACATGATAAAGCATGGTGAAAAGTATCATCATATATTATAATCATGTGATTGTATAAGTCTAGGAGATAAGCACCAATGTACACATAATAGAGTTCCCCTCAATATAGTAAAATGAAAAGACAAGGATAGTAATAGAAGATAGACAAGAATAATATAATCACATAAGTAGGATATAAGCATGAAGGGGCATGTAATAAGGGAAAGGAAAAATGTGCAAAATCTTTCCCCCATTATAGGTAAACAATAAGGTAAGGATGACCTTAAAGGATAGATAATAATCAAGTAAACTTAAATAGGATGTACAAGATACGCTAATACTAGGCATGAGATGGATCATAAGAATGATAAGGATTATAAACATAGGATCATAAGTATGATTGATATAGTCATGATAGAAGGGTCCAATGAAGGTTTATATGGCCATGCAAACAATTGAACAACACACACAATATGTAACAACTCAGAATAAAATGACACAAGATATACCCTAGGAAAAAAATCAAAGAGGGAAAACACTATCCTTCCAAAGATTCATCATTATATTATTAAATGCTAAAAACAATTTACAATCTTTTCCTAGGAAAAATATGCTAGGATATATCAAGATGACAATAAACAATATCACTTCTCCCAAACTCCATCCTAAACACTTATGCTCACACCTATGCTTAAATGTCCAACTCCTTCTACACATTCTATATGTCCTTCCTCCTTAAAATGTTCATGGCCAACCAATATCTCAATCTTCAACCTCCTTAATGAATTGAGTTGGCCACAAGGTGCTGCAAAGTTCTATACTTCTTGAAATATGTAGTCAGCTAGTGTAACGCTAATTTCTTGAATGAGACCAAGGAAATGGAAAAGAAATTGGGTGGTATCTAATGCTAGATCCTAAGGGTCTAATAAGTCTTCATTGTTAGAAATGAAGGTGAACAACTATAGAATGGAAATCTTATTACAAACGCAACTATTAATCTAGTGCAGAACCAAAATGGAGATAGTATGAAGTCAACACAAAGAAATAGTAGAATAGGAGATCGAACACATAACATAGTGTTTACGTGGAGAAACCCTTTTTGTAAAAAACTCCACACAAGAAGAGATGCACTATTCTGTATTAACTTCAAATAGAGTGTACAATACAACACTATCAATCTCCTCTCCAGTCTTCACTCTAGCGGTGCCTATAATACTCTCATACACAACCATAATATAATATACTTATAAAATGGGTTTCCTTCTAGGGAAAGACCAACAAACAAAATCTCCACTGTCAGATCTATGACCTAATGATGAATGGTCCAGATTGAAAATGGTAATTTATATATAAAATGTGGATTCTGAGAGCATTGCCTGTAAACCCTATAGGGGTTCCCCCCACAACCCCACAGATAACTTATATATGTTAGGTACTGGGATAAAACATGCAGCTAAAACAAGATCACTACATGGTGAATATTTCATCCCTTATGAATGATTTACAAACAATATTAGGAGTAATTAATTTACAAGGTTGATGGCACCTTAAATCTAACATTCTCCCACTTGACATAATACATTATAAGTTCATCCATAGGAAAACTAAAAAACTAAGCACTAGGAACATGCCCCATTGCCTTCTTCCACCATGTAAAATGTTTTGTGCACATAGGTTTAGTAGGTAAATTTGTAACATTCTCTTGAGTGTCAACCTTCTTTAGCAAAAATCTAACCATTAACAATCATTTCATGAACAAAATGGTATTGAACATCCACATGCTTAGTCCATGCATGATACATGGGGTTCTTGGCCAAACATATTGCACTCTGTCTATCATAACCAATCTGAATAATCCTGCAATCAAAACCAATACATGTACACAATCTTTGTAACCAAACTGCCTCCTTAGAGACATGAGTAGTAGCCATATACTCTACTTCAGTGGTGGATAAATCAATGGTGGGCTTCCTTTTTACTCATCCAACTCACATCTCCTCCGAACAAAGTATACACATAGCCACTAGTGGACCTTCGACTATCCAAGTCACCTACCTAATCTACATCAACAAAACCTTGTATTTCTAATGTCTTATCCACACTATTAGTCCTAGAATAAACCAAATAGTAATTAGAAGTATCACACAAATATCTTAATGCCCTCTTTGTATAATTCCAATGTTGTCTGCCAAGGTTAGACATAAAGTTACTCAAACACTCCCATTGCTTGGGTAATATGTGGTCTAGTCCATACCATTGCATACATCAAACTCCCTATAGCACTAGCATATGACACATCAAACATATCCTCTAAATCATCTTCATTCTTAGGACACATATCTAATGAAATCTTAGTACCAAATGGTAAAGTAATTCTAACTGGATTGCAAACCTACATACTAAATCTATGTAAAATAGTATTTACATACTTTGTGATAACCAAAGATTTTTGTGTACTCGATCCATTTCTATCTCCATTCCCAGAATATATCTTGTTGCTCCTAGATCCTTCATGTCAAATGCACCGAAAAGTTGAGCTTTCAGTTCACTAATCATAACCTTCATGTTACTAAAAATAACATATCATCCACATACAAGGCAATAATTAGAATATGATCATCAATACATTGAATGTAGACACAGTGGTCCTGTTCACTTCTAACAAAGTCTAATTTCAAAAAAAATGAATCAAATGTTTGATACCACATTCTAGGGGACTGTTTTAAACCACAAAGAGATCTTTTTAACTTGCACACTTAATGCTTTTTCCCATTTACCTCAAAACATGTAGGCTATGGCATATAAACTTCTTCTTCCAAATTTCCATGCAAATATGCAGTCTAGACATCCATTTGCTTAATTTTAAAATCCTAAGCTACAACAATGGATAAAACAAATCTAAAAGAAAAAAAAATAGTAATAGGAGAGAAAATTTCACTAAAATCAACTCCCTCACTCTAGGAGTATCCCTTAGCTACCAGTCTAGCCTTGCACTTCTGTAATGAACTATCTTCTCCAAACTTCTTCTTAAAGACCCACATACATCCTATGGCCTTTCTTGCCTTGCAAAAATGTACAAGATCCCAAGTGTCACACAATTCCAAAGCTATTTTAACAAGCCATCTCTTGTTAACCCAAAATTAAACAACTTAATTATCATTAAGTCTAAAGTCATGATTAACATAATTAGAGTTAAGCAAGTAATAATCAATATGAAAATTAAAATTGATATGCATATCTTTTTGGACATTTCAAAGATAAAATTTAGAACATTTCAGAAGATATCATATTAATGATTTACTTTCACTATACATTTACAATATTTTACTCATAACATCAATGATAAATTACACATAATATTGACTATCTAATCAGATAAAAGAATTTATTGTACCTAGAACTTTGACATATGTCTTCATAAGTCTCAACTTGTCTTCTACTTGGGAAAGAGAGCATCACCTGAGTACTTTTCCTCCAACAACAAATCGGCGATCCCCCGCACAACTTCCTACCTGGAAGTGAACCTACTCTTCACAAAGGAAATAGATATAAAGAACTAATTGGTTTAACATCTGAGTATTTGGTGTTGTGTCCTTCATAATACTTCATGGTCATACAAATATAGGTCCACTCTAACTATGTATTATACTACTGGAAGCATTATGCCCTTTCAAGAATAGTGAATCGACTAATGCTTATAGAGATGGATGCATTACTTTGGTCAAAGATTTATATACATGATGTTTCGTAATGAACATAGTCAAATGTTCACACACCTCAACTCAACTTAGAAGATGCCTCATCCTATGGTGTTCAATTTTTACCTTTCTAGGTTATAGAAGAAAAGATGGGTTCAATTCTCCCTCAATCCATCTATCTTGAACTTCTGGATCCAATTCCAAGAGTGCATTCATTAATTATTTTGTTTCCTATGCAATAGGGAGCATGTGACTCCATGTCGCTCTATTCCCATTCTTCTTTGTTTTCAATCAAGCATGTTCATGGTTTTTAGTTTCAAAGCACCATCCTCGATCTAAGTTTCTATGGCTACCTTGTGTTCAAGGTTTTTAATGAATTCATATCGACTATATGACTTACCAATATAGGCTAATAAGTCGACAATCTTAGGTAGACCTTTGGTCAAAAGAGTTCAAATGTATTCTTGAAACTCAAATCTTCATCCATGAAGCACTACCATACCATAAAGAGACACATACATAATATGTTTTGAAGAATGGATTAATCAAACTTGTTTTCAAATTCTTTCTTACATGGAAATATAATAATCATCATGGCTTTACCCCTTGACATGCACTCAATGCATCCTAAAACAAGGTTCTCAATATTAAACTAGTTTTACACGATGGCACTAAGAGTCATATTACTCTCTTATATTATAAATAGCTTATACCCAAAAGAGTAATGTTATCTTTCATTAACACACAATTGTTTCTTTTCCCTTATAAGGTCCTCAAATGCCTCAATGGATTAGACACTACCAAAGATAAGGTTATCATGAACAATTCATCATTCATTTGCATGGCCATTGATCCTTTTTATATTGTACTACCTCTTGACGAGGCAGTAGCTATCAGCCTAATAAAAGGCTCATGATTCTATATTGCAAGGCTCATGGCCTACTCAAAGGGTATTGTCATTTCACAGTGAGTATGGCTCTCAGCCTACTCAAAGGATATTCTCACTTCACAGTAAGTATTGCTCTCAGCCTTCTCAAAGGATATTATCATTTCACAATGAGTATAAATAATGTCATTTTTTCTTATCCTTAATAACTTTGAGAGCATGAGACTGCTACATTAGTGCCTATGGTCATTTGACCTTTTGGCATCAACAATAATAATAAAACACATTCAATTCTTTCATTCATCTAAAACACATTGTCTTTATCTCTTTAGCCATGAAGGCCATAACATTATTAGAAAACATATTAAAACCTTAAAAAATGATAGCACAGTTTGCATTTGATCATTGTATGATTAGCTTTTGTTATCTTATGAATGTAACTGCATTCTATAGATTAACACGACTATATTAATAGTCTTACCTATGGTAATGTATTGTAGCCAAGCTATGTCCAACTGAGAACAATCTTTTGAATCTGTTACTAGATCCCCTTTTACGAGCTCACAATCAATTATGTGCTACACTGTAGCCTCTTCTTCTCCAACTATCCAAAAAAAAAAACAACAATGATAATGATAATCCTCTTCATCTACCAAAAAGGCTCTTTTTTTTGCATGTTGTTCTTTCATCACCCCATGAAATCGATCATCTTCGAAGTGGAATTGGGTTATTGGTTGGCATATCCTACCATGTAGTAGATGTTGATAATGGAGAGGGGGGTGAATCAATTATCTTAATTACTTTAACTTTTTGTTCTTCTTTGACAACTAGTGTAACATCAAATCATATAAGCATGCATGATCATGAAAGCAGAAATAAAATCAATACACATAACATAGTGATTTTGATGTGGAAAACCCTGTTAAGGGAAAAACCATGGGGTGACTAACCCAAGATTATATTCTCTGTTAAAAGAATAGAAGTACAAAATGGCACTTAACAATTAGGGCTCACTGCCCGAGTACACTGCTCATAAGAGGCTCACTGCCTACAAGAGACTCACTGTCTACACGGTATAAAGAAAGTAACTAGGTTATTGAAATGATGAGAAGCATCCACATATGCTGAGGTTCAGTTCCAGTTCGGCTCAATACACTGATCTACTACACTTCATTCTTCCTCTTCTTTGGTGCTCTTGTCTTGTCACATATCGGACCTGTAAAGCTAATTTCACAATACTCTCTACTTTTCTTCACACAATACAATCCACACCACACACCTTCACATATAAATCCATCTAGTATATATATCCACACCAAGGATTTCATCATCTTTCTAGTCGGCATCTAGAATACTAAATATTTTCCCAAGCTCTGATCTGTTGGATGAATCCTTCCATACTAAGTGATGCGTATCAAAGAGATACTTGTATAAGTCATCAATCATGTCGGCCAACCATGAATGATCATTAAGAAACTTGATCATCATTAACTTTTCATCCGGATGAAGGTATGATGCTCAGCTAGTCAGTTCTTCCTCAGTCTACTCTGTCAAATAGGAAACCAACACTTAGGTGCTCATATCTATTCACTCTTTCATCACCGAAGGCTCAATATTTGGAATGTATCAGTCATGGTACTCCTCTTGACTTCCCCAAATCTATACTTTTTTGAGATACTTCCTCTGAGAGATCCGGACCTGATTGTCAGACCTTGTTGCATGCTCTGTTCTTGGTCACCAGACCAAAATACTCTTCAATATGACTTCCGGTATAGATATGCCATGTCTTACGGATGTGTGGGATGGACTTTGTTTCCATCAATGACAGTATTCATGAAGCTACACAGTGTCTCTTGCCAACAATTTCCCCCTTTGGCATTGATAGCAACATTTAGTGAAAAATGACCAAGTGTCCCACTACACTCCCCCTTGGCTGATGCTCTGTTCTAAAGTACACTTTTCCACAGCTCCCCCTTAGCTAGATTCCACATTTGTCACTGCTCCTCACTCCCCCTTTGACATCAATGGCAAAGGGTAGAATCTGCACACCAAAATTCCCAAAAATCCAACTATACTTAGCCGCATAAATATGTATATATATGTTATACTTACATATACTGAAGGATGTCTGCAAAAGTTGTCTTCAACTAGACAAATTATGTTGCCCAACTCTACTTCATCCTGTCCAAAATTCAGATGTGACCACTCAATAGGAATATAAAGGCTTCTGCCCTCTTTAGATCTGTCAGATCACTAGTTCGGCCATGGTCTAAGCATCAATTAGGGCCTCATGCATGACCTCTAATTTACGGATACTTATCCCTCTAAGTTCACCCATCCTACTTATTATATTCTTCATTTCCTTTCCAAGTTTTTTTAGTTCATTTAGAATGGCAATAGTTTGACATTCTCGGTTTATTATGGATGTGGTGAGAGGATCAAAATTTTGAGATACACTTGACAGTTTATCCTCTTGCTCTTTCACTTTCTTGTCAATATCCTTTGTCACTTTAGACCAGAATAAATAAAATTTATATATGTCTCTACCATCTTTAAGAGCATTTTTTAAGCTCTTTATCCCAATATCCATAGTTCTCCTATCATTTGTTATTAGCCCTTGTACTTCAGAGAATCTCTTGCCCAAAAATTATTTCCAAACTTTCTCGTCTATTGCTTTCTTCAAAGAGTCAAAATGTGTATCAATAGAATTAACAAGAGACTTTGGGTTACTAGATGTGGAGGCCAAAGGATCCTTTTGGAAGGATGGCATGATCTTTTCCAACACACCGGATGCAATCTCTATCAGCTCACAATCTTCCATGTGAGACTTCAGAAGTTTTTCTTTTGCCTTTGCTTGGGCAAAGGATGCTATCTTCATTGTTTGAACTGAGGAGAGGGAATCAAAATTGAATGGTCCTTGCAACAGTTCCGGTTCATCAATCTCCATCATTTCTTTGGTCAAGAAATCTTTAACTATTTTTTGTAGTGTCTCTTGCCGGAGACAGAGTCTTCTTTCCTTCTGTAGCTTCAGAACTATCACTAGGGGTCTTCTCTGATTGATTTTCTTCTCTTCCCTTTACTTCTTCCTCTTGACTGATTCTCTCTTCCTTTCTTGCTTCTCCTTTAGTTTTGGAGTTTGCTAGGGATTCAGATGAGAGATATTTACTTCTTCTTGGACTTCCTCTTCTAGAATAGAGGAATCTAGGTCCTTAGTTTTCTCTTTATCCACCTCTTTTGATTCTTCTACATTTTTCTCTGTAGGATCTTCCTTTGATGTGCTGAGTCCTTCATCATCCATGATAGAGGGTTCATCACCTAAGTCCTCTATAACAGGAACATTGAATCTTTTATAGGTATTTCGGAGGATCTCTTCAGTCTCTTTAGCCACCTGATCAGTCTCTCCGTGCATAAGCTTATTCATTCTGGCTTTATTCCGGAACTCATCCTTAAAATCTTTGAAGATCATGCTTATTTACTTTGGAGTGATGGAGGGATAGAGTTGGATAGCAATCTACTCCTAGATTTCTAGGTCTTTTGCCATGGCATTGTTCTTTCTTATTTCAAGTAGAGATATAATTTCAATGAATGCTTTGATATAGATGTTTAGATACCTGACTGTGGCATCTTGCAATCTTTTGATTAGCTTCATTATATTCATCGTAAAATCCAGTCATTGGTTGCAAGTTTCTATCCACAATAACTGATTTGATGATATCATCAATGCAGAGAGTAGGCTTTTCAATGAATTCTTCTACCTCTTCTTCCTTGTTAAGATTGGTAGAGGGTTCACTAGAATTTTTCTTCCTCTTCTTCATTTTCTCGACTTCCTCATCGATCTCATTTTCTTCATCATCTTTCTGACTTGTGTAGGACCTTGTTGCCTTTTTCTTTGTTCTCTTCTCTCCCTTTCTAGATGTCTGAGCTTTCAATTTTGATGCTTTTTGGCTCTTAGAAGTGGTAGGTGCAAAGCTTCTAGAGGATTTGGTCCAAGAGGGAGCTTGCACCAAAGCACTTTCTTTTTCTGTTTCTTGTTTCTCTTTTTCTGCCCTTTCTACTTTTTCTCTATTTGCATTGAATGCTTCTTTTGAAATGCCAAATCTTTTGGCAACTTCGTCTATTTCTCTTCTAACCTTTCTTTTCATCTCAGCTTGTCTTAGTTTTACATGAACTTTTACACTCAGCTCTTGGAAGGTTCCAAACCTTTCTGCCTTAGGGTCCTTGGCCTAACTCAGCTAGTCTTGGATATGAAGCTCTACGATTTTCTCATCAACCTCATACCCCATTGGCATGATCCACACTATTCTTGGTTCCACTGCCTCCATTAGGCATTGATTAGTGTCTACCATAAAGTACATTTTATCCTTGTACTTTTCAACTAATGATTAGGGGATTCTTTCTCTGGCTTGCATCATACTTTGAAAGTTCCTGAAGTAGCCCCAAAGTGTTGTATTCTGTGTCTTGGCATCACCAAGCCCATGCATATAATCATTGATTTGTATGGCTCCTGGTCTGTCACTTTCCCATATCCAACCACTGGATCCGTGTAGCTCATTCATAAAGTAAAAGACCAAACATAGTATTAGCCCACCATACTTGAATGAGTTCTTTTTCTCCTTCTTTATCTTTTGTAGGTTTTCCAACAGTTGGTTTAGAAGAAGCTCACAAAGATCATAGTCTGCATTCTGCCTTAACATCTGATAAGCAACATAGATTGCAGTTTCGGATACATAATTTTCCCTGCTGGAGTGACATATATTATAGCTAATTATCATAGATGTAAACTTGATATCCATATCTATGATGTCCTCTATTGTCATTGCCCTTTTGTCAAAATTTGATCTGGTAGCCTCATTGACAGTTTGGTTTTTGACTAATTTGAGAGTAGGGAACCCACCAGATGAGTACAATCCGGTTACCACCCTAATTACATTCTTGGTTATCTTGAATCGCCTCATTAACCACATAACTTTATCATGCATTCTACTCAGAACATACCAGACCCAATCATCATCAGCAAAATAGGGGAAATGAATGCAATGTCCAAAATGCTTATCTTGAATGGCCTTGTATTGGGGCTTAAGTTCAAATGATTCATCTATCAGTTCCTTATGATAGATATCCATCAGCTTGGATTCTCCAAATTCTTCAATGTTTGAGTGAATGTAAACCTTAATATATTCTACATGTAGAATTCCATGCAGAATGCTAGAAATTGTACCTAGGGGATCAACTTCTAGGAATTTATAGGGATGTTTCTTCAATTCAGGGCGCAACCTATCAGTGATCTTCACAACATTTAGAGTAGCCATCTTTCAAAAGATTCAGAGAGAGGTTTTCAAGAGTGGAAAATACCTTTTACGCTTCTAGGGTTCATGGTACAAACCAGATTAGATTGTTGGAAGAATCAACTTCTGTGGTTGATCTTCAAGAGGCTTGAGACAATTTTTCTGTAGAGCTCCTTTTCTCTTCTTCTCGAATGCAAATGTACAAATGATGAACAAAAGAACCCTTTTATTTCTGCACAAACCCTAATTCTATTTTGTAATAAATGCACAACTTAGGTTATTCCAGTTGGTTTGTTTTCCTTGTTTCTAAGAGAGATCTTTCTGGATCACTGAGATGCACCTAGAATGATAACTGACCAAGTATATTCCTTTCTCCAATCATTTCATCTAACTGCAAATCCAAATATTTCAATTTTGAGTTATACCAAATCTAACTGTGAGAGTCCTATTTTTGTCAGATGACTGTCATACCAGATTAATCTTGGATGCTTAACCTTTTCAAACTCCTTGCAGATCTTTCATATCTTTACCAAGAGTTATTTAGATGTTTCTCTGAGAGTCCTTTAAATCCGCAACTTTTCATGTGCCAATTTAAGGCACCAATTGACTGGCTGGGGGAAATTGTTTTCCTTTTGTGAGTCCCCCTGAGCCAGAGCTCATCTATTTAGTTTTCAGAAGGAATATCAGCACCAGATTCTGGTGCGGATCCATCCCCAACATTTTTTGTACTTCTCTTTACCCAAATCTTGTTCATTTCCATTTGAATCTCATTCGCATTTACTTGTCCTTTTCTTTTGTCTTGGTTTTGACTATGATGCACTAGACCCTTTTTGTCCTAATTCTTACTTCTGTAGAATTTGACAATATGACTAGATCTATTACAATTGTAGCAAACAATATTTCTTTGCATATTTGACTGATAACCTCTAGATCTACATTGATTAACCATATGTCCCATTCTATTGCATGCAAAGCATCTACCATTGAATGAATTGTTCATTTGGATATTTCTACACTTATGAGATTTGTCACCATACCTCTTACAGTTAAAACACCGTCTAAAGAAGGATAAATTAGTCTGATTTATTCTTCTTCTGCACTGATTTCCTTTATGACCAAAGTTATTGGAATTGTGGTAGTAACCATTGAAGGATGGATATCTTTGAGTATTTGGTTGCCTTACCAGAGGTCTTCTAGGCATGTTCCTTGGATTTCCTAATCTAGAGTTCTTCTGACCGGATCTGAAGCTTTCACCTTTCTCATACCCCAAGCCTTGCTTGTCATCTACTCTTTTTTGGCTTTCAAGAAGAAATTCATGTTGAGTAGAGCTTATCTTGAATTTCTCTTTTTATTCGTTTGCTATTTGAAGATCCCTTCTTAGAGTGTCAATCTGATTCTCAAGTTGTTCTTCATTATCTCTAGCTTCTTCAAGATTAGATTCTAGATGCCTGATTATTCTATCCATTTTTGTGGCAGTCTTTTGACTTCTTCTTGAGAGATTGTCTTAGATCATCTTCAATTTTTCTTTTCTCTTCAATTTCTTGGGTGAATTTCATAACCCCTGATTCCATTTCATGTCTTACCATAATGGCCTCTTTTGATAGCTTCTCACATAACTTTTTCTTCTCATTCATATCTTCATCAATATTATTTGCTTCACTTTGACTTGCTAATTGTTGAAGTAGTTACTTTATCTTTTTCATAGAGATACTCGGTTTCTCTTTTAGTTCATTTATGAAATCATCAGCTTGTTTGAGTCTTTCTTTTAAGTCATGGACTTCAGAGTGAGACTACTCAAGATCATCTAAGACAGACTAAGGTTGTTCACTCATACCATACATATCCATTGAGATTCCTAGATCTTCCTCAAGCTATTAGGCTCTGTTTGGAGGAACTTGGCTCTGATACCAATTGTTGATAACTGAGAGGGGGGTGAATCAATTATCTTAATTACTTTAACTTTCTGTTCTTCTTTTACAATTAGTGTAGCATCAAATCATATTAGCATGCATGATCGTGAAAGCAGAAATAAAATCAATACACATAATGCAATGATTTTGGCATGGAAAGCCCTCTTAAGGGAAAGACCATAGGGTGACTAACCCAAGATTGTATTCTCTGTTAAAAGAATAGAAGTACAAAATGACACTTGCCAATTAGGGCTCGCTACCTGAGCACACTGCTCACAAGAGGCTCACTGCCTACAAGAGACTCATTGTCTACATGGTATAAAGAAAGTAACTAGGTGATTGAACTGATGAGAAGCATCCACATATGCTAAGGTTTAGTTCCAGTTAGGCTCAATACACTGATCTACTACACTTCATTCTTCCTCTTCTTTGGTACTCCTGTCCTGTCACATACTAGACCTATAAAGCTACTTTCACACTACTCTCTACTTTTCTTTGCACAATAAAATCCACACCACACACCTTCAGATCTAAATCCATCTGGTATATATATCTGCACCAAGGATTTCATCATCTTTCTAGGCAGCATCCAGAATACTCAATATTTTCCCAAGCTCTGATCTGTCAGTTGAATCCTTCCATACTCAGTGATGCCTATCAAAGAGATACTTGTAGAAGTCATCAATCATGTTATCCAACCATGAATGATCCCTTAAGAAACTTGATCATTATCAACTTCTCATCCTGATTAAGGTCTGATGCTCGGTCGGTTAGTTCTGCCTCAGTCTACTCTATCAAATAGGAACCCAACACCTAGGTGATCATATCTCTTCACTCTTTCATCCCCAAAGGCTTAATCTCTAGAATGTATCAGTCATGGTACTCCTCTTGACTTCCCCAAATCCACACTTTGCTAAGACACTTCCTCTGAGAAATCTTGACCTGATTGTTAGACCTTGCTGCATGCTCTATTCTTGGTCACCAGACCAAAATACTCTTCAATCTAACTTCTGGTATAGACATGCCATGTCCTGGGGATGTGTGGGATGGACTTTGTTGCTATCAATGACAACATTCATGAAGCCACATAGTGTCTCTTGCCAACAGTAGTTTAGTAGACTCGACCAAGTCCATAATACCTCCCATTCAGGAGTCATTAGAAATGCTTGAGCTTTTGATAAGCTCTACCACTATTACCACTCTCTCCACTCATCGCACATAGTGGTATGGTTGGTAACAAAGTGTATATACTTATAATAAAATGCTCAAACACTACAAGATAATAGATATGATCCACATATTATCATTTACATTTAAATGATACTATGTGAGTATTAGAATAATCTAGGATATCATCAAGTTATGTTAGCATCGTTAAGTTGGTAACCTTAACATGTGAATATGGGGTCGAGTCTCACTCCCCCACCTCACTATATTAGACTATAGATAAGATATTTAAATGGTAAACACAAGGTCTAATAAAGAAATAGATATGTAAACATATGAAAAATTGACACCACATAAGGTTACTATCAACTACGAGAATGTTCTGAGAACATTACTTAGTTGATTTGACATAAATAATGTCAAGAAACCTTAATTTGACTTTAACGACAATAGTTGAATCAAAATTGACTTGCAAGGAAAAAAGACTTATACTCACCCCATCATACAAGAGTTCATGAATGGTCATTCTTGATACTTGAAGATGTCATTCTGATCTTTTCCAAACATCTATTTCCTTCTTCCCAGGTGATACTCTCATTCCATCCATGAAGGATGATTCTTTTCCTAGTTACACTTACAACCATATAACCATGATCAGTGTATCATTATTTGATTTATAAAAGATTATGATAAAATAATCTTATTAACATGTAATCTCATTTCTAATCTAAACATCAATCAATATCCATATAATTAATTATTCTACTTGACATTTTCTAGAAACATCAAATCATTATTATATGATTAATTATCCTTTTTACCACATAAAAGTAGGATTACACTAACATATCTCCCCCCATATGAATCATCATCCCCAATGATTTAATATCTCCAAAGATCAAACCAACATAAAGAATAGAAAGTATTTACTCATCATAGTAAAAAGTTTTAAAATAGATGGGGAAATCTTTGATAAATATCCTCATAGTTCTCTGAAGTGGCATTCTCTTCTACATATTTGTCCCACTAGACCTTGCATCGAGTTATGTCTATATTGCATAAGCATAGCTTACGTGTTTCGAACACCTTGATGGGCTTGATCACTACCACCCTTGGGTCCTTCACCTATATGGCATTCTAATCAAGAATAGAAATATGATTATCTCCTAAAATAAACTTTTTCAAATAGGAAATGTGGAAGGCATTATGCATCATGACAAGAGCTTGCAATAGAGCAATTCTATATGCAACCAGATTGACCTCTTTAAGAACTTTGAAGTGTCCCACATATCTAGGAGTTAATTTGGATGTCTTTCCAAACTTAATGGAGATCTTTTGGGGTTTGACACTTAGGACTTTTTCTCCCACTGAGAAATACCTTGCGATCGGTTTAGCATCATCATAACTTTTCTGTCTATCATTGGCTTCTGCTAGCCTTTTCTTAATTAGATGGACTTACTCTTCTATTTCTAATAGTATTTTTGGACCAAGACTAACCCTATCTTCTAGCTTATCCCAACTTATAGGGGTTTAGCTCTTTCTTCCATATAATGCTTTAAATGGAACCATCTTAATCACAAAATGATAGGAATTATTATAGGCAAATTCCACAAGAGGAAGGTAATCATCCCATTGTTAGGAATTACATGCAGAAGATATCAATTAACTACAAATAAAGATTAAATAGAGCAATGTAAATACATAGAAAAAATAACATCGAGAGACAAGTTTTAACATGGTTCACCCAAACCTAGGCTACATCCATCAATAGAGAGTCCAATATTATTCTCTAGTAAATCAAACTGATTACAACTAGCAATCATTACAACTCAATACCACTACAAATTCTACAATACAATATTAAAATCCCACTCGTAAAATACATCCCAGCCACTTATAACAAGCCTTTTGGTAGCTTCTACAATTAGGGTTTTACAATGTCATCTTTCTTTTGTCAGTTATCAAAAATTAACAACCAACTTTGAACGGGCAAAAAAGAGGGAAAATTTTTTAGGGGGGCTGTGCCCCCGAACCTTGGCAAGGATACATGATGAGTGTACAGTACTTGCATGATCAGTCACCACATATCAACACCCATATGTATTGCTAATCCATGCAATACATTCTCAAAAAATCTTCCAGCACTTGGTTTACCCTTTTAGTTTGGCCATATGTCTCAAGATGATAAGCAGAGCTTATATTCAACTAGGTTCCCAGTGAGGAAAATAAGTTTTTTTGAAACCTTGATGTCATATAGGCATCCCTATCTGAGATAATCTTCTTAGGAATAATCTTCTTAGGAATATAGGCTATGTTGGTGCCCCATCTATCAAATTCCCAGGTATAAAATGTGCTACTTTGGTGAGTCTATTCACCATAACTAGAACAGAATTATATATGTTCCTTGACATAGGAAGTCCTTGCAAAAAATCCATACGAATGATTTGCCAATTCCTTTCTATAATTTCATGAGGTTATTAAAGTCTTGTCATGTGATGCTAATTTTCCTTCACCCTTTGGCATTATAGACATCTAGCTACCAACCTTGTAGTGTCCCTCTTTATTCCCTTCTAAAAGTATAAGGGCTTCACATCAGCTAGTAATAGAGCTGTTACTCCAAGATTTCCTGAATAAGGTGTAGAATGAACCTCTTTCCACACAATATTCATTAACTCCTCAAAGTTCAAAACATACATCCTTCCTTTGTACCTCAATAACCCATCTAGTTGAAGGTAAAATCCATCATATTTCATGTGAGGGGGAAAATAGGTTAATCAATTAAGAATAATAAACCCAATACATCTATAGAATCTGAAGGAGAAAGGGAGATTAAATAAACAAATAAAGATACTTACAACCTCTTTCACCTTGCATCTTCCATAGTTCACCTATCTCTTCTTGACCTTGATGATAATGAAGCCCTCAGAAGCGATTGCTCCCTTGCTTGTTAAAGGTGACAAGAATGGAATGGCTAAGATACTTATATGGTTAAAGATGAGCTTCAACACACTAAAAATGAATGCTATGAAGTGCTTTAGGAAGTGGGGGTACCAAAAGCGCGCTTGTATTCCTATAGCATAAGTTTGCACAAATGATAGATTATCAAATGAAGAAGAAGAGGGTTGTATTTATAGAGATGTGTAGAAGAAGATCAATGGTCGAGAATAAAAGGGAAGATCAATGGAGGAGGATTGTTGAGGAACGTTCAACAAATGGAAGAAAGACATGTGTCATTTGAAAAGCAGCTTTGTTGAGTTAACTCCTCTCCTGATGAGGATGAGATTTGATTTTATTAAATTAGAATTTATTTTTCTAATTTGAGAGAAAGTTTGCTTTAAAGATGCTTTAAAACTACTTTTGCTTTTGTATGACAAAAGGAAAGTATTTTTGGAAGATAAGAATGATTTATTGATGATAAGAAAGCATAATTAAATAAAAAGATTTATTTAATTATTTTGTAGATAATTTGAGAGGAATAAATAAAATATAAAATATATTTTATTTTGTGGAGATTTTTGAAGAATAAAATAAAATATAAAAATATATTTTATTTAGTGAATATTTAAGATTTTATTTAAATAAAATTTGCATTTTATATAAATTTGGAAGAATAAAAGATTTTAATTAAATAATTAAAATTATTTAATTATTTTTAGAAGAATGAAGTCTGTGAAAATGAATTTAATTAATTAAATAAATGTAATTTATTTAATTAAATGAGAGGAGATGAATCGAATAAATAAAAAAATTTATTTATTTATTAATTGAAGAAAATGAAGATGAAATAAATATTTAAGATATTTATTAAAGTAGAGTCATGTCAATTTTAGGTGTATACATTTCAAATTCTAGGGATTCTCCAAAAGGGCCTATTTTACTTGCTCAAAAATTCATCTCCTTTGGACTTTTGTAATACCTGATTCTTAAAATCAGAATGTATGGAGATCATTTAATAGATATGTCTTCTCCTACTTAAGGGATTTGCAACTTGGTTTTCCTTGCCTTGAATGTATTTAATCTCAAAATCATAATCTAAGATTAACTCCAACCACCTTCTTTGGCGAGCATTTAAGCGTGGTAGAGTGAATAGATATTTTTTCCCTTGATGATTTTTTCTGAGTTCAAAGGGTTTCCCAATCAAGTAGTGTCTCCACATTTGTAGTGCATGAATTACTGCTACCAATTTCAAATCATGAGGGCATAGTTTTGTTCGTAAGTTTTTAGTTTTCTAGATTCATATGCAATAACTTGTCCATCCTAGATAAGTACATCACCTAAGCCTTCCCTTGAGGTATCAGTAATGACTACAAAATGACCTTCTAATTTAGATATGTTTAACATATTTGTTGTAGTCAACCTTTGCTTCAATTGGTCAAACACCTCCAGACACTTGTCTAACTAGTCAAACATCTTTCATTTTCTCTGCAAAGAAGTAATAGGATAAGCAATTTTTGAAAAGTTTTTTTTCAAATTTCTTGTAATAACCTACTAGGCCCATAAAAATTTAGACCTCATGTACATTTTTTGGTGCTGGCCATTTTAATATGGCTTTAATCTTGGCCGAGTCCATGGCTATTCCCTTAGTTGAAATTATATGACCCAAATCCTACACTTCTTTTTGAAGGAAAGTAAACTTAGAGAGATTTCCATACAATTTATACTCTCTTAGCCTCTAAAGGACAATCCTTAGATGTTGTAAGTATTCTTCATCACTCTTAGAGTAGATTAGGATATCATTAAGAAAAACAAGGACAAACTTGTCCAAGTAGTCTCTGAACACACTGTTCATTAAGTTTAGAAATACTGCAAGTGAGTTTGTTAATCGAAAGGGTAAGACAGTGAATTCCTAATGCCCATACCCTATTCTAAAGGTTGTTTTGTGAATATCCTCATCTTTTAACTATAATTGATGGTACCCAGATTGAAGATCAATCTTAGAAAACACAATTGCTCATCTCATTTGATCAAAGAGATCATTAATGTGGGGTAATGGGTATTTGTTCTTTATTGTTGCTTTATTTAGCATGTGGTAATCTATACATAATTGCAATGTACCATCTTTCTTTTTTGCAAAAATTACTAGTGCTCCCCTGGGTCACACACTGGGTCTTATCAGTCCTTTATCAAGAAATTCCTATAATTGAGTCTTTAGCTCCATTAACTTAGTGGTGGTCATTATGAATGGAGCTTTAGATATAGGTTCCAATCCTAGATTTATATCTATAGATAAATCAAATTCTCTTTTAGGAGGCTAACCTGGTAGCTCATCTATAAACACATCCTCAAAATCTCTAAGAAAGGGGTACCTATCCATATCTACTCTTTCCTAATTTATGGAGTCCCTCTTCTCAACTCCTTTGAGATTTTGAGATTAGTAAAACATTAAATTATCTTGGAAATTAGTTTCCTCAAAACTATTTAGTTTCTTCATTTTAATAGAAAAAAGCTAGCATCCCTTTCTTTGGGTCCTTTTTATCTGTAGGGGAAAAATTTGTCTCAATTTGACCTCTCTAGGGTTTCCTTGTAGAAAGACTTTATTCCCACGCTCATCTAGACATTCTATTGTTTTGGAATAACAATCCACCATATCCCGATGTCTCCATAACTAGTCTATCCAAAGGATAATATCATATGAGCCTAATGGGGCTACGTAAAGGTTCACTTTAGTGGAGAAACCTGGAAGTTCAACCATAGCCTAAAACAAGCATTACTCTACCTGAGCTTTGGTCTTATTTGCATATTTAACTAACCAAGTATTTGCCATGTATCCAGCTTTTCTAGAAATTATACTTAAAACTTTTGGGAAATAAAACATTCTGTTGCACTAGTATCTATCAAAACTAAAATTGGGAAACTAGATAAAATACTTGTTGTTTTAATGGGAGTGATTTGATATTTAGCTTGCCTATTATCAAGGGCTACATGTCTACGTTGTTGGAATGATACATACTGAGAGGGTAGAGGATTTCCTCATTGTTGAGTTCCTTGCATCTTATTAGGACACTAGTTGGCATAATGATCACCACCACATGCATAACACCCTCCCTTGGGTCCGCACCTTTCATGAGGCTTTCCAAAATTATCTCCATTTTTCTTGGAGTTATTATTGCCTTTCTTTTTCCCCTTGGGTTCATTTTGCTTATTCTTGGACCCTTTATCACTTTTCTTAGAAAAATCCTTCTTTTTACCCTTTTTCTTAAAAGGTTGGTAGGATTGGGACCAATTATATTTTTTTTTATTCCTTTCCCTATAAGAAAACATAAACCTAGTCCATTTAAGTGGGACCATGCACATCAACTTCACCCTCAATCTTGGTGTTCAATCCCATAATAAACTTTCATATGCGAAACCATTCATCATGTTGATATTGTGGAACATACTTGAGTAGGTGAGTGAACTTTTCCCAATACTCATTCATAGTTAAATCACCCTATATCAAATTTTGAAAATATATAAGTTTTTGGTCATAATACAACTTATCCAACAATCTTTGCCTATAGAGTTACACAAACCTTTCCCAGGTTAGAATTGTGGATCTCAAGACTAACTCCATTTTCTTATTCATCCACCAAGTGGATACTTCAATTGCCAATTGGTATGCTCCCCATACCACTTTGGTGATTTTAGAATAGTTTCTTACTTCAAAGTATTTATCTATTTCAGTAATCCATGCCTCTGTAGCATTTCCACTTACAATCCCATCAAACTTGGGAGGGGTAACTTTTTTCATATCTCAGGATAATTCAAAAGCTAAGTGGGTTCTTCTATTCTCTTCATGTCTTGCCTTAGAGTTATTCTCTCTAAATTCAATTTGGATGGTGTCCTCATGATGTGTCTCATCATTACCCCCATGCTAGGCTTCCCACTTGGGTCCAATTCTCACTCTCATCTCTTGGAGCATAGCAAGTCATGCAGAGCCAAACACCTTAGCCTACATTTCCCTTTGTTTGTCTCTCTTTACTTGTTTATCGGTAAGACTATGCACCATTGGCATAGCTCAAAACCTCACAAACAGATTGGCAAAACCATATTCCATCGGCCAACCAAACATCTTTCAAGCTGAAGTCCTTCCTCTTACTGATGTGTCACCGACACCTTATCGATATGACTTCTTCCATTGGCCACCTGACCTTTTATCTTCCTGATGCATTGATCAAACCCTTTGAACCTACTGTTGTTGAACCACTAAACCATCTAAACCATTGAACCATTTAGATCAGTTGTACTCATTGAACCCGGTGAGCTTGTTGAATCAAATGAACTAAGGAACCCGTGAACCTGTTGAACCTATTGAACCAAATAAATGGTTCAACCATTGGTCAGACACAATACTATTGGCAGACATAAAAGATTTTCTGCTGATGCATTTGATCATTCTGATGAACCTTCTTTCTTTTGATTCCATTGAACCTTTCACCATGACATATAGTTATCAGCCTAACTTTGATCTAGACCCCTGATGTCACATCTAATGGCAATAGGCTTAACAATACACTTTGCCTCTGGTAAGACTTTATACTATTGGCTCAGCCCAACTTAGCATGCCCAATGTCTCCTGTCACCCTGATGCTTTCTACTTTGTGCTTACAATCTTCGACATGTAATTGTAGGATACACACGAAATGAACCTGACATATGATAGCAATATACACATAAGATGTATATCTAGTGAACTTGAACGAATCTTACACCAATCTGAACCTCGACAAATCCTGCAACTACACAGATCTATTACTTCACCAACCTAGCATATGATGGCACTAGGATCTCTGAGAGCATACTATACGTGATCCTGCAAACACAAATGAACATAATGAAAAGTGCAAAAATGAACTGTACAACCATTCCACTAATTTTGAAGAAATCTAACCAGTGGAATGGATTAAGAATCCATCTCGGCCACAGAACAATAAATTGATTGCACAGAGGAGGCCGAATAGAAAGATACACAGAACAAGATTTTATTTATTATGCCTTTCAGAAATGAAAACACAGATGCTCTATTTCTTAATTACAAATCACTCAGATCTCTATTACAACTCTATTACTACTCAGCTACTACTACTCAACTGCTCCCTTCATTTGATGATCTCTAGTGTATTTATCTACTCACCCATAGTAGTACAGAATTGACCCCAAGAAGCTGGGAGACAAATCCAAGCGGCTGGGAGAACACAACCGACTAACTACCTAACAACTTCCTAACTGTCTAACAACCTTTTGTGATGATAGATCCACAAATGACCTTGGGACTTACATCATAAACCTAGATACAAACTAACATGACATGCATTGGTCAAACATACCTTATTACATGAATGGCCTTGTAGGAATTTATTGGAAACATCAAAATGAACTTAAAACAATTAACTGCCTTATGTTGAGTGCTCTTGCACCATACTCCCGGGGTTGAAAAGAACTCAAGTCCCTTGAGGAACCAAGTCAGAAATGGTAACCCCATGCTTGATTATGTCTTCTTTGGTCATCTAAGTAGCATCCTCATTAGGCAAACCATGCCATTTGACCAGATACTATTTGTAGGTTTTATGTCTAGTCTGCTTCTAAACTTTGGTATCTAAAATACATTCCAACTGAATTGGCTAACTAGGTGGAGGACCAAAAATCCACTCTACAGCCACTGCCTCCAGCACATCAGAATCAGCAACAT
Source organism: Cunninghamia lanceolata (assembly GCA_027924645.1). Lineage (NCBI taxonomy): Eukaryota > Viridiplantae > Streptophyta > Pinopsida > Cupressales > Cupressaceae > Cunninghamia > Cunninghamia lanceolata. The sequence continues at coordinate 15,550,396 of BSBN01000606.1, forward strand.
TGTGTCCTCTAAATGGAAATAGATCAAAAATATTGAAAATGGGTGATATTGCTAAACTTGGAGGAAGTTCAATTTCATATGCATTAGGCCCAAACTTGTGAACAATCTTGAATGGAGCTATCTTCTTCATGAGAAGCTTCCTAGGCTACCCCTTCAGAAGTCTTTCTTTGTTTAGATAGGCCATTATGAGATCCCCAACTTTATACTGGACATCTCGTTTCTTTTGGTTAGCTTTCACCTTGTATGCCACTGTGTTCTTCTGGATAGTGTCCTGTATAGCATCATGGATATCCTTCATGCTGACTACAAAATCTTCTCCTTGTGCACTCCTTTTCTCCATGTTATGGAGATCCCTGAGCTCCAAAATTCCCCTAGGATGAATCCCATATACAACTTCAAAAGGGCTCTTTCCTGTGCTCCTATTAACAGAATCATTATATGCAAATTCTTCCTGTGGAATGATCATATCCCATGCTTCTCCATGTTGCTTGCTCAAACATCTCGAAAGATTACCCAAAGATCTATTCACCACCTTAGTTTGCCCATCTATCTGAGGGTGATATACAGATGTGAAAGATAATTGGGTGCCCAATTTCTTCCACATTGTCCTCCAAAAATGACCCACAAACTTGGGATCTCTATCAGTGACTATGTTCAATGGTAAACCATGAATTTGTACTATTTCTTTAAAGAAAAGACCAACAATATGTGAAGCATCATTAGTACATTTGCATGGCACAAAATGAGCCATTTTACTAAACCTGTCAACAACCATAAACACATAGTCAAATCCTCGTTGAGTCCTTGGAAGACCCAAAACAAAATCCATACTGATGCATTCCCATGGCCTTTGTGGAATTGGAAGTGGTTGATAGAGGACTGCGTTGGATGAAGTTCCTTTTACTCTTTGGCAAATGTGACAACTGTCTACAAATTTTCTTACATCTGTTTACATTTTAGGCTAGAAGTAAAACCTTCTCACTTGCTCCAATGTCTTGTCTAGTCCAAAATGACATCCAAGACTACCTCAATGTTTCTCTTTTATGATGTTCTCCCTCATGGAACACCAAGGTACACACAACTAGTTGCCTTTAAACAGTACCCCCTGCTGTAGCAAAAAATTTAGAAAATTTAGAATGATAGGAATCTAAAAATTGTGAACAGACTGCATATATCTCCTTGAAGTCCTCATCATCCTAGTACATATTCTTGAGAGAACCCACTCCCACACTTTGTAACTAGATTTCCTGTGTAGTGCACACTCTTCTACTCAGAGCATATGCCACCTTGTTGTCTTGTCCCTTCTTATGTTTGATGGAAAAAATATATGCCTAAAGTTGTTCTACCCACTTCATGTGCCTGTGATTTAGCTTCTCCTATGAATTTAGAAAACTCAAAGCATGGTTGTTAGTATAAACAATGAATTCGTTGGGCAAGAGGTAATGTCTCCATTTTTTCAATGCTTGCACCATTGCATACAATTCTAGATCACACGTGGAATATTTCCTTTTAGCATCATTCAACTTTTCACTAAAGAAAGCAATAGGTCTGCCTTCCTAACTCAAGACAGCACCAATGGCAAGGTTACTAGCATCAGATTCCACAGTAAACAACTTATTGAAATCAGGCAAAACCAAAATGGGTTTCTCTGCTAATTTCTATTTGAGAATCTCAAAAGACTCATCAGCTGTTCTATTCCAAACAAACTTGCATTTCTATCCCCACTTTATGGTATCTAATATTGGTGCACAAATATGACTGAATCTTCTTATGAATTTCCTATAAAAGGTTGCCAACCCATGAAAACTCCTTACATCACTTACTATTTTAGGTACTGGTAGGTACTGGCCAAGACATAATAGCATTTATCTTCTCTAGATCCATTTTCAAACTACCTTGGGATATTACAAATCCAAGGTATGTGGTTTCTTCCTTCATGAAGAAACTCTTCTCCATATTGATCAATAGTTTCTCCTCATGCAACTTCTTCAACACTTGTTCCAAATGCTGCAAATGTTCTTCATTTGTTCTACTGAAAACTAGAATATCATCAAGATAGACAACAATGAACTTACCGATAAAATCCTTCAATACTTCATTCATTAGGCACATGAAAGTGCTTGGAGCATTGGACAGTCCAAATGGCATCACCAGCCACTCATAAAGACCTTCATTAGTCTTAAAGGCTATCATCCATTCATCTCCTTATCTAATCCAGATCTCATGGTATCCACTCTTGAGATCAATTTTAGAAAAATACTAAGCTCCTCCCAAACAATCCATGAGGTCCTTTATTCTGGGCAAAGGAAACCTATATCTTATGGTGATCTTATTTATGGCTCTTGAATTAGTGCACAACCTCCATTTACCATCCTTCTTTAGAGCTAAAACTATGGGTACAACACATGGACTAAGACTTTTCCTCACCAAACCTTTATCCAACAGTTCTTGTACTTGTCTAGCAATCTCCTCATTCTAATTCGGTGTCATTTTATAGGCCAGTTTATTTGGCAATGTGGATCCTGGGATGAAGTCAATCTGATGACTTATGTCTCTCACAGGGGGTAGTACATTGGGCATGTATTCCACCATGATTCGCTTATACTTGTCTAACAATTCCTGTACTTCCTTAGGGACTTTTTCCTTGCTATTTTTAGAGAGATCGGAATTGTCTTTAGGTTTCAAAATTAGAGCATACCCCTGGGTTCCCTCTTATTTTAGAGTATGGAGAAACTCTTCTCCACTCATTAACATGATACTTGAGCCTACATTCTTCTCTATACCTTTTTCTGGCAAAGGATCCATCTTATACTGTCTACCATTCTTAGTGATCACAAAGGAATTGGATCTACCATCATGCTGGGCCTGTACATCATATTGCCAAGGTCTACCTAACAGTAAATGGCATGCATCCATGGGGATTATATCACACAAAATCTTATCCCCATATTCCCCTATCTGAAACTCTATCCAAGCTTGTTCATCAACCAAGACTTGCTACCCTTTGTTCAACCATGACACTTTGTATGGATTTACATGTGGTAGTATACTTAAATTCAATTTCTCTACCATTTCTACTGAAACTAAATTTTTAGTTGAGCCAGAATCAATGATTACCTTACACCTTTTGCCAGAAATGTTACACAAGGTTCTGGATAGTGTCTTCCTCTGGGGTGGTTCCTTGTTCTGTGGCACCTTCAACATTGTTCTCCTCATCATGAGACTCTCTCCATCTTGTGCTGGAGATGTGCTTCCCATAGGTGCCTTCACACTCTAACAATCTTCTTCTTGGATCAGCTGGCTCCTCTCTCTACCATGAGAGCTTGAGGCTTTCTCTAGACACTTGCTTACTATGTGCCCAATTTGGTTACAATTATAACATCTTCCCGTGAAAACATTAGGACCTCTCCCTGGTCCACCAAATCTACCTCTTCCATTGGGTCTCCTTCTTCTGAAACCCTCTCTGGAACTAGATTCTCCACTGTGGTCTTGTTGATTAGACTCCCCTTGATTTTTCTGGAACTAATTTCTACCCGTGAAATTCCTTCCACCTTTGCCTCTATTCTGATGTTCTCCTTTTCTTTTCAATTTCTCTTCTACTCTCAGCACCACCTGAAAACACTTGTCCATGGTGTCTAGTGTCAAGATGGTAATCTCATCTTGTATACTATACTTCAAGCCATTAATATACTTGGGAACTCTTCCTTTCTCATCCTCAGTATGTCCACACCTTAGGGACAATTTATGAAATTCCTCTGTATAGGTGGATACATCCATATCCTTTTGTCTGAGGTTTTGTATTTTCCTGTATATCTGCACTTCATAATCTACTGATAGGAACTAATCCTTGATCCTCTCTACCATCCAACTCTAGGATGAGATCATGCTCTTGCCACTCTTCGCCCTTTCTCCCTGGGTGTAGTTCCACCATGTGAGTGTAGCACCCTTCAATTTTATCTTTGCAAACTTGACCCTTCTATTTTCTAGTACCTCCTTGTACTTGAAGTAATTGTTCAAAGCCTCGATCTGTTCAATGACTTCTTCTGCATCCATCTTTCTGCTAAACATCAGAATCTCCATTCTTGATTCAGACGACTCCTTACCGAATGATTTTATGGCCTCCAAAAATTGTTTCTGGTCTACAGACATACTTGTTTGTTCTGAGGTTGTTTCTTGTTCCCCATCTTCTTCTTCTTCATCAGACTCTTTCTCTAGTTTCTTACATTTTCCTAAGGTCTTCAACCCACCCTGGAGTGCTTCCTTGACTCTAGTTTTGATCATCTCTTCCATCTCTTGAAATTTCTTGGCCACTTTAGTGGTCATTCCATTTGGAGGCATGTTGCTAGCCCCTTCTTCACTTTCTCTATTTGACATACATAGTCACAGACAGTGCCAACCCTTCTGTAGACCCAACCTAGCTCTGATACCACTATGATGCATAGCCAAACACCTTAGCCTACATTTCCCTTTGTTTGTCTCTCTTTACTTGCTTATCAGCAAGACTATGCACCATCGACATAGCTCAAAACCTCACAAATAGATTGGAAAAACCATATGCCATCGGCCAAACAAACATCTTTCATGCTGAAGTCCTTCCTCTTACTGATGTGTCTCCAACAGCTTATCCATATGACTTCTTCTGTTGGCCACCCAGCCTTTTATCTTCTTGACACACCAATCAAAACCTTTGAACTTACTATTGTTGAACCATTGAACCATCTAAACTGTTGAACCATTTAGATCGGTTGTACTCGTTGAACCTAGCGAGCCTGTTGAACCAAATGAACTGAGGAACCCGTGAACCCATTCAACCCATTGAACCAAATGAATGGTTCAACCATTGGTCAAACACAATACTATTGGAAGACTTAAAAGATTTTCTGCCAACACATTTGATCACTCTGATGAATCTTCTCTCTTTTGATTTCATTGAACCTTTCATCGTGACATATAGTTATCAGCCCGACTTTGATATAGACCCTCGATGTCAAAACTCATGCCGATAGGTTTAACAATACACTTCACCTTCAGTAAGACTTTATACTGTCATCTTGACCCAACTTAGCATGCCCAATGGCTCCTGTCACCCCAATGCTTTCTACTTTGTGCTTACAATCTTTGACATGTAATTGTAGGATACACAAGAAATGAACCCAACATATGATAGCCATATACGCATAAGATGTATATCCAGTGAACCTGCATGAATCTTACACCGATCTAAACCTCGACAAATCTTACAACTACATAGATCTATTACTTCACCAACCTAGCACATGATGGTGCTAGGATCTCTCAGAGCATACTGTATGCAATGCTACAAACACAAACGAACAAAATAAAAAGCACAAAAATGAACTGTACAACTACTCCATCGATTTCAAAGAAATCTAACCAGTGGAATGGATTAAGAATCCATCTTGGCCACAAAACAATAAATCGATTGTACAGAGGAGGCCAAATAGAAAGATACAGAGAACAAGATTTTATTTATTATGCCTTTTAGATATGAAAACACAGATGCTCTATTTCTTAACTGCAAATCACATAGATCTCTATTACAACTCTATTATTACTTAGCTACTACTACTCAACTACTCCCTTCATCCGATGATCTCTAGGGTATTTATCTATTCACCCACAGTAGTACAGAATTGACTCCAAGTGGCTAGGAGACAAATCCAAGCGGCTGGGACAACACAACCCCCTAACTGCCTAACAACTTTCTAACTGTCTAACAAGATTTTGTGATGATAGATTGACAAATGTCCTTGGGACATACATCATAAACCTAGATACAAACTAACATGACATGCATTGGTCAAATAGACTTTATTACATGAATGGTCTTATAGGACTTTATTGGAAACAACAAAATGAATATAAAATAGTTAACTTCCTTGTGTTGGGTTCTCCTGCACCAGTAAGGATCTGGTCAAGTTTAGAATTGGAGTTCCCTAAAGGTTACCCTTCTTCCTAGCTATCTCCCATATTGGTTCTTGTCTAAACTATGCTACAATCTACTTCTCCTAAAGTTTGCAGATTAATCCTTCAACTAGTTTTTCATACCATTGAATCTATTCATAAATGTAAATTAATTCTCATTCATGTAATCTTAAACAAGAAAGGAAAGATTTGCCAAAATTTCAAAATGCATTATAGTATCCATGGATAACATATAATCCATCCATAGTTACAACATTTTTCATTACATCTTGCTACTGCAAGTCATTATCAGATTGGGTTATCTGCCCAAGCTTATCCTCATCCTTGAGGTTTATCAAATGAGTTTTAGGAGGTGGATGTACTTGCAGGTACTCATCTACAACCTCTCGTATAAAAATAGGATCCTTAAGATCACTTTCCAAGATTGGTTCCTTAGGTGCAGAGGGTTTTACTGATTCATTTTCAAAAAGGAGTAGTAACCCTAACCACTTTCCCCATCTCCTACTTGATGCATTTAAAAGCATCAACAAAAATTTCATGATCAGCCAACCATACACCTATCAAGTAACCAATTTATTCAAGGCGTTTCATTCTTAAGGTTCACTCCCTCATAGCCTTAAGGTAATGTCCATTTCACATTGTTATGGGAAAATGTGGATAATATCAATAATCTATAATAACCCAATAACTCAATGAAAATAGAAATAAACAAGATTAAAAACAAAGAACAATACCTTCACAAACCTTGTTACTTCGTAGCTTCCATTGGTCACCTAATCTCAACTGATCTTTCGTGTGAATGAAGCCCTCCAAAAACACACTTCCTTGCTTTGTTATTCAATATGACTGATGACTGTCAAATTGCACTCATAAAATACACCCTTTTTGCCTCTCTTTTCTCCTATTCAGTTCATCTTCCTTGTGTCTGCACTCAAATTAGTTAAGCAAGATTGTTCTAATTAGTGATTAATTAAGATAGATTACTTGAGATTAGAATTTATGATTAAGTGGCTAATGTGTGTGGGATTAATGAAAAAATGTAGAATTTCTCTTTCTTTTTGAATCAGTAGGTGTACATATCAGAAACAGCGGTTTTGTGCATCTCCAGAGATCACCTTCAATGATCTCCGGAGACCCTAACAAAGAATAGTGACACCTGGGTTTTGAAGATTTGGGGAAATGACTCTCAGGAGCTCTGTGAATGTCTGGAATATCTCTGGAGCTCTGCAAGTGTCTAGAATATCTTCAGAGCTACAGACAGGAACAACTATCTCCAGAACCTCCTGAGAACAGGGCATGTTCCAGTCAGAGCCGCCAATCAGACACTTCAGCATCAATCCTAACATCCCACTTACTTCACTTGAATCATCACCTGAGTGGTGAAGGGTCAACTATCAGTTAAACTGCTGAAGTTTTATCTTTTCAAAGATTTTGCATGAGTTACGAATTGAGATAATCCAATATTCTTATTTTCGGGGCTTTGATGCCCAAGTGTATTAAGACCTAAACTTAGACCTCTGAGTGGACTTCTATTCCACTCAAGTCTACCTTTCTTGCATGATGATCTTTCATAAGTTTGACAGTTAAGTACAAATAAGAGATAGTGTCATCTCCTAGAAAGACTGATAGATAAGTTCAGTGATATATCATCACTCTTTTTATAGATACTTTCAGAAATAGTAATAAAACAACAATGATAAAATTATTCTAATTTTCAAAGATTCTAGTTCTGCTATAGCCATACATTTTCATGAATATAGAAATGAATGAATTGGACTAAATTTAGTGTAGATCATCTTTTGTGCTGATTTCCTGCAATAGCCTTCAGCCTTAAAGTTGTGGAGCAAGGGCCCACTCTCACCAATCAGGCAGGAGGCTAGTATCTCTGTTTAATTGTTTCAAGTTTTCTTTTATAAAAGTATTTCCTGTTTTAGTAGATAGATGCATGTTATCATTCTTTGCTTTGAGTACATTTCCGATTTTCTTCTGTTTTACAAGCATTCATTACATTTATCCAACAAGCAGATAGATTAGTCATTCCTTTAAGCATTAGGATTAGCTATAAACTGGTCACTTAGAATCCCTAGTTGCAGACTGCCATGGACACAGCCCTGGTTCTTTGACATCTGAAAACAGATTAAATGATGAGGTACAGTGACAACCTGTCATTTTTGGCACCGTTGCCGGGGAATAGTTTGTGTTAATTAGGGACACTGAGTAAAAATAGTTTTTAGAATAGATCTGTATGGTTAGAGCTAGAGATCTCAAAGGAAGATATATTAAGCAGACAACCCAACAACACACCATAGGGGAAAGCAGTGAGGTGGTACAAAATCTTGTTGAAGAAGGAAACCTAGATCTTAATTTGGAACCTGCACTTCAAAACAACAATCCCTTAGATCCAGCAGATATTCCACTTGCCAATTATATCCAGGAATTACAACAAAAAGTTGAGGCAGATCCTTTGGTAGAACCTAATTTCCTAGAACCTCAGGGAGAAGAACTAGTACTAAACATGGAAAATGATAATCATGGGGAAGAGGAAAACCAGGCCCCAAGAACCTTCTCTTATCCTATTGTTTTGGCTGCTGGAGACAATGCTCTCATGAAGAATATCTCACCAACTCATCTGCCAAATTTTAGAGGACTTTCCTCTGAGGATCTAGACCAGTTCTTGTTTGAATTCAAAGTAGTCTGCCAAACTTATGATTATGGATCAGATAACTAGAAACTCAAACTGTTCCCTTCAACCCTGAAAGATTCTGCGATGAGATGGTTTATGGGTTTACCCCAGGGTTCTATCCGTTCTTGGGATCAAATGGAAACAGAGTTTTTGGAAAAATACCAAGATTATTGCAGATCCAGTAATAAAAATGAAGAACTGTTTAAAATTAGGCAAGGGGAGGAAGAATCCTTAGAAGACTATGTGGATAGGTTTAATTTTGCCTTGAGAAGGTATGGCAATCCAGTGGATCACTCCTTGGCCAGAACCCTGTTTATAAAGGGATTGGATAAAGAATCAAAACAGGCACTGGACCTAATGGGAAAAGGGAACATTAACAAAATGGAAATACTTGACATAGAGGAACTCTGCAGAAATTATTCTAGAACTCAAGATGGAGTAAGATCATCCAAAACTTTTAAGGGGAAAAATGAGATAGGACAGTTGATGGAGGAAATTGTAAATCTAAAAACAAATATTCTAGTTCAACTAAATACCACATTGGATGGGATTCAAGCAAAAACTAGAACAACTGATCAAAATAGAGCAACTGAACCGCTTTCCATTTATTGTCCTAGGTGTAGAAACAAACACCTCTTGAGAGAATGTCCCTTGGACAAATCAGAGATTTGTCAAATCTATGATAGGGAACATCCTACCAGTCAGTGTAGTCAACTTCTAGCCTTGAAAAGATTGAGTAAAAAGAATGCTGTGATAGAGGAGGAGTTGAACTATGTGGGACAAAAACAAGCTGAAAATTTCCCTTATAATCAGTACCCAAGCCAGTCTTCTTACAGGGGTCCTACTAATTGGGGAAATAATCAGTGGAATCCAGCTTGGTATGGCCCTCAAAATAATCCTCCTTGGGGACAACAGGATTGGCAAAACCAAAACTGGTAAAACCAAAACTAGCAAAATTAGCCTTGGGGAAATCAACAATGGCGACCACAGTTTGGGTCACAAGGCATGCAACCTCAATGGGGTCCTCAACAGGGATATCATCAACAATACCAAGGACAACCTAGATGTTTCCAACCTCAACAGCAGGCTTTACTAACTGGATCCTCCAACACATAGGGTCAAACACAAAATGAACCAGCTAGTCAACCACCTTTACCAGCTCAGCCTATACCAAACCCACGGAATAAACAGGGAGCAGCTGTCTATATGACAGATCAAGAAAATCTGGCTGGAATTAATGCCATATATTCAAATAATCTCCAGCTGCGTTCTGGGAAAGAATTCCCAAGACCTTCTCCTCCAACTATAGTTGAAATAACCAATGATGAGGAACCTGAAAATCCATCCAATCAACCCTTAGAGGAGATTACTAACGAAAAAGTGCTACAAAAATCAACCACAGACAACTCCGGAGTTACTCCTAAAAAGCTAGCTCCGGAGAACAGTCTTGAACACAATTCTGATAAGAGCTCTGGAGATGCTCTGGAGATGGAAAAGCTAGCACCCTACCCAGAACGACTTAAACAAAATGCTCCCCAGAAAAAGATTTTACAAAAATAAATCTAACCCAATCATGAATCAGAGCTTTTACAAGAACTCAAGCAGCTAAACATTGAAATTCCTCTCCTCCAGACCATCAGAGATGTACCAGAACTAAATCAATTCATCAAATAGTATTGCATCAAAACACAGGGCAGAAAGAGAAGTTTTCCCTCCACAATACAGGTGGAAGGAAAAGTGATGGATCTATTGATGGGAGAAATTCTCCTCCCAAAATATGGAGACCCTGGGAACCCTGTCATAACTGTTTTCATCTCGGGGGTAGAAATTTCAAATGTTCTGGTTGACTTAGGAGCAGCAATTAATGTGATGACAGTTCATACAATGGACAAGTTAGCTTTGTCAGGTATCCAATCCACGACTACAATTCTTCAACTTGCTGATCAGTCAGTAGCTATTCCAAAAGGAGTGATCACTGATGTACCTGTTGTGATAGATTCATGGGAATTCCCAGTGGATTTCTTAATATTGGAACCTAGAAACTAGAGAAATGCTTATCTGCTGATTTTAGGAAGGCCATGGCTGGCTATTCAGTAGCATCTATTGATTGTTGAACTGGAGATATGGTCATTTCTAATGGGATAGATTTAAAGAAAATATCTCTGTATCCTCCAGCTAAACCATCAGTGCATTACACAGGAAGAGTATGGGTGGATGAACTAGATAACATGAACAACAGTGCCTCATTAGCTATGGTAACCATTAGGGAACATCTAGGAGAATTAGGAGAAGAAGTATACTATGATACAATGGAAGACTTCACTCACATCCTAATCAACAAAGATGTGATGGAACTCGCCCAAGACCCTCGGAGAGAACTTCTCGTTTCTTCTCATTGTACACTTGCCAACATTATTCCTTGTGGGGAAACCTTTTATAGGGACTTAGCCACCTTCCACATGTTACTTCCACATTCTTGTCCTCTTAATGCCATGACACCAATGTATGGACCCACCACATCTATGGATCAAATTATAAAACAGGTCATGATTCTGCTAGGGAAAACACTTAATATAAATACTTAGTTAACAGCAAGTTAGGAAGAAAAACTTATTCAGTTTTTGGTTTCCCACTCAGCATCTTTTGCCTGGGAATACCAAGATATGAAAGGCATAACTCTTGAAATCTGTACCCATCATATCTACACTAAGGATATTAAACCTGTCAGACAACCACAAAGAAGATTGAATCCTGCCTTAAAGGACATTGTCAAAAATGAAATAGAAAAATTACTCCAGGCAAGGTTCATATATCCAATCTCAGATAGTCAATGGGTCTCACCCCTTGTCATTGTGCCTAAAAAGAATGGGAAATGGAGGGTGTGTATTGATTATAGAGAACTCAACAAGGCCACAAAAAAAGGATTATTTTCCCTTACCATTTATTGACCAAGTTCTGGACAACCTTGCTGGGAGAAAGTATTTTTCTTTTTTAGATGGATTCAGTGGGTATAATCAAATTCAAGTAGCACCTGAGGACCAAGACAAAATAACCTTCACATGCTCTTGGGGGACCTTTGCTTACAAAGTTCTTCCTTTTGGGCTGTGTAATGCCCCAGCTACATTTCAGAGACTGGTCCTAACTATTTTTGCTGAACTGGCTAATGAATGCATGGAAGTCTACATGGATGACTTTACTGTGTATGGGAATAACTTTGAGGAAGCTCTCACAAACCTTGGAAAAGTACTAAAATGTTGTGATAAAAATTGATTGTCCCTCAGCCATGAGAAATGTTTTATGATGGTGGAGGAAGGAATTGTTTTAGGACACCATATTTCAGAAAAAGGGATCAGAGTGGATCAGAACAAGATAGAAGTAATCACATAGTAGCCTTCACCCAAAAATCAGACTGATGTCAGAAGTTTTCTAGGTCATGCAGGCTACTATAGGAGGTTCATAGAGAATTTTAGCAGAATAGCTGCCCCCCTGTTTACCCTGCTTAACAAGGAAACAAAATTTCTCTGGATAGCAGACTGTCAATCAGCATTTGAAACTTTGAAGGAGAAGCTTACCGTGACACCAGTTTTAAGGGGACCTAATTGGACTTTACCATTCCACATACAAACTGATGCTTCAAATAAATCCATTGGGGCCATTTTAGGACAAAAGGAGGAAGGAGAGAGTATGCATGCCATTTATTACATCAGCAAAAACCTTACCTCTGTAGAAAGAAATTATACAACAACTGAGAAAGAATTCTTGGCAGTTATCTATGCTATAAACAAATTCAGACATTATATTACCGGATATAAAATATTTGTGCACACTGATCATGCAGCCATCAAGTACCTAATGAATAAACAAGTAGTAGGTGCAAGGATCATCAGGTGGTTGTTGCTACTGCAAGAATTTGATATTACCATAGTTGATAATCCAGGAAAGTTTAATTTGGTTGCTGATTTTCTGTCAAGATTGCATACAGGAGGAGAAGATCAACCAGTGGAGGACAAATTTCTAGATGAACACCTTTTTGCCATATCCACTACTGCACCTTTGTTTGCTGACATAGCTAATTTGTTAGCTACAGGCTTGTATCCATCCCATTTTACTTCAAAACAAAGAAAATGTTTGCTTAAAGAAAGTTTATCCTACAAATGGTTGAATGGTTTACTATTTAAATGTGGTCCTGATTTCATTCTACGCAGGTGCTTGAAGGCTGATGAGACTTTTGATGTGTTGAGAGCATGTCATGATGAGCCATCTGGTGGCCACTACTCTTTCCACAGGACAGTCCACAAAATCCTTGGAGCTGGTTACTACTTGCCTTCTCTTCATAAAGACACAAAGAAGTATGTGCAGCACTGTGACCAGTGCCAAAGGATGGGGCAGCCCACCTTTACCCAGGAAATGCTGCTACATCCTCAAGTCATGATGGAACCCTTTGAGCAATGGGGTCTAGACTTTGTAGGACCAATTTCACCGCCATCATCAGGCAAGGAGTATATTCTAGTATGCACAGACTATGTTACTAAGTGGGCTGAGGTTGAAGTATTATAGTTTGCAAGAGAAGAAAAAGTTGTTGATTTCCTTTATAATAGAATTTTCTTGAGATTTGGAGCCCCAAAATCAATAGTTTCAGACAGAGGACCTCAATTTACTTCACAGGTAATCAAGGCATTCACAGATTTATACCAAGTCAAGCACAGAAAAGCTTCACCTTACTATCCTCAAGCAAATGGGTAGGTAGAAGTAACTAACAGAGAACTTGAGAATATCCTAACAAGGACAGTAGCAATGAACAGAAAGGATTGGGTTAATAGACTACCTGAAGAAGTTTGGGCTTACAACACCACTTGGAAGTCCACAACAAAGTTTTCACCATATGAATTAGTTTATGGGAAAAAGCTTATACTATCTATAGAATTTGAACTCTAGACACTTAAAACTGTATTGGATGTTGGGCTGCCGTTGTCTACAATTTAGCAGAATAGAATTCTTCAGCTCAACGAGTTGGATGAGATTCAGACAGAAGCCATTTAGCAGACAGAACTGGTTCAATACCAAAGGAAACAATGGCATGACCAACATATCAAGAGGAGGATATTTCAACAAGGAGATTGGGTTCTTCTCTATGATTCTAAATTCAAAGAATTCAAAGGGAAATTATAGACTCACTGGCTGGGTCCTTATCAAATAAAGGAAGTATTTAAAAATGGAACTGTATTATTGCAACCAATTGATGGAAGCACAAACACATTTCTAGTAAATGGTCACCGGATAAAGCTCTACAAAAGACCATCTACTAAAGAAGAGTTTCTTGCTGATCTAAGTTTTGATACAGGGGATATCACCTCTGTCACAGTGTTGGAATTAAAAAAAAAAAAGGTTGAAAACCAGCAATGGCTGCCTTCTAAAAAAAACAAAAGAAGGTTGAAAACCAGCAATGACTGCCTTCTAGAATTTAAAAAAAAAAAAGGTTGAAAACCAGCAATGGTTGCCTTCTAAAAAAAGCAAAAGAAGGTTGAAAACCAGCAATGGCTGCCTTCTAAAAATAAAATTTGAGAAAGATGGAAAACCAGCAAATGGCTATCTTTCTCAACCAAGGGAGTTGAAAACCAATAAATGGTGGTTCCCTTCTCTAGGACAGTTGTAATAATTGAGCTCTGGATATGATTCGTTGCCAGAAATTGGTCCAATACATCTCCGGCGCTTTTCAATAAGGAGCATCTCTAGCGCTTTTCAATAAGGAGCACCTCCAACGCTTTTCAATTAGGAGCACCTCCAACGCTCTGTTAATAACGCCGATAGTTCCACAATAAGGGCGGGACCTACCTCGCCAAGTGGTAAAGTAGACAACTCCTATGATGAGGTCATCATGACTCATCTTCTACTTCATCGCACAGCATAATTAAAATTAGAATACTAACAATTACAGGAGCGTCCACAAGTCGGCACTGACATCACCCATGGGCGTGGATTTTAGTACCACTCAGTGCAATGATTGCAGGTCGCGTGCAAGTAGGAGGTGGATGTCATTTCAGGCCGCCACTTAAATGCCACGATGCGTGTAGTTTCCAAAATGGCGCACCATTTCTCCCGCGTACGTTGGCTCATCATTAACACTGATCTAGGTAAATCTATTTTTAATTAGTCATTAATTAGTAACTGTCTTGTCTTTCTATTTTGAGTGCTGCCGTGATGACACGTCCCTCTGCCATCATTTCCTTTTTCACATCCAAGCATGCCACCATATGTGCCTTAATGCCACCTTACCTCCGGAGCACCCTGTCAGTCCATTACAATTATGGCTGCTTTGATCCCTTAACCCATCTGCATCATCCCAGCCTGAAAACAATAGCATCCCTCATTCAAACCTCTGGAATAGAGTAAAGCATAAGATAAATTAAACAACTCTCTGGAGTCTACAGAGTAATTTAAACAATACTCCGGAGCCCACAGAGATCAGAGGGACAGATAGACTGCAGATTACGGAAGTAAAAGAATAAAACACAAAAATTGCCATCAATTCAGCAATGGGGGTCAAGAAAAAGTCTGAGCCAGAAAATACTGCGGGTCTTCTAAAGGATGCAGCTGCAGCGAACATTTTAAGGGCTGCTGGATGGTTAGATTTCCTAGATAAGTTCAAAGGGTTTCAGGATGATATTGTGGATGAATTCCTTAGGAATTTAAGACATGACCAGACCACTGTGAGAGGAAACCAAATCAGTCTCTCCTCCACAATTATCAGCCACATCTCCAGACTCCCCGAACAAGGTGAGAGGTTCTACCACCTGAAAACCCTGTATACTGATTTAATTAGAAATTTTTCTATTTGTGGTGAACCTGCTATTCAATTGCATATGAATAAGAATGAGGTCAAAGGAATTTTAAGGTCCACTCTGCCAAACCCTTGGCCAACTGTTGCTACATGGTTAATGAAATACTTTACCTGTGATGGCCAATTCTCCATAGTTTTAGGGCCCATAATGAAAATACTCATTTTTCTCAGACATGGAAATAGGCACCCTGAATATAACATAAATATCCCCAATTTCCTCTATTCTGCCATCAGGGCAACTGCAGAGAAATACCAACAGGGTAAAGGACCTATGAAACATCATGGCCTCATCTTCCTGATAGTTAAGCACCACTTCTTATCTCAGGCCAATGGGGAAGAACTATTGCAGAACTTTCTTGAGCATAACCCTCAGGTCAGAGCACTAGAGATATCACATCCCTCTGACCAAGAGGATATAGAGATCTCAATAGAGCAACAATTAATAGAAGAAATTGAGAATTTAAAAAGGATGCTCTGGGGGAAGAATTTGATTATTACTGACTTCAAGAAGGTCAGAGTAGAGATGGAAATGGAACTAAAGCAAACTATTGTAGAAATCCAAACAGACCTCCAAAACAAGGACAGAATCATCCAGGAGAGGGAGGCAGAGTTGGAAACACAGAAATGTGAGGCAGCAAAAGTGATGGAAGAAAAAGAAAGAGAAGCAACACAAAAGGTTTCTGAGCTCACCATGGCCAGAGACAACAGCCTCACAGTAATGGCAGCACTGATTGAAAAGGTACAAAGCCAGGATAAACAATTAACTTGGGCCAATAATAGACTGGATGATCAAGAGGAATACACTCAAGAACTGTCTGGCCCAAGGGCAACCAATGAACGGGAAATTCAAACAGATGCCTATGTGGGTCCAATCCCCATTGACATTCCTAAAGCCCTGTTTCATTTGGAGGAAAGGTGTAGGGAATTTGAAGCCTCCAAGCCAATGTTGCAATTACAAAGGGCAGTCACTGCCGGAGCAGAAAGGATAGCAACTTTGGAAAGCAAACTCATTCAAATGGCCTCCCTTTCCTCAGAAATTCTATCTGTTGGATCTAGGGCATACAACTGAGAGGGGGGGGGGTGAATCAGTTGTATAGAACTTCTTCTATTTCAAACACTTAATTCTCTGTTGTTAGTTAGCAGTATATCAAATAATCATTCATGGAAGCATAATACATAAACATAAGAGCAGATAAGCATCAACACATTGAACACCAAGATTTTGACGTGGAAAACCCGGTTAAGGGAAAAACCACGGGGTGATTAACCCAAGAATTATTCTCTGTTAGAAGAATAAAGAAAAATGAATGGCACATGCCAATAAGGGCTCACTGCCCGAGCACACTGCTCACAAAGAGGCCCACTGCCTACAAGGAGACACACTGTCTACAAAGTGATAAAAATCACAGTCTTGAACTGGAGAATGACATCTCTATCATGTCCGGATCAGTTCCAATTAAGCCCAACAGTCTCTGCTCTGCCTTTCGCACCTTTCTTCACTATATCATACTCATCCACACACCATACCTTGAAATGAACTCACAAACCGTTATTTATACAAGACATCAACTTAGGAACAAACATCTAAGTCGGCAAACAACCATAGGAGTATCCGCAAGATGAATAACACATCCGGTCGGCCATCACAAGAACATTCGCAGGATGAACAACTCATCCGGTCGGCTAAACAGAGAAATAACTTTATCCGGAAGAATAACTTCAATTCCGGGCTCTACCATCAATGCGGACCAACAACACAACCTAAACATGATCCAGGAACCTTCACAAGCCTGTCTGAATGTCCGGATACATCCGCACTTCCTCTGCTTACCGGGATCTCTTGTCTTCCTCATCCGGAACTTCAAGAACACAGTCTGTCGCCACTGTCATAATGCAAGAGGTACTTCCGGACCTCCAAATCACACACAAATCAGGATGACACATCACAAGGACATCTCAAACACTCGTTCCAATCCGCAAATTATGATAATACAATTCCGGACCTCACCGGACCTTTTTGTGATCCTCTTTCACCTCCGGATACTTGCCGGACCCGGTTCTATACCGGCAGCCATAACTCCTTCAGATCTTCATGCGGACCTCTGAAATCTTAACTGTAGCATCTCAAGACTCATATCTAATAACCCTTTAATCCGCATCCTCCGGTTCTCAACCTATACAGTACATTTACCTTCTTCTCATCACTGTTCTTCACTGTTCCTGACTGAGGCTAATTTTCTTAATATCCTCAGCACAAAGCTCATCAAATCCTTCTTGTCAGTGCAGTATGAGTATGTTGACATTAATGACAACACTGGCTCACCTCATACTTGCAACAATCTCCCCCTTTGTCATTGATGGCAACATATGATGTGAAAAACCATCAAGACAAGAACTTGTCTCTTCTGTCACAGCTCCCCCTATCAACAACAACTCTTCACATGTCTTTCTTTGCTGCTCCCCCTTTGATCATCAACCACTTGTTTTTCACATGTCTTCTCTCCCCCTTTGACATCAATGGCAAAGGGCTCATACTTGCAATTCTCATGCATCAGAATCATACCAGCTGCTCCCCCTTAGTTGCAGCTCCCCATTAGTCCGGATCACAAGATATGACTGTGATAGCCACCGGACTGATGCACAACAGTGCATCTTAGTTCATTACCGGAGGGGCCATGACCCCTAACTTTTCCCGGAGATATTCAAAAGAGTCTTTGGGAAGAGGTTTTGTAAAGATATCTGTAATCTGATCCTTGGAGGGAACATACTCCAATCTGACTTCTTCCTTGTTTACTTGTTCTCTTAAAAAGTGAAATTTGATAGATATGTGCTTAGTCTTAGAATGCAATACCGGATTCTTGGAAATATTAATTGCACTTGAATTATCACAGAAAATTGTGATAGGCTCCTCATATTCAACTTTGATGTCTCTTAGCATCTGCTTCATCCATAAGATTTGAGTACAACTACCTACTGCTGCAATGTATTCTGCTTCAGTTGTAGACAGAGATATTGCATCTTGTTTCTTGCTTAGCCAAGAAACCAATCTCTTCCCTAAAAAGAATGCTCCACCACTAGTGCTCTTCCTGTCATCCACATCTCCTGCCCAATCTGCATCTGTGTAAGCATGAAGAGAGAAGTCCGGATCTCTAGGGTACCATAGACCATACTCCACTGTTCCTTTCAAGTACCTAAAAATTCTTTTGATTGCCATAACATGAGATTCTCTAGGATCAGCCTGGAATCTTGCCACAAGACCAACAGCCTGCATTATATCTGGTCTAGTTTGAGTGAGGTACAACAATCCACCAATCATTGATCTATACTTTGTCTGATCTGCCTTTGGAGAGTCATCATCTTTGCTTAACTTACATCCGGTTGCCATAGGAGTGTTCATAGATTTTGAGTCTTCCATACCAAATTTCTTTAACAATTCTTTCACATATTTGGTCTGAGAAATGAAGATCCCTTCTTTTGTTTGAGTAATTTGCAGACCCAAGAAGAAATTCATTTCACCAAGCATAGACATTTCAAACTCACTTTTCATCTGATTTGCAAAAGTTTTGCACATACTATCTCTTCCTCCAAAAATGATATCATCCACAAATACTTCAACAATTAAAATATTTTCATGATCAATTTTGAAATATAAGTTACTGTCAGCAGTACCTTTGTTGAATCCAATCTGCACAAGATGCTTATCCAACCTTTCATACCATGCTCTTGGGGCTTGCTTCAATCCATACAAAGCTTTCTTCAATTTGCAGACCATATCATCATTGTCAGACAATTGAAAACCATCCGGTTGTTCAATGTAGACTTCTTCTTCCAGATCACCATTTAGGAAGGCAGACTTGACATCCATCTGATATACCTTGAAGTCTTTGAAGGCAGCAAATGCAAGAAGTAATCTGACTGCTTCAATTCTTGCCACCGGAGCAAAAGTCTCTTCAAAGTCAATTCCTTCTATTTGAGAGTAGCCTTTGCAGACCAATCTAGCTTTGTTTCTGATTACTTCACCAGCTTCATTTAGTTTGTTCCGGAAGACCCACTTGGTTCCAATTACATTCCTGTCTCTAGGTCTGGGAACAAGATCCCAAGTATGATTTTTCTCGATTTGCATCAATTCATCTTCCATTGCTTTGGTCCAGTTTTCATCATTGCAGGCTTCATTTATTGATTTAGGTTCAATCTTTGAAATTAGACAACATTCATTCTGATTTTGAGCAACATTCCTTCTAGTTTGTACACCTTTGCTTTTGTCACCTATGATTTGATCTTCAGAGTGATTCAGTTTTACATACCTTGGAATTTTGGGGGTATCCTGCACTGCTGTTTCTTGATCAGGCTCATTCAAACCTAACTCTTCTTCCTAATTTACCGGATCAGGCTGATTCTGTTTCACCGGAGAGGATTGGGGTCCTTGAACACTATCTTGGTCATCTTCATCAAACTCATAAAATCTTGAAGGCTTCTCAATTCCTTCATCAACCTTTACATTGGTGCTTTCTATCATCTTCCTCAATCTCTTATTGTAACACCGGTATGCTTTGCTTTGAGTGGAGTAGCCCAAGAAAATTCCTTCATCACTTCTAGCATCAAACTTTCCTAGATCTTCATCTCTTTTAATATAACACTTGCTACCAAATACTCTGAAATATTTCACAGTAGGAGTGATGCCAAACCAAAGTTCATAGGGGGTCTTACCGGTGTTGTTTCTGATTTGAACTCGATTGAGAGTGTAGACTGCAGTGCTGATAGCTTCTTTCCAAAACATTTGAGGAACATTTGCTTCCAACATCATTGTCCTAGCAGCTTCCTGGATGGTCCGGTTCTTTCTCTCAACTACTCCATTCTGCTGTGGAGTCTTAGGAGCAGACAACTGTCTCCTTATACCCTGTTTCTCACAAAAGTCAATGAATTCACCAGATGTAAATTCACCACCTCTATCAGACCTTAGACACTTTAGTTTCAATCCGGTTTGATTCTCCACCATAGCTTTGAAGATTTTGAACTTCTCAAAAGCTTCTGATTTTTCTTTTAGAAAGGTAACCCACATCATCCGGGAATGATCATCAATTAACAACATGAAATATCTATCACCTTGCAGACTCTTGATTCTTGTCGGACCACATAGATCAGTATGTACTAATTCCAACAATCCGGTAGAAGACTGATCTTTGCTTTTAAAAGAGACTCTGCTTTGTTTGCCTAACTGACATTCTTTACACACACTGTTTGTAGGTTTCATCAACTTTGGAAGATCTCTCACAGCCTGAGTATTGCTTATTTTGATGATGTTATCAAAATTTACATGACACATTCTTCTATGCCATAACCAACTCTGATCAATTTGAACAAACAAACAACTTTTATTTGAACCAACCAGATGAAAGATGTTACCTCTTGTCTGAGTACCGGATGCAATTTCAGTTCCGGAGCTTGTAAAGATTCTGCATTTTCCATTCTTGAACCGGAGATCATAGCCTTTGTCCACTAACTGACCAACACTGAGAAGATTGTGCTTCAATCCTTCAACATACAGTACATTTCCTGTTTTGCTCTTACCATCAAAGGAAATAGTTCCCCTACCTCTGATTCTGCCAGCAGAATTGTCACCAAACTTTACCATTCCTCCTTCATATCTTTCCAAGTCTAAGAACTTATTCTTGTCACCAGTCATATGGTGAGAACATCCACTGTCAATAACCCAATCATCCTTTTCTTCCACTTGAGCAGCCAAGGCTTTTTCAACAACTTTGAGATTGACAGATTCAGAGAGCAAGGAATCTTCTTCCTTGATGGCTATAAACACCCACTCATTTCCGGATTTGCTTCCTGGATCTGATTCATCATCTGTTACCCCTTCATTGTCATCTTCTTCATGAACATAATAGCAATTCTTTTGAAACCTTTGTCTGTGAGTATTAGATCTTGCAGATCTCTCCGGACATCTTGAGGCAAAATGACCAATCTTATTGCAGTTGAAACACTTAAAGGGTAGTTTTCCTTCATACTTACCGGATCCTCTTGGCAGTCTTTTTGCAATGAGGGCTTCAAGTTGAGCTGTTTCTGCTTCTTCTTCTTCCATGTCTCTTCTTGCTTGATCATACCATGACATTTTCCTTGATGAGTTTTCACCCGGATCAAATCTCTGTTTGCCTTTCACATAGGCACTGGCTTTAAAAGCAGACTCAGTCTTGGGTGGATCATCTCCAAACTCGGTCATTTCAAATGCAGCTAGTTTGCCAGCCAGTTGTTCTCTTGTGACAGTTGTGTGGGCTCTGAATTCATCAATGGCAGCAACTTTGATTTTGTAGGCAGCAGGAAGGGATCTTAGGATTTTGCAGACAATCTCATTTTCATCTAGAGTTCCACCAGCATTTCTGATTCCACATACCAGCTCATTTACTCTTGGCATAAAGGTAGTGATGTTTTCATCATCTCTCATTTTCAATCTTTCAAATTTCCCTTTCAGACTTTGCAACCTTGCACTTTTGACAAACTCATCTCCTTCATACAGAAGTTCCAGTTTAGTTAGGATCTCATATGCAGTTGGTAGGTCAATGACATTCGAGAGATCTGAGTCATTCAATGCGCTTAGAAGAGCTTCCTTGGTCCGCAGATTGTTTTCAGCTTCTGTGGTTTCATCTGGAGTTGTCGGACCACCTTGTGGGGGTATATATGGTTTTGAAATCATAGCCAAGTATGCTTTTCCCATACATTCCAAATGACACTTCATGCGACCTTTCCAGAGAGTGAAGTTGGTTCCATCGAACTTCGGACTATCCTTCTTGTAAGACGACATCCTGGATCACCTCAAGCGGTTAAGCTCCTATCAGAGGAACTTAGCTCTAATACCAATTGTTGGATCTAGGGCATACAACTGAGAGGGGGGGGGGGGGTGAATCAGTTGTATAGAACTTCTTCTATTTCAAACACTTAATTCTCTGTTGTTAGTTAGCAGTATATCAAATAATCATTCATGGAAGCATAATACATAAACATAAGAGCAGATAAGCATCAACACATTGAACACCAAGATTTTGACGTGGAAAACCCGGTTAAGGGAAAAACCACGGGGTGATTAACCCAAGAATTATTCTCTGTTAGAAGAATAAAGAAAAATGAATGGCACATGCCAATAAGGGCTCACTGCCCGAGCACACTGCTCACAAAGAGGCCCACTGCCTACAAGGAGACACACTGTCTACAAAGTGATAAAAATCACAGTCTTGAACTGGAGAATGACATCTCTATCATGTCCGGATCAGTTCCAATTAAGCCCAACAGTCTCTGCTCTGCCTTTCGCACCTTTCTTCACTATATCATACTCATCCACACACCATACCTTGAAATGAACTCACAAACCGTTATTTATACAAGACATCAACTTAGGAACAAACATCTAAGTCGGCAAACAACCATAGGAGTATCCGCAAGATGAATAACACATCCGGTCGGCCATCACAAGAACATTCGCAGGATGAACAACTCATCCGGTCGGCTAAACAGAGAAATAACTTTATCCGGAAGAATAACTTCAATTCCGGGCTCTACCATCAATGCGGACCAACAACACAACCTAAACATGATCCAGGAACCTTCACAAGCCTGTCTGAATGTCCGGATACATCCGCACTTCCTCTGCTTACCGGGATCTCTTGTCTTCCTCATCCGGAACTTCAAGAACACAGTCTGTCGCCACTGTCATAATGCAAGAGGTACTTCCGGACCTCCAAATCACACACAAATCAGGATGACACATCACAAGGACATCTCAAACACTCGTTCCAATCCGCAAATTATGATAATACAATTCCGGACCTCACCGGACCTTTTTGTGATCCTCTGTCACCTCCGGATACTTGCCGGACCCGGTTCTATACCGGCAGCCATAACTCCTTCAGATCTTCATGCGGACCTCTGAAATCTTAACTGTAGCATCTCAAGACTCATATCTAATAACCCTTTAATCCGTATCCTCCGGTTCTCAACCTATACAGTACATTTACCTTCTTCTCATCACTATTCTTCACTGTTCCTGACTGAGGCTAATTTTCTTAATATCCTCAGCACAAAGCTCATCAAATCCTTCTTGTCAGTGCAGTATGAGTATGTTGACATCAATGACAACACTGGCTCACCTCATACTTGCAACACTATCTTGCAGACCTCCAAGTGCCAGCTATTCAATGTTCCTACAGGAAAGGATACTGCAAAAGAAACTCTCCCTAGTCCTATCTGACATGAATGAGGATACTGAAACAGCAGAAGGTTTCATGGCAGCTTACACCAGAAGCAATGATGAAGACAAAAACTTCCTATGTGAATTATACTTACATGGGTTCTACATTAATGATATAGCCTTCATGATTAATCACTTTGTGGGAGAATGCCAGCTTAGGGCATTCATGTCCCTCATGAGAAACCACTAGATCTGGGACGAAAGGATGGAAGATCATCTTCAAAAGATTCAAAAACATATCTCCTCCTCAGAAAAGAATGTCCCAATCCTTTTGCTTTTCAGACCCAATTCAGGTCCATCATCTATCATCCTGCAAGTGCAACCAGCATATTGCCATTATACTTGAAAAATTTGCAGGAGTGCTCCATTGACTTTGGTCTTTTTATGATTAATTCAGCAAATCCTGTCCTTGCTGTAGCAAAGAGGAGATGGAGTATTTTAACACCAGAGCAAAAACTTAGAGAGGTGGTCACCCCTGCAAACCTGAGACTATTCATGAGGAAGGCAAAGATGATATCCAAACTGATGGATAAACATAAACAGGAATGGATAGGAGGGTAGTTCAAACCTCCTCTGATAATTGAACCACTCCCTATATGGACAGAGCAACTAGAAGATGAGAAATTGCAAGATTGGATGAAGCAAGTTGACAAATATAGAGGGAATGGTAACACCAATAAAACTACTTGGACAACCTATCTCAAGGAGTATAGTATGACTGACAGATTGCTTCGTAAAAAAAAATCCAGAATGTGAAAAGCAGGAGGACCTGCCAAGCCTTAGGTATGGGGGGGATGATGAGTGTCAAATTGCACTCATAAAATACACCCTTTTTGCCTCTCTTTTCCCCTATTCAGTTCACCTTCCTTGTGTCTGCACTCAAATTAGTTAAGCAAGATTGTTCTAATTAGTGATTAATTAAGATAGATTGCTTGAGATTAGAATTTCTGATTAAGTGGCTAATGTGCGTGGGATTAATGGAAAAATGCAGAATTTCTCTTTCTTTTTGAATCAGCAGGTGTACATATCAGAAATAACAGTTTTGTGCATCTCTGGAGATCACCTTCAATGATCTCTGGAGACCATAACAAAGAACAGTGACACCTAGGTTTTGAAGATTTGGGGAAATGACTCTCCAGAGCTCTGCGAATGTCTAGAATATCTTCAGAGCTCTGCGAGTGTCTGGAATATCTTCGGAGCTGCAGACAAGAGCAGCTATCTCCGGAACCTCCTGAGACCAGGGCATGTTCCAGTCAGAGCCGCCAATCAGACACTTCAGTAGCAATCCTAACACCCCCCTTACTTCACTTGAATCATCACCTGAGTGGTGAAGGGTCAAGTATCAGTTAAATCGCTGAAGTTTTATCTTTCCAAAGATTTTGCATGAGTTACGAATTGAACTAATCCAATATTCTTATTTTCAGGGCTTTGATGCCCAAGTGTATTAAGACCTAAAATTATACCTCTGAGTGGACTCTTGTTCCACTCAAGTCTACCTTTCTTGCATGATGATCTTTCATAAGTTTGACAGTTAAGTACAAATAAGAGATGGTGTCATCTCCTAGAAAGACTGATAGATAAGTTCAGTGATATATCATCACTCTTTTTATATATACTTTCAGAAATAGTAATAAAACAACAATGATAAAATTATTTCAATTTTCAGAGATTCCAGTTCTGCTATAGCCATACATTTTCATGAATATAGAAATGAATGAATTGGACTAAATTTAGTGTAGATCATCTTTTGTGCTGATTTCCTGCAATAGCCTTTAGCCTTAAAGGTGCGGAGCAAGGGCCCACTCTCACCAATCAGGCAGGAGGCTAGTATCTCTGTTTAATTGTTTCAAGTTTTCTTTTATAAAAGTATTTCCTATTTTAGTAGATAGATGCATGTTATCATTCTTGCTTTGAGTACATTTCCTGTTTTCTTCTATTTTACAAGCATTCATTACATTTATCCAACAAGCAGATAGATTAGTCATTCATTTAAGCATTAGGATTAGCTATAAACTGGTCACTTAGAATCCCTAGTTGCAGACAGCCATGGACACAGCCCTAGTTCTTTGACATCTGAAAACAGATTAAATGATGAGGTACAGCGACAACCTATCAATGAAAATAGAGAAATGGCTATGATATTTCTTGTAATGAAGAGGGTCTTCAAAATAAAAATGGTGGTCGCAAGCTATAGAATGTTGTGGGCTGCCAAAGGTGGGCTGTGAATTCTACAGAGTAAGTTTAGTGAAAGCTTGGATTGAAATGGAGGAATAGGGTTGTATTTATAGACTTGAGAGAAGGAAAATCAACAGTATAGAAGAAATATGAAGCTGAATGGTTGAGAAGATATGAGAAATTGTGCACAAATAGGATGAAGACAAGTGTCACACAAAAGCTATTTTGTTTGAGTTAATTGATTTCTTGATAAAGATAAGATTTGATTTCATAAATTAGAATTTTTTTTTCTAATTTAAGAGTTGTTGATAATAACAAGATTGATTAAATCAACTAACTCAACTTGTGATTTGCTTTTTGCATGATTTGAGAGAAATTAAATAATAAATTATTTAATTTTGCATGCATGAAAAATAAGATTTATTTTTAGAAGATTTGGAAGATTTTTGAGGAATTTAGAAGATAAGAAAGCAAATTAAATAAATAAATTTATTTAATTGTTTGTGCATGATTTGGAAGAATAAATAAAAGATTTGATTATATTTTATTTTTTAGAGATTGAGATGATTTAAATAAATTTGATTGATTTATTTAAATTTGGAAGAATAATTTTATTTAATTAAATAATGTAGAATTATTTAGTTGTAGATTAGAAGAATTTCATGAAGCTAATTAAATAAGTGATTTTATTTAATTTTTGGGAGGAATATGAACCAAATAAATAAATTGATTTATTTATTCATTGATAAACGAATATTAAGATGAAATAAATATTTGAAATATTTATTTAAATAGAGTCGTGTCATTTTTAGGTGTATACATTTTGCCCCTCTTTGATGCAATGTGTTTCATCACGTTGTTTCAAAGAATAAGATTTTTTGATAATGACACATGCCCCAGTTTTCCATAGTACAAGTTATAATGAAAGGATGCCCCATCAGGAGATTGGATGGGAAGAAAAGGCAAATCGATGTGAGAGGGACAATCTCATGATGAAGAAGGTTGAACAGTTAGGTTAGGGTGAAGAAAACAAGTTACGGATTGGGGAATGACGACAGAGAAAGGACTCAGATAGTAGGCACAGTTGCCACACATCTAGGTAGTTTGGCATGTCTATATATAGAAGTAGGGTCCACAATCCTAGTCATTTGCACACTTGTCATTTGGAGAGAGATATTAGGAGCTTTGCAGAGTAGAAGAGTGAGAGATGTTAGTAGAGATATGGATCTTCCACATGAGGAGCACCGGTTTGAGAGGGTCCGATGGTTTGAATGACCAATAGAGGGAGGACCCCCGGTATGTACTTCAAAATTTCTAGCCTTGGGTCATTTATTAGGGCAATAAATGCTAGGAAACATTGCTTGAATGAATGCGCCCTTTTGTGTTTCGACACATTTGTTCTCCAAAATGGTGCTTTTATTTTGCTTCGGTGCATATGAGTCATGGGTCGGTGCATTTATTCATTATGTGCATTTGTTATGTGAACCCACACATCCATTGGGAAGTTGTGTGCATGTGTTATGCTTAGCTGTGCATATGTTC
Source organism: Cunninghamia lanceolata (assembly GCA_027924645.1). NCBI lineage: Eukaryota > Viridiplantae > Streptophyta > Pinopsida > Cupressales > Cupressaceae > Cunninghamia > Cunninghamia lanceolata. The sequence goes on from BSBN01000606.1 coordinate 15,577,828, forward strand.
AAAGATTCAGTGCATATATCCTGGATTAGTGCATTTTCTCTAAAAAGAAGCATTTGCCTTAGGATAGTCAATTACTTAGCGAAATTGACTCAATTGGCATCCTGATCAATGCAACAATCGATAAGTGATCTCCAAGATTGATAGAATCTAGAGATGATATGCTTGTTTTGATTAATTTGATATGCTAAGTAAGTGAGTTTGATAGGTTTTGATAGTCTGAGCAAGTTTGCTTTGATATAGTTATGGTTGATGCTTTGTTTTTCTTGATTGCAAGAGGATATTTTAGATACACTTATGTCACGTGAGCAGTTCCCTGTGACATTGTTGCGGTGGTATATGTTGACAGAGGTAGATCAGAAATTTCTCAGTGCCCTTGGTTTGGATTACATGTGTTTCATGCCTGACCTTCATGTGAACCTCGGTCTATTGATTGATTTGGTGGAGTGCTTTAACAGTGACTTCCCACTGGTGAGATGATAGTGACATTGGAGGACGTTTATAGGATACTACACCTACCGATAATAGGTGAGCTGGTGGAGTACAAATCTTAGCGCAATGTTGGATTGGTTGAGTGTAGGTGGGTATTCGATGATATAATGCTTTAGGGGCCAGTGATCTCTTGGTAGGACATGCACCACTATTATGACTACTTTCTAGAGATTGTGGCTGGGTTGATCGGGGGTGTTGTATGCCCCAATAGGTGATCTCATAGGTTCCTGATTGGCTTGGGATGGACACTTGAATGGATGATTACTGAGGGTACCCGATTTACTTGGGGTGTCTATGTTCTTGCACACCTTTATCATGACATGCACCAGATGGTTTACCGTGGAGCAACTAGCTTGTCGGTAGGTGTTTCATTGCTTTAGTTTTGGGCATGGGAGCACATTGCAGTTACATACCTGTGATGAGAAACTACACCTGTATATCCATAAGTGGAATAATGTGGATGCAGTGGTTTGGGAACCTTACATAGATTGTGAAGTTTGGGATGATGAGGCCGATGAGCTGTCTTATGTTTTTCAGACACTCTAGTTGATCAAAAAGACACCACACATTTTGGAGAAACACATAGTCACTCAAGTGCCGAGGCATTTTGGGAGGACTCAGGGTATGCCCTAGGGGCAGGATTTGTTTGTGAGGACCTATGAAGAGAGACGATGGTGGGGACCTATGCCTTCCTATGAGGAGGCTACGATAGATTTTCTACAGATACCTTATAAAGCATGGCTGATGAGGAGGGAGATAGTTGACGCAAGGATGACGTGCAATTACAAGGATTATTTCGCAGCCCACCTATTCCCTAGATATTTAGGACCAGGAGAGTTAGCTCCATGTCTAGAGGAGGTAGAGTCAGAGGAGGAGGGTGATGGAGGTAGACAAAGGGGGAAAATGAGGAGGAACAGAAGAGGAGCTAGAGGAGGATGAGGAGATGGTGGAGGATGAGGAGGAGGTGGTGGAGGAGGTGGTGGAGGTGACAACAGACAGAGGTAGCAGCAGAGAGTGGGGGAGACTAGACCCCAATAAGTGCCATAGTACATTCCACTTCATTAGGTGGTACAGTAGCAAGTTCCACCTCAGTAGGTTCCATAGGTAGCAACCCCACAGGGACAGTAGGTTCAGCAGGTGGTGACCCCACAAGGACCATGGGTTTAGGTACTGCTTGACCCATAGAAGCATACACAGGTGGTGGTAGTTACTATGCTATAGGGCCAGCTGAGGCTGGTTAGAGCATGTTTGAGAGCTGCGAAGTCTCGTCAAGAGGCAGATACATGCATTATAGGTTGTCTTACTATAGAGCAGGACACAACACTGGTTAAGGTATGGGCCTTGATGCCAAAGAGATGCAGCCATAGCTGCTATGGGTACTAATAGGGCTACAATGTTTCTAGTGACACAGGCCTAGGCCCAAGTGACATAGTTGTAGACCTAAGTTGTACAAATTCAGGGTGAGATGGGTAGAGCACATGCTCAAATGTAGTACTATAGGGCTTTATATCATGGGGCAGTGCTGGCAGATTAGCGGGCACCGAGCTACATGAGTCAATCAGTGACTTCACAGAGGGAAGGTGGATCATGGTTGGGAGCATCAGTGATGGACCCACAACGGTCTTGTTCAAGCTAGGGTGGAGGAGGAGAAAGAGACAACACTGGGAGTAGTGCCCCACGATAACAGAGGTAGCTGCTTCTTGGATAGATTTTGCACTTGCACATATAGGCTTTTTGATGGCTCATGGGTAGCCTGTATATGTATATATCACTTTTTATTTAGTGTAGTTACTGAGACATTATATCATTTATCATTTTAATGTATGTATACACCCTTTTTTTTATTAGACTCATGGACGATGCACTAATATTGTACACTTGGACATTTGTATTATTTATATGATGATGGAGCTTATGATTAACCTACATGCATGTTTCTATGTGATTTATCATGGATGCATTTCAGTTGTTATGTTTATATGTGATGTACATGTTTATGACACTTTATATGCAGTTACTATGGCCTATATGTATCGTCTTTATGTGTTGATCATGGATGCAGTCTATCTGATGATGTTTTAATGCTATGTTTTTTAATATTTTTTCTGATGGGATATTATCCATGCATTTATGTTATGATGACACAAATGGATATGGATGTTTTAAATATGCCTATATGCTCACATTCTATGATGATGTAATGTAGACAATTTGTGATTATAGCTATGTTTTTGATGTTTTCTTTTTACATGCAATTATATATTGACTTATGCAGCTATATGTATGTATGAAAATGATTTAATCAAGTTAATAATTAACTCACCTAATATGAAATGTAAAAATGATTACACATGGATGACTTAATGCACTTACATGAATGCAAATGATCTAATCAAATTAATGACTATTTCACTTAATGCAAAATGATTATATGTTTTTGATATGTCCAAGTGTACTCAATCAATACATACGAGACTTGATGAAAGACACAAATGATAGATAGAAATTTGGTTGATAGAAGAATTGCTCGATTGAAGGGCTCACAAGATTTTGTAAACTCTAACACTGCAAACAAGATTTTTATTGATGGATGGTATATGGAATGTAAATGGATGTATTTATGGATGTAGATATATGTCATCTTGATATTGCAAGTATTTTGAAGTGCTTGTTTCATCATTGGGTGTTTATTATGTTGTAAAAAAATACAAGCATCTAGGTATAATTAAACAAGGATGACCCAAGCATTACTTACATGGATTTTGATATAGCAAGTTGATACAAGCACCTAATCAAAATTGAATCTAGATGACTTGAGTATTTCTTGCATTTCAATAGACAAGGACTGCTCCTTTTCATGTTTAGACCTTTGAAGTCCTCAATGATCTTTTGTTGATCATGTCATTAGACAAAAGTCATCACATTACTAAAGATTAATCCACAAATAGTAGACAAAGAAAATGATTATGCCCCCATCATAGCTCCTCTAGTTTTTGACATCCTCAAGTAGCATAGAAAAACATAATAACAAAAATCAAGACTCTGTAACTTAACCTACTCACAAAACATTCTAGTATTATGTGTCTTCTTCCAATAATTTAGGTAAAATCATTTTGAGTGTTTTAGGCACTTGTTTGCTTTGCTTTGGATAGAATGATGTCTTGCATCAGGATTTCTATTTGAAAGTGGGATCTATTGTGCATATTTGTCTAGTGAAAGATATCACAATCCTTATTGGTGTCCTCTTAGAACATGTGGCATTCAAGATTCCAAATTCGTAACCAGGTCGAGGACATGCCCTGAGTTAGACAAAAGGATCGACTTATTATGAATGAACTAACAATTGATATGAAGAAATGAGCCCTAAGGGTTTGACCTAGTGCCTCAGGAGCTCATTGCTAAATGGCTTTACCTACATGACGATGCAGAGGCAACATAATTTGGGGTCAACATAATGGACCTAAGACTTAGGCAATGGGAAATGGTGTGGATGTGGGTGGACTAGGGAATGGGTGAAAAGGGGTATGGAATAGATGGGAAAGGAGCCTCGGGGGTGCATCGATACAAGATGGCCTTGCTTACATGAAGACGCAGAGGCAATGTAGTTTGAGAATAGTACTAATGATTGGGTTGCAGATGACTTAATGTTTTTGGGATTTTCTGGATGGAAATTTGGATAGCCTAAATGTTGGATACCAATGACAAGGGAACACTATAGATAGGTAAATGGATGGGTGATAGTGGATAATGGATGATTAGGTATGGGGATGGGAAATAGTAGATAGAAGGAACACACGTGGAAAATGGAAAGGATGTGATCACCAAGGACTAAGTCACATAGGAATCACATGCCCCATTGTAGGTAGAATACTTAGGATTTTTTGAGACAATTCTTATGATGATAGAAGGATGATAGGATAATGAAGTAATTAAGTGGTTTGGAGGGATAAGGTATGTCAAGAGACATCCAAAACATATGTTGACATTGTTCCCCCAATCTTTATCAAGATTAAAAAAAAGAGGAAGGGAAGATTAGGATGGATGGATTCGACGGGATAGGCATGTAATGGATAGAACGATAGGATAAGACATGGTATGGAAGGAAATGATAGGAGAAAAGTAGATATACTGATGAGACAAGGTGCCCCCAAGTGTAGGTGATGTAGGAGATGAACTTACACATGATGCTTGTTTGCCAAGTTTTCATCATTGTAATTATCCAAGGTGCCTATTTGCCAGAATTTCACCATTGGATGAAGGGATTTCTCTCTATTCTTTTGATATTTTTTTTAGATAGGATAGGTGGAATATGGATGAAAGGGACTCAAGCGTCTAGTGCCATGAAAGGTGATAGTCCTGCTAGATGGATGTTGTCACATGGACTATGTCAACTGTTCTCATAGATGTTAGTAGGGGATAGCATGAAAGTGAGATGGAGAAGGTAGATAGAAGATTATCATAGGTGTGATAGTGGATTACAATGTAAATTAGGTAAGACTTATGCATAGATTGAGGGAAGGCTTATGCAAAATCATGGACCATAGGGATAGGATGGGGAAGATATGTAGGATAATAGTGGAAGGAAGGGGAGATAAAGCTATGTGGAAGTATCGCAGGATGGAAGGGAATCATGACCAACGGTTGCACATACCATGATAAACATTGAATCTTATGATTGGAAGGTGGTGTAGGAATTAATGGAGAGTTTTTCTTGGTGGATAAATGATGTAGGCATTTAGGGACCCACATAGACTTAGTATATTTTTTATTTTTGCTTGTCATGTGTGATGGAAGGATTTGAGATTTTTGGATGGGATGGGATTTTTGGATGGAAGAGGAGAAAGGGAATTGTTGGGATGCTTGAGAGGTGGATGCCTCACCTGATGTGAAGGCCTTTTTATTAGGTACCCAAACCATTTTTCTTTTAGACTTCACTTGTGAAGGTATGAGATTGGGTATATGTAGCTTGCGTGCATCTTCTAAGGTAATTAGTTGTTGCTTGAGGACCCACACCTTTTTTAGTTTTTCTTTAAGGTGTGTGGGTGTATGGATCTTTTGAGATGGATAATTCTTTGATCCTTGGCTTTTGGATCTGAAGGCATGAGGAACTTTAGGATTTTTTACTTTATAGGTAGACGCATCCAAATTTTTGCTATTGAATTCTCTTGGGACGGTGGAAGTGGGGTTGGTGGAAGCTCTTTGTTTAGACAACATGTGCATTTGTTGGCCATGATTGGGATTTTTAGAGGATTTATGAATGAATGGATAAGGTGTTGGAAGAAGTGGTGGTAAAATGCATGGAGGGATGTTAGGAGTTGGAAGTAGTGGAGGTAGATTGGATGGTGGAAGGTGTATGGTCACATCCTTTTAGGAAGTATATGATAAGGGAGGTGGAATGGTGACATATGTTTTGGGAATATGAAAGGGTTTGCGATGGAAAGGGGTAGATTTAGGAGGCATGGAGATTGCTTTTCTTGGGAGATATAACCAAGGCCATAAGAGGGTGGAGGAACTTTGACACAGTTAGGCTTGAAAGTACCTTGTTTATGAAGGCCTAAGCCTTTACCTTGATAGTTCATATTTTGGAGTATACGGTGGACAATGGGATTATGGGTGCTTTGGACACTAGCAATGATATCCTTATTGGATGAGGAAGGTGAAGTGGTAGATAATGGTTGTTGTTGTTCTAAGGAAGAACATCCATGGATGAAGGTAGTGAGACCAAGGGGACATGATGGGGAATTTCCAACATGGTTGATAATGGATGGTGGTGGATCATGTGGATCTTGATTATCATTATGCTCACTAAGATCCAAGTTATTGGTTTGATCATCTATGTGCACTTGGGAGGCAAGTGTCTCATTAATGAAAGTGGGCATCGTTGGATCATGGATAGGACTATGTGGAAGATGGATAGGAGTAATGGAGGTTTCTTGCTCATGGATGGTTATGGGATTATGGATAGAGGGGGTAATAAGCTCATGATCATGGAATGAATAAAGTTTGATAAGAGGATCATCATGGTTCACTTGATCAGAGATAAGTTCTTGATCATAGATAGGATTACGTGTGATGGGATCAATATACTCGTGTATAGGTTCTTCATCAATGATAATATCTTGATCATAGAAAAGATATAGGTTATGGATGGCTTGGATTTGGGTTACTTTCTCATGTATGGGTATAGGATCAAGTTGCTCATGGGTAGCTTCTTCATAGGTAATATCTTGATCATAGAAAAGATATAGGTTATGGATGGGTTGGATGGAGGTACTTTGATCTTGATTTAGATAAGGGGTTGATGTTTCCACATTCTCTAAAGTGTACTCCTGACATAACTCTTGATTTTCTTAAATTGAAGTGGAGGTAGAGGACTCTTTGATAGGCTCTTGGTCAACAACATGAAGGTATGATGGACCTTAACTTTGGTTCATGGTAGGAGATTCTTAAATAAGCTCAAGGGGTTGCAGATTATATGAAGGGGTTGTAGGATTTAACATGGCATTGGAAGAATCTTTCATAAGTTCAAGGATAGGAATTTGGGGACATGGTTGACTCCCTGCTAATAGCCCTTAGATCACATCATTTGCAGGTGTATGGGTACATTAATGAGGTAATGGATGAGTGGATTTGGAGTTCTCCATAGCTTTTCTTTTACTTTTAGATTTTGCAAAGAGTCTTTCGATAAAATTAATTAAGGACTCTTTGGTTGACAGATTAGAGCTTGGGGAACTTGATGGCGGTGTTGGTGTAGAACTAGTATGCTGTGGGATATGTATTCTAGAGGATGGTGAAGGAGGACTAGTAGATGGATTGGTACATGATTTCCAACTTAAGGCGGTGCTTCCCTTGTCAACAGTATCATTAAGATGAGAAAATAATGTATGATCTTGGTACAAGGCGTAGCTAGTACTAGCATGCTCATGTTGGAAAGGATTTGGTTCACATGGATCATTTATTTCCCTATATTTTTCAAACCTAGGCACATCAAAACTAGGAGAGAAAGGTATCTTAGCCAAGCTTGTGTCAAATGGATAAGGAGATATGCCCTCTAGCAAATATCATTTTATGGAAGATTCACTTTGTAAGAATGCCACTTGTTGTTGTATGGCTTGGATTTGTTGAGTAAGTGCTTCTAATTGATTTGTCATACTCTCAAAAACTGACACTAGACTAAAATGGGTGCTCGAGAAGATAATTGTTTTTATTAGAAAATGTATGGAATAGCTCACTGTGACAGATGCACAGAAACAAATGCACAAGAATAGAGTTTAAATGTGTAGATCTGGTGAAATGCAAAAGCATAAGAATAGACAATACGTGTGTAGTTTTGGTAAAATATGTATGCACAACAAAATTGGTCTAAAGTGCAGTAGAATTGAATGGATACATAGCAAAGGATAGATGTGCATCAGGATTGAACACATGCACATCAGGAATGATAAAATGTGTAGCTCTATGTTTTTGGTAGTTTTTGATTGATTTTTGGCACATTTTTTAGTACTTTTTGTTTTCTTCGGCTGAAAGTTGGTCTCTTTGATTTGATTTTCTTAATTGTGGCAAGGAAGGCATAGTAAACACAAAGAAATTTTCATGATTGTTGAATTTTTTTAGATTTTTTTAACTCTTTTTGACTAAAACAAGTACAAATCCTAGGATGGTAAGGGCAATTTAAACTGAATTCTCACTTGGTTTTTACACCAGCTATGCTATTTGAAAGTGGATAACTTAGGAACTTGGGACACAGGCTCCCCCTTAATAGTGTACAAACTTCTCTGGTATACCAAGTTTTGGGTTCCAAAGGCTCACAAACCTTAGAGTTTCCTTATTATCTCTACTATTGAATCGTAAGTATGTGAGTCATCTTAGGAAGATGATAATCACTCTTTTCAGCACTAGTTTATAGGGGATTTTGGCTTCTAAAACAATGGATAAGTAGTAAGGGCAATTGTTCGAGTGGTTATATGTGTGGCTGTGTTACTCTCCATTATGGAGTTTACCAACCTTCAAGGGTTGCACCTTGGAGGGTTTTGGGGGAGGTTGGCTGTCGGTATAACTAATCAACACTTGTTGCATGAAGCTTTTGCCTCAAGCACAATTTATTTATAGTGGCTAGGTAGAGCTTGGATTTAGCTTGTTACCAATTAAGGTCATTCCCACTTGGATGGAAGGATATCCAAGGGCAGGCCTCTCTAAAGGAAAAACATGTGAAATGATAGGTTTGGCATTCTAGTCACCCAAGAAAGGGGAGAGCATAGGCCTACTATCATTCTGAATACATGGAGAACAATGATTCTTTAATCCTATTTAAAAAAAAAACTAAATGAGTTATGCTATTTGGGTACACACAATTTGTTAACTTTGAAAGCAAGAAGCACTTATTGAATTTTAATCTATTGGAATTAGACTGGACAACTGAGAGGGGGGGAATTAGTTGTCACACAAAATAAACTTTTTCTTCTTTTAACCTTCTTTATTAACTTGCTATCAAATTAATGATATAAATATTAAAGCATAGATCAACAACATATGAACATAAACTTAATCAACACAATTGACACCAAGATTTTGATGTGGAAACCCAGTTAAGGGAAAAACTATGGTGGGGGTTAACCCACAAAGATTTGTACCCTATTAAAAGTACTTAAGAAAAATAGAAGGAACATGCCTTCGAGTACACTACCCAAAGCTCATTGCTCAAAAGAGAGGCTCACTGCCTATAGAATTTATTTAGAATAGAAGGAATTAACTAAGAAATAGCATCTATTTCATGCCTATTTTAGTTTCAAGGAATGCTCACAAAACTTCTTCTTTGCCCCAAATTCTTCTTCAGTAACTTTACATTCTACACTACACTCACTCCTTTTCTTTTCTACTTTACTTCTGATCCTTTATTCAGATTTAATCTATTCTGCTCAAGGATGATTTTTAACAACTCTTCAACAAGCATTTATACACTTCATTAACCTTGGAATGATCAACAAGGTCGGCCAAACTTAACACGGATCTTTACACTATCAGCCAAATATAGATGAGACTTGAATCTTCCTCTACTAACATGCCATGCTTCATAAAATGGTTTTTAGATCATCCACAACATGCTAGGAACATCCAGTCATATAAGACTTGGAAGAACATCAACTTCAGAGAGGAAATCTTTAATAACAAGCTCAAACTCCAATGTGGACCTCCAACATAGTAGCCACACAATCCAGAGACTTCTACAAGCACATTGAACTCACCAATATCATCCACTCTAAACCAAACTATTAGAATCATTTGTATCTTCCTCTGGAACCTCAAGAACACTATCTGCCATGACTGTCAAACTAGAAGGATGGCTTGTGAACCTCCAAACCATGAACTACTAGAGTTGATGGTACACATTGATTTCCCAAACATGTCTTCACATCCATAGACTATAATATTTCACTGTGAAGCAATTCAGACCAACTTACTCTCAATCTGTCTCTTCTAAATGTTACAAGATCTGGTTCTACTCAGATGGCCATAACTTCTTCAAATCTTCATGTGAACTTCCCAATTCTTAACTAGAACAACCTTTGACAATCCTCTACATAGCCATAAGGTCTACAAACATTGAGTCTTTATTAATTTTCTCGATATCCTCAACATTCCAGTCTCCTAAACATGCAACAAAATAAGGCACAGTTGACACTAATGACAACAAGAATATGTAGACATCAATGACAACACCACTTAGGCACATCATCATGACAAGAACTTCTCACCCTAACTTCTACAACCACTTCCTTCATTGCTTCCCCTATCATTAGCAATTAGTTATTCACATGTCTTCTCTCCCCCTTTTACATCAATGGAAAAGGGCACAAATTTGCAATATTTACTCCCCCTTTTTATTTCAAATTGATCTCCAACATTTGCATACTGACTACTCCTTAGAGTAGTATTTTCTCAACATCAATCCAGATCTTAAGATATGACTAAGAATTCCATCAAACTAATGCACCTTAGTGCATCTTGGTTTAGATTCGAAGGGGTAATAACCCTTAACTTCTCTCTGAGATACTCAAAGGTATCCTTGGGAAGAGGCTTAGTGAAGATATCTACAATCTCATGTTTGAAAGACACAATCTCCAACTTGACTTCATTCTCAATTACCTTCTCTCTTAAGAAATGAAACTTGATAGATATATGTTTTGTCTTTGAATGCAACACTGGATTCTTTGAGATGCTTATTGCACTAGAATTATCACAAAAGATTGTGACTGGTTCCTCAAACATAATTCCGATGTCCTTCAACATTTTCTTCAGCCACAAAACCGAAGTAAAATTATTTGCTTCTGCTATATATTCTACTTCTACAGTAGACAGAGATATTGCCTCTTGCTTTTTTCTGATCTAAGAGACCAATCTTCTTCCAAAGAAAAATGCACCACTAGTAGTAGTTTTTCTGTCATCCACATCTCCTTCCCAATCAGCATCTATATATGCATGAAGAGTGAAATCATTATCCTTTAGATACCACAATCCATAATCAATTGTCCCCTTGAGATATCTAAAAATTCTTTTGACCAGCACAATGTGGGATTCTTTTGGATCATCTTTAAATCTATCAACAAGTCCAATGGCATTCATGATGTCAGGTCTAGTCTGAGTCAAATAGAGCAATCATCCAATCATTGATCTATACCTTTTCTAATTTTCCTTGGGGGGATCATCATCTTTACTTAACTTGCATCTGGTTACCATAGGTGTGCCTATTGGCTTTGAATCTTCCATCCCAAACTTCTTCAGTAATTCTCTCACATACCTAGATTGAGATATAAAGATACATTTATCTGACTGAACAATTTGCAGACCTAGGAAGAAATTCATCTCTCCAAACATTGACATCTCAAATTCACTTTTCATTTGATCAGCAAATGCTTTGCACATACATTCATTTATACCAAAAATGATATCATCAACAAAGACCTCAAAAATCAAGATGTCCTCATGATTAATCTTGAAGTAAAGATTACTATTAGTAGTACCTTTGCTAAAACCTATCTTAAGCAAATATTTATCCAATCTTGCATACCAAGTTCTTGGAGCTTTCTTGAGTCCATACAAGGCTTTCTTGGTCTACAAACCATATCTCCCTGATTAGACAATTGAAGTCCTTCAGGTTGCTCCATGTAGACTTCTTCCTCCAAATCTCCATTAGGAATGCTGATTTGACATCCATCTAATACACTTTAAAATCTCTGAAAGCAAAAAATACAAGAAACAATCTAACAACCTCTATTCTTGCCACTAGAGCAAAAGTTTCTTCAAAATCAATTCCTTCTACCTGAGAGTAGCCTTTGCATTCCAACCTTGCCGTATTTATTACAACTTCACCATCTTCATTTAGCTTATTCCAGAAGACCCATTTGGTTCCAATCAAATTTTTGTCCTCGGGTCTAGGATCAAGATCCCAAGTGTGGTTCTTTTCAATTTGCATTAATTATTCTTCCATTGCTTTTACCCAGTTTTCATCATTGTAGGCTTCACTTACTAATTTAGGTTCAATCCTTGAAATCAAACAAATCTCCTCTTGATCTTTAGTAACTCTTCTCCTAGTTCAAACACCTTTATTTCTATCCCCTATGATTTGATCTTCAGGATGATTCATTCTTACATACCTGGGGGTTTTTTGAATTGCTTAAACTTCTGATTCTTGAGCTTGTTCCTCAACATCTGTACTAGTTTCTTGAGTTCCTAGAAATTCCAAATCAATCTGAATCTGAGTCAGAGTTTGAACTAACATTCCTTCACTTTGAATTTCATCTTGATCATTTGAATCATATTTGTAGAACCTAGAATGTCCTTCCTTGCTCTCATCAACTCTAACATTAGCACTTTCAACAATCTTTTTCAACCTCTTGTTAAACTACTGGTAAGCGTTACTTTGAGTAGAGTGCCCAATAAATATTCCCTCATCACTTCTTATATCAAACTCACGTAAATCCTCATCTCTTTTGATATAACATTTACTACCAAAAACTCTAAAATATCTTAGAGTAGGAGGATGGCCAAACCATAGTTCATAAGGGATCTTACCAAAATTGCCTTTGATCTGCACCTGATTAAGAATGTAGACAGTAGTACTTATAGCTTCTCTCCAATAAGCTTTAGGAACATTTATTTCCATCATCATGGTCTTGGCAGCTTCTTTAATGGTCTAGTTCTTATTTTCCACAACTCCATTTTGTTGGGGAGTCCTAGAAGCAGATAACTATCTTTTTATGCCATGCTTTTCGTAGAAAGCATCAAACTCACTGAAAATAAATTCTCCACCTCTATCAGATCTTAGACATTTCAATTTTTCACCAATCTCATTTTCCACCATCACTTTGAACACCTTAAATTTGTCAAGAGCTTCTAATTTTTCTTTCAGGAAAGTTACCCACATCATTCTAGAGTAATCATCAATCAACAACATGAAATATCTATCTCCTTGCACACTCCTAATTCCAATAAGATGATAGAGATCAGTATGTACTAGCTCCAATCATGCACTTGAAGCTTGTTCCTTACTTTTCAATGAAATTTTTCTATGTTTCCCCAATTGACATTCTTTGTACATGCTATTAGGTTTCACAAGTTTTGGAAGATCTCTTATAGCCTGAGTGGTACTTATTTTGACAATGTTATCAAAAATTTACATGACACATCCTCCTATGCCACAACCAACTTTGATCTATCTAAGCAATCAAACAACTTTTGCCAGAACTACTTAAATGAAAGATGTTACCTCTAGTTTGACTATTGAATGCAATTTCAATTCTAGAGCTCTCCAAGATTCTACACTTTCCATCCTTGAATAGAAGATCATAACCTTTGTCAACCAACTATTTAACACTGAGAAGATTATGTTTTAATCCTTCCACATATAGAACATCATTGGTACTATTCTTACCATCAAAAGAGATGGATCCTGTGCCATCGATTCTACCAGCTGAGTTATCTTCAAAATTCACAAGTCCTCCTTCATAATTTTCAAAATTCATAAACTAACTCTTCTCTCCTATCATATTATGAGAACATCCACTATCAATCACCCATTCAATATATGCGGGGAAAACCCTTATGGATGAAAAACCCCACACTCCAAAACACAGCTCAAATGTATTCCATAAACAATGAATGTTACAATACAACATAGAGCTAATGCTTTTGTAGGAGTCTTCGACACTCGTATTTGGAGATGATCTGGTAGCATAATAGTACCTATCAAACCTATAGTATTTTTCCTCTCCAAAGCACCTATTCATATAACAAATACAAGGTAAATATGGCTCCATATTGGGATGAGCATCCAACATGGGCTCATGGCCCAAAACCCACACCTATGGTCACGTGTCCAACACTATAAGATGCTCCTAATACTTGTTAAGTCACCCCATCTGAAGGAGGTCACCTATTTCCTTGGGGCACCCAAAGATGTCTTTTTCAAAGATGCTCTTTGACACATGTCTTCACCTATCATAAAATATGTTATTTCTGACTCTTACATGTCATAACTTTGTCATAAGAATCGGTCATGACTGTTTTGATCAATATTCCCTTACACAACATCCGAGATGCCGACACATGGCAAAATATTCCTACCACTAAGTGAGATGCCTATCTCCTCATGTGAGGACAAAATTACATGTGGTCATATGCCAGGTAGGATGCAACATCATTGTGCCAACTCCCACAATATGACAACATGGGATTTGCATCCAACTAATACAATAGGCAATAAATAAATAAATACAATGTAAAAATACAAGAAATTACCAAGGTTGAGAAACCTTAATTCCCAACATTCTCCCACTTGTCGAACACCTTGTAAGAGCCAATAGAATTAACAGGATTTAACTACTATAGGTTGACAGGCCCGTAGACTCGAAACACCATCTGAACTTCTCCATGCTCACTTGTTTCGTCAATGCATCTACAACATTCTTCAATGTATCTACCTTCTCCAAATTTACCTTATGATCCTCTACCATGTCTCATACAAAGTGAAATTGTACATCAATGTGCTTTGTTCTGGCATGGAAAGTTGGATTCTTTTCAAGGCAAATCGCACTCTGGTTGTCAAAACAAATCATAATCTATCCTGCATCAACACCAATATCTAAAAATAATCTCTTAAGCCAAATGGCTTCCTTGCAAGGATGAGTTGCTGCCATATACTCATCTTTTGTAGTGGACAAAGGAACCACATGTTGTCACTTACTCATCCAACTAATTACACCACAAAACATAGTGAACACATAGGCACTGGTAGATCTCCTACAGTCAATGTCACCTACCCAATCAGAATCCATAAATCCATGAATACAAACTAAATGTGGAGGTCATGTAGCATTACTGTGATAGCATATGGAATACTCAGAAGTATCCCTCAAATATCAAAACACTCACTTAACTACATTCCAATGTACCCATCCAAGATTAGTCATAAATTGACTAAGGACTCCAACTGCTTGGGCAATGTCTGGTCTTGTCCAGATCATAGCATACATCAAACTACCAATAGCACTAGCATAAGGTACTTTTCTCATGTACTCCACCTCATTGGGAGATTTTGGACAATCATTAATAGGTAACTTTGTCCCCAATGAAACAAGAACACATAATGGTCTACAATCTGCCATGCTGAACCTATCCAACATGGCCTTCACATACTTACTATGGCTTAACCAAAGTTTTCTATTAGCTCTATCTCTTCTGATTTCCATTCCTAGAATGTACCTGGCTGCCCTAAGATTTTTCATCTCAAACTATGCTAAAAGCTGAGACTTCAAATCAGAAATCATATTCTTACCATTCCCAATCAACAACATATCATCAACATACAATGCAATAATGAGAATGCAATCATTGTCAAATTTGTAATACACACAATGATCAAATTTTGATCTCAGATATCCAATTGACAACATAAAGGCATCAAACTTCAAGTACCACATTCTAGGAGATTGCTTCAAACCATGCAAAGACTTCTTTAACTTGCAAACCAAATTTTCTTTGCCCTTCTCTATGTAATGCTCTAGCTGTGACATGTAAACCTCTACCTCCAAATCACCATGAAGGAAAGTTGTTTTCATATCCTCTGTTCTACCTCTAAGTCATAAAAAGATGCAAGAGATAAGAGAAATTGAATGGATGTTAGCTTTGCAACGGGAGTGAAAATTTCACCATAATCAATTCCCTCCACTCGTGAATACCCCTTCGTAACCAATCTAGCCTTGTACTTGTCAACACTATCATTTGCACAAAATTTCTTCTTGAACACCCATTTGCATCCAATGGGTTTCCATCCATCAGGCAAAGGCACCAAGTCCCATGTTTTATTCTTTTCCAAAGAAGCCATCTCATCTTCCATGGCCCCCTTCTAAGAACCTACATCTTTCATGCCCATAGCCTCTTTCACAGTTCTAAGCTCATTAGTGTTAGTAAGCAAAGAAAAAGTACCAAAAGAATCAAGTAATGAATAACCAAACCTAATAGGTTTCTTTCATGTTCATGTAGACCTCCTCAATGGCTGAGATTGAGGTTTTACTTCTTCTTTTGAGCTTTTTGAGCTGCTAGAGATCTCATCATTAGGTATCACAGGGTCTGCCTGTTTAGTCTTCTTAGGGGTAGAAGGAAACTAAACTGCATCTTATTTCTTTTATATCTATTCTGGCTGTAGAACAATGGAAGAAGGTGTTAGCTCTCTGAAGATAACACTTCTTCTATACAACACTTTTTTCAGCCATAGGATCCAAAAGCTTGTATCCTTTCACACTGACACCATAGCCAATGAAAATACATTTAATGGCCTTGTTCTCCAATTTAGACCTTTTCTCCCTAGGCACATGTGCATATGCCTCACAACCAAAAACACAAAGATGTCTAACTGAAGGCTTCTTACCAGGCCACACCTCCACGGGTGTCTTACCAACAAGAGCTGATGTAGGAGATCTATTTACTAGATAGGAAGTAGTGGCTACAGCTTCAGCCCAAAACTTTTGTTTGAAGCTTTCTACACTAAGCATACTCCTATCCTTCTCTATCAATGTCATGTTCATCCTCTCTGCAACTCCATTTTGTTATGGGGTGTATGGATTTGTCTTATGTCTTTCAATCTCTTTCTCTTTACAAAATTTATTGAACTCTACTGAACAAAACTCACCACTATTGTCAGTTCTCAAACACTTAATATTTTTACTAGTCTAATTTTCAGAAAATTCTTTAAACTCCTTAAACCAACTAAAGACTTTAATCTTGCTTCTAATAAAATAAATCCATGTCCTTCAACTATAATCATCTATGAAAGATAAAAAATATATAGATTTACAAATCAAAGGAATAGTAACTGGACCAAACACATCAGAATGAATAAGATCCAACACACCAGAAGACTTGTGAGAACTAGAGTAAAATTGAACACGGTTTTGTTTTCCATATACACAATGTTCGCAAAAGTCAAACTTGAGATTACAATCATTTAACCCCTCAATGATGTTTTTATTTTTCATGCTTCTAAGACCCTTCTCACCAATGTGGTCATATCTCAAATGCCATAACATTGTCTTTTTAGTAGGAAGCTTAGCTTCCATAGCATGTGCATTACCATCAGAACTAGTTACAATAGATTTCTTCACTGCTCATTCAGATGGTGGGGATGAAGTGACTGCAGCTCTTTTCTTTGAGTTAGAAGAACTATTGCACTATGAAGTACATGCCTCTATTTTAAATAGAGTACCTCTCTAAGTACCCTTTGTAAGTACCATAGATCCTTTAGTCATGTTGCATCCATCCTTCGAAAAGACAACCTACACACCTGCATCATTCAACATACTTATAAAAAGTAGGTTCTGTACAAGGCCTAGGATGTGCATAACCCTAGTGATCCCCTTCACTCATCCATCAGGGAATTGGATTGAGACTCTTCCACAACCAACAATCTTCAGATGAGAGTCGTCAACAGGTACACTCTTCCACCATCAAACTCTTCATACTTCATGAACTAGCTTCGATGCAAATTCATGTGGAATGATCCACCAAAATTAATCAACCACACATCATCAGATGTATGGGTGGCCAGGGCTATGATGAAGACATTACCATCATCTTGTGACTTGTTAGAATCTAAATCAGGGGTTGTCTTCTTTTTCTTTTTCTTTACTTCTTTGTATTCCTTTCAGAAATGCCCCATCTTCCCATAGTTCCAACAAATAGCCTTGGACTTTCCATGAGATTTAGATCTCCCACAAGATTTGGATCTACCCTTTTCACCTTTCTTGTCCTTCTTCTTACCTTTCTCTTTGGGTCTTCCATGAACTGCAAGAGCCTCTTTGGCTGACTCACATGTCTTCCTCCACATTTCTTTAGATAATAGCAAGGACACCCCATCTTCCATCTTGAAGGTGGTAGTGGTGCTTTTGATAGCCATGATAAGATGATCCCACAAATATGGCAAAGAACAAAGCAAGGTCATACATCGATCCTCCTCCTCCATTTTCACACCCACAGATGTCAACTATGCAATGATCATGTTGAAAGCATTCATGTGCTCCGTACCATATCCTCCATCTTCCATCTTTAGAGTGAACAACTTCTTTTCAGAAAAAGCTTGTTCACCAGGGACTTGGCTTGATCAACATCACCTAGCTTCTTCCAAATATATTCTGTGCTCTTCTCCTCATGGAAATTCAACAAGATAGAGTCAACTAGATAGAGTCTTAGGAGACCCTTAACCTTTCGATCTTTGAGGTCCCAATCAGCTCATGACATTGCTGTAGGCTTTACACTGGATACGATTTCCACAACTTGAAATTAGTGCCATTAAATTCATCCACCTCTAACCTTCTAGATGTGGTTGCCATCTCCTTGCTGCAACAAGATATAGAATGCTCTTCACAACACTCCCACTCAACCTAGGATTAGCTCAAAAAACCCCTACCTAGTAGCTAGAACCAAAACTGGCGAGGCTCTGATACCAACTGAAAGGACACTAGGTGTGCAGAAAGCGCTTCCTACACTAATCTAATGAGGGGAGTAGAGTACAAATTCAATTTAATATTTATAGTTACAGCTATGTTAACCCACTAACAAAGATATTGTAGCAAACACATAAGCAAGAAAGTAAGATAGAAGAAGAGAGACACAAGATATATGTGGGGAAAACCCTTATGGGTGAAAAACCCCACACTCCAAAACATAGCTCAAATGTATTCCGTAAACAATGAAGGTTACAATACAACACAGAGCCAATGCTCTTATAGGAATTTGAAACTTGTATCTGGAGATGATCTGGTAGCATAACACTACCTGTCAAACCTATAGTACTTCTCCTCTCCAAAGCACCAATTTATATAACAAATACAAGGCAAAAATGGCTCAACATTGGGATGGGCATCCAACATGACCTCATGTTCCAAAACCCACACCTATGGACACTTGTCCAATATTGTAGGATGCTCTTGACACTTGTCAAGACACCCAATCCCAAGGAGGTCACCTATTTCCAAAATCGGCGATGATAGATGATCTTACGACTCTTAAAACTGTCATAGAATCTATCATAGCTATCATAACTTACAACTATCATACATAGGCTATAAATAGTATATTCTCTTACAACATCTCATAGTCCACCTTGGGGCGCCCAAATATGCCTTTTTCAAAGATGCTCTTCGACACATGTCTTCACCTATAATAGAATCTCCTATTTCCCACTCTTACATGTCATAACTTTGTCATAAGAATCTTTCATGATCATTTTAGTCAATATTCCCTTACACAACATCTAAGATGCTAACACATGGCAAAATATTCCTACCACTAAGTGGGAGCCTATCTCCTCATGTGAGGACAAAATTACATGTGGTCATATGCCATGTAGGATGACACATCACTGTGCCAACTCCCACAATATGACAACATAGGATTTGCATCCAATTAATACAATAGGCAATAAATAAATGAATACTACGTAAAAATACAAGGAATTACTAAGGTTTAGACACCTTAATTCCCAACAACTTGAACAAAAGATTGATGCAAATAATGGCATAGATTTAGATCCTTTGGAATAAAACCAACAAGAAGCCTTTGGTATAGCAAGAGACACTATAGAGTCTATCTAAGAATTCTTGGAAAGATAAAAAAAAGTCTTGGATGAGCTTGAATTTTTGTAGGGACAAATAAATTTGAATTTAATGTAAGCTATGAAGAAATTTAAATTAGTATCAATTGTTCAAGCAAAGGCACATGAAGAGATGATGACAACACACATACAAGACAATGAGATGATTGGTGCAGCATCTGATGTACTAGAGAAGTTGATGCTTGAATACTAGAAAGATACATCATTATCATCAACTGATCAACTTAAAGGTATGATAAAATCAATGAGAAATCATTTTGAATCCTTTGAAAAATCTACAAAAATA
The DNA here is from genome assembly GCA_027924645.1 of Cunninghamia lanceolata. Classification (NCBI taxonomy): domain Eukaryota; kingdom Viridiplantae; phylum Streptophyta; class Pinopsida; order Cupressales; family Cupressaceae; genus Cunninghamia; species Cunninghamia lanceolata. The sequence goes on from BSBN01000606.1 coordinate 15,597,765, forward strand.
AAAGTTAGAAAGAGTTTGATAAGAAAATATTAGCTGAGTTAAAGACCATGTTGATCAATGATAAAACTTCTTTAGACAACAGAATAAGAGGTATACAAAGTACCATAAAAAAGCCTATAATTTGTAAAAAAAAATTATCATGGTTGGAAACCATAAAGGAGTTAGAAGAGAAGATTAACAATCTAAAACTATAGCTGGCAAATATTTCTGAGTCGTTTGATCTAGCAAATAAGTCAGTAAGCAGCAAAGAGATACAAGTGATCAATATCCATAATGAGCTAACTAAACTAGTGAATAAGAGAGATCAAATGAAAAATAAAATGTGTTAATTGAAAGGAATAATAAGTCCCAAGATAGATTCAATGTCAAATCTTGTAGCAGAAGCACTGCAGGTAAGTGCACTAATTGACACACCTAATATACGAAACCTAGAGAAATTAGTCTTCCTAATAAGTGGCCATATTCAAATTTTGGACAGTGCTAAGAAGAGTTGGGATAGAGAGTTAGTTCAAATCAAGAACATTTTCAATGATAGCCTACAACCCACAACAAACTAAGTGAAAAATTGCACCTGTACATATGCGGCATAGTATGAGTTTTTTGTGTAGTTTTTGCATTTTTGACACAATTTTGAATCCTACACATACACCTTTTCCATTGATGTCAAAGGAGGAGAAGAAAACTAGTGAAAAATAGGTAAGCACCTAAGAAGGAGTAGAAAATAGAGTTCATTTAGTAAAGAGGAGCAGATGAGCATTTTTCACTAAGTGTTGCCATCAATGCCAAAGGGGGAGATTGTTGGAAAGAGACACTGCTTTGATGAATAACTAAATGCTATTATTGATGGAAACAAGACAAAGGGATTCCACCAACAAGGCAAAGAGACTTTACTCTGGTAGATCAATTTGGTTTGACAAAGGATTCTGGTCCAGAAGGCTAAATTGGCTATGGATAGTATACAAAGTAAGTGACAGAGACTAGGTCAATATGCCTCCATAATTGAAGATCACTATATGTGGTTCTAGTGTGTTATTCATAGATACTTGGTGATCACATGCTCTAGTGTTCATGTTCTAACTTCCTTCAGAAGTCCTATGATAAAGTTTTTAAGTCCAAGTGAATAGAGTTAAGACAAGAATAGTGCATAGTACCAAAGTAAAAGGGTCTGCATTCCACTGATGTGGCATTTTTTGACATGTTGTTTCAAAGATATGCTAAGAGGTCAATGATGAATGTTGGATATGATTTTTAGAGTCTAATATGGTTCATAATAGAAGTAATGATGTGACAGTTGAATTGGTCATGTGTGTTATTAAGGGACAAGCCAATATGCATGTTAAATCCATATGTGGAGAAGATATATTGTTTGAATGATTAATCTAAGTGGTTGAATGATTGATGTTGACCTATATGAAGATTATTGTATGATTTTTTGGGTCCGCATTCCTGTTTGAGCACAAGATCAAGCTAACAAGGTACAACACTTGTCTACATGCTTCATGTCTAAGTTGTCGACCTGATTGTGAGATGAATCTTATTGTAGGTATATATATTGGATGGATTTTGGCATTGGAGTGATTGATATGTGTGGATTATGTGTGAATTCAATATGTGTATAGTCTAATGAAGGTTGCAGAGCAAAAAATGATAATAAGGGAAAAAAATAGGAGTATACGTAAAGCAGAGAAGAAAAATAGGGGCATATAGTATGAAGTCCTTTGAATCTGTTTATTGATCATATTGGTACTATATTTTAGTATATTGTAGATGTACATGTAGCACTCATCTCTTGGCATTGAGCCAATCCTTCTTCTATCTTCTTTTCTATCTTTCTAGTAATGAGTGTTTTTGCAGTGAGCACTTTTTGTATAATGAGTCCTTGGGTAGTGAGCACTAAGGTAGTGAGCCTTCATGTAATTCAGTATTTCTATCATAATATATTGTGAGCTAACACTCACTGTGGTTTTTCCCTTGTTTGGGTTTTCCACATAAAAATCTTGGTGTCTATGTGTTATGAATTTGTGGCTATTCTTCTCGTGTTTACTTTGGTTTCATGTTATTGAATTTAGTAAGTGGATTAATGAATGTGTAATTGAAAAAGTTTTAAGAATAATGATTCACCCCCCTCTTAGTATTCTTTGCATTGAACAACCTCTAGACCCTCTTTCACATTTTATGCTTTGGTTAAAACGAATTCATCCTTTAATGCTAAAATATCAGGATATTTGAATCAAATAGTAGGGAATTGGAGGAGTTTAAAAGTGCACTATAAGTGATTTCACAACAAAGTTATAGCATAGCATTCACTTCAGCTTCAACAAGTATTAATAACACCAAGCTTCACTTGCCATTTTTATAGGCATATTATAATTTTATATAGTTGAAGGTTGAATTTCATAGATTAAGCCAAATCTCAATATTTGTATGCTGCTTTAATTTTCTTGGGGGGAATTTAAGGTAATGAACATACTGTATCATGGATATTTATTTGTTGCAAGATCGTTGAATTAGAGCAATCAAAGACTTAAAGCTTGGAGAAGATGTTCATGCATGCTACAAGATAAAAGTTAGATTATGGTGATGTTCTAAGATGAAGAAGATGCATCAGAGGTAGAGAAGTTAACTAAGTATCCTTAGGGATGCTGACTCAAATATCTACTTAGAATATTCCTTTGTCAGTTGTATTCCACCATTGATTACCAACTAGTAATCACGTGCCACACATCCTAACCATTGTCTATTATGATTGATTCTTGATCACACAATCAATTGTAACTATTTTTTGGACTTTGTTCTATAAAGGGACTGTCACTATTCTATTATAAGGGAGATTGAATTGTTGAAACTAAGGGAGACTGAATTGTTCCAATTCTGAGCACTAATTTTGTGATTTTCTGCAACTTTGTGAATTCTCTCACAAGGTTCTTAAGATCATCATAAGTGTATGTGTTCTTTCCAGACTTAATGAAAGTGAAGCTATATATTACTTCCTGATTGTAATTCCTACATAGTCTTCTTGTTGGTTTCTGGACATGTAATTGTGAATTGTTGCATCCTCTTGGAGTGCATTCAAGTAATTGCATATTGTTATCAATTATCCTTTGAAGATTTGTGTTGATCATGTGTAGCTATGGAACATCTTTGTGAAGTATGATTTGGTTTGCTTCTTTTCATGAAAGTGTCAGAATATGTATATGGATCATTGACCAAAACCAGTAATTTAGGATTTATCTTTCTAAACTTCAATCTTTTGATATTTCTTATTATAAATAACCATATATAATTGCAAATTATGGAAAATCATAAGAAAATACTATAGATGTATGGTGAACAATGACTTATCCAAAGCATATATAGTTAATACATGGCAATAGTGATACATTTTAATAATATATATTGAGTAGATGCAAAATATAGATATATCAAGAGCATACAATGTAAGATGTTATAAATCATAGAAAATATATGCAAATAGGCATAAATATCAGTGAATGGCATGCTTCAAAGTACATTCATTAGGCAAATTTAAGATACAAAAGCAAAGATTTCGTCATACAGAGATAGTTTCATAAGAATTCATCAAGGTTGGAACAAATTCATACAAATTTGTGCAAAGCCTAATTGAATATTGTAAGGTTTGACATAATTGTTGAAGATACATGCAAAAACAAATATTCTAGAGAGGATAATGGTGAATATAGATTGAATTTGTATAAATCATGAATCAAAGCATGTAAGGCCCTAGACATGGAAAACTACAGGGCACATCAAACATTGAGTGGTGATCAGACGGTCAAGACCTGACTCATGAACTTGGGATCATGAATTCACCTTGAATTCATCATATGTTTCAAGATGATAAAGGTTTGTTTGTGAACTTTTATTCTTGTTTATGTGACTAACAAACACATCAATAGATTTGGCACTAGAAGGAGGGCCTGTGACTGGAAGCTAGAAATTTCTACAAAGATTGCATCAATATTTCATCATTTAAGCTAAGTGACTATAAATATCCCCTATTTGAGAAGAATGAACTGTATCTTTGTAAAGATTTACTGTAAAACAACAAAGTTCCACCTAAATTTCAAAGTTAGCTCACTAGCCTACTACTAGATCAAGATCTAGTAGACCCTTGTAAGAATTGCTTATTATGAGGCCAAGATCACTTTCTATTAGTGAACAACCTAGATCTATTAATCTTGTAGTACTATTACCTATTACTCATTTTCTACCAACAACTCCTATACAAGTTCCTATGGCATTTTTCAATGTTGAATTTCCTATGGACTTTGTTGCATACAATAATTTACCAAAAAATCTAGATAAATTGTGTCCAAAGTATCATCCATACTAGGATGTTGAAGATCATCTATGGACATTCAAGGAAGCCTACTTTACAGCAAGGATACAACTTGAAGATGTCATTTGGAGGGATTTTCCATATACATTAGGGGATGAAGCATATTGTTGGTATGTATGTTTCATCAGCACTCCTTTAACTCCATATTACTAATGGATAACACATTCAAAGCTAGGTATAGAATCATGATTGATGCAGCCACTATGTATCATCATTTTGTGGAGATTAAGCAAGGTGAAGGTGTATTCATCTCTAATTTTAGTGATCATTTCCAAAAAAACATATTCTAAGATAGCATCTCCATATGTCCTTGATGAGTATGCAACCTTGTTAGTTTATTACTTAGCTCTTGATCCTTTCACAATAATATTTGTGTGAAGGGCTAACCCTAGCATTACAACCTTATTAGGTTCTTATCTAGAGGTAGTTAAGGTGAATACAAAAATGAAGCAAGTGTGACATAGTCTTCTACCCGACATAGGACCTCTTGCTTTGCCTAATTAGGTGCAACATATCAATGGAGGTGTAATGAGTCATGTTCCAATAAAAAATCCTTTGGAAGTACAACCACTTAATGTTGTTCTTCCACAGAAAAATGGCTAGATGATCCAATATATAGGATATGCTCTCATTGAAGCTAGAGAAAATGGTAATGGTAACTCTTTCTTTCTCCCTAGTCAAGGTATCACAGTTACTAAAGTTCAAGAAGAGAAAGAATATATAAGAGAAATAACTACATAGTTGAAAAGATTAACTACCGAGGTGACGTAACTGAGAAATTAGAACCTCTACTCTTAGGCCAATAATTAGATTCAGTTGAACAAAGAATATAACAAAGATAGAGGATACAATAATAATAGAAATTACAATAATAATGCCCCTAGACCTCCAAGAGTCTGGAACACTAGACCAAACAATGGAACATTACCATCACCTTTGGATAATAAGGCATACCCTAAGCCCAAGTAGACAATTAAAGTCAATCTCATTGAAGATACCCTAAATAATTGGTGTAGAATTCATAATACAAGTGCACATGCAAAGCTGGATTGTCCTTAATTTAAGATTGATGTCTTTATTTTTTAGGTAGAAGTGCAAAATACTGAAGGAGTAAATTTTCCTAAAGGAAATGAAATACTTCCTTTGGGATATGAGATAGAAATGGTTTTAGATAGCTCCATTAGCCACAAAGAAAAAGTGAACATGGTACATGAGAATTACACTCTTACATTTGAGGAAAATACTCTACTATTGGATGATTACTCCTTTCTATTTAAAAAGGATAATGAGCCTACAAAAGAGGTGGATGAAGTTCATGAATTTTAATAGTTCCACAAAGGGCATAATTACAAGCTGGGGAATAATATTAGTCATTCTTCTAGTCTGTTAACTTGTTCCATACCACTAAACAACTTCAACACTCCTCTGAATGTTAATGTCAGTAATAATCCAGCACTTTTGAGATTGAATCAAAATCATTTTGTATCATCATCCACAATTTTAACCATAGGTATGAGTGAGCTTTTTGAATCAGATAAGTTAGTCACATATTTGGCTGAACAAACAAAAAAGATCAAGATTAGCTTATCCCCATTCAAGTTTCTTAAAACCTATGTGATTAAGAAGGTTTTCCTTAAATCGTTAGATGAGCCCATGGCGAAAGAGAATATCCCTATTAATATCATAGATAGAGACCCTATGCATAAGGATATTCCTCCCAAGCTTAGGGATAAAGGTTAGGTACACATTGAGGTTACTACCCAAGTAGCATTATATAGAAAGAAAACTAAGTCTCCTCCTTTTCTTGTCACTCTAAGGATGTTTGGAAAGAATTTGCACAATTGCTTAGTAGATTTCGAAGCATCTACTAAAATCATGCCTTTTTTAGTATGTCAAGTCTTACTTCTGTCACCTACCAAATCCTTAATGAAGGTTACTCAGATAAATCTGAAGTTGATGTCATAAGTGAGTTAACCCTTATTCATATGCAGTTAGCCTCTGACCCTAGATTCCAACATTTTATTCATATCCAGGTGGTGGATATTCTTGACACCTATGGCATGTTATTAAGAAGATATTGGTCCAAGATCCTTAATGTAAACATGTCCATATATTTCTCACATATGTGGCTACCTTGGAGAGGCATTCCTAACCACATCAGGATTGAAGCAGAGCCAAGGATGAAACATATGATCGCTAAGTATCACCATAATAATGAAGTGTTGTACATAGAAGTGGAACAAGATGTATATAGAGTTGAACTTCCATAAGTCACTGTAGAATAAGATCTAATGAACAACTATACGCAAGGAAATAGTGAAGTAAGTTTAATCACATCTAGGATAGATTACCTAGTAGAGTCTAGTTATGAAGTATTAGATGAGGATAGAGGAAGTGTTATGACTAAATTTGAAAAAGTATTTATCCAAAGAGGTCCAAAGGCATATGTTGCAGGGGATACCACTCAGGCAAATATTGTTAGAAGGCTGGTGCAGATGGCCAAGGGTGTCACATTCTGAGACTACATGTGCACTATGCCTAGAACTAATTGATAGAAAGGGGCACTTGTATTTAGATAGAAAATCAAATATGCCAAGTAAAATCATTAGAGAGATAATGTCCCAAGATGAAGATAAAGGTCATATAGTGACAAATTAGATCTATGAGATGTAGGGAGCTTCTTTAGTGGCATTTCACTCTTCTCCAATAGAGGCATCTAACGTCCAAATATTTTAGTTCTAGAGAGACGGGAGATATCCATACACCAAGAACCATCTAAATTGAAGTGGATATCTATACGAAGTGCTACGAGGGTTTAAAAAAAGAAAGGTCTAAATCTAAATAGGGCATTGCAGTTGGGGTCTATTTGGTTAATACTCAAGGGAAGTCCTATCTATCTGCATACGGATAGCAATTTCATTGCACTAATATATTGTTGAGTATGAACTATTGATGTATGGCTTCTAAGTTTTTGCACTAGAAAAGAGAGTCAAGAAATTACATATGTTTGAATATTCTGAACTGGTGATTAAATAGGTAAGGGAATAATATTCTTGCAATTATAAAAGATTGTCTAGTTACACGCATCAAGTATGGGATTTGACTGAAGTGTTTTACACCTTCAATATCACTCATGTCCCAGGAAAGTAAAACTAGCTAGCAAATGCTTTAGCTACAACAACAAGTACACTAGAGCCATTGACTTTGTCAGGAGTAGAGAATTTTTTGGTTGAACTGGTATCAACACCTTCAATACTAGATAATGTGACACATTTTCAAGTCTTCAATGATGATCAACATATCTTGGATTTAATTTCTAACAATGATGTGTTTGAATTTTAGGTAATAGATGAACATACTCTTGAAGATTAGATATGGGATGAAGAAGGAATTATAAATTTGGAGGATGATAAAATCTTGAATGGGATGATTGAGCTAGAAAGGGTGTTTGATTTGGACAACATGATAGAGCAAAATAATTTGCCCAAGGAAGATGGAGGAAAACATGAGCCCATAAATATAGGCAAGGGTTCAAAGATAAAGAATATCATTATTAGAAAGGCATGTACTCCAACCAAAAGAGAGGGGATCAATCATGTTTTAATAGATTATATCCATGTGATAGCCTAGACTTATGATGAGCTCAAGACATATGATACCTTTATCATCACTCATAGTATTCCATTGCAACCTGATGCCAAGCCCTTTAGACAAAAATTGAGGCCAGTGAATGCCCTATTAGAGTCGCTGATATTTATAGAGGTCAAAAAGTTGTTAGCTACCAAAATCATATTCCCAATTAGACATTCCACATGCATAGCAAATTTAGTACCAATAAGAAAGAAAAATTGAGATATACGCTTTATGTGTAGATTTCAGGAACCTGAATAGAGAATCAGAAAAAGATATTTATCCACTCCCATCACTTGATGAGGTGCTTCAAATTATTAATGGACCATAGATGATGTCTTTCTTAGATGGATTTTCAAGATATAATCATGTCATGCTTGACAAGATTAACAGACTAAAGGTAGCATTCACCACAAAGTGGGAAATATTTGCATATAGGCATATGCCTTTAGGCCTAATTAGTGCTGGAGAGATAATCCAACATGCCATGGATATTTCTTTTAGAGGTATGATAGGTCACTATATTGTTATCTTTATCAATGATCTTATAATTTTCTCAAAACAAAGAGGAGATCCTATTGAGGATCTGCAAAAAGTACTCCAAAAATGTGAAGAGTATGGCATCTATTTACATCCTAAGAAGTGTATCTTTGGAGTTACCATAGGGAAGTTATTGGGACATGTATTATGATAAAATGGAATAGCCATCAATCCTAACAGGGTGGACTCCATCATGAAGTTACAACTACCAACAAGAGGAAAGAATTAAAATCATATTTTGGTAAAATAAATTTTGTCAGGAAATTCATAACAAAATTTGCTGATAGAGTGAGACCTATGGACACCATGTTTAAAAAAGATGCCAAAATTGAATGGACATCAGAAGCCAAGCCAGCTTTCGATGACATCAAGAAGGAAATAATTGACAACCATGTGTTAATCATCCCTAAGTATACTAGGGATTTTTACATATATTCCTTTGCATCTAATCACACTTGTGCTATTATTTTGACTCAAAGGAATGAGATTAAGGAGGAAAAACCCATAGTGTTTGTGAGCACCCCATTCAAGGATGTTGACTTAAGATATCTGGATGTGGAAAGACAATCCCTTTCATTAGTTAGTGCTACCAAGAAATTTAGGCATTACATCCTAAGAAGTAAGGTAATTATTGTAGTTCCTGACTCAGTAGTCAAATGCTACTAGTGCATAATGAATTTGGAGAGAAAAGAGCCAACTAGATCATAGTTTTACAAGAATATGACATGGAAATTACTCCGATGACATTAGTTAGAGGATAGGGTCTTGGCCAAATGATTGCTGAAACATATCCCTGAAAGGATGCTAGGTGTGCTAAAATTGCTTCCTACAGTAATCTAATGAGGAGAGGGCTATGCAAATTCAAATTAATCCTTACAACTACAGAAAAATAGAACATATAAAAGAGATATTACAGCAATACACATAACCTAGAAAGAAGACAAAAGAAGAGAGACAAAGATATAACGTGGAGAAAACCCTTATCGAGTGAAAAACCCCACACTTAGAAACCTACACAATGTATTAACAAAACTAAATGTTGTTTACAATACACTTGTAATACAAGATTCAATGGTCTTCGACACTCATATCTGGAGTCAATCTGGGAGAGTAAAAGTACCTATAAAACCTGTGATACATCTCCACCTCCAAGCACCTGTTTATATAGAATATACAATGCAATATTGGTCTAAACTTGGAATGAGAGTCCAACTTGGCCTTATGGCCCAAAACCCATGCCTAAGGACACTTGACCAACATTGTAGAATGTGCATGATACTTGTCCATAGCTCCCATTCAAAAGAGGTAACCTATTTCCAAAATAGGCTATCATATGAATCTATCATAGCGGTTACAACTTACTGCTGTAAGAGAATCTACCATACACAGAATATGAATAGCATATTCTCTTACAACATGTCATAGTCCACCTTGGGGCACCCAAATATGCCTTTCTTCAAGGATCCTTCATGACACGTCTTTACCTATCTTACATGCTTCTATTTTTGACTCTTACATGTCATAACTTGGTCATAGGAATCTGTCATAACCATTTCAGTCAAACATTCCCTTACACAACATGAAAGATGCTAACACATGGAAAAATACTCCTACCACAAAGTGGGATGCCTATCTCCTTGTGTGAGGACAAAATTACAAGTTGTCATCTTCCATGTAGGATGACACATCACCGTGCCACATCCCACAATATGATAATATTGAATTTGTAATTAATTTACAACACACAAAATGAATTACTATATACAAACATAAATAATACAAGGAATTACGAAGGTTGAGACACCATAATTCCCAACATTCTCCCACTTGTTGAACATGTTGTAAGACCTAATAGAATAACAAGATTTAACTGCTATAGGCCGATAAGCTGATAGACTTCGAACACCATCTGAACTCTCTGTGCCCACTGGTTTCATCAATGCATCTACAACATTCTTCAAAGTATTTACCTTCTCTAAATTTACCTTTCCATCCTCAACCATATGAAGTGAAAGTAAACATCAATGCGCTTTTCTCTAGCATGGAAAGTTAGATTCTTTGCAAGGCAAATTGCACTCTGACTATCACAACTAATCATGATTTGACCTGCGTCAACAACAATATCTAAACACAATCTCTTAAGCTAAATGGCTTCCTTACAAGCATGAGTTGCTGCCATATACTTAGCTTCTATCATGGACAAAGCAACTATAGGTTGTCACTTACTCATCCAACTAATAGCACCACCAAAACGTGTAAACACATAAGCACTGGTGGATCTCCACTATCAATGTCACCTGTCCAATCTGGAACCACAAATCCATGAATATCAATAGAATGAGGAGGTCCTATAACATTACCATGATAGCATATAGATTATTTGGAAGTACCCCTCAAATATCTGAACACTTTCTTAACTACATCCCAGTGAACCTGTCCAGGATTAACCATAAATGGACTAAGGGCTCCTATTGCTTGGGCAATGTCTAGTCTTATGCACACCATAGCATACATCAAACTACTAACATCACTAGAATAAGGTACTCTACTCATGTCCTCCAGCTCACTAGGAGATTTTGGATAATCCTCAATAGACGACTTTGTTTCTAAAAAAACATGAACACACAAAGGTCTATAATCTACCATGATGAACCTATCCAACATGGTCTTCTCATATTTACTCTGGCTTAGAAAAAGTTTTCTATTGGTTCTGTCTCTTCTAATTTCCATTCCTTGAATGTACCTGGTTGCCCCTAAATCTTTCATTTCAAACTATGCTGACAACTAAGATTTGAAATCAAAAATCATATTCTTACCCTTCCCAATGAGCAACATATCATCAACATAAAGTGCAACAATAAGTATATGATCACCATCAACTTATAATACACACAATGATCTGATTTCGATCTCATAAGTCTAATAGACAACACAAAGGCATCAAAATTCAAGTACCATCTCCTAGGGGATTGTTCCAAACCATACAAAGACTTCTTAATCTTGCAAACCAAACTTTCTTTACCTTTCACCATGTAATGCTCTGGCTGTGACATGTAGATTTCTTCCTCCAAATCACCATGAAGGAAAGTTGTCTTCACATCCAACTGTTCTACCTCTAAGTCATAAGTTGTTACAAGAAACAATAGGAATTGAATGGATGTCATCTTTGCAATGGGAGAGAAGATCTCACCATAATCTATTACCTCCACTTGTGAATACCCCTTCACAACCAATTTGGCCTTATACTTCTCAACACTGCCATCTGTACCAAATTTCTTCTTGAACGCCCATTTGCATCCAACAAGTTTCCGTCCAGGAGCTAAAGGAACCAAATCCCAAGTTTGATTCTTTTCCAAAGAAGCCATTTCATCTTCCATGGCCTCCTTCTAGGAACCTACATCTTTCATGTCCATAGCATCTGATACAGTTCTAGGTTCATCACTGTTAGTAAGCAAAGCAAAAGCACAACTAGAATCAAGCAATGTAAAACCAAACCTTTCTATTTGCTTTCTTATCCGTGTAGACCTCCTCAAGTGCTGAGGTTGAGGTTGAGCTTCTTCATCTAAGCTTTCAGTGCTACAAGAGCTCTCCTCGTCATTAGGTCCAACATTGTCTTTTTGTTCATTCTTCTCAAGGGTAGGAGGAAACTGAACAACATCCTCTTTCTTTTCTTTTTCTTTTAGCTATAAAATAGTGGAAGAAGGTGTAAGCTCTCTGAAGATGACACTTCTTCTATACAACACTTTGTCAGCCATAGGGTCCCAAAGCTTGTATCCTTTCACACTAACACCATAGCCAATGAAGATACACTTAACATCCTTGTTCTCATATTTTGACCACTTCTCCCTAGGCACATGTGCATATGCCTCACAACCAAAAACACAAAGATGCCTTATTGAAGGATTTCTACTAGGCCACACCTCCATGGGTGTCTTTCCAACAAAAGATGATGTAGGATATCTATTTACAAGATAGCAAGTAGTGGCAATAGCTTCAGCTCAAAAATTTTGGTTTAGGCCAGCTCCACTAAGCATACTCCTAGACTTCTCCATCAGTGTCTTGTTCATCCTTTCTATAACTCCATTTTGCTATGGGGTGTATGGAGCTGTCTTATGTTTTTCAATCCCAAGTTCCTTGCAATATTTATCAAATTCTGTAGAATAGAACTCACCACCATTGTCAGTTCTTAAAAACTTAATCTTGTCAATAGTCTGATTTTCAACAAAGGCCTAAAACTCCTTAAACTTACTGTAGACATCAAATTTCCTTCTGAGAAAATAAATCCATGTCCTTCTACTATAATTCTCTATGAAAGATACAAAATATATAGATTTTGATAAAGAAGGAACATTAACAGGACCAAATACATTAGAATGAACAAGGTCCAACACACCAGAAGACTTATGAGAACTCAAATAAAACTAAACACAGTTTTGTTTGCCATTTATGCAATGTTCACAAAAGTTAAACTCAAGATTACAATCATCTAACCCCTCAATGAGGTATTTATTTTTTAGGGTATGTAGACCCTTCTCACCAATGTGCCCAAATTTCTTATGCCATAACATTGTCTTTTTAGTAGGAATCTTATCTTCCAAGGCATGATTACAAACATTAGAACTAGAAACAACATATTTCTTAACTGCTCATTCAGATGGTGGGGATGAAGTCACTGCTTCCCTCTTCCTTGAATTAGAAGAACTATTGCATTGTGTAATGCATGCCTCCAGCTGAAACAAAGTGCCTCTTCTAGTACCCTTAGCAAGCACCATAGCTCATCTAGTCATCTTGCATCCTTCTTTCAAAAAGACAATGTGCACACCTAAATCATTCAACATACTTACAGAAAGCACGTTCTGTGCTAAGCCTGGGATGTGCATAACCTCAGAGATCTCCTTTACTCATCCATCAGGGAATCAAATAGAGACTCTTCCATGACCAACAATCTTCAGATGAGTCATCACCCAGGTACACCTTTCCGCCATCTAACTCCTCATACTTAGTGAACTAGTCTCGATGCAAGGTCATGTGGAATGATGCACTAGAGTCAATCAGCCACACATCATCAGATGCATGGGTTGCCAGGGCTATGATGAAAGCATCACCATCATCTTGTGATTTGTTAGAATCTAAATCTAGGGTGTTCTTCTTTTTCTTTTCTTCTTTGCATTCCTTTCAAAAATGCCCAAATTTACCATAGTTCCAAAAGATAGCCTTAGAATTTCTAGGAGATTTGGATCTCCCACGGGATTTGGATCTACCCTTCTCGGCTTTCTTTTCCTTCTTTTTCCCTTTCTCCTTGGTTCTTCCACAAACTATAAGAATCTCATTGGCTACATTTGAAGACTTTCCCTACACCTCTTCGAATAACAATGAAGAAACCAATTCATCCATTTTCAATGTGGATGTGGTGCTTCCAATAGCCATGACAAGGTGATCTCACAAGACTGACAGAGAACCAAGTGAGGTCATACATCGATCCTTCTCCTCCATCTTTACACCAATAGATGTCAATTGTGCAACCAACATGTATTCATATGTTCAGCAATGGATCCTCTATCCTCTATTTGGAGGGAATATAACTTCTTTCTCAGAAAAGGTTTGTTAGCCAGGGAATTGGCTAGATACACATCTCCCAACTTCTTCCAAAGCAAGTTTCTAGTTTTCTCCTCATGGACATTTAACAAGACAGAATTAGCAAGACTAAGTCTTATGAGACCCTTAGCCTTCTGATCCTTGAAATCCCAATCATCTTGTGACATTGTAGTTAGTTTACTTCCATTGAAACTTTACCAAAGGTCTTAGTCAACAAGCATGTCTTCCACCTTGAGCTTGCACAACTTGAAATTAGTGCAATTGAATTTCTCCACTTCAAATCTTTCGGATGTGATTGCCATCTCCTTGCTGCAATAGAATTCAGAATACTCTATATAGACTCTCACTCAACTTAAGATCAGCTCAAAAAACCCCTACCCAATAGCTAAGACCAAAACTGGCCAGGCTTTGATACCAATTGAACGAAAGCTAAGTGTGCAGAAATCGCTTCCTACACTAATCTAATGAGGAGAGGGCTATGCAAATTCAAATTAATCCTTACAACTATAGAAACATAGAACATATAAAAGAGATATTGCACCAATACACATGAACCAGAACGAAGACAAAAGAAGAGAGAGAAAGATATAACGTGGGGAAAAACCTTATCAGGTGAAAAACCCCACACTTAGAAACCTGCACAATGTATTAATAAAACTGAATATTATTTACAATACACTTGCAATGCAAGATTTAATAGTCTTTAACACTCATATCTGGAGTCAATTCTATTAGATTCTGTGAGCCAACACCCCCCCACATGATAGACCCGGATACAACCACGTACCATGTGGGATTCGTACCCACTACGTACCACGTCGATAAGCCAAGCTTACGCGGACGAAGGGTCAAGGGCTCAAGGGACTCGAACTGATGACCTACGCTCTAATACCATGTTAGAGCCGGATACAACCACATACCATGTGGGATTCATACCCACTACGTACCATGTCGATAAGCCGAGCTTACACGGACGAAGGGTCGAGGGCTCGAGGGACTTGAACTGATTACCTACGCTCTGATACCATGTTAGATTCTGTGAGAAGCGAGCACTGAGCCAGGATCTGATGTCGATTGTAAATCATATGCACCTCCACTCAATAGATGATCGAAGATCAAAATAGTAGAATGAAGAAATATCTGAAATGAGAGAAAAATAGAGACAAAGAAAGAGAATTTTGAGAAGACTCTCAATACTCTCACTGAGCTATCACTGAACTAATATTCAAGCTTGTGAACTTGCTCATTAACTTGTGAGAGGAGAGTATTGTATATATAGAAAAAAAAGGCATATACATCCAAGAGGTGTAATAACTCCCATATCCCATAATAGTTGGGAGATCTTACCTACTTGGTAAATGCCAAAACATGTGGGGCATATACATCCAAGAGGTGTAATAACTCCCATATCCCATAAAAGGTGGGAGATCTTACCTACTTGGTAAATGCCAAAACATGTGGCATAACCTCCTTACATAAAAATAAAAAAGGAGTTATTAAGGGGTGGCACATAAGGACAAAAGAGTGTGAGAACTCTAACTACCCCATAATAAGGACAAAATAGTGGTTATGAGAGGTGGCACAATACCCCATGTGGCAGAATAAGCTAAAAAAGGATGTGTAACTCAACTACCCATGTGTGGGAGAGAGTTACACATGTAGCTAATGTATTTCACCACGTGTCCTCATATTAACCACTTATAATAAACCTAAGCAAGATTAACCACTTATAATAAACCTAAGCAAGCTTAATAAAGTGTAGGAAAAAGAAATATCCCTAAGGAAAATAAAAAACCTACACTGACACCCCCCTTAAGCATAGCTTAGGTGGGTGAAAAGATGGGTCCCAGCTACTAGGCCATGTTAGGTACCCATGTACAAAAAATTCCCTTCAAAGAGAGAGAAAAGCCCCCCCAAAAAAAAATAGAGAGAGTGAAAGAGACTATGAAACTCCCCCACAATGAAGTAGCTCATGTGCCAAAAGAGGATGCCCATATATGAATGTTGAAGATGATCCATTTGTAACAAATGACATTTTTCCCCTTAGGAAGAAACAACTCCAATGGTGAATGTTGAAGTAACTCCCACTCAAAGAAGCAAAGTGAGGAAGGAAGTCTCAAGATGTATCCTATCTCACAACTCTACTCAAGTGTCCCCATGTGAATATCAAAAGATGCGTCAATGCACAAAGGTAGAAGCAATCCAATCCCATGTGTACAACCAAGAGGTACAAGATCCAAAGACAAGGAAGATAGGATAACAGTGATGAAATGACTGTCATCAAAGAAAAGTTGAATGTCCTCAAGAGTGTCATCTAGATCTGAAATGTGAGACTCTACAAACAAATAAGAGATGTCTGGTAGAAATTGGTCCCAATGAAGTGAATCTAGAAGACAAATATGATCCTACTGCAAAGAATCACTAGAAGCCCTCGAAAAACCCTCTCTGAACTCTGTAGTAACAACAAGTGCAAGGACAAAATAATTGTCATGATAGAGGAGAGATAGCCCCTTAAATGTGTCCTCCAAATCTGAAATGTGAGACTCTACAAACAAACAAGAGATGTCTGGTATAAATTGGTCCCAATGAAGTGAATCTAGAAGACAAATATGATCCTATTGCAAAGAATCACTGGAAGCTCTCAAAGAAGCATCTCCAGAATCTGATGAAGCAATAGGCGATGTATCTAAAGATGGGGTATCAATGCATGTAACACAAGATAGGGTAAAAGGAGACTTAGTATCATCCACCAGAGCTTGGTCATCCAAGGAAACATCACTCTCAGATGAAGATCCAAAATCTCCATACAACTGCTAGATGATGGTCCAAGCAGTGAAAGGGCACTCAGTGTGCTCTATGTGATGTAGAATATCCTCAGAAATAGTAATACATATTAGTCCATAGACCATGACATTATTGTTAAACCATGCATTCTTCTGTTTATAGTCACTTGGCTTAGGAACGAGTCCAAGGAGATAGGGCAATAGATCCTCCCCAAGGCATTGATTCTTTATCCCTTGTTTCCAAGACAAATAGTTCTCTAAGGTTAGCTTAACAACAGAAGGACAGAAATAACCAAAATCCATGATGAACCCCCAAAATGATTACAATAACCCCATAAAAGATGTGACTCAAAGAGAGCACATCAGACACCCCCTTTTTCACTCAATCAAAGAACCCCCCTAAGAAAATATGATTTGGCACTTTATATTTAGTGCATTTACAGCTGCCACTAGCAAGAAATACTAAGTGGTCTTGATTTCAGTGCATTGCAAAACCCTCACAAAGAGCATATGCTAAAAATACAACTTTGGCACAATAGTCAAATAAATAAATAATACCACTGCGATCTACTCGAAAAATCCTACACTTTCAAAAAAAGAATTGCCTCGATACGAGGTCATATGTGAAAATTATGCTCCTCCGAAGTTCCCAAAAACAAGAATTGTGCAATGTCACGACTAAGAATCTGCAATTTCTAAAAAATCTATATACTAAAATCAAAAAATAATTGTACTAGCATGTAGAGTACAAAAAATTAGCCAAAATCAAAAAAAGAAGCTCAGAAATCCGAGGTCGGGAGCCTGAGTTACGGCCTTTGGAAGTTGAACTGCAATTTCCAAAACGCCAATGGAGAGGGGTTTTGCTGTAGCTTTCTGACATTGTTTATGCAAAATATATAAGCTGTATGCAACAACTAATAGATACCTAGAATGTTTTTCGACCCTAGGAACAAAACCCAGAAATCTTTTTTTTTGAAAATGAGTAGAAGATGGAAATTTGAAGCACAAATGAAAACAGCTCCAGTAATTTTTTTTTAAAAAACCCTGATTTGTTACCGTGTCCTCCAATCTCTAATTTTGGTGGAGTAAAAGTCACTTTTGAATTTCTCAAGCCTTCTAGACACTCTGGAAGTACTGAAAGATGCCTCCAATATTACCACAAAGTTGCAATCACCTAGATCTCACAAGAACACATATATGCAAACCAGATTACCCAGATGCCTATTTTCCTTTAAACTATTCTGATTCTCCAGTTCATTCAAGGATGCAGGAGAAGAGCATACTTGGTTTTTAAGAAAAATATTAGCGATCTAATAATCTCAAATCTCTCAAATAAATTAGAAAAATAATGAGCTATACCAGACAACACGGCTCTGATACCATGTTAGATTCTATGAGCCAACACCCCCCCACACGATAGAGCCGAATACAACCATGTACCATGTGGGATTCATACCCACTATGTACCATGTCGATAAGCTGAGCTTATGCGGATGAAGGGTCGAGGGCTTGAGGGACTCGAACCAATGACTTGTGCTCTGATACCATGTTAGAGCTGGATACAACCACGTACCATGTGGGATTCGTACCCACTATGTACCACATGGATAAGCCGAGCTTACACGGACAAAGGGTCGAGGGCTCAAGGGACTTGAATCGATGACCTGCGCTCTGATACCATGTTAGATTCTGCGAGAAGCGAGCAGCGAGCCAGGATCTGATGTCGGTCGTAGATCATATGCACCTCCACTCAATAGATGATTGAAAATCAAAATAGTAGAATGAAGAGATATCTGAAATGAGAGAAAAATAGAGACAAAGAAAGAGAATTTTGAGAAGACTCTCAATACTCTCACTGAGCTATCACTGAACTGATATTCAAGCTTGTGAACTTGATATTCAAGGTTGTGAACTTGCTCATTAACTTCAGCTTATGAACTTGCTCATTAACTTGTGAGAGGAGAGTATTGTATATATAGCAAAAAAAGGCATATACATCCAAGAGGTGTAATAACTCCCATATCCCATTAAAGGTGGGAGATCTTACCTACTTGGTAAATGCCAAAACATGTGGGGCATATACATCCAAGAGGTGTAATAACTCCCATATCCCATAAAAGGTGGGAGATCTTACCTACTTGGTAAATGCCAAAACATGTGGCATAACCTCCTTACATAAAAACAAAAAAGGAGTTATTAAGGGGTGGCACATAAGGACAAAAGAGTGTGAGAACTCTAACTACCCCATAATAAGGACAAAATAGTGGTTATGAGAGCTGGCACAATACCCCATGTGGCACAATAAGCCAAAAAAGGATGTGTAACTCAACTACCCATGTGTGGGAGAGAGTTACACATGTAGCTGATGTATTTCACCACGTGTCCTCATATTAACCACTTATAATAAACCTAAGCAAGCTTAATAAAGTGTAGGAAAAAGAAATATCCCTAAGGAAAATAAAAAACCTACACTAACAAATTCAGCAGAGTAATAGTACTTGTATAACCTGCGATACATCTCCACCTCCAAGCACCTGTTTATATAGAATATACAAGGCAATATTGGTCCAAACTTGGAATGGGCGTCCAACTTGGCCTCATGGCCCAAAACCCATGCCTAAGGAAATTTGGTCAACATTGTACAATGTGCCTGACACTTGTCCACAACTCCCATCCCAAAGAGGTCACCTATTTCCAAAATGGGCTATGATAGATGCTCATACAACACTTACAACCATCATAAAATCTATCATAGGAGTTACAACTTATAGTTGTAAGAGAATCTGTCATACACAGGCTATAAATAGCATATTCTCTTACAACATGTCATAGTCCACCTTGGGGTGCCCAAATATGCCTTTTTCAAAGATGCTTCATGACACATGTCTTTACCTATCTTACATGCTTATATTTCTAACTCTTACATGTCATAATTTCGTCATAGGAATCCGTCATAAGCATTTCAGTCAAACATTCCCTTATGCAACATGAGTGATGCTAACAAATGAAAAAATGCTCCTACCACAAAGTGGGATACCTATCTCCTCATGTGAGAACACAATTACAAGTTGTCATCTTCCATGTAGGATGACACATCACCATACCACATCTCATAATATGACAATATGGAATTTACAATTAATTTACAACATAGGCAATGAATTAATATATACAAACATAAATAATGTAAGGAATTACCAAGGTTGAGACACCTTAATTCCCAACAATCCCAATCTTGTGAGTCAACAATACACAATGGATTCAAGTCACCAAGATGGTTGGTATCTAGATATTAGTCACATTCTAATCATGGGTAGATGCCTAAAAAGCATGAAATCATCCCAGAGACAAGCTCTAAAGAATAAAGCTTAGAACTATATGATAAAAGGAAGAATCCTATTTAGGAGCAATAATGAAGGGATATACCTTAGATGCCTTAACAGCTAGGAAGCTAGCAGAGTCCTTTAAGACTTACGTGATAAGTTAGGGATAGCTCACGAATCCCATCTAACTACAACACATAAGATCCTCAGAGCAAGGTATTATGAGCCAACAATTTTCAAGGATACTGTGGAGCATTTCAAGCATTGTCATACTTGGCAAGTAGCAGCTAGTAGAGAAAGATATGTAGCGCAACCTTTGCATCCAATGATGGAAATGTGTCCCTTTGCACAATGGGGAATGGACCTTATAGGGGAAATTAATCCACTATCATCAGTTGGGATTAGGTATGTGTTAACTGTTACTAATTACTAGACTAGGTGGATTGAATTAATGAGCAACAAAACATACACATATGAAGATGTAATCAAGTTCCTAGAGAACAACATCATCACTAAGTTCAGAGTTCCTTTCACACTCATATGTGACAATGGCCTTGCCTTTTACTCTTTGCAATTTTCAAATTGGGCTTTTGAATATGGAATAATAGTAAAATTCTCATTTAATTACTATCCCTAGGTAAATGGATTAGCTAACTCTACTAATAAGAATCTATTAGATATCATTAAAAATTTAGTAGAGAAAAATCCCAAAGAATTAAATACTTTGTTAAAATATGCATTATGGGTAGATAGGACTAGAGTGAAGCCTACTTTAGGTAACACTCCCTATCAACTGGTTTATGGAGTGGACTCAATTCTTCCAGTGAATTTAAATATCCCTATCCTACAATTCGCTTAGGAATACCTTGGTTTAGAGGACAAAATAGAGGTTTGTTTATTACAACTATTACATTTAGAAGAGAAGATGGATCATGCAATTGATCACTTTTCTAAACATTAGGCCATTGTCCAATGCTGGCTTGACAAGAGGGCTAGAATTAAAGCATTCATAATACCTAATCTGGTGCTGTGTTGGGATAAAGCCCACGAATAGAAGGGGGACCATAGGAAATTTGATAAATTATGGATGGGTCCCATTAAAATAGTAGAAATACTTATAGATAGTACTTACAAGCTGAAAACTTTGACTGGAGATGATGTTCAATTTCCTATCAATGGACAATTCCTAAAACATTATTTTCAAGCCTAATTTAAGGAAGGTCTAAAACTTGTATATATGTGTAGTTGCTTGTATAGTGGTTTGTTTACTTTGTGTGTTTTTCTTGCTTTGTGTGTTTTTTCTTGTTTTGTGTTGGTTGCTTGTTTGTTGAGTCCTTATTTTGGTTGGGCATGATATAGATCACCTTTCACTTTAGAAAGCTTTAGAATTTTTTAAATTTAAGAAAGAACCCCAAATCTTTGCATAGTTTGTAACCATTATAGTGCTAGTTATACTAGTTTATTCTATGAAATTATATTCATCAATTAAAACAAAGGTCATCTAAGTAATCTTGAAATGAACACATCTAATGTTCTTAGGACTGGTTGAAAGTGTTGGTGTCTGCATTAAGTGAAAAAACTAAAGGTTTGCCTTTTCTACTAATATAATTCCTAGCCTAGCAACAGATTCAATTACTGTATAAATAATGAGTTGAAATGATATATTTTATACAAGATTGATGAAAATCAACAAAAAGAGAATTTATGTTCTCAAGGTCATCTAGATAACCCTACTTGGGCTATGGACGCGTGACTAGTAGTGGGGCTCTATTTAGGGGAATTATAGGTGATATGTCGGGGCTATGGATGCTTGACTAGCAGCAAGGATCTACCTAAGTTTGGCTTAAATGGTTAAATCCAACTATGTAGCTTAATGCTAATTATTGCTACTTTCAACTTATCTAGTAGAAAGGAAAAAAATCAAAGCACACACTTGGATTCCTTCTCATAATCTAGTTTCATTGATGAACATGATCTCTTGTGAACTAATCCAAATATCCATGAATAGTGAAGGTTGGAATTTTATGTAGAGATATGTCTTTCCTTCTTAAATTGATGTGAAATTTGTTTGTTTTCTTTGGTGGCAAGTTGTTGTGTGGTCTCACAATACGCCTCATTTTTCCTTAGAAAAACAAGGACCCAACCTTTTTCTTGGCTTGTGTGTTTTCTCACTTTGGGCAGTATTGGAAAATGTCATGTCCTGATCTACGGTCAAAAGTTAAGTTTAATAGATTTCCTAACAAAGGTCACCATTGGATAGAAAACTAAATTTTGAGCAACTTTTCCTTTTGAACCATATTGAAATTTGATTAGATGGAAAAGTTATGGTTGGTCAAAGTTTTGGTTTCTATGCCTTTTATATCTAGTTGAAAAGTTAAGTCCAGTGTTATCAAGAAAATCTTCAAGGAAAGAACTTAGAGAATATTTTCAAGAGTTAGGGAGTTCAGCATTTGGCCAATTCCCTACTTGAGCAGTAAAATGAGTAAGGAATTAACTAATTTTAGTTAAAAGATTTTCGCTAATGAAAGAGAGAAAAGACTTAGCATGGAAGTTAGCGAGTTCGGCCTTTAGCCGATTTGTCAACTGGGAAAAAGGGAGAAAGGTCAATGTTTGGATTTTTTGGATTTCACTAATTGAAGAGATTTTTTTAAGTCAAATGAGTTGTTAGGCGAAACTTCATCAAGGAAACATCTTGTTGTAAAAGTTAGTTCATAAGTTAGGGTTTTTTATGATTTACTAATAGGGGTAAAAGGGCGGCGATAAGAGCAAAGTTCAAAGGCTTTTGAACTTGTGCAGATAAAAGAGATAACAAAGCAAAGTTAGTAACTTTGATATTTTAGTGACATGTCCAATAAAAGGAGCTAAGTTTAGGATTTTAAAGATTTACAGATGGAAAGGCAAAAAAACCAACAACAAGGCAAAATTTCGTAAGTTGGAAAAGTTTAGAACTTAGACCTTTTGCCGATAAACAAAGAAAATAAGGCAAATTTGAAACTTTGAACTTTTGCTGATAACGAAGAAGGGAGGCAAATTTTAGGATTTTGAACTTTAACCAATGAGAGGTATAACAAAAATAAAAGATGATAGTTCCAAAAATATAGACTTCGCCAATAAAAGAAACTGACGTGATAGTTTGAAAAAACCAAAGTTTGCTGAGAAAGGGCAATGGTCCAAAAATGATAGGATTTGCCGATGGAGGAACATTGAACAATAGTTTGAAAAAGCATTATTTTTCTAATATTAACACCCATATATACACATCTAGACCCGCTTCTCGCATTTTACACTTTGGTTAAAAGGAATTCATCCTTTAATGTTAAAAAATTAGGATATTCAGACCACTTTGTATGGAATTGGAGGAGTTTAAAAAGGAAATATAAGTGATTCCACAATAAAATTAAAACATAGTATTCACCTCAACATTAGTAGGCATGAATAAGACCAAGCTTCTCTTGTCATTTTTACATGCACAATGTAATTTTATACAGGTGAAGTTTGAATTTGAAAGATTAAGCCAAATCTCAGCATTTGTATGTTGTTTTAATTCTCTTAAGGGGGATTTTATGGTAATGAACATACTAAATCATGAATATTTGTTTGTTGCAAGATGATATAATTAGAGGAATCAGATACTTAAATCTTGGAGAAGATGTTTGTGCATGTTGCAATAAAAATCTAGATTCTAGTGATGTTCTAAGTTGAAGAAGATGCGTCGGATGAAGAGATGCTGATTAAGTATCCTCAAGGATGTTGAGTCAAAGATACTAGCAATATTCCTTTGCCAATTGTATTCCATCATTGATTGCCAACTAGAAATCATATTCTAGACATACTAACCATTGATTATTATAAGTGATTCTTGATCATTGGATCAATTATAACTATTTACTAGACTTTGTTTTATAAAGGGACCATGACTATTTTATTGTAAGCGAGATTGAATTGTTGAAACTAAGGAAGACTAAATTGTTCAAGTTCAAAGCACTAAGGTTGTGATTTTTGCTACTTTTTGAATTATTTCTCATGTTCTTTGCATGTACTTAATGAAAGTGAAGTTGTAGGTTACTTCTTGGTCACAAATCTTGCATAGTCTTCTAATTGATTTCTAGATATGAAATTGTGAATTGATGCATCCTCTTGGAGTGCATTCAAGTAATTATATATTGTTATCAATTATCCTATGAAGATTTGTGCTTATCATATGTAGTCATGGAACATCCTAGTGAAGTATGATTTGGTTTTCTTCTTTTCATGAAAGTTTCAGAATATGTATGTGGATCATTGACCAAAACAAAAAATTTAGGATTTATCTTTCTAAAATTCAATATTTTGACATTTCTTTAGAAAATAACCATAGATAACTACAAATCATGGCAAATCATAAGAAAATATTATAGATGTATGCTGAACAATGACTTATCTAGAGCATATATAGTGAATAAATGCAAATATTGATACATTTGAGTAATATATGCTGAGGAGATGCAAAATATAGATATATCTAGTGAATACCTATTAAGATTTTATATATCATAGAAAATATATGCAAATAGGCATAAATATTGATGAATCACATGCTTTAAAGCACATTCTTTAGGCAAATTTAACATACAATGGGGAAGATTTGTTCATACAAGGACACTTTCATAAGAACTCATCAAAATTGGAACAAATTCATACAAATTTGTGCAAATTCTAAATGAATATTGTAATATTTAATATAATAGTTGAAAATACATGTAGAAGTAGATATTCTAGATAGGATAATGGTGAATATTGATTGAATTTGTAGAAATCATGAATCAAAGCATGTAAGGCCCCTTACATGGAAAATAGTAGGACACATCAAACACTTAGTGACAATTAGATGGTCAGGACCTAAATCATGGATTCATCTTGAATTCATCATTTATTTCAAGATAATAATGGTTTGTTTGTGAACTTTTATTCTTATTTATGTGACTAACAAACACATCAACACTAACTAGTTAAGAAATTGCCATGTGGTAATACCAGTATAAAGCATATGACAATATGTCATTAGAATACTTCCTTCCATTTGTAACAATCTTATCTATAAAACAAATAAAATGTCAAAGATGGGGTCGCAGGATGTCAAGTGCAAAATGCTTGGTCCAATGGAAACTCTTCAAATTGGGATAATTTTGACATCTTGCACTAGATATTTGAACATGACTAGATATTTAATCATTTGATCATGTCAAGTTGAAATGTCCTATTTGGTAGGAGAGTTTATGACATACTAGGCTAAATTTGATGGTTTCAATAGGATCTAGACATGGACATGGATATTTTGGATGAGCTAATGTCTAGTCTAGTTGAACAATGAATTGGAAACATTTAATTTTATTTTTAGATCCAGATGTTCTTCTGAAGAATTTAGAACCCGATATGAACACTAGACATGACATGGATATTTCAACAATGTCCATGTCTAGTTTTTTGAAAACGTCTTGTTGACCAGAACTTCAAATGGGCTTAACTTTCTTATTTCAATGAATTTTCACATGATCCAAGAGACAAACCTGTCTAGAATTTTGTTCTCAATCCATCCATGACCTTCGTAGGTGATACTTTCAACTTGAAATTTGGTTCAAAATTTGGTCTAAAGTAACATGACATTTTACTATTACCACCCATGTGGACAATAGA
Organism: Cunninghamia lanceolata; assembly: GCA_027924645.1. NCBI lineage: Eukaryota > Viridiplantae > Streptophyta > Pinopsida > Cupressales > Cupressaceae > Cunninghamia > Cunninghamia lanceolata. The sequence goes on from BSBN01000606.1 coordinate 15,623,669, forward strand.
TGAGCTAGCACATCAAGAGAAGTTGGGTCCAAAATTGTGCAAATCTGAAAGACTGCTAACACTGCCTACTAATTGTAACTAGATTTCCAACATCTTAGGTTCATGTAGCTCTATAGAAGTTAAACTATATGCCACTTAGAGACTATTGGAAAATCTATTTATTTTGGTTTTTATATTTATATTTTGATGACACACCTAATTTGGATAATGTTGTTATGGAATTTGGTCTTTATAATATGAATGTTGTGAAATAAACTAATGGAAAAGAAGCTTATTGAAATTATTATTTTAATTTTAGACTCTTTGCTCTCTATACTTTCATCTTGTGCATGTAACATGGCGAATTCTAGTATGGACTTCATGGATGAATTTTACCCCTAATGATAGCACCATCTTATGTTCTAATCAAGCAACATTATGCAAAACAATAATTAGTTTTAGAAATGGTCCTTCTCCAACAATAAATCAAGCATTATTATGGGATAAAACTTTCACATCAATCTAAATCCTTTAATATTTTATATTTTATTTTAAAAAATAGTTAGAGTAATGCCATATATTTCTAATTAAAACTTTTATTAACAATCCTAGAGACTAGACTCAAGACTTATGCCTTGCCATACATATCAACTAACTCATGATTAGATAGTGGATGATTATATACCAACTAGCATGAAAGGGTACAACTCTGCTTTAGTTTTGTCTTTACAAAACCAAGAATGGTATTTCTAGTGGTCTAAAACATGACAATTAAATAGAAATATAAATAACATAGCAACACCCTATGCATAGTAACATGCCACATATTTATCACTAAGCATTAGAGTGTGTTGACTCAGAATGAATAGACCAAAGACCTCTTATAAACCAAATAAAAGAAATAAATTACACATGGAAATAAATATGTGAAACCAATTGTTCCCCTTATGATGAATCACCTTAACATTAATAACAATAGATGAAATCCAAAATCTAGCATACAAAGATCTCTAAAGGTGTATCATGTAAAGCTCACCAAGTACTTAACAAATTTCTTATCATTGAGCTATGCATTGTTAGAAATGAAAGCAACACTACTTCAATGGAAATCTTATTCAAATAAATTTTATTGAAGCCGTGTTTCTTTCATTTCTAACATTTGGTATCAGAGCCTGGCCAGCTTTGACTCTTGGGTGGTAGTGTGGAAGCTGTAGCTGCAGTGGGAGATTTGGTTGCATTTATTTTGTAGATCTTGTGTTGTTATTATGGCTACATCCACCGTTGCATGAACCTCTCAATTGGACATTGAGAAGTTCAACGAAATGAGGTATGAGTTGTGGAAGGTAAAAATGGAATATTTGTTGGAAGAAAGAAACCAATGGTTGGCTGTCCAAAAAGAGAAGAAACCTGACGATGTCTCTCAAGATGAGTGGGATAGACTAGATAAGAAAGCACGGGGAACCATCCAATTGTGTCTTTCAGACTCTATCCTATTGAATGTCACAAAGGAAGAGACTGCATACAAGTTGTGGAAATGGTTGGGTGAGATCTATCAAGCCAAGAGTATGGTAAATAAACTTTGTTTAAAAAGAAAATTGTTTTCCATGAAAATGTGAGAAGGTGAATAAGTTGTAGAGCATTTAAATTCTTTTAATTTGTTAGTGAGTCAACTTGATTTAGTAGATGTTGAGGTTAGTAAGGAAGATAAATGTATTCTACTTTTTTCTTTACCTGAGTCTTGGGAGAATGTTATCCTGGCTATCACTGCTAAGCTTGTAGATCTCAAGTTGGATGCTCTTCTTTCAGTGCTACTATCATAGGAATTGAGGAAGAAGAGTTTGGATAGTTTAGGGGATTCTCTCAGTGTCAGGGGAAGGTCTAAGGAAAGGGGACCTAAGGGAGATCAGAAAGGGGCTAAGGACAAGTCCAAGGGCTAGTCTAAGACTCTATGTAAAAAGAATAGATTTAAGTCTTGGAACTGCAGTAAAAGGGGACATGTGAAAGAGTGTAGAAATCCCAAGAAATAGTGGGAGAGTGCTTTGGGTAAGTCCTTGAATGCAGGTGAAGAAGTTTTACTTTCTACATGTAATCTTGTTTCTAATGATCACTGGTTGGTTGACTCAGGATGCTTGTTTCATATGACTCTGCATAAGGAATGGTTCTCCTCATATGAAGAATATGATGGAGGTAATATCTACCTTGGTGACAACTCTACATATCTGATTGTCAGGAAAGGAAAGGTATTGTTGTGTTTTAATGATGGGAGGATTAAAACCCTCCCTAGTGTTTTGCATGTTCCTAGATTAGCTAGAAATCTGGTTTCAGTTTCAAAGTTGAATGATTTGGGAATGCATGTGACATTTGACAAGCATCGCTGCAGATTGGTGAGAGGGAACTTGGTGGTAGTTGTGAATGGGAAAAATGGGATTTGATTAATAATGATAAATATTAACCCAATACATCAATGAAATATGAAGGAAAAAGAGATTTAGATAACAAACAAGTGATACTTACAACCTTTACCTTTCAACTTCCATTGCTCACCTATCTGTTCTCGACTTTGATGAGGAAGAAGATTGGCCCTCAGGGAGCTTGCTTCCTTGCTTGTTGACGGTGACAAGAACGGAACGGCTGTGATACTTGTTGTGTTGAAGATGAGCTTCAAACACAAGGATAATGGAGGATATGGGATGGATAGATTCACTACATTCAACTGATATGGATAGGCTAGAATGAATTTGGCATTAGGAGGGTATGAAGAGGAGAATAGAGAAGAAATTGGGTATTCTGAGGATGCCAGGAGAAGATTCCCTAGAGGAAAATGGGCATGATAAGGATGCCAGAAGAAGTCCCTCCTAATTGCTTAGAGAAGGGTCTCATTTATAGATTTTCTGAAAAGGAATGGAGGGTGAGGATCAACAGATGAGATCAATGGCTAAGAATAAAAGTGAATCTTTTATTCACAGTGGATGAATTAAAAATTCATTTTTTGGGAAGAGTGGAGGATAGTGGATGAGTTAAAAATTTATTTTTAGAAAGAGTGGAGGATAGTGGGGCACAATTGAATTGAAAATTCAATTGGTGGAGGATAGTGGGGAACAATTGAATTAAGAATTCAATTGGTGGAGGATAGTGGGGAACATTGAATTAAATATTCAATTGGTGAAGGCTAGTGGGGAACATTGAATTAAATATTCAATTGGTGAAGGCTAGTGGGGAACATTGAATTAAATATTCAATTTGGTGGAGGATGATTGATTTAAAGATTTATTTTGAAAAATGGAGGATATTAGCTAATTAAATATTAAGAATATTTAATTATATGTGCAACATGGTGAGGTGGAAGAGATGAGGTGGATTGATGAAGTGGATTTTGTGAGGTGGATTTAGGATTTGAGACATTAGAAGAATTCAGGGAATTTAATTAAATAAAATAATTTTATTTAATTATAGCATAATGAACCAATCAAATAAACTTATAATATTTATTTAATTGATAGAAGAAAATATGAATTAAGATAAATATTAGAATATTTACTTAATTCAACTTGAGCCAATTTTAGGTGTCTACATTTTGCCCCTCTTTGAAGCAATGTGTTTTATCACGTTGTTTCAAAGAATAAATAGTCTGATAATGATACATGCCCTAGTTTGCCCCTGGTATAGGTTATGACGATAGGATGCCCCCTCGGGAGATTAGACAGGGAGAAGGTAGAAGGTGTGAGATGGACAATCTCATGATGAGATAGGTTGACAGGAGATGAAATGGTTGGATGCAGAAGAAAGGGATGAATGATATGGAATGCAAGATAAAAAGATGACACACACAAGAAAGTAAGCAAGTATGCACAAATGATACAGGAACAAACAAAGTAGTGCCCCTGTCAAGTGGTAAACCAATGATATAGGTCAATGATGTCTAGTTTCAAGAATGAAGTATGTCGTATAAGACTTCGGGTCTGGTTTCAACAATACAACATCCTATCTAAGATATTTGATATGATAATGATATACAACAGTGTTGTCATGGCAGGGAGTGATGTACCCCTGGAGCAACACGAAAGATAGTTATGACTAATTGATATGGTTTACGATCGAACAAGGATCAAGACCACTGATTGTGATCAGATCATTTGACAAGATTGACTTGACTTGATTGGCATGGATTAAGGATAGACTTGCAATTGGATATGGTATGGATATGGAAATGTATATGGATATGAGATGCAATTTGATACGGTATGGATATGGATATTTGTCACCTTTATATAGCAAGTATTTTGAAGCGCTTTCATCATTGGGCTTTATTATGTTGTAAGAAAATACAAGCATCTAGGTATAATTAAACTGAGAGGACCTGATTATTACTTACATGGATTTTGATTTAGCAAGTTAATACAAGCATCTAATCAAAGTTGAATCTAGATGACCTGAGTATTTCTTGCATTTTTCAATAGACAAGGATTGCCCCTTTTCATTTTTAGACCTCAGAGTCCTCGATGATCTTTTGCCGATCATGTCGTTAGACAAAAGTCATCACATTACTAAAGTTTGATCCACAAGCAGCAGACAAAGAAAATAAGATTATGCCCCCATCATAGCATCTCTAGCTTTTGGCATCCTTGAGTAGCATAGGAAGACATAAATGACAAAATCCAAGACTTTGTAAGTTACCCTGTTTACAAAGCATTCATGCATTAGATGTGTCTTTTTGCCATAATTGATATATAATTAGCTTGAGTGTTTCGGTATGGTGCCCTATTTTGCCATGGACAGGTTGATGTTTTGCATCAAGATTTTTGTTTGGAAGTAGACTTTGCTACGTGCTCTTGTCTAGAGAAAGGTGCAGACACAGACAGATAGAGGGACAGATGACAAGACATGTGATGGATGGGAAAGTGGAGCAGACTTAGACAGATAGAAGGACTAGACATGGGATGAATAGGGAAAGTGGAGCCTCAGGGGCGCATTGATAATGGCCTTGCCTACGTGACAACGTAAAGGCAGCGTAGTTCGGGGCTTGGACCATGGATGGACTAGAGGATAGATGACAAGATATGAGATGGACAGGGAAGCAGAGCCTCAGGGGTACATTTATAATGGCCTTGCCTACATGATAACTTAGAGGTGAAGTAGTTTGACAAGAACCCTAATGGACCTAAGATATGGATCAGATGAGACATGATATGGAATAGACATGGATCAGATATGGATCAAATAAGACATGATATGGAACTGATATGGATTAGATAAGACACGATATGGAATAGATATGGACAAAACAATACTGATGACAAGGAATCACCATGGATATGGATGGAAGATAGTAGATACAGATGGTTATGAGGATGGGCAATAGTGGACAGAAGGAAACAAGGATGTGATCTCTGAGGACTATGTCGCATAAGTGTAACATGCCCCATTGTAGGTAGAGTATGTAGGATTGTTCATGATAGTGCGTAAGACGAAGGAAGGATGAGAGGATAATGAAGGATCTACATGGTATGGAGGGATAAGGTATGTCAAGAGCCATTCAAAACATTTGTCAACATTGTGCCCCTAATCTTTATCAAGACCTAAGAATAGAGGAAAGGAGGTTTGGATGGATGGATGAGACAGGATAGGTATGTAATGGATAGAGGATAGGATAGGAAATGGTATGAAAATAAACCGGTAGGGGAAGAGTGATGTGCCAATGAGACAAGGTGCCCCCAAGTGTAGGTGACATAGAAGATCGACTTTACACAAAGACGCCTGTTTGCTAGGTTTTCATCATTGAACTTATCCAAGGTGTCTATTTCCTAGTTTTCACCATTGGATGAAGGGATTTTTCTTTACTTTTTTTTTTTTTTGAATATTTAGATTGGAGAAGGTGGATATGGAAAGACTCAAGTATAGAGTTCCTTGGAAGGTGATAGTCCAGCTAGATAAATACTATCGAATGGACCATGTCAAGTGTTCTCACAGATGTTGGTAGGGGATATGGTGTAGGTAGATAGCGGATTATGGAAGGTGCGATAGTGGATGATGATGCGATATACAGAAGGACTTATCCAAAGATGGAAGGAAGGTTTTATGCAAAAGCATGGACCATAGGAGATGAGGAAGATATGTAGGATAGTAGTAGAAGGAAGGGGAGATGGAGGTATATGAAAATGTTGTGGAATGGAAGGGAATCATGACCAATCGTTGCACATACCATGATAAACATTGAAGCTGGTGATGGGAAAGTAGTGTAGGAGGCAACGTAGACTTTTGCTTGTGGATGCATGATGTAGGCATGCAGGGATCCACATAGACTTAGTATTTTTTTTATTTTTACTTGCCATATGGGATGGAAGAATTTTAGACTTATGTATGGAATGGGAGAAAGTAGATGGTGGAGATTCTTAAGAGGTGGATGCCTCATGTAACTTGAGGGATTTTTCTTAGGTACCCAAAACTTTTTGCTTTTAGATAGTACCTATGGAGGTATGGGTTTGGGTGTATGCAGCTTTTGTGTAGCTTTTGGAGTAATCATTTGTTTCTTGGGGACCCACACCTTTTTCAATTTGGCATTGACGTGTATGGGTACATGTAGCTTTTGATATGGATACTTCTTTGATTCTTGGTGTTTATATCCTAGGTCATGAGGACTCTTAGGAATTTTGACTTTGTAGGTAGAGGCATCCACATATTTGTCATTGAATTCCCGTGGGATGGTAGGAGTGAGGTTGGTGAAAGCTCCTTGTTTAGACCATATGTGCATTTTTTGGCCATGATTGGGATATTGAGAGGATTTATAGATGGATGGATAAGGTGTTGGAAGAAGGGGTGGTAAAAGGCACAGAGGGATATGAGGAGTTGGAAGTAGCGAAGGTAGATTGATGAGGTGGATTTAGGATTTGAGACATTAGAAGAATTTAGGGAATTTAATTAAATAAAATGATTTTATTTAATTGTAGGATAATGAACCAATCAAATAAACTTATAATATTTATTTAATTGACAGAAGAAAATATGAATTAAGATAAATATTAGAATATTTACTGAATTCAACCTAAGCCAATTTTAGGTGTCTATAGTAGTGAAAGGGAAGAGATTCGAGAACTTGTTTAAGCATGAATCCACTATAGTTTGTAATGCCTCTTATGTTTCTAAGGCTTCTGAAAAAACTTGTATGTTGTGGCACCATAGATTGGGCCACACAAGCAATAATGTACTGAAAATTATTAAGAATAAAAAATTGTTGGATGGTTTCTCCTATTCTTATGAGCACTTTGATTTCTATGAGCATTGTGTATTTGGTAAACAAAGTAGAAAATCATTTCCTTTAGGAAGCAATAAATCAAAAGAAAAGTTAGAAATTATTCATATGGATGTGTATGGACATGTGGATAATGAATCTATTAGAAAATCTCGTTATTTTGTAAGCTTCATTGATGATGTATCTAGATTTACATGGATTTATTTTATGAAGCATAAATCTAAAGTTTTCACTAAGTTTAAGGAATTCAAAGTCTTAGTAGAGAACCAATTAGGTTTAAAGATAAAAATATTAGGATTTGACAATGGAGGGGAATATTGCTCTAAGGAATTTGATGAGTTTTACAAGCATGCAGGTATAATCAGACAAAAGATAACTCTGTATACACCGCAACAAAATGGTTTTGCAGAAAGGATGAATAGAACAATTACGGAAAGGGCCAAAAGTATGCTTAGTGATGCACAGTTGGATAAATGCTTTTTGGAAGAGGCTGTGTGTACTACTTGCTACTTAATAAATAGATCTCCTTGTAAGGCTCTTGATTCAACACCTTATGAAGTGTGGACAGGTAAGAAACCTTATGTTTCACATTTAAGGGCTTTTTTGGGAGGATTTTGTTCATGTGCGTAAGGAAAAGTGATCTAAGTTGGATCCAAAATCTAAAAAGTGTACATTCATTAGATATGGTGATAATGTGAAAGGTTATAAGATTTGGAATCCACTAACCTACAAGATTATATTTTCTAGAGATGTTATTTTCAAGGAACTTAGAGCTATTTCTGAACCTGAGCAGACAAAAGAAAAAGAAGAAAAGCTAAAGAAGGTGCACTTTAATTTAGAGCAGCAAGTTGCACCTCAGGAAGACCAAAATGATGGATTGGGGGGGTGAAGAAGAATAAAAAGATTCGAGTAGTTCTAATGAAGATGAATCTGTTGTTATAGAAGAAGTTGGTGTAGATGATCATGCAGAAGAACAAGTAGAGTCTCTTACTTCACCCTTGAGGAGATCCATAAGACAACATAATCCAGTTGATAGGTATAGCCCACCAGATTTTTATTGTGTATATGGTTTATTAAGTACTAATGATGAACCTAGATCCTACATGGAAGCTATTTCTATAGATGATAGTGAGTCTTGGTAGGTAGCCATGCAAGAGGAGATGATGGCTTGAAACTGTTGTAATACCTGGGATCTTGTTCATTTGCCCAAAGGAAGAAAGGCCATATATACATATATATGTATGTGTGTGTATACATTTCAAAGAAACACAGTAAATATAAATATGTATATATTTAATCTAGGAAGTAAATACTTTTCTCATACACAATGTTGATAAGGAGAAATTAACCTAGCCATCAATACAACTAATATATATATATATATATATATATATATATATATATAGAGAGAGAGAGAGAGAGAGAGAGTTCAAAATTGAAATGAAGGCATGCAAATTTAAAATTTTACATAGTTTTCTAAATATTGAATTTTTTTGAACTAAAGCAGCAATGACTATTCTTTTTTTTTTCTTTCAAAAGAAAAAAAATAAAAATTTATAAATATATCTCAAGTAACAAAACAACAAACTAACCATGTTCATTTTCTTGAGATAAAACCTATGAATATACATATGAAATAGGACAACATTTTTTGCTTACAATACACGTTTGTTTTTTATACACATAGCATTAGAAAATTAGCATATATACTTTCATTTCCAAATACAAGTAGTTAAATACAACTCAAGTTTAAAACTTAAATTTATACAACTTGAGAGAGAAAAGATATTCTCTCTTGAAAACTAAAACAAATATGCAAGGCCTATCTTCGCCATACTCTCTCAAGAGATCTACTAACAACACAAGGATGTAAATATTGATTTCTTCAAAATCTCATAGCTCCAAAAACTTGCAATAACACAAGGAATGGTCATAAGCCACTAACAAACTTCTTTCCTCCCTACCATTAACTCACTCATGAGTCACCCCCGAGATAGGAGGCCATCCTCACACAAGGTAACCACACACCACATCACAAAAATTGCAATAAACACCAAAACAAGAATACTTCCATGGCTTTCACATAACAAAAACTCACTCAAGATGAGTTAATGCGATAGGGGAGAGGACATCACTCAACTCAAGAGTGCCACTCCAAAAACTTCCCAATACAAAAATCACTCAATGCCTCAAGCCAACACTTTTAAACATGATTTTACAAAACTTTCTTTTAGCTCTCAAGCCATATCACATATTGCCCTCAAGGCCAAAACTCTGTAAAACCAAGGATGTGACCCCTAGGAGGTTCACTCCTCCCCCACCCCACACATTTTTGAGCATTTTTTCCAAAGGAGAGGCTCTCACAACTCCTATACCCAATTTTCCCACAACAACAAACTAAAAAAACAACAAAAGGAACTCACACACACACCAAATAAGTAAATAAAAATGCATAAGGAAAGGTGTTTGCCTTGAATCCTACCTTATAAAGTGCAAATGGAAGATAGTTGAGAAGAGCTCCTCTAATGCCTTCTCCAAGTTGAGCCACCAATCTTTCCTCTTTGTCCCCCAAAACAACTAAAATTCAAAACTAGAAAAGATTCAACAACCCCCTCCCTCTCTTCAAGAGGGATAAAAATAGGTTCTTCTCATGAGCCTTGAGGAATGCAGAGGTGACACATGTCACCTCCTCACTCCTCCACTCAACCACTAGCAAGCCTCTTAGGATGGGGTGGTGATACATGTCATCCACCCATTACACCAGGTCTTTCTCCCATCCACTTGCTCTCTCTCACATATGTGGGAGAGAAAGGTGGAGCTAAAGGACGAGTGGGTACCACATGAGTCCCAATCATCTTCTCCTAGGAAAGCCCACACAATCCCAAGGTACCCTCACCAATTGTGGGAGAGTCTTGGAGTGGAGTCCTCCACAATTAGGGGGTCTTGAAGACTCCCCCAACCTAAGAAAGAGGAAATGAAGAGGTTGAGTGTTTGACCCACTCATCCTCTCCCTCCCAAACTTCCATTTTCATCACTTTACTTTAGGGTGAAGTCAAAGTGACCAAATGGAAGTTTACCTAAGGTTACACAAGCCCAAATGACCCCTAGATTCTAGGGATACAACCCAGGGTCAAATTTAACCCATTTTGAGCACCATAGGCTGAGTAAAAACACATTAAAATGGGTCTCAAAAATTAAAACTCAAAATAAATTTCAAATGACATTACAACTTACAACAACAATCAAAAATCAAATAAAAGAAGGGGTAGACCTAACCCAACTAACACCACACAACAACATTACAAAAATTCATCATGTAAACATAGTTGATCTTGGTTTTGTTAGATCTAGGGCACACAACTAAGAGGGGGGGCGTGAATCAGTTGTATAAAAACTTGCTTCTACTTAAAACACTTGATTCTTCTTTATTAGTTAATAGCATATCAATTAACCATTCATGAAAGTAGAAAGCAAAAACACCAGAGCAGATAAACATCAACACATTAGACACCAAGATTTTTGACATGGAAAACCCGGTTAAGGGAAAAACCATGGGGTGATTAACCCAAGGATTATTCTCTGTTAGAAGAATAAGATAAAATGAATGGCACATGCCAATTAGGGCTCACTGCCCGAGCACACTGCTCACAAGGAGGCACACTGCCTACAAAGAGACACACTGTCTACAAGGTCATAAGGATCACAACCTTGAACTAGAGAATGACATCTTCTCCATGTCTAGATCAGTTCCATTTAAGCCCGAAACACTTCTGCTCTACCTTTTGCTCTTTCACTATACCACACTCATCTTCCCCACAAAGCACACTTTGAAATGAACTCACAAACCTTTATTTATACAAGACATCATCTTACGAACAATCATCTAAGTTGGCAATCAACCATAAGAACATTCGTAGGATGAATAACACATCCGGTTGGCTAGCACAAGAACATTCGTAAGATGAACAACTCATCCGGTCAGCTAGTCTGAACAAGAACTTCATCCAGAAGAATATCTTCAATTTTGGGCTCTACCACCAATGCAGATCAACAACACAACCTCAACACGATCCAAGAACCTTCTCAACCCTACCTGAATGGCCAAGTACATCCGTAGTTCCTCTACTCACTAGAATCTCTTCTCATCCTCATCCGGAACTTCAAGAACACAGTCTATCGGCACTATCATACTGCCAGAGGTGCTTCTGGACCTCCAAACCACATACCAATCGAGATGACACATTACAAAGACCTCCAAAACACTCTGTCCAATTTACAGAATAGGACAATGCACTTTCGAATCTCACCGGACCTTTTTGTAACACTCTGTCACTCTGGAGCATCTCCCGGAACCGGTTCTACTTGATCGATCACAACTTCTTCACATCTTCATGTGGACCTTTAAAATCTTAACTAAATCATCTCAACACTCATATCTACAAACCCTTTAATCCGCATCCTCTGAATCTCAACCTATTGAGTACTTTTACCTTCTTCACATCATTGTTCTTCACTATTCTAGATTGAGACTAATTTTCTCAATATCCTCAGCACACAACTCATCCAATCCTTCTTGTCAATGCAATATGAGTATGTTGACATCAATGACAACACTGGTTCACCTCATACTTGCAACAATCTCCCCCTTTGTCATTGATGGCAACATATGATGTGAAAAACCATCAAGATAAGAACTTGTCCTTTCTGTCACAGCTCCCCCTATCAACAACAACTCTTCACATGTCTTCTCTTCTTTTACTACTCCCCCTTTGATCATCAACCACTTGTTTTTCACATGTCTTCTCTCCCCCTTTGACATCAATGGCAAAGGGCTCATACTTGCAATTCTAACACATCAAAATCATACCAACTGCTCCCCCTAAGTAGCAGCTCCCCATCATCAATCTGAATCACAAGATATGACTGTGATATCCACCAGACTGATGCACATCAATGCATTCTAGTTCATCACCAGAGGGGCCATGACCCCTAACTTCTCCCAGAGATACTCAAAAGAGTCCTTGGGAAGAGGTTTAGTAAAGATATCTGCAATCTGATCCTTGGAGGGTACATACTCCAATCTAACTTCTTCCTGGTTCACTTGTTCTCTCAAAAAGTGAAACTTGATAGATATGTGCTTAGTCTTAGAATGCAATACCGGATTCTTAGAAATATTAATTGCACTTGAATTATCACAAAAAATTGTGATAGGATCCTCATATTCAACTTTAATGTCTCTTAGCATCTGCTTCATCCATAAGATTTGAGTGCAACTACCTGCTGCTACAATGTATTCTGCTTCAGTTGTAGATAGAGATATTGCATCTTGTTTCTTGCTTAGCCAAGAAACCAATCTCTTTCCCAAAAAGAATGTTCCACCAATGGTGCTCTTCCAGTCATCCACATCTACCCAATCTGCATCTGTGTAAGCATAATGAGAGAAATCATGATCTCTAGGATACCACAAACCATACTCCACTGTCCCTTTTAGATATCTAAAAATTCTCTTGATTGCCATAACATGAGATTGTCTAGGATCAGCCTAAAATCTTGCCTCAAGACTAATAGCCTGCATTATATCTGGTCTAGTCTGAGTGAGATACAACAATCCACCAATCATTGATCTACACTTTGTCTGATCTACCTTCAGAGAGTCATCATCTTTGCTCAACTTACATCCGGTTGCCATAGGAGTGTTCATTGGCTTTGAATCTTCCATACCAAATTTTCTCAACAATTCTTTCACATATTTGGTCTGAGAAATGAAGATCCCTTTCTTTGTTTGAGTAATTTACAGACCCAAGAAGAAATTCATTTCACCAAGCATAGACATTTCAAACTCACTTTTCATCTGATTTACAAAAGTTTTGCACATACTATCTCTTCATCCAAAAATGATATCATCCACAAACACTTCAACAATCAAAATGTTTTCATGATCAATTTTGAAATATAAGTTACTGTCAGTAGTACCTTTGTTGAATCCAATCTACACAAGATGCTTATCTAACCTTTCATACCATGCTCTTGGGGCTTGCTTCAATCCATACAATGCTTTCTTCAACTTGCAGACCATATCATCATTATCAGACAATTGAAATCCATCTGGTTGTTCAATGTAAACTTCTTCTTCCAGGTCACCATTTAGGAAGGTAGACTTGACATCCATCTGATATACCTTGAAGTCTTTGAAGGCAACAAATGCAAGAAATAATCTGACTGCTTCAATTCTTGCCACTGGAGAAAAGGTCTCTTCAAAATCAATTCCTTCTATTTGAGAGTAGCCTTTGCAGACCAATCTAACTTTGTTTCTGATTACTTCACCAACTTCATTCAGTTTGTTCCAGAAGACCCATTTGGTTCCAATCACATTCTTGTCTCTAGGTCTAGGAACAAGATCCCAAGTATGATTTTTCTCAATTTGCATCAATTCTTCCTCCATTGCTTTGGTCATGTTTGCATCATTGCAAGCTTCATTAACTGTCTTAGGTTCAATCTTTGAAATCAGATAGCATTCATTTGAATCTTGAGCAATTCTTCTCCTTGTTTGTACCCCTTTACTTTTGTCACCTATGATCTAATCTTCAGAATGATTTAGAGTTAGATACCTTGGAACTTTGGGAGTTTCTTGCACTACTAATTCTTGATCAGGCTCATTCAGACAAACTTCTTCTTCCTGATTTACCAGATCAGTCTGGATCTAAATTTCAGAGGAGGATGGACCTCCTTGCACCAGAGGATCATTCTGATCATCTTCATCATATTCATAGAATCTTGAGGGCTTCTCCATTCCTTCATCAACCTTCACATTTGTACTTTCTATCATCTTTCTCAATCTCTTATTGTAACACCGGTATGCTTTGCTTTGAGTGGAGTAACCCAAGAAAATTCCTTCATCACTTCTAGCATCAAAATTTCCTAAATCTTCATCTCTTTTGATATAACATTTGCTACCAAATACTCTGAAGTATCTCACAGTAGGAGTTACACCAAACTAAAGTTCATAAGGAGTCTTACCGGTGTTGCTTCTGATTTGAACTCGGTTAAGAGTGTAGACTACAGTGCTGACAGCTTCTCTCCAAAACATCTAAGGAACATTTGCTTCCATCATCATTGTCCTGGAAGCTTCCTGGATGGTTCGGTTCTTTCTCTCAACTACTCCATCCTACTGTGGAGTCCTAGGAGCAGACAGCTGTCTCTTTATGCCATGCGTCTCACAAAAGTCTATGAATTCACCGGATGTGAATTCACCACCTCTATCAGACCTTAGACACTTCAGTTTCAATCCGGTTTGATTCTCTACCATAGCTTTGAAGATTTTAAACTTCTCAAAGGCTTCTGATTTCCCTTTTAGGAAGGTAACCCACATCATCCGGGAATGGTCATAAATTAGCAACATGAAATATCTATCACCTTGCGTACTCTTGATTCTTGTCAAACCACAGAGATTAGTATGTACTAATTCCAACAATCTGGTAGTGGATTGATCCTTGCTTTTGAAAGAGACTCTACTCTGTTTACCTAGCTGACATTCTTTGCATAAACTATTTGTAGGTTTCACCAATTTAGGAAGATCTCTTAAAGCCTGAGTATTGCTTATCTTGATGATGTTATCAAAATTCACATGGCACATCCTTCTATGCCATAACCAACTCTAATCAACTTGAACAAAGAGACAACTTTTATTAGAGCCAACTAGATGGAAGATATTACCTTTTGTTTGAGTACTGAATGCAATTTCAGTTTCGAAGCTTGTAAAGATTTTGCATCTTCCATTCTTGAATCAGAGATCATAGCCTTTGTCCACTAACTGACCAACATTGAGAAGATTGTGCTTCAATCCTTCAACATATAGTACATTACCAATTTTGCTCTTTCCATCAAAAGAAATAGTTCCCCTACCTCTGATTCTACCAGCAGAATTGTCACCAAACTTTACCATTCCTCCTTCATACTTTTCCAAATCTAAGAACTTGTTCTTGTCACCAATCATATGGTGAGAGCATCCACTGTCAATAACCCAATCATCCCTTTCTTCAATTTGGGAAGCCAAAGCTCTTTCTACAACCTTATGATTGATAGATTCATAGGATATTGAATCTTCTTCCTTAATGGCAATAAACACCCATTCATTTCTGGATTTGCTTCCTATTTCTGATTCATCATCTGTTACTCCTTCATTATCATCTTCTTCATGAACATAGTAGTAGTTCTTTTGAAACCTTTGTCTGTTAGCATTTGACCTTGTAGATCTTTTCAGACATCTTGAAGAAAAATGACCAATCTTACTGCAATTGAAGCACTTAAAGGGTAATTTTCCTTCATACTTACCAGATCCTCTTGGTAGTCTTTTTGCAATGAGGGCTTCAAGTTGAGCTATTTCTACTTCTTCCTCTTCCATGTCTCTTCTTGCTTGATCATACCATGACATCTTCCTTGAAGAGTTTTCTCCCGGATCAAATCTCTGTTTGCCTTTCACATAGGCACTGGCTTTGAAAGCAGATTCAGTCTTGGGGGGATCATCTTGAAACTTAGTCATTTCAAATGCAGCTAGTTTACCAGCCAATTGTTCTCTTGTGATAGCTGTGTGGGCTCTAAATTCATCAATGGCAGCAACCTTGATTTTGTAGGCAGTAGGAAGAGATCTGCAAATTTTTCAAACAATCTCATTCTCATCTGGAGTCCCACCAGCATTTCTAATTCCACACACCAGCTCATTCACTCTTGGCATAAAGGTAGTGATATTTTCATCATCTCTCATCTTCAATCTTTCAAATTTCCCTTTCAGACTTTGCAAACTTGCACTCTTGACAAACTCATCTCCTTCATACAGAAGTTCCAGTTTAGTCCAAATCTCATATGCAGTTGGTAGGTCAATAACATTTGAGAGATCTGAGCCATTCAATGTGCTTAGAAGAGCTTCCTTGGTTCGCAAATTGTTTTTAGCATCTGTGGTTTCATTCAGAGTTGTTGGACCACCCTGTGGAGGTACATATGGTTTTGAGACCATGGCCAAGTATGCTTTTCCCATACATTCCAAGTGACATTTCATGTGACCTTTCCAAAGAGTGAAGTTGGTTTCATCAAACTTTGGACTATCCTTCTTGTATGACAACATCCTGGATCTCCTCAAGTGGTTAAGCTCCTTTTAGAGGAACTTAGCTCTGATACCAATTGTTAGATCTGGGGCACACAACTAAGAGGGGGGGTGAATTAGTTGTATAAAAACTTACTTCTACTTTAATCACTTGATTCTTCTTTATTAGTTAATAGCATATCAATTAACCATTCATGAAAGCAGAAAGCATAAACATCGGAGCAGATAAACATCAACACATTAGACACCAAGATTTTTGCCATGGAAAACCTAGTTAAGGGAAAAACCACAAGGTGATTAACCCAAGGATTATTCTCTGTTAGAAGAATAAGATAAAATGAATGGCACATGCCAATTAGGGCTCACTACCTGAGCACACTGCTTACAAGGAGGCACACTACCTACAAAGAGATACACTATCTACAAGATCATAAGGATCACAACCTTGAACTAGAGAATGACATCTTCACCATGTCTGGATCAGTTCTATTTAAGCTCGAAACACTTCTATTATACCTTTCACTCTTTCGCTATACCACACTCATCTTCCCCACAACTCACACTTTGAAATGAACTCACAAGCCTTTATTTATACAAGACATCAGCTTAGGAACAATCATCTAAGTTGGCAATCAACCATAAGAACATTCATAGGATGAATAACACATCCGGTTGGCCACCACAAGAACATTTGCAAGATGAACAACTCATCCAGTCCGCTAGTCTAAACAAGAACTTCATCTGGAAGAATATCTTCAATTCCAGGTTCTACCACCAATGCAGATCAACAACACAACATCAACACGATCCAAGAACCTTCACAACCCTGTCTAAATGACCAAGTACATTTGCACTTCCTCTACTCACTAGAATCTCTTCTCTTCCTCATTCAGAAATTCAAAAACACAGTCTGTCACCACTGTCATACTGCCAAAGGTGCTTTCGGATCTCCAAACCACATACCAATCAAGATGACACATTACAAGGACCTCTAAAACACTCTGTGCAATCTGCAGAATAGGATAATGAACTTCTGGATCTCACCGGACCTTTTTGTAACACTCTGTCACTCTGGAGCATCTCCCAGAACTGGTTCTACTTGATCGATCACAACTTCTTCACATCTTCATGCAGACCTCTAAAATCTTAACTAGATCATCTCAACACTCATATCTACAAACCCTTTAATCCGCATCCTTTGAATCTCAACCTATTGAGTACTTTTTCCTTCTTCTCATCACTATTCTTCACTGTTCCAGATTGAGACTAATTTTCTCAATATCCTCAGCACATAGCTCATCCAATCCTTCTTGTCAATGCAATATGAGTATGTTGACATCAATGACAACACTAGTTCACCTCATACTAGCAACAGGTTCCTCTTGGAACTAGATGAGCTTTACACGAAAAACAACATAGTGTGTGGAATGATCTCTGAATATCCATGGCTTTGTTAGAAACACCTGCACACTCAAATGAAATGTTAAACCCACATGTATATAATAACTGAAGCAAAGTGAAACATACACTCACATCATCACATGATTATATAAACATCAAAGAATCACATCATTATAAAATTCTAAATTTTGCATTTCAAAAATCCATCCCAAGGTAGAATCACATAATACATTTCTAACTAAAATTACATGAATAATATCCCAATAGCATCATAATATAAATCATATGTCTGACAACATCATTTAATCAATATCAAGGTCTAATCACATTGTAATCATGCTAAACATAATAAATCCACATAAAGCATAAAGTCTAATAGTCCTGCAAATCGGGATCAACAGTCCCATAAGTCTAACATGTGTCTCCAATAGTAAAATAAAGTAGTCAAATATAAGGGAATGAAATGGTAGGCCTCACATATTCCCCCCTAAGACTGTACTTCCTCTTGGAAGTCATCAAAGAGGTGAGGATAAAGGGCCCTCAGTCTCGTTGCATCCTCCCATGTCATCGTGACCTCATTGTACATGTCCCACTAAACCCTAACCTGGTCCAACTCTTGACCTCGAAGGCTCAGCATCCAATGAGCCAATATGCAAATTGGCTCCAAAGCCAACTGACTGTCCACCTCTACTTGAAGAGAACTCTAATCCAATACATGAGATAAATTAGATATATAATGTCGTAAAATAGAAACATGAAATACATCGTGGATATGCGACAAGCTAGGTGGCAAGGCTAGATAATAGGCTACAGGTCCTATCCTCTCCAAGATCTCAAAAGGTCCAACAAAATGAGGTGTGAGATTAGAGCCCTTTCCATAACAAACTAGACTCTTGTGCGGTCGCACTCTCAAGAATACTTTGTCCCCAACTGAGAAGCTCTGATCTAACCTCTTAGCGTTGGCATACTTCTTCTATCAATCATATGCCCCCTAAAGTCTCTGTCTAATCAAGGTCACTTGCTGCTCTATATCCTAAACCAACTTTGGCTCTATCACAACCCTGTCCTCAATACGATCCCAACTCAAAGGTGTCCTACAAGGTCTACTGTACAAGGCCTAGAAAGGAGGCATACCCAATGAGTTTTGATGCCCATTGTTGTAGGCAAACTCAACTAGATACATATACTCCTCCCATCTACTCTGGTGATCCATGACATACATATGGAGCATATCCTCAAGAACCTGATTAAATCTCCTTGTCTGTCCATCAGTCTTAGGATGATAAGCAAAACTAAAGTTAAGCTATGTGCCCAATGCCTGCTGCAAGGCTCTCCAAAAGGCTGAAGTGAACATTGAATCCCTATTAGAAATGATAAGGTGAGGTGCCCCATGTAGTCTAACAATTTGATCTAAAAATACTCTTGCCATAGATGGTGCATTGTATATTGTACATACAGGTGAGAAATGCACCACCTTGGTCAACTTGTCAACCGTCACCATGATGGCATCATGGCAGTGTGATGACATAGGAAGACCAATAGTGAAGTCCATGGAAATGATGTCCCATTTCCACTTAGGTATCGCACGAGGGTATAAAAGACTTGCTGGATGCTGATGCTCAGCCTTGACCCTCTAGCACTCAAGGTAACAATCAACATAATCTGCAATATCCCGTCTCATACCTGTCTAATGGTATAACTGTCACAAGTCAGCATGCATCTTCTTCACCCCTAGGTGTGCTGCATAAGGTACTCTATGAGCCTCTAAAAGAACCACTGCACAAAGGTCACCCACACGTAGTACATAGATGTGCTATTGATATCTAAGCAATCCATCTGACTCAAGGGAATATCGTACAAATTTGCCCTTAAGGGTCCTCTGTGACTGGATCTCCTGCTGCACCTCGAGAAACCACTCATCCTCAAGCAGATGCTGGATGATGCACTCTATTAAGTCCACACTCAAGGTCAAGGTTAGGATCTCGTGGCGCCTCTGACTCAAGGCATCAGTGACCACGTTCGCCTTCCCTTTGATGTAGTGGATATCAAAATCATACTTGCATATAAACTCCATCCAACACCACTGGTGGGCATTCAAATTCAGTTGTGAGAATATGTACTACAAACCGTGATGATCCCAATGAAACAGAAAGCAACAACCCAAAAATAGTGTCTCCAAAGAAACAAGAGCATGAACCAATACTACAAGCTCTAAATTGTGAGTAGGGTAGTTCAGCTCATGTGTCTTGAGCTTGAAAGGAAGCTAGGTGTACAGAAACACTTCCTACACTAACCTATTCAGGAGAGGGCTATGCAAATTCAACTATATCCTTGTTGGATCTAGGGCATACAACTGAGAGGAGGGGGGTGAATCAGTTGTATAAAAACTTGCTTTTTACTTCAAACACTTGATTCTTCTTTGTTAGTTAACAGCATATCAATTAATCATCCATGAAAGCATAAAGCATAAACACAAGAGCAGATAAACATCAACACATTGAACACCAAGATTTTGATGTGGAAAACCTGGTTAAGGGAAAAACCACGGGGTGATTAACCCAAAGATTATTCTCTATTAGAAGAATAAGAAAAAGAATGGCACTCGCCAATTAGGGCTCACTGCCCAAGCACACTACTCACAAAGAGGCCCACTACCTACAAGGAGACACACTGTCTACAAAGTGATAAGAATCACAATCTTGAACTGGAGAATGACATCTCTACTATGTCTGGATCAGTTCCATTTAAGCCCAAAAACCCCTGCTCTACCTTTCGCACTTCTCTTCGCTATGCCACACTCATCACACAATCCACACTTCGAAATGAACTCACAAACCTTTATTTATACAAGACATTGACTTAGGAACAATCATCTAAGTCAGAAATCAACCATAAGAATATCCACAAGATGAATAACACATCTGGTCGGCCACCACAAGAACATTCGCAGGATGAACAACTCATCCGGTCGGCTAGTCGGAACAAGAACTTCATCCGGAAGAATATCTTTAATTCCGGGCTCTACCATCAATGCGGACCAACAACACAACCTCAACATGATCCAAGAACCTTCATAAGCCTACCTGAATGACCAGATACATCCGCACTTCTTCTACTTACTGGAATCTCTTCTCTTCCTCATCCGAAACTTCAAGAACATAGTCTGTCGCCACTGTCACAATGCAAAAGGTACTTCCGGACCTCAAAATCATACACAACTCGAGATGACACATCACAAGGACATCCCAAACACTCCTTCCAATCCACAGATTAGGATTATACAATTTCGGACCTCACCGGACCTTTCTATGATCCTCTGTCACCTCTGAACACTTGCCGGAACCGGTTCCACATAGATAGCCATAACTTCTACAGATCTTCATGCGGACTTCTGAAATCTTAACTGAAACATCTCAAGACTCACATCTACAAACCCTTTAATCTACATCCTCTGGTTCTCAACCTATACAATACATTTGCCTTCTTCTCATCACTGTTCTTCACTGTTCATGACTGAGGCTAATTTTCTCAATATCCTCAGCACACAGCTCATCCAATCCTTCTTGTCAATGCAATATGAGTATGTTGACATCAATGAAAACACTGGTTCACCTCATACTTGCAACAATCTCCCCCTTTGTCATTGATGGCAACATATGATGTGAAAAACCATCAAGACAAGAACTTCTCCTTTCTGTCACAGCTCCCCCTATCAGCAACATGTCTTCTCCTCATTTACTGCTCCCCCTTTGATCATCAGCCACTTGTTTTTCACATGTCTTCTCTCCCCCTTTGACATCAATGGCAAAGAGCTCATACTTGCAATTCTAACACATCAGAATCATACCAGCTGCTCCCCCTTAGTAGCAGCTCCACATCATCAATCCGGATCACAAGATATGACTGTGATATTCACTGGACTAATGCACATCAGTGCATCCTAGTTCATTACCGGAGGGGCCATGACCCCTAACTTCTCCTGGAGATATTCAAAAGAGTCCTTGGGAAGAGGTTTAGTAAAGATATATGCAATCTGATTATTAGAGGGAACATACTCCAATCTAACTTCTTCCTTGTTCACTTGTTCTCTCAAAAAGTGAAACTTGATAGATATGTGCTTAGTCTTAGAAAGCAATACCAGATTTTTAGAAATATTAATTGCACTTGAATTATCACAGAAAATTGTGATAGGCTCCTCATATTCAACTTTAATGTCTCTTAGCATCTGCTTCATCCATAAGATTTGAGTGCAACTACCTACTGCTGCAATGTATTCTGCTTCAGTTGTAGACAGAGATATTGCATCTTATTTCTTGCTTAGCCAAGAAACCAATCTCTTCCCAAAATAGAATGCTCCACCACTGGTGCTCTTCCGGTCATCCACATCTCCTGCCCAATTTGCATCTGTGTAAGCATGAAGAGAGAAATCTGAATCTCTAGGGTACCATAGACCATACTCAGTTGTTCCTTTCAAGTACCTGAAAATTCTTTTGATTGCCATAACATGAGATTCTTTAGGATCAGCCTAGAATTTTGCTACAAGACCAACAACTTGCATTATATCTGGTCTAGTCTGAGTGAGATACAACAATCCACCAATCATCGATCTATACTTTGTCTGATCTGCCTTTGGGGAGTCATCATCTTTGCTCAACTTACATCCGGTTGCCATGGGAGTGTTCATTGGCTTTGAATCTTCGATACCAAATTTCCTCAACAATTCTTTCACATATTTGGTTTGAGAAATGAAGATCCCTTTCTTTGTTTGAGTAATTTGTAGACCCAAGAAGAAATTCATTTTACCAAGCATAGACATTTCAAACTCACTTTGCATCTGATTTGCAAAAGTTTTGCACATACTATCTCTTCCTCCAAAAATGATATCATCCACAAATACTTCAACAATCAAAATGTTTTCATGATCTATTTTGAAATATAAGTTACCATCAGCAGTACCTTTGTTGAATCCAATCTACACAAGATGCTTATCCAACCTTTCATACCATGCTCTTGGGGCTTGCTTTAATCCATACAATGCTTTCTTCAACTTGCAGACCATATCATCATTATCAGACAATTGAAATCCATCCGGTTGTTCAATGTAAACTTCTTCTTCCAGATCACCATTTAGGAAGGCAGACTTGACATCCATCTGATATACCTTGAAGTCTTTAAAGGCAACAAATGCAAGAAATAATCTGACTGCTTCAATTCTTGCCACCGGAGCAAAGGTCTCTTCAAAATCAATTCCTTCTATTTGAGAGTAGCCTTTGCAAACCAATCTAGCTTTGTTTCTGATTACTTCACCAACTTCATTCAGTTTGTTCCGGAAGACCCATTTGGTCCCAATCACATTCCTGTCTCTAGGTCTGGGAACAAGATCCCAAGTATGATTTTTCTCAATTTGTATCAATTCATCTTCCATTGCTTTGGTCCAGTTTTCATCATTGCAAGATTCATTTATTGTTTTAGGTTCAATCTTTGAAATCAGACAACATTCATCCTGATTTTGAGCAACATTCCTTCTAGTTTGCACACCTTTGTTTCTGTCACCTATGATCTGATCTTCAGAGAGGTTCTGTTTTACATACCTTGGAATTTTGGGAGTATCCTGCACTGCTGCTTCTTGATCAGGCTCATTCAGACCTATCTCTTCTTCCTGATTTACCAGATCAGGCTGACTCTGACTTACAGGAGAGGATTGAGTTCCATGAACCTGAACACCATCTTGGTCATCTTCATCAAACTCATAAAATCTTGAGGGCTTCTCAATTCCTTCATCAACTTTCACATTAGTGCTTTCTATCATTTTCCTCAGTCTCCTATTGTAACACCGGTATGCTTTGCTTTGAGTGGAGTAACCCAAGAAAATTCCTTCATCACTTCTAGCATCAAACTTTCCTAGATCTTCATCTCTTTTAATATAACACTTTCTACCAAATACTCTTAAATATTTCATAGTAGGAGTGATGCCAAACCAGAGTTCATAGGGGGTCTTACCGGTGTTGTTTCTGATTTGAACTTGAATGAGAGTGTAGACTGCAGTGCTGATAGCTTCTTTCCAAAACATTTGAGGAACATTTGCTTCCAACATCATTGTCCTAGCAGCTTCCTGGATGGTCCGGTTCTTTCTCTCAACTACTCCATTCTGTTGTGAAGTCCCAGGAGCAGACAATTGTCTCCTTATACCCTGCTTCTCACAAAAATGAATGAACTCACCAGATGTAAATTCACCACCTCTATCAGACCTTAGACATTTCATTTTCAATCCGGTTTGATTCTCTACCATAGCTTTAAAGATTTTGAACTTCTCAAGGGCTTCTGATTTTTCCATTAGGAAGGTAACCCACATCATCCAGGAATGGTCATCAATTAGCAACATGAAATATCTATCACCTTGCAGACTCTTAATTCTTGTCGAACCACAGAGATCAGTATGTACTAATTCCAACAATCCGGTAGAGGACTGATCTTTGCTTTTGAAGGAGACTCTGCTCTGTTTACCTAGCTGACATTCTTTGCACAAACTATTTGTAGGTTTAATCAATTTTGGAAGATCTCTTACAGCCTGAATATTGCTTATCTTGATGATGTTATCAAAATTTACATGACACATTCTTCTATGCCATAACCAACTCTAATCAACTTGAACAAACAGACAACTTTTATTTGAACCAACCAGATGAAAGATATTGCCTTTTGTTTGAGTACCGGATGTAATTTTAGTTCCAGATCTTGTAAAGATTCTACATTTTCCATTCTTGAACCAGAGATCATAGCCTTTGTCCACTAACTGACCAACACTGAGAAGATTATGCTTCAATCCTTCAACATATAGTACATTACCTGTTTTGCTCTTTCCATCAAAGGAAATAGTTCCCCTACCTCTGATTCTGCCAGCAGAATTGTCACCAAACTTTACCATTCCTCCTTCATACCTTTCCAAATCCAAGAACTTATTCTTGTCACCAGTCATATGGTGAGAACATCCACTGTCAATAACCCAATCATCCTTTTCTTCCACTTGAGCAGCCAAAGCTCTTTCCACAACCTTGTGATTGACAGATTCAGAGGATATTGAATCTTCTTCCTTGATGGCAATAAACACCCATTCATTTCTAGCTTTGCTTCCTAGTTCTAACTCATCATCTGTTACTCCTTCATTGTCATCTTCTTCATGAACATAATAGCAGTTCTTTTGAAACCTTTGTCTATTAGTATTAGACTTTGCAGATCTTTCTAGACATCTTGAAGCAAAATGACCAATCTTATTGCAGTTGAAGCACCTAAAGGGTAGTTTTCCTTCATACTTACTGGATCCTCTTGGCAGTCTCTTTGCAATGAGGGATTCAAGTTGAGCTATTTTTGTTTCTTCTTCTTCCATGTCTCTTCTTGCTTGATCATACCATGACATCTTCCTTGAAGAGTTTTCTCCTGGATCAGATCTCTGTTTGCCTTTCACATAGGCACTGGCTTTGAAAGCAGATTCAGTCTTGGGAGGATCATCTCCAAACTCAGTCATTTCAAATGTAGCTAGTTTGCCATCCAATTGTTCTCTTGTGATAGTTGTGTGGGCTCTGAATTCATCAATGGCAGCAACCTTGATTTTGTAAGCAGTAGGAAGGGATCTGAGGATTTTGCAAACAATCTGATTTTCATCCAGAGTTCCACCAGCATTTCTAATTCCACATACCAGCTCATTCACTCTTGGCATAAAGGTAGTGATGTTTTCATCATCTCTCATCTTCAATCTTTCAAATTTCCCTTTCAGACTTTGCAACCTTGCACTCTTGACAAACTCATCTCCTTCATACAGAAGTTCCATTTTAGTCAGGATCTCATATGCAGTTGGTAGGTCAATAACATTTGAGAGATCTAATCATTCAATGTGCTTAGCAAAGCTTCCTTAGTCCGTAGATTGTTTTTAGCATCTGTGATTTCATTCAGAGTTGTCAGACCACCTTGTGGAGGTACATATGGTTTTGAGACCATGGCCAAGTATGCTTTTCCCATACATTCCAAGTGACATTTCATGTGACCTTTCCAAAGAGTGAAGTTGGTTCTGTCGAACTTCGGACTATCCTTCTTGTATGACAACAACCTGGATCTACTCAAGCGGTTAAGCTCCTTTCAGACGAACTTGGCTCTGATACCAATTGTTGGATCTAGGGCATACAACTGAGAGGGGGGGTGAATCAGTTGTATAAAAACTTGCTTTTTACTTCAAACACTTGATTCTTCTTTGTTAGTTAACAACATATCAATTAATCATCCATGAAAGCATAAAGCATAAACACAAGAGTAGATAAACATCAACACATTGAACACCAAGATTTTGATGTGGAAAACCCGGTTAAGGGAAAAACCATGGGGTGATTAACCCAAGGATTATTCTCTGTTAGAAGAATAAGAAAAAGAATGGCACTTGCCAATTAGGGCTCACTGCCCGAGCACACTACTCACAAAGAGGCCCACTGCCTACAAGGAGACACACTGTCTATAAAGTTATAAGAATCACAATCTTGAACTGGAGAATGACATCTTTACCATGTCCAGATTAGTTCCATTTAAGCCCAAAAACCCTTGCTCTGCCTTTCACACTTCTCTTCGCTATGCCACACTCATCACACAATCCACACTTCGAAATGAACTCACAAACCTTTATTTATACAAGACATCGACTTAGGAACAATCATCTAAGTTGGCAATCAACCATAAGAATATCTGCAAGATGAATAACACATCCAGTCAGCCACCACAAGAACATTCGCAGGATGAACAACTCATCTGGTCAGCTAGTCGGAACAAGAACTTCATCCGGAAGAATATCTTCAATTCTGGGCTCTACCATCAATGCAAACCAACAACACAATCTCAACACGATCCAAGAACCTTCATAAGCCTACTTGAATGACCAAGTACATCCGCACTTCTTCTACTTACTGGAATCTCTTCTCTTCCTCATCTGGAACTTCAAGAACACAATCTGTCGCCACTGTCACAATGCAAAAGGTACTTTCGGACCTCAAAATCATACACAAATCGAGATGACACATCACAAGGACATCCCAAACACTCCTTCCAATCCACAGATTAGGATTATACAATTCTGAACCTCACTGGACCTTTCTGTGATCCTCTGTCACCTCTGAACACTTACCGGAACCGGTTCCACACAGATAGCCATAACTTCTACAGATCTTCATGCGGACCTCTAAAATCTTAACTAAAACATCTCAAGACTCATATCTACAAACCCTTTAATCCATATCCTCCGGTTCTCAACCTATACAATACATTTGCCTTCTTCTCATCACTGTTCTTCACTGTTCCTGACTGAGGCTAATTTTCTCAATATCCTTAGCACACAGCTCATCCAATCCTTCTTGTCAATGCAATATGAGTATGTTGACATCAATGGCAACACTAGTTCACCTCATACTTGCAACAATCCTAACTATTATAGCAATGTTAAATGATTAACATGAGATATTACAGCAAAACGCAAGAGCCAGAAAGAAGACAGAAGAAGAGAGACAGATATTTACGGTGGGGAAAACCCTTATCGGGTGAAAAACCCCACACTCGGGAACTTACACAATGTAATAACAAATCTAAAAGAATGTTTACAATACACTTGCAATGAAAGCTTCAATGGTCTTTGACACTCATGTCTAGAGTCAATCCAGCAGCATAACAGTACCTGTAAACCTGTGATACAAACTCCATCTCCAAACACCTGTATATAAAGAGAAGTAGTACAATGGAGTTAGCTTCTAGAGCAAGTCACACAAGGAACTCGTCCAAATCCATGTGGCCCAATTTTCAAGGCCATAAAATATGCGTATGACACTTGTAAGTGATTCTCTTTCATCCCTTAAAACCCCCCAACTTGGGCACCCCAAATTTACCCAATTAAGGTATGACAGATGCTCTTGCAATGTCATAAAATCTGTCATATATGACAACTCTTACAATTATAAGAGAATCTTTCATAACTGTCTATTAATAGCAGATTCTCTTACAACCTTGTCATAGTCAAACTTTGGTGCATACTTCCCCATGCAAGATGCTTTTGGACACTTTTCTTCACCTATCATATAATCTTCCATTTCTGGCCCTTACATGTCATAGATTCTGTCATAGGAATCTGTCATAACTCTTATGCGTCATAAACCTCTTACAACACCTGAAAGATGCTGACACATTGAAAAACTCCTATCTCCTATCTCCTTATATGAGGACAAAAAATACATGTGGTCACCTTCCATGTAGGATGACACATCACCGTGCCAACTCCCACAAAGTGATGAAATAGGATTTGCATCCAAATTACAATAATAGGAAAAAAATAAATACAATTAAATAATAAATGCTAGAAACTTACAAAGGTTGAAACACCTTAATTCCCAACAGAGCTTATGTGACTCATACGCAATCGCTCTACCGCCCTACATAAGCACAGCTCCCAAACCCTCAAGTGATGCATCAATACAAACTACAAAATCATCTACAAGATTGGGAACTACTAAGATGAGAACATTGATAAGACACTCCTTGAGGACCCCAAAGGTCCTCTTGCACTACTCAGTCCAAGTGAAAATCTTCCCTTTCTGTTGACGGAAAGTAATAGGGTGCACTATTCTGGAGAAGCCCTCTACAAATCTATGATAGTAACTGGTTAAACCCATGAAACTCCTAACCTCTATCACATTGGTGGGTGCTATCAAATCTCTAATTGCTCTGATCTTTGATGGATCTACAGAGATGCCATTACCTGATAGGATGTGCCCCAAGTACTGTACCTCTATCCTGAAAAAGGCACACTTTTCCAAGTTGCCATAAAGCTACTGCTCTCTCAAGCACTACAAAACCTGACATAGGTGCTCCTCATGTTCCTCCTCTATCTGTGAATAGATCAATATGTCATCAAGAAAAATAATCATGAACCAATCCAATTAGGTATGGAACACCCCGTTCATGAGACTCATGAACATTGCAGGGGCATTCATCAAATCGAAGGGGACCACAGTGAACTCATAGTGGCCATATCTAGTTTGAAAAGTGGTCTTATGAATATCTGCCTCTGTGATATGCAACTAATGGTAACTAAACTTTAGGTCAATCTTAGAGAACACCCAGGTCCCTACATCTAGTCAAAGAGATCATCAATCCTAGGTAGAGGATACCAGTTCTTCACCATCACCTTATTAAGCTACCTATAGTCCATGCACAATTGAAGAGAGCCATCCTTCTTCTTCACAAAGATAATTGGAGTACCCCAAGAAATGTTGGGTCAGATGAGCCCCATCTCAAACAACTCCTCTAATTGCAACTTGAGCTCTATAAGCTCATGATTGGTCATCTTATAGGATGCATGAGATACTGGCTCAACACCTGGCAATAAATCAATAAGAAAGTCTACCTCACAATGGGGTGGCATCCCTGGTAACTCTGATGGGAACATGTCAGAAAACTCTCTCAAGATGAGATGATCATCTAATGATGCCTCAGGCTCATCCTCAGATCTATCACTAATTGAGATAGTGAACATCTGACATCCCTTCCACATGCAGTGCTTAAGCTACTAAACAGATATCATATGAATTGATGTGGGCTTCTTAATACCCACTATCTCAACTAACGCACCATGATCGTCTAAGTAGCTAATCACCTTTCAGTGACAATCTAGCTTGGCTCTATGAGCCACAAGCCAATCCATACCCAAAATTGCATCGTAGGATCCTAATGGCATAACTCTAAGGTCACAAGATGTAGTGAAGGACCCCAAAGAGATCTCACAATCCCAAACCAAGGCATCTATTGACATCCTGGACCTAGTGGCCAACTCAACCTCCCACCTAATGTCTTTCCTAGAAGCCACTAGCCTGCAAAACTCCACTAACGATGTAGATAGAAAGGAATTAGTAGCTTTAGAATAAAAAAGAATAGAAATGGGGGTACCCCCAATCATACATGATGTCTCAATCACTGATGCTTGAAAATCATCCTGGCAGTTATCGACTGCTGCGAACATCCAATGCGACTTGACCACATCTCCTACAGTCTGCTCTAACCCTCCTGAACATGACTATCCCCCTGCTATAAAGCCCTACGGGCACTCTCTGGATAGATGAACCACTCTACCACACACATAGCATGGGCCCCATGCCTGTACCTATCCAGTCTAAGTCCTACCTGACTGCTACTATCTAGATCTGTCTGTGGACCCCTATGAACCCCTGAATGACTGTTGTGACCTTGCAGGCCCCGCAGGTGGTCCCTGTTACGTCTAATCTCTATGAAGGCCGTGTTGCTGCCAAACTTGACTCTACCCTCCCTGTGCCCTCTACTGGGGTCTAGACCTCTACTAATTCTGTTGCTGCTGCTATGGGGATCTAAGAGGTAATGATGGAGAACTAAATCCTCCTCTTTGTGGTGGTAGTGGTGGTCTACAGTAACTCTGCTGATGTTGTTGCTACCCACGATCCTAAAACTGGGGGTGTAAACCTTGCCCTCATCCCTATATCTTCTCAACTATGTATGCCTTCTTGGAAACATCAATCAATGTTTGGGGGTCTTCCATGCAAACAGGCCCTATTATGCTATGGTTTAATCCTCTGATAAACTTATGAACTAGGAGTTTCTCATCATGGAGATACTCTACATATCAAGACAACTCAATGAATCTGCCCTCATACTGAGCAACACTAAGCCCTCTCTGTTGAAGGTCATGAAACTCGTCTATGCGACACTGTCTATAGTGATATGATAAATACCGCGTAATTAAGCACTTAATGATAGATGACGCTTGCACTCCTCAGTGTGCCACCAAATAGCTACTACATCTCACAACAGGTG
This sequence comes from Cunninghamia lanceolata, assembly GCA_027924645.1. Taxonomy (NCBI): domain Eukaryota; kingdom Viridiplantae; phylum Streptophyta; class Pinopsida; order Cupressales; family Cupressaceae; genus Cunninghamia; species Cunninghamia lanceolata. The sequence continues at coordinate 15,654,253 of BSBN01000606.1, forward strand.
GACTACCAAATGTGCCTTTGTGTTGCCCTCATAAGGATGCAACATGAAGCATCTGTCTAGACTAATGAGCCAAGCCTTAGCTTTAGCTCCCTCTGTAGTCCCGGTGAAGGTAGGAGGATTCAACCTCAACAAATCTTCGATGGGGTCTCCTTAATCTATGTGCCCTCTAAAGGGTTTGTCTATGTAATAATCATATGGCTTATGAATGATCTTCTCCAATTGCACCATCTCCTCTCACCTTTCATGATGAGGGCTCCTTCTATGGACCCTCTAGGCTGATCCAACCTCCTCTGCCATCATATCTAGTATCTCAATAAATGGCTGCACACGTGGTGTCTCTCGCAGCTCGACGTGGGGTTCCACATGTGGCTCCACACATGATTCTACTCGTGGTTCCAAGCGTGGCTCCTCTCACAAATCAACATGGGACTCAACATGGGGCTCTATGAGCAGTGCATCTGCAGCCAGTGGTATCCTATCTAACACTACATGTAGTGCCTGAAGTATCTGTGGTCCAATGTCTGGTATAGGTACCGCTGGTGCCTGAACCTCAGCTGAAGAATCACTGTGCACCTTGATAGACATAGTGTGGCATGAATGTCCTCACCAAACTCATCGGGGAGACATCCTACAAAAACAAGGTAATCACTAATTAATTGAAATTATAGAAAAAGTACCATGCCCAGCAAGCCCAGTGTTTAAACTTAGGATCTAATACCAAATGTCATGCCCACATTTCCAATGTGGTCATGACCATCACACGCATCATGTCTACATTTGTCATGTGGTTACGACATGAATTACCAAAATATATCCACACAATCCTAGAAACCCCCTTGCATGCGTAAGCGTGCTCGATGGCAATACGCATAAGGTGTAAACAAGACTGTCAAAAGCAGGGTAATGTGATCACAAGCGTATTTCCCATACACAATGAAGGCCAACTAGGTGGGTAAATGTAATGTAAATAACATCACTAATAGGGTTAGGATCGAGGATCGAAACCCTAGGTTTACCTAAGTGGGTGATGGGATTTAGACACAAGTCAAAATCAAACGTCTAACTCTAAAACAAGGGAATACATTTAATGTCAAAACACAATGTCAGCAACCAAGTAAAAACAATGATTTAACACTACGTAAGGTTAAAATTCACTAACCTAGCTAAACGCTAAATTCTAGAAAAATTTGGTAGCATAACGCCTCACAGGCGTGAATAGGGTCTATTTTAATAAAACTAATTTTGGTCGATAGCCAATTACGTTTCTAAGTTGGACTAAAAATGATTAATTTAGTTTGCTAATTAATTCACTCTAGAATAATTAAAAAGAAAATATTAAACTAAAAATCCTAAATTTATATTAACCTCATTGATTAAGGCTTACAAGAAATCGATTAACCCCACTAGTATTAAAATAAATACATTTTGATAATTAAATAGGAGGAAGATTAATGATTCATTTAATCCCCACTACAATAAAAATTAATTAAAATAAAATATAATGTTTTGTATCTCAAAATTAAACTATAAAAGATCTAAAATGTAAAAGGCAAAATTAAAATCCCCAAGTTCACTTGGAACTAAACCAATAAATTAAATCATACACACATAATTAATTCTCCTCACATCTCAAGTATTAGCTAAAATAAAAGAACCCTTAAATCAAATCAAAAAGAGAGTGGAGGAAACAAATAATAAAACAATTAAAACTAATTTTAAGACCCACTCTTCCCCTAAAAGCCCTTTCAATAGAAAAATAATTTCCTTATGAGAGGCAAGGAGAAACCCTAGCCTTCATTCATCTCTCTCTCATTTCTATTCCTTTCTCTTTTCTCACTTCTCACCTTCTTTGTTTGGAATGGTTTTGTAGGTTTAGGAATGAAGCTTTCATGGCCTCCACATACAAGGAGAGGGAATATACAATAGGTATACTCATTGTATTTTTTTTTGTGAGTATACCTTTGGTTTTGACCAGAGCTCTCTTTTTTTTTAAGAACAACAATGAGTATACACCAATATATATATAGATATATTATTTTTAAATATTATATTATATAATAAGCAGTAATAAAAATGAGAACTTGCAGGTTTCATGGCCAAGGGGCTGAACATCCAATGTAAGCGTTAGCAAAACCAATGGTGTCGTTGCCATTTTCTTTTCCACAGTGGCCACAACACGTTAAAAGGGAGATAGGATTTAGGGGGTGCATTAGGGCAATGGAGGGAGTTGCTGCTGCTATTAGCACAGAGGGGAGTAGCAGGGCATCGGTGGTGGAGGAGGTGTTGTGGGGAGATGAGGGTGTGGGGAGTGGGGTGAGCCCACTCCGCACACCCAAAACAACAACAGTGGCGGTGGGGATTGAAACCCCCACCATCCACCAAGAGATTAGTCAACAAAAAGAAATATCACTTCACAACATATTTCAAACTTTAATTTTTTTAAATAAAAAATAAAAATAACATTGCAATATATATATATATATATATATTTGTGTGTGTATAAACATATGTGTATACATTTCAAAGAAACACATTAAATATAAATATGTATATATTTAATTTAGGAAGTAAATACTTTTCTCATACACAGTGTTGATATGGAAAAATTAACCTAGCCATCAATAACACTAGAATATATATCTATATATATATATAGATGAAGGTGAGTTCAAATTTGAAATGAAGGCATGCAGATTTAGAAACTTACACAGTTTTCTCATTATTTAATTTTTTTGAAATAAAGTAGCAATGAGTATTCTTTTTTTTTTTCATTCAAAAGAAAAAAAAACATTTTTTTTTTATATATCTCAAATAACAAAACAACAAACTAACCATGTTCAGTTTCTTGAGATAAAACTTATGAATATACAAATGAAATAGGACAACATTTTAGCTTACAATACACATTTTGTTTTATGGACATAGCATCACAAAATCAGCATATATACTTTCATTTCCAAGTCCAAGAAGTTAAATACAACTCAAGTTTAAAACTTAAATTTATACAACTTGAGAGAGCAAAGATATTCTCTCTTGAAAACTAAAACAAATACACAAGGCCTATCTTGGCCATACTCTCTCAAGAGCTCTACTAACAACACAAGGAAGTAAATATTGATTTCTTCAAAATCTCATAGCTCCAAAAACTTGCAATAACACAAGGAATGTGCAGAAGCCACTAACAAACTGCCCTCCTCCCTACCATTGAATCACTCATGAGTCATCCCCGAGCGAGGTGGTCATCCTCACACAAGGTAATCACACACCATGTCACAAAAATTGCAACAAACACCAAAACAAGAATATTTCCATGGCTTTCACATAACAAAAACTCACTCAAGATGAGTTTAATGGGGTAGGGGAGTGGACATCACTCAACTCAAGAGTGCCACTCGAAAAACTTCCCAATACAAAAATATCTCAAGGCCTCAAGCCAACAATTTTAAACATGATTTTACAAAACTTTCTTTTAGCTCTCAAGCCATATCACATATTGCTCATATACACATATTGCCCTCAAGGCCAAAACTCTACAAAACCAAGGATGTGACCCCGAGGAGGTTCACTCCTCCCCCACCCCACACATTTTTGAGCATTTTTTCCAAAGGAGAGGCTCTCACAACTCCCATACCCAATTTTCTCACAACAACAAAGTAAAAAAACAACAAAAAGGAACTCACACACACATGAAACAAGTAAACAAAAATGCATAAGCAAAGACATTTGCCTTTAATGCTACCTTATAATGCCCAAATGGAAGATAGTTGAGAAGAGCTCCTTTAACTCTTCCAAGTTGAGCCACCAATCTTTCCTCTACCTTTGTCTCCCAAAACAACTAAAATTCAAAAATTGGAAAAGATTCAACCCCCTCCCTCTCTTCAAGAGGGATAAAAATAGGCTCTTCTCATGAGCCTTGAGTAATGGAGAGGTGACACATGTCACCTCCTCACTCCTCCACCCAACCACTAGCAATACTCTTGGAATGGGGTGGTGACGCATGTCATCAACCCATTCCACCACGTCTTTCTCCCATCCACTTGCTCTCTCTCACATATGTGGGAGAGAAAGGTGGAGCCAAAGGAGGAGTGGGTACCACTGAGTCCCAATCATCTCCTCCTAGGAAAACGCACACAATTCCAAGGTAAACTCACCAATTGTAGGAGAGGCTTGGAGTTGAGTCCTCCACAATTAGGGGGTCTTGAAGACTCCCCCAACCTAGGAAAGAGGAAATGAAGAGGTTGAGTGTTTGACCCACTTATCCTCTCCCTTCCAAACTTCTAGTTTCGTCACTTTACTTCAAGGTGAAGTTAAAGTGACCAAATGGATGTTTACCTAAGGTTACACAAGCCCAAATGACTCCTAGACCCTAGGGGTACAACCTAGGGTCAAATTTAACCCATTTTGAGCACCATAGGTTGAGTAAAAACACATAAAAAGGGGTCTCAAAAATTAAAACTCAAAATAAATTTCAAATGACATTACAACTTACAACACCAATCAAAAATCAAATAAAAGAAGGGGTAGACCTAACCCAACTAACACCAGATGACAACATTACAAAAATTTATCATGCAAACATAGTTGATCTTGGTTCCTCTTGGAACTAGATCGGCTTTACACGGAAAACAACACAGTCTGTGGGATGATCTCTAAATATCTGTGGCTTTGTTAGAAATACCTATGCACTCAAATGAAATATTAATCCCACATGTATATAATAGCCTAGGCAAAGTGAGACATACACTCACATCATCACATGATCATATAAACATCAAAGAATCACATCATTATCAAATTCTAAATTTTGAATTTCAAAAATCCATCCCAAGATAGAATTACATAATAAATTTCTAACTAAAATCACATGAATAATATCCCAATAACATCATAATATAAATCATATGTCTAACAACATCAGTGAATCAATATCAAGGTCTAATCACATTGTAATCATGCCAAACATAATAAATGCATATAAAGCATAAAGTTCAATAGTCTTACAAATCAGGACCAACAGTCCCATAAGTCTAACATGTGTCTCGAACAATAAAATAAGTAGTCAAATATAAGGGAACCAAATGGTAGGCCTCACACAATAATGGAACATGCAAGGACCATGAGATTTCATATTGGGATGCCTTTAAACATGTGGGTAGAGGCTGTCAATACCGTTGTATATTTAATTAATAGAGCTCCTTCTATTCCTTTGTGTTGTGGTATTCCAAAGGAAGCATGGATAGGTAAGAAGGTGAGTTATTCTTTTCTCAAAACCTTTGTATGTGAAGCATTTGCACATGTAGATTCTAAAATTAGAACCAAGCTGGATGCAAATAAAAAAAATGTATCTTCATTGGATATAGCATTGATGAATTTGGTTATAGGCTTTGGGATGTTGAAAATGAGAAATTTGTGAGAAGCAGGGATGTTGTATTCAACGAGAAGGTGTTTTACAAAGATCAGTTGCAACAACATGAGAAGAAAGAAAAAGATTATGTGGTGCTAGATGATACTCCATATAATGATGTTCTAGTGGTTCCTCTTGCTCCGCAACAACAACAAGAAATACCACAAACTCCAGTTAATGTTAGACGGTCAACAGGGCTACGTAGACCTCCTAAAAGGTTTTCACCCTCTTTGTATTCTATTTTGTTAATAGATGCTGGTGAACTAGAAGGGTATGATGAAGCTATGCAGGTGGATACAAAGGTTTAGTGGGAGCTTGCAATGAAAGAAGAAATGGACTCCTTGCTGAAAGATTAGACTTGGGAATTATGTAAGTTACCTACAGCTAAAAAGGATTTATCAAACAAATGGATTTATAGGCTGAAAGAGGAAGATGGAGGTAAGAAAAGATTTAAATCTAAGTTAGTTGTAAAAGGATTTGCATCAAAAAAAGGATTGATTTTAATGAGATTTTTTCTCTAGTTGTGAAGATGACTTCTATTCGTATTGTTTTAAGTATTGTGGCTGTTGAAGATTTGCATTTGAAACAACTAGATGTGAAAACTGTGTTTCTCCATTGTGATTTGGAAGAGGAGATATATATGGAATAGTCCCAAGGATTTGAAGTCAAAGGTAAGGAGAAACTAGTGTGTAAATTGAAGAAGAGTTTGTATGGCTTAAAACAAGCACCTTGGCAATGGTATTTGAAATTTGATAGTTTCATGGCTAAGCAAGGCTATAGCCAGTGTAATTTTGACCATTGTGTTTATTTTAAGAGGTTGGATAATAATAGCTACATTATTTTAAGTTTATATGTTAATAAAATGCTTGTAGCAGGGTCTAACATCTATCACATATCTAAGTTAAAACAATAGTTAGCATAATCATTTGCTATGGAGGATTTGGGGGCAGCAAAATAAATCCTTGGTATGAAAATTTGCAGAGATAGGAAGAACATAAAAGTGACTCTTTCTCAAGATGATTACATTGAAAAGGTGTTGCAAAGATTCCATATGGAGAATGCAAAAGCTATCAATACACCTTTGTCTAGTCATTTGAAATTGAGTAAGGAGATGTGTCCTAAGATACAAGAGGAGGAAGAAAAAATGTCCAAGGTACCATATGCTTTAGCTATAGGAAGTTTAATGTATGCCATGGTATGAACGAGACTAGATATTGCACATGTTGTAGGAGTCGTAAGCAGGTATATGAGTCATCGTGGATTAGAGCATTAGAATGTGGTAAAATAAATTCTTAGATATTTGAGAAGTACATCTAATAAACACTTATGTTTTGGGGCCTCTAATACTGATTTAGCATGCTATGTGGACTCAGATTTGGTAGGTGATATTATATCGAATAGAGTACTACAGGTTATGTCTTTACTTTAGGTGGGACAATGGTGAGTTGGATCTCCAGGTTACAAAAGGTAGTTAGTTTATCCACCACATAGGCAGAGCATGTAGCTGCAATGGAGGCAAGGAAGAAGATGATATGGCTGCAATCTTTCATGGAAGAATTGGGCAAACAACAAGCTAATAGTTATTTGTTTACAAATAGTTAGAGTACCATACATCTTGAAAAAAATTCTTCCTTGCATTCAAAGACCAAACACATATAGTTGAGGTATCACTTCATTTGGTCAGTGTTGGATGATGAACAGTTACAGCTAGAAAAGATACATATCGATGAAAATCTAAAGAAATGTTTACAAAGGAAGTGGCATAGGAGAAGCTAATCTCCTTTTCAGCTTTAGTTGGTCTTCAAGACTAAAAACAAAAAAAAGTTAGGATAGTAGAGTCCAGGGTAATTATTTCCAATGGGAACTATAGGGTCAGTGGTGTTATGATTAGTCTCCAAGTGGGAGATGATATGGTCTAGAGTCTAACCAATCTCCAAGTGGGAGATTATTGTTCTATGGAGCCTAATCAGACTCAGAGGTTAAATTTACCCACATTTATCGATGCAGTTTCCCCCCAAATTATTTAACAAGGTCAAGGGGTAGTGCCCCTTATGGGGGTTTTGGGTCAGCTCCCCCAAGACGGGGTCAAGGGGCAGCACCTTTTGCAGGGTCAAACAAATTTTATTATTTTATAAAGATGTTACGAGTTATTTTTTCTATTTGCTGACATAAGAAAACCCTATTTTGTAATCGACATAAGGCTTGATAAAAATGGCTAAGGGTTAGGGTTTTCGTTGATGTATTGTAGCATTTTGCAACAGTATTGAGTTGCAAGGATTGTTGGTTGTAATCGATTTGATTTAAAGGATAATAATATTGGACTCTCTATTGGTGGATGTAGCCTGAGTTTGGGTGAACCACATTAAAAATTATCTCTCGCTATTATTATTTCTGTGTATTTTCATTCCTCTATTTAATCTTTATTTGCATTTAATTGATATCTTCTGCATACAATCTCTAACAAGAATGTCATCATATTCATATCTGCAAGTTTCTGTAAGGTTTCAAGTTCATGGAAAAAAGTTACAATGAAAGTCATTTTTTAGCTGGACACTCACTCTTGTATGTCTTGTCGCAGGCATTTTGGAAGTGACAATGACATTCAATGATAAAATATCAAATCTTGTGTATGTGTCGGAACTGCCAAAGCTCTTATGTTTTGGTGAATAGTTTATGCCTACTTATGCCTTTGTGTTGATGGTGGTCTTCTTGATGACGATTTGATTTTCTTGTCATCAAGGATTTACCAAAACTAGATTACTAGATGAACTCATTGAGAATTGTTTTGAAAGGGATTGCATACAACATAAAACAATATACTTCTAGGAGAATGCCATTGAAGAACTTATACACATATCTTCATACTTTGCCATAGTCGCATTTGAAAGATTGATGCATATTGATATATTTTGGCATACTAAGGAACCATCTGGTCTAGATGAGGAGCATTTAAACATAACACAAGTTTAAATGTTGGTGAATGCCCACTAAGGGACTTGCGTGGGTTGTGAGGGAAGATTAAGTACCATAATCTTGATATCAAGGCCGTAGGCAATAGAGGAGAATTAAATTTTGTGAAATCTTAAATCTTCCATGCATGGGTAGGAAGAAGATCAATGTCTATTGTTGTATAATGTATAAAATAGAGAGAATGTTTTTGATAACCACATGGACTGGAGAACATCAAAGGGAAAAGTATTGTTTTATCTAATACCTCATAATCCATTTTCATGGAATGGCAATAGTTTATTTTCATGGAATGGAAATAAAACTATTGCAATTTTGATTTGATATCTCTATTTTGGTGACACCTCACATTCCCGTTATTTCAAAAAAAAAAAAAATCAATTTCTATAAAAGCCACACCATGGAGAAAAATAGGGGTTGGCCTAGGAGAAGAAAAAGGGATTAGTTGCCAAGAGAGCATATAGGAGGAAAGAGAAATCTAAATGTCAAAGCCATTCAAATAAAAAGGTAAAGATGAGTGCCCAATAGAAGAGAGATTGGAGGAATGGAGAACAGAGCTAGATTCATTGCCATAGAGAGTTGAAGAGTGGAAAATAGAGTAGGATTTCATTTCCATAGAGAAAGAGAAAACTGATCGATCAGCAGGGAAATGAAGATGCCATTAGGGAAGATTCACTGACATTAGAGCTTCCAATTGTTGTATATATGGTGAATGTTAATGTTTGTGATGATTGAGGGTAGGGTAGGTTGAGAGAGTCTAGAGTAATTTCCCATGGAAGATCATTTTTTAATTCTAAACTATAGATTATTTAATTGAATTGAAGAAAATAAAATAAAAAATTGTGTTACCATCTTCTATTATTTTTGGGTAGAACATTGCATGTGAGATTATATTGTGTGTTTGTGAATGTTTGAGAGATGGGGGAACACTCTGCTTCAACAACTTAGGACTTACCACACAATAAAATTAGAAGAGACCTGGTGGTGCCTACTTGGAGTCAGGGTTTCAAGCAAAAGTTAGTGGACATTTTTCTTTCAAGACCCTAAGGTTTTGAAGGTCTATCGGCAAGAGTGGGCTTTTGTCCCATCAATCACGCATTCAAAGGTGGTTTGATCTTTGGGTCGACATGATAGCTACTATCGGTAGCTGAGGTTAAGGTTTTTCCGATGGGCCGATGGGATATGCATGTTGGGTCTTCATCAGCATAATTGTCTTTGTCAGCATGCAACAAATGTATCGTTCCAATGTGTTGAGTCATCCTAACAGAGGTTTGGCTGATCGGCAAGATATGTGCTATCGGCAGGGTAGGAGGGTGTCTCTCTGACAAGGTAGGGTCACCCCAATGGTCAGTCAGTCCTGTGGTGTGCTATCAAAATGACACTGTGTGTCAAGTGAACAAGCAGGAGGTTCATTGATGGAAGGACTCTAGCCGACAGCATTGATCAATGAAATTAATTAGTGTGACAAGTGGTATCAGCGTAGCTGAAGAGTGTTACTCTGACAGTTTGGGCTACTCTGATGAGGTTTAGGATGGTGCCGTCGAGAGCAAAGTCATCGATAATTGTCTTAAGGTATGCTCTTGTTTTTAAAGCGGCCTGGGGAGCACTGTGGGGTGAATGTGGGAGAATTAGTTCTCACAAGTGTGCAAAGGGCTGATAGACAAAGCATGGGGCCTGCCACTTGTATATGTGTGATTGTATATAAAGGAACATACAATTTAAAGATGCATTGGCTAGATCTGAAATGAGCATGGTTTCTAGTTGATAAAAGTTGAAGTCCACTATTTGTATGGATAATTTGCCTGTATGTTTGCAATGTATATGCGACATACATTTGTCATATACAAAGGAAGAACATGCAACCCAGACGTGAAAAGAAAAATGTATTGTGGTGGATTATGGTTTGGGGTCCGTAGCATGTATATTAGATGCTTGTATATGCCGATATAAATTGCAAAGATACAAAGGTTAAGAAGTAGGCTAGACCCAAATATGATTGCAATTTGTTCCATAAATATTTGATTTCCACAACTTGCATGTATATGGCATTGTGTATGCCAATATACAAGAAAATGGAGATACAATGTGGATTTCAAAGATTGTTCAAATTTGCTTCATAAGTGTGTTGAGATCCACCTTATATGTATATTGCATTTGTATATACAATATACAAAGAGATATACAATGAACAGATACAAGACCTGGACTCGAATATGTTTTCAATGTGCTTTATAAAATTTGGGGTCCACCTTGTATGTTTACGGTTGTATGTATGTGTAATCTTATTTGTATATACATTGGAATGTTTCAAGAGGCAAAAAAGGTAGAATGTTTGTATGCTGTAAAAAGTCAAAATGGGAAAGGGATACCTGTGTGGCATAATTTCATTGGCCGATGACTAGTTAGCATGAACCAATGCCATTGATCTTGGCAGGAAAGGGGAAATCGATGACTCCAATTCAAATTTCAGGAAGCAAGAGATTTGTATGTGTCCATAGTCGCATTACGAGTGGAAAATCTTCAGAAGCATGTAGCTACTGCAATTCCAAGGGGGTTGCGGTAGGTTTGGCCATTAATGGTGAGATCATTAATGGTGAGATCATAGAGGTATGGGTCGATGATTGACAACAACCTACTAGATTTTTAAGGAAAATCTTCAAGCGGCTGCACAAATCTTGAGCTCACCTACTCTTTCCTCTCCTTCTCCCTTCTGCATTCAATATTTTGAGCACCATTTCATGATGTAGTGTTTCTCGCAAAATTTTGAAAATTACATGTAATTATTGCTAGGTACGTAGTCATTCTATAAAATGCAAACAGTATTACTCATTTGTGTTGTTGAAAACTGGACAAACTTTGGTGCTGTGATAAGATATAACTTCGTCGGTGGCTCTGTTTTGGGTGCCTTGTGAGTTTATGAATCTCATGTTGTATGTTTTATGTATAAATTTACTGGCTTCATGTTGATTTAAATGAATAATGCTTCAATGCATGTGTTCTGTTATTTCTCTCCAAATTAAATGTTTTCTTCTTCTGTATCTAATTAGCTAAGGGTTGTTTAAGATTCTAGGACATGGGTTTGCTCTGTTGAATGCTTGATCTTTCACTTTTGCTTAAGGAGTAGATTGAATGTTTAAGGTTAAGTGTTGGGAAGAATACATTGCAGTAAGGATGTTTATAAGCAAAGATAACTGAATACTCCGTTCTAGGAAGTATTTGTAAGGCAGATACTAAAACTCCCCTTGAAACCTAGATTTTGATCAATGTTTATGATAACCATTCACATGTGTATGTCTACCGACTCTAAGCCCTGAGATAGGCACCAATCTGATCTTGTATTGAGGTTACAACCAAGGTCCTAGTTTTGCATCCAAATACAAAATACACATCCAAACTTCAAATCTAAACCTTTAGGACTTTAGAAGTAGTTTAGGGACTAAAATTTTCTATCTCACAACTAAACATAAGCCCACAGCTAGCCCCTTTACACTTATCTCATAGTTTTGTTCTACATAAAGGAGGATCTATCTACTTTGTGTCAACATTCGAGTCAGTTCACAAGCATATTTCATGGATATTGAATAGGGAATACCCCCTTGGTTTTACAGAGCCTAAAGAAGAAGAGGAGATATTTATAGAGTCTATCACCTATACTGTTAGCCCCTGGCTTCAGAATCTTGTTGATCAATGATGGCTACCTTGTAGGGATCACTGGGAAGAAGCATCCAGTTTGGAAAAAAATCCAACAAGACCAATGGACACAACTCTTGTTATGTGGCATGAAGTAGTAGAATTATGGAGAGATATAAACACTAACAATAGCCTCCCCACAAAATCATTCAAGAAAATTTTCTTTTTAGTTTTTCTCCCTTTCCTAACTATGGATCCAAAATCATAAGAATTCAAAGGGATTCTAGTAAACCTCTCATCCAAAAGATCTCTTGGGCACAAATCTTCCACCTTCCTTCTCTCTTTGTTTGAGGAAGGAAAGATGAATAAGTGTCAAATGTCCTGCATTAGGCTAGTAAATTTTTCTTCTTGGAGCAACCCAACTAAAACCTTGCTAGCAATTTCTTTCTCCCTACAAACCTCCTCTAAAAACATCACATTTCAAGGAGTTCTATGAATGGTCTCAAGAGTAGGAGTATTATTAAAAATTTCTTTAGAGATAATCCTAACCACAATAAATCAATCCTCATTACCTCTATTGAAATTACTAAAATTAAATGTGGAAATAAAATAAATTAAATATTTGATGACTTTTCCATTAATTGAATGAAGATGTATCTATTCATATGTTAGAAACCATTGTCCATGGTTTGGATTTTATTTAATCTATTGCTAGCTAGTAATTATAACTAGGTACTATTTGGATTCACCTCTATGGGTACACAAGCAATATATGCATATGTAGATAAAAAACAAGTGCGTAATATGAACTTGCAAGTCACAAATATGATCTGAGAAAAATTTACATTTTAGTAGAATCTATTCATCTTAATTTTTGGTGTTTGGATTTCATGTGAAGAAAAGTGGTATTTACAAACACCTTTGAGAAATTAGTGACGTCATGAGGGTCAAGTTCTCGTCAATTATACATGTAATAGATTGACTTTATAGGTCTAAGGGAAAGGTGCCAGACAACAACAAGCATACAATGAATTTTCAATAATGTATGTTGATGTGATTGTTTGTTAATTCTCTAGTTTATTTTCATTCTCCTTAAAAACTAAACTATAGATGTGCTCAATAAAAATGTCCTAGTTGATCTTCAACCATAATTTTCAAGTGAATGGATAAATCACTTTAAATGTAATGACCAAATCAAAAATTCATGTGCAAGATCAACTTAGAGTACCTAGTGAAAAGGTTAGCGAGGTGTTACTTTATATATTGAATTTAAAAAGTGCAGGGTTTAGATTTGTGACTGTAGAAGTGACCTAGGTAAAGTCTACACCCATAGATCTATTTTTTCAATAATAAAAAATAAGTCTAGGGACAAGGAATGCAAATCTAGGGATTACTAATAATATTGATTAGGATTTAGGGATGTAATAAGTTGAATTTATGAAAGAATATGCCACTTGTTAGCTAGTTATTGCATTTACAACACTAATCAAAGATAATACAAAACATAAGGGAAAAGGGCACAAGTTTACAATTTTCACTGCACTATCATATGGTCACTTCATGCACTTCAAGTGATCTTTAAGATAGAAAAATAGCTTTATTAAAATTCTAAGTAAGCCCTGTATTTCTGTTTGTTTCAATAATAGTAAGAAGATGTAACCGTTCAACCAACAACCTCTGCCACTGGTTTCCTACTTTTGTGTCATGTGGCCTATGTGGTATCAAAGCTTCTTCACTATCATTGAGTAGTCCTAGACTAGATTTTTTTGAATGACATAGTTCTATTTGGATAAAAATTAACTGTAGTGATTTTGGTTATTTCAACCCTATGTTTGTTTAGTTATAATTCTTGATCTTCTTAAGGCTTCTTTTTTGTGTCTCCACCTACTCATGGAAGAATTTAGGCCTACATGATCTCAATCATCTGGTGTTGAAATGATTAGTGAAACTTCACTAGAAGGATATTATGAAGCTCCTCAAGTTCAACCTAATGGAGGATGCATTACATGTGGCAATTATGAAGATATCAATGACTCTAAACAAACAATAACAAGTGTTATTTCTTCTTACAAGCCTCCTACTTTGAAACTAGAAGATGTTTATCACAAATTTTTTTAGTGGTGAATCTTTACCAATTGGCAAATAGTTGAAATAGAGGCCTCCAGAAATGGCAAATAGTTTAGGCTACAAAGGGGACTAAATCGCCCCATTTTTACAAAAAAAAAAAAAAAACTAGTATTAATTAATTGGCCAAATCATTATTATTTTAAACTAATAAGTTGAATTATTTCACCATGTAAATGATGTGTTATTAAATATGGTTCCCCAATAGTTTATAATATAATTATACATCTTAATCATATTCCCTAGTAATACTATATTTTGGTCATTAAGTTTGGGATAATATTCGCCTTTACTAATAAATTATTATGTAGTTTTAGTGATATTTTCACTTTTAATATGGATTTTGTTTATTACCATTGATTATGAATTTGATCTCATGACTCTTATTTAATTTTGGGGTCCATAAGCACGTACCTTTTAAAAGTCTTGGTGAGGCCTTGAATTTCTTTCCTGTGTAACTAAAATGAAAGTCATACTAAACCCTAAGCTAAGGTACCATGCACAGAGCCATCTTATCACTGGAAAGTAAAATCCAATCACATTGGCATGATCACCAGTAGAGGATAGGTAGCATAGCCTACATCATCCCTTCTAGTTGTAGGTTCATTGTGAATAATTGGTCCATAGCCTATTTATAATGTTAGTGGTCAGTTGGAGTTGATCCCCCTCACAGATACCTATAGTTTAATTCCAGGTAGAGTTCCAAATCCAATACTAGTTTGTTGATCCAGATCTCACAAAGGCCTCTACCCAGACAAAATATAAGGTGCAAATTTACTCTTTTTTAATTTCATTTAATGTTTAGTTTAGTTTGATAAACATATTGTCATTTATGCATAGAATTGCATTTATAGATTTCATGACCAGTTTTAGATTGAAATTAAATTTATGATTAAAAAATATTAGTCTTATGAAAATAAAGAAAAAGATAGAGAACAAAATTAACTAAATAAATAAAAAAATGTAACATTTTGGTTATGGCATGTTGGCCCTAATCCTTCTTATCATTATATTTAAACAACAAAAAAAATGTTTTAACTTTTATTTTAAAGAGAAACATGTATATTTTTTTTTAAATACATTTTAGAATAAAACTTAAATCCTTACAATCAACCATATATATGTGTATATATATGTATGTGTATATATATGTATATGTATATATACATATATATATATACATATATATACATATACATATATATACACATACATATATATACACATATATATACATATATATACATATATGTGTGTATATATATATGTATATATGTATATATATATGTGTGTGTATGTATATGTATATGTATATGTATATATATATACATATATATGTATGTATATATGTATGTATATGTATATACATATACATACATATATACATACATATATATGTATATATATATATATACATATACATATACATACATATATATACATATACATATACATATAGATATACATATATGTATACATATACATATATATACATATACATATATATGTATGTATATGCATGTATATATACATATATGTATATATATCTATATATACATATATATGTACGTATATATATATGTATATATATATGTATATATACATACATATATATATATATATGTATATGTATGTATGTATGTATGTATTCTTTTGATATAATCCTATAAAATATGTAAATATAAATTATAGGATAAATATAAAAAATCCTGTATGATAAGACAATCTTTATTGCCAATAAAATCATTTGTAGTCAAATAATTTATGTAGATCTAGTACAAATAAATTTTCTTTAAAAAATAAATAATTTCTCCTTCTTCATTTGGAATCATGCATGGCCATGCAAATAATATGAAACTTTTAAATCTCCCCCCACAAATTTTATCTGCAACATGTAATAATGCCAACATCAATTCAAATAAATAAAGCATTTAAAAATAATGTTAACCTTTTGCAAATAAACAAAATGAATAATAGAGAAGCTCATGAAAATTGGGGAGGTGAGATATGGGTTTCTTAGATTCACATTTAAAAAATAATTTTAAAGCAAAACAATCAGGAAAAATGAAAGGATTAGGTAGAAAGGAAAGTATTTGTGCACTAGTTTATTGTTTTAACAAGTTTTAAATATAATAGAAGTTTCATATTTAGCTACTAAAATGTAGATAATTGGAGTTTTTAATGGAGTATTGTGTTTTATTATTATTTTAAAATGTAGCTAACTTGAGCTTTTAATGGAGTATTGTGCTTTATTATTTTTTTATATTTTATCAGTGCTTGTAATCAGGGCTTAAATTTGATAGTCGACCTTGCCTGTCAAGCATTTTTTTTATGACAGTTATCTATTCAATATTGCCTTTAAAATATTATGACATACCTTAGTATAAGTAGATTATATAAAAACCAAATATATATATCAACATAATCCTATATAAATTTTGACAGTTTGTCAAAAATCTCTCCTTTCATATGATACAATCTTTTTAAAATTTTGATTGTATTTTATAGTAAAAATGCCTAAATACAGCTATACAACTATCAAATTTAAGCCCCACTTGTAATCATGATAGTATTTGACTAAGATTTAAAAATAAATAATTATTTATTTTTAGATTTTATTAGTCCATGGTTTTAAAATGAAGCTAACTTGAACTTTTAATGTAGTATTGTGCTTTATTATTATTTTTCTATTTTATCAGTCTTCTAATCATGGTAGTATTTGACTAAGATTTAGAAATAAATAATTATTTATTTTTGCATTTTATTATTCCATTCAGTTTTAAATATTTATTATTTTTAAATATGAAGGATCTTATAGTTTATTCCCTTAATTCTTTTAAGGGTTAGTGTAATGAATTTTTTTTATTATTATTGTATTGAATTAGTTTACCATTTTAAATTTCCTTAGAGAGATGGGTTGAATATAGAATTTATTTATAATTAATCAATTAAGTTAGAATTTTAAATATTTAAATTTTTATGGTTAGACCCAGTCCTTGACATTCACAAGGGGTGCTATCGCTTGTTCTCACTAGTGGCTACCACCTCGAGGCCCCTGCTTTAACATTACAAAAAACAAAAATATATATATAGGAGGGTCCTGCACCAATCAACTATGCAAATTTTTAAAGGAAAAATTCACCATTCTAATTAATTTCTTTAGTGATTATTCACTAAGATTTACCATTGTAATTATTTTTTTACTAATTATTCATTAGGATTCGCTAGGAATTTTTAGCAATTTCTAAAATGTGCGTAGATTTGCTAGGAAAATATTTTTTTTTGAAAAAAAAGAAAGATTCACCAGGAAAATTGTAGCACTTAGCTGGGATTTGCTAGGATTTTATAAGTTTTTGTAGGGGGGTTCCATAAAGTTATCCCTGATGTTTATAAAAGGTCTTATCTACAACCTAATCTCTTTAAAATTGTGTTTTTCAAATTTACTTTCAAACATTTTGTGAAGCCTCGTACAAAAATTATTCAACTTACTCTTACGTATGATCCTAAACATGCTTTTTAGACACATTTACTTCTAGTCATGCATGAGTTTGAAATTGCTTATATAAAAAGTCATAAAGATATCAATTATTTCCAAATTATTTCCACTTTGGTGGAATAATTATTTATATAAGTTCTTGTGTTCCTAAAAATATCTATTTTGTGTCCTACCTTTTAATTTGTGATAGGCATCAAACTCAGTATGAGCATGTCTTCCAATTATCCTCCCTATCTAGACATGGAGACAATGCAACATTTTTCATTTATTACCCAAATGTGATTGTTTGTGTTAGAGATCAAGGGTGTCAAGAAGTTAAGAATGGATCTCTTGATTGCCAGGGAATATTTTCATCATTTAATGGGTTAGATATGCTAGGAAAATTCAAGTATGCGAGTGTCTAGATTCAAGTTCTTATAAAAGGTCTTATCTACAACCTAATCTCTTTAAAATTGTGTTTTTCAAATTTACTTTCAAACATTTTGTGAAGCCTCATACAAAAATTATTCAACTTACTCTTACGTATGATCCTAAACATGCTTTTTAGACACATTTACTTCTAGTCATGCATGAGTTTGAAATTGCTTATATAAAAAGTCATAAAGATGTCAATTATTTCCAAATTATTTCCACTTTGGTGGAATAATTATTTATATAAGTTCTTGTGTTCCTAAAAATATCTATTTTGTGTCCTACCTTTTAATTTGTGATAGGCATCAAACTCAGTATGAGCATGTCTTCCAATTATCCTCCCTATCTAGACATGGAGACAATGCAACATTTTTCATTTATTACCCAAATGTGATTGTTTGTGTTAGAGATCAAGGGTGTCAAGAAGTTAAGAATGGATCTCTTGATTGCCAGGGAATATTTTCATCATTTAATGGGTTAGATATGCTAGGAAAATTCAAGTATGCGAGTGTCTAGATTCAAGTTCTTTATAGTATGACCAATACAAACCATCCCAAAGTATTGGTAACTTTTCCTTATGCCAAGAAATTAAATGGAGAAGTCTAGTTGCAAAAAGGACATGTTGCTTCTATTGAAATTCCTCATGCATTTAAATTAGATTGGATTAAGTAGAATATATCTCTTTATAGAGATGGTAGATGGCCTCCTCTCAAAGGAAACCACAAAACAACAAATAGTTCAATACAGCATTTCCAATATTCTTTTTAGCCATCCAAAGCTAAAAATAAAGAACCTTTGAGCTTGATTATAAACATCAAAATTACGCAGCTAGATATACATCTCACTTGCAAGAAAATTTTCATGACTTGTTTAAAGATGTGTTGTATATTAAATATCGTGTAGATAATATTAGTACAAAGTGTGACAAGATTCTGCAAGGGTAAGTAGAAAATATTACTTACAGTCAATAGACTCATAAGAATGTAAATGAATTAAAATAGTAGCTGACCAATCTCTGCATAATTTCCATAGTCTTGGAGATAATGTTATTAGATTAGATCATAGAGCTAATGGAATAGACAATAAATTGGTCCAATTAGAAAATAGCCTTACTTTTCTTGAAGAAGAAGAAAAGAAAAGAGATGATAAATATATTATGCATCCTCCTTTTGATATTCTTGTAGGAATTTGACAATGGTCTCTCAACATCAACAAAGAGATAAAAAAATGATAAAAATAGAGATATTCCTTTCACTATGATGATGGGAACTAGTGTACCAGTCTAACCTTGTTACCTAAATATTGACTATGGATTGAACCCTATAGAAATTATTAGAGAATGATCTAGCACTAAATTATTACTATCCAAGCCACTTGCAATATCAATCAAGTAGGTGTAGCTACATTAGCATGTCAATATTTATCAGGAATAACTACAAAATGGTGGGGTACTAAAGATTAGTGTGACAAGGATATATTAGTGTTTGCCCAACTTGATCCTGTCTTAGCCCTCACTCAAGCATTAGTCCAAGAATTTTGTCCTCCCGCAGTCAGCAAATATGAGACCAATTTAAAAACTCTCTATAGTATGAATCTTTGTACATTAGAAGATTTTATCAAGTATTCTATGAAATTCAAAGAATTATCCTATGAAACAAATTCTATTAATAGTTTCCTCATCAAAATTATGTACCTTCAAGGATTACCTTTTAATATTTTTGATAAAGTCAAACAGTACCTTGATATGAAAGGACTCACTATAGGTGCTTCCACTATAACTGATCTTATTGAGCTTGCTCATGAAATATATATAGACATGATCAATGATTCTAAATCATACAAAAAATTTACTAAACAACAAGCCATGTCCCTATCCCATCAATTTCCTAAGATTGAACCATATGGTTGCAACTGATTTACCCAATCTAGCAGAAAGCAGCGTAAGTCCCATCCAAAGTATCAAATTTCAATTCATAAATTCTCCTTTAATAAACACCATAGTTATGCCCCCCAAGGATACTTATATGTGCAAGTGTCGCATTGATGACATTGCTAGAAAATCTATTATCTATTATATATGCAACAAACTAGGCCATATTTCTCCTCAATGCTTTTGTTAGAATAAAGTTGTTAAGGTTGTTTATACCACTAATGCAGCCACATGTGGGGATATCATAGATGATGATAAAGATCTTTACTTACAAGATGATATTTATGAGCATGTTTTTGAAGAAATTGAAGATGACAAACCAGGTTATGATAAAATTGATGATGTGGTTGGTGATCTAGAAGAGGAACAACCTGCTACAATAATGCATGAACCATGGAATGATAGAATTGGTAGAGGATGTGGAAGATCACCATTTGGTAGAGGAAGAGGGTGAATTCCTCTAGTATATAGTTAGTATCAATCTTATTACAAGCCTCCACAACAATAATATATACAACCTTATCCATATCCACAACAAGTCCAAACACCAACATCACTAGTAATAACTTTGAGAGAACATGTTATTTTAGAAGAATGAACCAAAGAATAAATTCTCTTAAAGTGAAAGAATTGCAAGCTACATTAAGTGTGCCTCATCCTGAAGCACCAAAAACATCCTTTGAACCTCCTTCTTAGGATGAAGAACTAGAACATAATGAAGAAGAATATTTCTCTACATTTGAGGAAGGATGCAACAACCAACCTACCATTCTACTCAATTTTGAAGAAAAGAATCTATCACAAGCTCCTCTTTGAATCCAAGATTGGTTCTACAAAATACATCCAAAAAATAGACCTAAAGAACCAAGGATTGTTGGAATAGGAGAAAAGGAAGACTTTCTGAGCAATGAAAAATCTTCGGTGCCTCAAATGCTTGACATTGCAAAATGTCAACTTGTGATGGTAAGCTTAAGTATTCCAAAACAAGAATATATTGCAGCACTTATCAGTGGAAGGTTTTCTTAGTTCATCTCTATAGAGATCAATGGTAAGATGTATGATGCTCAAGTTGATACAAGTGTGCCTCTTTCATTTTGCAAAACCACAATAATTAATCATTGGGAACAACTAAAAGAAGTCATTATAAAAGTAAATATGTCCAAGGTGAAATCTTTATGTGTGATAAATAGAGGAATTAAGAGAAGATTATCATAGAAGGAAAATAATTTAATTGTGGCTTCTTTGCATTTAATAGGAAACTTCATTGAAACCTATGCCCCTTATGGGAGCACTAACAAGCACATATTGTTTACATGGAATGGTGAGAGAGTTAGAGCTCCAAGATTAATTTATGCCTCAGAAAAGATCCCCTCAACATTGATTGTACAATCTAAAAATGATGTCAAATTTCCAGATTTGGGGAGACAGATCTAGGAAGAAATTTTCTCTCAAGATCCTTAGAAATTCTAGAAGAAGAAAATGCCAACCATGGAAATTGAATTACAAGAAGGAAAATCTATGAAAATTGGAAATAAAATTCCTATTCCTACTATAGATTATCTTGATATGGAAAAAGTTATTAGATAATTTGAAGGAAAGTTCATTAAAGCTTCTAAGTCTTCTTTCTGTTGTTATGCATTTATGGTTAATAAATCTTTGAACAAAAAATGGGAAAGAAAAGAATGGTATTTAAAATTATAGACCTTTGACTACTATAACTAAGCCATTTCTTATCCAATTCCTGATAAGACATATCTCCTTCAAAAGTTTTCAAATTAAAAATATTTCTCACAATTTGACTGTAAATTAGGTTTTTTATTAGATTAAAGTCAAGGAGGAAGATCAATATAAGACTGGATTCAGCTTCCCATTTGGACACTATGAGTGGATAGTGATGCCCTTTGGATTGATGAATGTTCCTACATATTTTCAACAACATATGGATAAGATATTTAAAGGCACAGTTTCTAAATATTCATGTATTTATAATGATGATATTTTAGTTTTTAGTCAAACTTTGGATGATCATTATGATAATCTCAAAACATTTATTAAAATTGCTAAGGATGTTGATATTGTATTATCTGTAAATAAGATACAATGGTGGTGTAGTTCATTTAGGTTCCTAGGAATGGTTGTCAGTAATTGTATTTTAGAGGTTCAACCTCATATTAAGGATAAGGTTTTAGGTTTTGATTTTCCCCTTTGATAAAAAGAAGTTCCAAGATTTCCTTCGAATGCTTAATTATGTAAATAGCTTATATCTTGACTCTAGCCATGATAGAGAACCACTTTAGTAATTGCAAAAGAAAAACAAATTCCAATGGATTGAAGCTCATACTACTATAATCAACAAAATCAAACAAAAGATAAGTAATCTACCTATTCTCCATGTTCCTACTATGAATAATTATTGTTGACAATATGTGCTATCATTGATGTCAACACATAGAGTAAGGACAACACCTAGTTTGTGATGATGATATATTTGTGAGATACAAAGTTATAGTGGTGATGCTGATGTTTAGGGTTGTTGATATCTAGTGATGTTCCTAATGTTCATACTAAGTTACTGATGTTCATGGTTGGATGTCATGCCTAGATCAATGTCAAGACAAGGTGTATTAGGCATGCTTATGTTTAGCAAAGCAGTGAGATGCATTGATGTTCCCAATGTTCATGGTTGGATGTCATGTCAAGTCAAGTTGTTGGTCATCAATGATGTTTTAATGATGAAGCATTAAGACAGGAATTAGAAGCACAAAGATAAATGATGAAATATTAAGATGGGAATTAGAAGTACTAAGATGAATGATTATAGATCAAGCTATGCTGAGGATGAGAAGATGTTTGAGGATCTCTAGCTTGTTCTATGATCCTTCATGTTGTTACCAAGGATATATGTGTTGTTACATGAATATTTTGGCTTCCAGAAGTTCTTCAAGGTTTCTGCCATAGAGAGCTGCCTAGAGGACTATCTAGTAAAATGATTCACATTCCTTTGCATTTCAAGATATGGTCCTACAATTCAGAACAAGGAAAGTGTGATGTAAAGGTACTAAATCCAAAGTTTTAGATCATTTTTCCCTCTGTAGTGAAATATATGAAAGACAAAGTTCTAGTCAGTGCTTTGGTAGCAATATGTGATGGAGAAGACTATTTTCAGTGCTCCGCATTTCTCCATATATACATATAAGGTCTTATGGTTCAAAAGTTAAGCTCAATATCTTGTGAAGGTGCTATTTCCAAAATTTCAAGTCTCTACACCTTCTGCAGTGAAAGTTATAAGTCCTAGAGTTTCAATTAATATTATATCTAACAAAAGTTGTGTTGAAAGCTTGTTAAAATACTCTACATCTCTCTAGAAGAGAGGAATTTCCTATGATGTTTTGTCAGACAAGTCAATCAAAACAAGCAATATCAAGCAATCATCAAAGGTGTGAGATTCAATGTTAGATTTTAGGTAGTAGAAGGACTATCATACTGTAATATTTTTTGAGTTTATTCTTAGTTCAGAGAGTAGTTGCTTCCTTGGGAGTGACCCTAAAACAAAGTCTACAAGGACTTGTATCTTCCTTTGGAGTGACCATAAATAAAAAATTTTAGGGAGTTGTAGCTTTCTTGGGTTTTATTCCTTAAACAAAATTGTAATTTTTAGCTTCATATATTGTGAGTTAATCCTCACCGTAGTTTTTCCCTTCTTGAGTTTTCCACATAAATATTTGGTGTTATGTGTTGATGTGTATTGTCTTAGCCTTTCATGTTCACATTGATGTTATATTGCTTAAGTTTTAATTTTCTCCAAATGATTTGAAGTTTAATTAGATAGTGATTCACCCCCTATTAGTACCATAGTGTGTTCAACAATTGGTATTAGAGACAAATTACTCAGAAGAAGCTTAACTGCTTGAGGAAGGTTTGAGATGGCTCAAAATGGTTCTCTCAAGGTACCCATGTTTGATGGGACAAATTATTCCTTTTGGAAGATAACCTAATGGAAGACTATCTAACCTCTCTAGTGTATGGCATCTAGAAATCAATCAAGAAGGGCTACACTATACCTACTAGTGATCTGAAGATGTAGATGAAATTAAGTTGTATGAGAACAATGTCATGGAAAAGAGTGCTATCATGAGTGGACTAGTTGATTCTTCATGATGTTTAGAATAAACTTGAAAGTATTTATGAAGGGGATAGTAAAGTGAAGTAAACCAAGATGCAAATTTTCAAGACCAAATTTGAAACATTGAGGATGACAAAAGATGAAGACATTGTTGGTTACATGCTTCAGGTGGATTAAATAGTCAATGGCATCAAAGGTCTTGGTGGGGAAGTGAAAGAAGATAAAATTGTGAAGAAGGTTTTGAGACCTCTTCCTAAATCTTAGTCATAAGGTGTTTTCCATTGAGGAATCTCAGGATTTGAATAAATACACATTAGATCGATTGTTTAGCTCTCTCATAGCCTTTAAAATGAGAGAATTTGACCAAGGTTCTTCAAAGAAGCAAGCAACATTCAAAGCAAGTAAGAAAACAAAAAATGAAGTAGTTGATCAAGATGATCTAGATGAGGTAGAAGAAAACTTTGTTAGGACATTGAAGAAAGGCATAGGCAAATATAGAGGTAAGTTACCTTCTAAATGTTTCAATTGTGGAAAGATTGGTCATTTTTCTTATAAATGTCCTTTTAAAGAATCAAGGAGTAGTAACAAGAGAGATAAGTTCAAGAGGATCATGTATTCCATAAAGGGTAGTTGTTCTTAAGAAGATGAGGATCATGATGATTCAAATGATGAAACACTTTTCATGGCCTTGAATATTGGTGACAAGAAGGATTGTATTGGAAAAAGTGAGAAGATTAATACCTTGCATCCTAAACAAAATAGTGATGGATCAATGGTTTTGTGTATTTCCTTTCATGCAAGAGAAGAAGCCAAGGCTTGGGTAATTAATAGTGGTTTCTCTAATCATATGACTGGTGACAAGGAGAAATTTATCAGCCTTGCGAAGTGGAATAGTGTAGCTATCAAGTTTGGTGGTAATGAGTTAGCACAAATCTATGGAAAGGGTGCAATAACAATTTATGGGAAGAAAAAGATTGAGGATGTCCTCTATGTCAAATGGATAAAGCACAATCTTCTCAATGTCAGTTAGATGTGCAGTAAAGGATACAATCTTACCTTTCATGCTAAAGGTTGTGAAATCATGAAGGCAGGGTCCAAAAAACTAATTGTAGAAGGCATCAAGTCATATGGTGATATCTATCATCTGAAGGAGGTAAATGGAAGAACATGATTATTGGATCAATCCAGTGAGTGTTGGCTATGGCACAAGTGAATGGGACATGCAAAATTTGACAATATAATAAAGATTAGCTTTTTTCATGCAGTGAGAGATATGCCCAACACAACCAAGCCTGCAAACACATTATGCAAGGAATGTCAAATGGAAAGGAAAACAAAGACAAGTTTCAAGAGAAAAGAATATTCTTCTTCAATGCCATTGGAGCTATATCATACTAACCTATCTGGTCCCACAAGAGTAAAAATTCAACAAGATGAAATGTATTTTATGTTTCTTATTGATGATTCTTCTAGAATGACTTGGGTTACTTTCTTAAGAGAAAAATTAGATGCCCTTAATAAATTTAAGGTTTTCAAAGCTATGGTTGAAAATGAAATGGATACTAAGATCAAATGTTTAAGGCCTGATAGATGGGGTGAGTTTACTTCATAATAATTTGAAAATTTTTATGAAGATCATGGTATTAGGAGACATCTGTCATCTCCTGAGACCCCTTAGCAAAATTCGGTTGTTGAAAAAAAGAATAGGACTATACAAGAGATGTCTAGGGTGATGTTGAAAGATACAAATCTACCTAATGTGTACTAGAAGGAAGCAATTCACACTGTTGTCTATCTAATTAATAGAGTGTAACTAAGGGTCAATAGCACTAAAACCCCTTATGAGATATGGTCTAGCTATTAGATACTTTAGGATATTTGGAAGCAAATGCTATATTAGAAGAGATGAATAAGACATAGGAAAGTTTGATTCAAGAAGTGATGGAGGTGGTGCAGTCACAGTTAGGAGGGTCCACGGAGTGAACAGTCTAGACCATCCAGCAAGAGTAAACACAACAAAAGCAACTCAATTATAGAATTCAAATGCAGATTTAGTCATTCAATATATTAAAGATTCAAAATATAAACATGCCAGCAACATGTAGGCTTACAAAATGGTGCAAGAGCACCTAACACAAGGTGGCCTCCGTGAGGCATTTAAATTCATGTTTGTTTAGAAAATCATGTTTTGGGTTGTAATAAGGTCTATTTGACCAATGCATGTCATTTTTGTTTGTATTTAGGTTCTTCTAGACCTAGAACAAACTTTGTAAGTCCCAAGTACTTAGGTTACATTTGTCAAATTGTTAGTGGCTAGACGGTTGGTCTCCTAGATGCTTGGAATTAGTTAGTTTTCTCCCATCCACTTGGAATTAGTTAGTTTTCTCCTAGCCACTTGGAATTGGTCTCCCAGCTACTTGGAATGGGTTGGTGTTCCTCTGGGTGAGTTTATAAAACCCCAGTAAATGAACCAACTAAGGCGTATTGTAATTAGATCGAAGAGGAGATTGAATGTAATTGTGCAAATGTAATTGTGCATTGTGTTAAGGAGAAATCAAACCATTCTATGTCATCAATTTGTTTTCCATTCTCTATAGATACAAATTGCATAGCTATAGATTTCTTTTCCTTTATGTACTTCTGCTATTGAAAAATGTCAATGTGAAGCATTCCACTTGTGAGATTTCTGTCAAAATTAGTGGAATATTTTCATTCTACCATATTCGTTTGTTTCCTATTTTGTTTAATGGTTCAGTGGTGCAAATGTTCAAGACTCAGGGTTGTGCACAGTAGTCGACCTAGCATCTCCATGTGCTAGGGTTTGATTGGAGGAGTTGGAATTGTTATCGGTGAGACAGAGACCATCGGTAAACCATTTCTCACTCAGGGTGATAAGGGTAGTCTGGCCGAAGAGAGGTTCAAGGCATTGAATGGAAGTCACAACCTGAGATGCATATCAATAGAAGGAAGGAAGACCTAGCCAATAACGAGTGTCTTTCCGACAAGTGAAAAATGAAGGTGATGGTTGAATGATTGGTGTATCAGCATAGTGGAATCTTAGGCAGTCAATAGTCATTGTCTTGCCGACGGGAGAGAAACATAGGACATACATCAAAAAGAGTTATGATATCGAAAAGATAAGTAGCGAAGTGGTCAATGGGGTAAGTTTGGCCAATAAGAGTAGATCACTGAGACATGAGTCAGAGTCTCACTGATCGATCAGTTGTGCACTTAGGAGGAGGCTCCCCATCATATTGTTATCAAAGTTGGTGAAAGGTCTAGGCAATTGTGTATTTGATTTCTATCACTCAGAAGGTAGATGCTCATTACGAGAAGGAATGGGATTCCTATAGTGTGTGGGAAGATGATGATGAGGTTTGTCATGACCATTCACCAATAGAGGTTTGGCTAGAAGAGGGTGCAGATTGAGGCCACTGTGACAGAGAGTTGTAGTGCATCTCTAGGAACTATTGTTCGATGAGAGGAATGGGTCTATGAAGTAGCATGTAGGATGGATAGCTGATTGAGTATTGTGTTGTAGTCAAATCAAGGATTTGTAGAAGTGTTGGCGTTGTCTATGAATGTTTATGTTAGACAGAGAAAGTGAAGGAGAGGCTAGCAATATGCCTCCAAAGGGGATGACCATCGGAGTGGTCAATAAATTCAAGGAGATGAAGGAGATGATAAAGAGTGGAGTCAAGGAAGCACTCCAAGAAGAATTGAAGGTAATGAAGATAGGAAAAAGGATAGAGGAAGATTCAGATGAAGAAGAAGAGAAAGAGGAAGAAGCAGAAGAACAAGAAGAAGTAGAGGTACTGGCTGAACAAAAGTAATTCCTAGAAGCCATTGAGGCTATTGGAAAGGACTCTTAAGATACTCAGATAGAAGTCCCCATGTTCAGTGGAAAGATGAATGCTGATGAAGTTATTGAATGGATTGAGGCTCTGAACAACTACTTCAAATACAAGGAAGTTCCTAAAAGTAAAAGGGTTAAGTTTACAAAAACTAAACTCAAAGGTGCTGCCCTTACATGGTGGAACTATACCCAAGGAGAGAGGGTAAAGAATGGGAAGAGTATGATATCTTCATGGAGTAGAATGCTAGAGAAGATCAAGTCCTAGTTCCTTCCATCTGACTACGAGGTGCAGATTTATAGGAAGATGCAGAACCTTAAGCAAAAGGATATGAATGTGGCTACTTACACCAAGGAGTTTCACAAATACACTCTTCATTGTGGGTACATGGAGGATGAAAAAGCCAAGGTAGCAAGGTATTTAAATGGTCTGAGGATCAATATTCAAGATGAGATAAGTTTATTTACCCCTGAAACCATGGAAAAATGCTTTCAAGTAGCATTAAGAGCTGAAGAGAAGCTAAAGAGGAAAGGTAAGCAGCAGAGTAGAGGAAGAGGTGATAGAAATTTTAGAGGTAGTTTTGGAGGCAGAAGTCCGAACCAGAGGCCTAGTGGTCAGTCTAGCCAAGAAGAGAAAGTTGGAGACTCATGTAGCAGAGGAAGCTACCATGGAAGAAGGCCAAATGAAAGAGGTGGGACAAATGGATCAGGTAGGAAATCCAAGTTCTCCAACATGAGATGTTATAACTGCTATTAGATAGGGCACCCATCCTACAAGTGTCCAGAGAAGGCCTCAACTTCTCAGGGTAATGAGAGAAGGACCACATTGACTCAAGAGGATGCAGAGAGTGTGACATCTCCTAAAGTGAATTTGACATCAGAAGTGGGAGAAAATCTAATGATCAAGAGGAAGTTGCTCAAAGAACCAGTGAAGACTAAACCATCACAAAGGAGAGATCTTTTCAGGATCAATTACAAAAGCAAAGGTAAAATATGCAAGGTAGTCATAGATTTTGGTTCAACAGATAATATGGTGTCTAGGGAAATGGTGGATAAATTGAACATAGAAAGGATTCCTCATCAAACTCCTTACAGAGCATTTTGGGTAAGTGATAGTCAATCACTTTTGGTAGATTAGAAAGCATATGTTGATTTTGAAATTAGAGAATATAAGGAGAGAATTTTAGGTGACATTTTGCCCATGGAGTGTTGTCATCTACTTTGAGGTAGGCCATGGCAATTTGATAGGCAAGCATTATATGATGGATATGCTAAAACATACACCATCAAGAAGGATGGAAAGACTTTTATGATGACACCATTATAGGAGGATGCTGAAACAAAGAAGGCAGCCAAGATCATTTTGGTGGGTAAGAAAGAGTTTGTGAAGATCAATGAAGAAGTGACAAGGATAGTTCAGGATACCTCAAAGAATGGGGTTGCCAAAGATCATAGTTTGAAGGTGATTTCAATTTTGAATGGTGGGGATTAGATGATGATGTATGAAGTGGATAAGATGAAGGTCAAAGAGTAGGTTTGCAAGCAGCCACAAGTTGATTGGAAAGAAGAGGATGCTATCATAGTGGGGACCATTGTTTGTCCTCTAAAGCCAACAAGATTTGAAAGACAAACATATTCTACCATAACAGCAGTATAAGAAGCATCAAACAAGATTTTAAATCTAGGTGTTCAAGCAGATATGCCAGTAAGAAATCATGGTGTACATCATCCAAGTTTGATTGCAAGCACTCACTCATGGCAAGGTGTGAGTAGAGCCTATAATGCTAGGCATGAGTTTTTGATTCCATGGAAGCAAGTTACAGTCCAGAGATCATGGGGAAGGCATGAGGTGGCAATGGATACTAGTGGTGTAAGACAAGGATTCAACTCCTACGACATGAGTTCTTTTCTAGGAGGGGTGTATGGTGCAGGAGCACCTAACACAAGGTGGCCTCCATGAGGCATTTAAATTCATGTTTGTTTAGAAAATAATATTTTAGGTTATAATAAGGTCTATTTGACCAATGCATGTCATTTCTATTTGTATTTAGGTTCTTTTAGACCTAGAACAAACTTTGTAAGTCCCAAGTACTTAGGTTACATTTGTCAAATTGTTAGTGGTTAGACGGTTGGTCTCCTAGCCACTTGGAATTAGTTAGTTTTCTCCTAGCCACTTGGAATCAGTTAGTTTTCTCCCATCCACTTGGAATCAGTCTCCCAGCCACTTGGAATGGGTTGGTGTTCCTCTAGGTGACTTTATAAAACCCCAGGAAATGAACCAACTAAGGCGTATTGTAATCAGATCGAAGAGGAGGTTGAATGTAATTGTTCATTGTGTTAAGGAGAAATCGAACCATTCTATGTCATCAATTTGTTTTCCATTCTTTGTAATTACAAATTGCATAGCTGTAGATTTCTTTTCCTTTCTGTACTTTTGTTGTTAAAAACCATCAATGTGAAGGATTCCACTAGTGAGATTTCTATCAAAATCAGTGGAATGGCTTCATTGTACCATATTCATTTGTCTCCTATTTTGTTTCATGGTTTGGTGGTGCAGATGTTTGAGACTAAGGGCTGTGCATAGTAGTCGACCTAGCATCTCCATGTGCTAGGGTTTGATTGGAGGAGTTGGAGCTGTTATTAGTGAGACAGAGACCATCGGTAAACTATTTCTCGCTCAAGGTGATAAGGGTAGTCTGGCCAAACAGAGGTTCAAGGCATTAAATAGAAGTCACGGCCTGAGATGCATATTGACAAAAGGAAGGAAGACCTGGCTGATAACAAGTATCTCACTAACAAGTGAAAAATGAAGGTGATAGTTGAATGATCGGTGTATCAATGTAGTGTAATCTTGGGCAACCGATAGTCATTGTCTTACCGACAGGTGAGAAATATAGGTCATACAATAGAAAGAGTTATGATATCGAAGAGATAAGTAGCGAGGTGGCCAATGGGGTAAGTTTGGCTGATTAAGAGTAGATCACTAAGACATGATCAAAAAGAGTAGAGTTGTGCACTTAGGAGGAGGCTCCCCATCACAAAATAGGGATCACTGGCCTGATCCTCCAATTGCAATGTATGCACAAGCTATGGCTATGAAGTGCCTTACATAAGAAAATCTAACTTTTGATCTATCTATCACTTATTAACTACTTTCCTAGATATCTATTACCTTAATATATATCATGTTCAGGTCACAAAAATCCTTTACATTGGACAAGGATGGTTACAAACTTCAATGAAGAGATGTAACATGTGTACATGGATAGGTTGGACCAAAAAGTATGGAAATCCTTTGCATGTTAATGAATCAATATGCAGGTCTTAGGGAAGTTCTGCCAGGTTCCAAACTATCTCAAATTATGTGTCGTTTAGCTCTAAAAGTCATGGAAGTGCTCCACAAGTGTTCTCCTTTACCTATTTGTTTGAGACTATTAGGAGGCTCTATTATGAAAAAACAATCAATCTTCTAATAGCGATATCTTTTTGGTAACTAACCAAAATGATCTGAGTTTTGGAAATGTGTGCATGAAGGTGTCTAGATGCTAGTCCAGCTCTACAAAGTCTAAAATGAAACTATGATAGAATGTAGACCAAGATACAATAATTGCTACTGATTGAACTGACTATACTGAACTAGAAAATGATAGAAAATAAATTGAAATGCAGAAGTTTTTGGTTGATGCAAGATTACTCTTGAACCAGGGATGCTCCTACATTAGACGTCTAGGTTTATTGAGAAAGTGAGTCCCTCACTTTACTGGGGCTAGAGGAAAAGCAAGATGGTCCACCTCAACCTAAGAAATCCAAGATGAGTCTTCTTCCAATCTGCCTTTCCACCTTACCAAATATTCATTGTATTTCTTCTCTCTGGTGTTGTGTCCAATTTTGTTGTCCAAGATGTCTTCAATCTACTTTGGTGCTTAATGTGGTAACTACTTCAATTTATCTTCAATGTTGCCACTGATTTCTTCTTCATGATATTGATATAGGTTTGCAATATTGAAAATGGGTGATATACCTAATGTCTCTAGTAGCTCCACTTCATATGCATTTCTTGAATCAAACTTTCTAAGTATCCTACAGGGTCCAAACTTCTTCATCTTCAACTTGTTATATGTCCCAACTAGAAATCTTTGTTTTCTTAGATACACCATTACTTCATCTCCAACTTCAAACTCTTTGTGTCTTATTTTCTCATCTTCTTTCTCCTTATATCTTATTGTTCATCTCTTCCAAATGCTTCTTAACCTGATTATGCACTGTCTCTATACTAATATCTCTCAACTCTGTTGATCCTATAGGGTTAGTTCCTATCACAATTTCAAATGGTGTTCTTCCTGTGGTTCTATTCATTGAATTATTGTATGCAGACTCTACTTGTGATAGAATTAGATCCCAATTTATTGTCTTTTCTCCAACCAAACATCTCAACAAATTTCCCAAATATTTATTTACTACTTTTGTCTATCCATCAAAATGTGGATGAAACATTGAACTAAACTTCAAATCTATCTTCATCTTCTTCCAAAGTGTCCTCCAAAAGCATCTAAGAAATCTTGTATCTCTATTTGAAACTATGCTCTTAGGTAATCCATGCAACCTCAAAATCTCCTTGAAAAATAGGTTAGCCACATGCACTGCATCAGTTGTCTTCTTACAAGGTATGAAATGTACTATCTTTGAAAATCTATCCACCACTACAAATATTGAATCATGTCTTTATGTCTCTTCAGTAATCCTAATATAAAATCCATGCTTATGTCTTCCCAAGGTCTCTCTGATACTATCAAAGATTTATACAATCTAGCATTCTGACTACTTGCATTTTGCAACTTGACATACTCTACAGCTTTGCACAAACTTCCTTACATCCTTGTATATCTAATGCTAAAAGTAGTTTTCACTTACCAAAGCAACTCGCTTATCAATACCAAAATTTCCTACCAATCCACCACTATGCTTCTCTTTTATCAAATAGTCTCTCATTGAACTCCTATGTATACACAAGTGATTTCCTTTGAACAACATATCCTCCTAAATGAAATAAGCCAACCACTTACTTCTATTTGTTACAACAAGTTCTTTACATGCTTTCCATGGTTTTGCAAAATCAAGGTCTTCCTCATACATGTTCTTCTATTCTTCAAATCCTAACACTCCAACTCTCATCTTTGTCATCAAGTTCCTTCTAATCAAAACATCTACAACTTTGTTTAATTTACCACTCCTATGCTTCAATGCAAAAGTAAAACTCTGCATGAACTCTATCCATCTCATATGTCTCTGATTCAATTTTCCTTGACTGTTCAAATATTGTAGAGCTTGATGATCTGTATACAACACAAACTCTTTAGGCAACAAATAATGTCTCCACTATTCAAGGCTTGAATTATGGCATAGAACTCCTAATCATAAACTGAATATCTTCTTCTTGTATCATTTAACTTCTTACTGAAATAGGCTATAGGTCTACCTTCTTGACTAAATGCTACTCCTATTACATTTCCACTTGCATCATAGTCTACTTGAAATACCTTTTTGAAATCCGGTAATGCTAACACTGGTTGCTCTATTACTTTTTGCTTTAAGAATTCAAAACTTTTATCTTCTCCTAATGTCCACTTAAAGTCCTTTTTTCACCTCTCATTGTCTATGTCATAGGGTTACATACTAAACTAAATTTTCTAATGAACTTTTGGTAGAAACTAGCTAATCCATTAAATGGTCTGACTTCTCCAATGCTCTGAGGTGTAGGCCACTCAACAATTGCTCTAACTTTCTTAGGGTCCATCTTCAATCCTTTCATATAAATCACCAATTTAAAATAGACCAATTCTTCATTCATGAAACTATTCTTCTTAATGTTTATCAGAAATTTGTCTTCTCTCAACGTCAGCAATAATTGTCTTAAGTACCACAAATGTTCTTCTTTTGTCTTACTGAAAAATAAAATATCATCCAAATATAAAATAACAAACTTACCCAAGAATTTCTTCAAAACTTTATTC
Organism: Cunninghamia lanceolata; assembly: GCA_027924645.1. Lineage (NCBI taxonomy): Eukaryota > Viridiplantae > Streptophyta > Pinopsida > Cupressales > Cupressaceae > Cunninghamia > Cunninghamia lanceolata. Next base: position 15,688,202 of record BSBN01000606.1, read on the forward strand.
ATCAATCTCATGAAAGTACTCGGTGCATTTGTCAATCCAAAAGGCATCATTAACCACTCATACAATCCTTCATTTGTCTTGAAAGAATCTTCCATGCATCTCCTTCTCTAATTCTAATATGATGGTATCCACTTTTCATGTCTATGTTTGTAAAATATTTTGCTAGACACTAAAACAATCCATAATGTCATCCATCCTAGGCAAGGGAAATCTATACTTAACGATGATTTTGTTGATTTCTCTAGAGTTAGTACACATTCTCCATTCTCCATCCTTCTTTGGTGCTAGCACTATAGTTACTATACAAGGGGTTGTTAATCTTTCTCAGATCAAACCTTTCCTCAGCAACTCTTATATCTGTCTATTCAGTTCTTCATTCTCTTCTAGTGTCATTCTATGTGCTACTTTGTTACACAAACTAGGTCCAGGTATAAGATTCATGTGATGACTGATAGTTGTAATTAGTGGCAATCCCTTAGGTACATTGTCTGATATGATATCTTCATACTCTATCAGAAACTCATATATCTCCTCAAGTTGTGATTCTTCAATGTCTATCTTCAAGGCTTTAGGCTTCATAGGAATCAAAGCATAACATATATTCTCATGTCTCAAACCATATAGAAAATTTCTTCCATCAACCAGACAGATTCTAGCATCCCCACATACTTCACTCATTGGTTCATCTTCCAAAGGAATCAATGCAATTCTCTTTCCATTTGATTTTATAGTGTATGTATTCTTTCTCCCATCATGTATAGTATTTCTATCATACTACCATGGTCTACCCAACAATATATGGCATACATCCATAGGCATAATATCACACAATACTTCATCAAGATAAGATCCAATATGAAATTTCACCAAACATTGTTCAATCACCAGTACCTTATGATCATATTGAATCCATGTTATCTTATATGGCTTAGGGTGTTTCAATCCTTCCAACTTCAGCTTACTCACCATCTCCTCTGAAACCAAATTATCTGAACTACCACAATCAATTACAACCTTACAACATTTACGTCCTAATTTGTAGAACAAACTTTTCCTCTACAGTGGTTCCTCATTTGTATCTACTTGATATAGTGCTCTCCTCATGACTAGTGATTCTCCTTTCTCAAGTTTACCAACTGAACTTAGTGATCCAACAGGTTCCTATTCTACATAGGTTGTCCTTCCACTATTCTCTATCTTCTTGCTTATACTTCCTTGATGACATTCAAATTCTCTATGTCCTTCACCTCAACACTTGAAACAGGTTCCTCTAAATGTTCTCCTATCAAGTCCTCTTCCATGTCTTCTATATCCTTCACTTCATTATGAATTAGGGTTTCCTCTATGGTAGAAAGTTTTGTCATCTCCCTGATATGCATTATTGTCTCCGTCCTCCTTGAATGTGCTTTCTTGACTACTCTACTCCACAAATGATCTTTCTCCTCTGGAAAATGTTTTACCTCTCTAAAATTTACCTCCTCTACCTCTCTATCTCTATTCATGCTTCTTGTTCAACTTTTCTTCAACTTTCAGGGAAAACCATTATGCTTCTTCCAATGTTGTCATTCTTACCAACCTTAATTCTTCTTAAATGTTCAATAACAATCCATTAATATATCTTGCCACTTTGTCCTTGCTTGTTTCATTATGTCATGTCCTTATGATCATGTTATTAAATTCTTTAGTATACTCCATAGATTTCTTCTTTTGTCTCAAGTTTTACAATCTCTTCAACAATTCCAACTCATAGTCAGCAGGTATAAACCGATTCTTCAAATTTGTCACCATTCTATCCCATTTTATGATCTTTTCTTTTCCTCTTCTATTTTTATCTAATTGAACTTCTTTCCACCAAATAACATGTCCTTTCAACTTAGCCTTTGTAAATTTCACCTTCTGTGGATCTTCAATTTCTTCATATTTAAAGTATTATTCTAGGTCATTTATCCAATCAATCAGCTCCTCTAGATTCAAATTGCTAGTATAGTTTGGTACATCCACTCTAGGTCTTTTTCCAATCTTCAAAATAGCTTGCAACATCATCAGTTGATCTGATTCTTCTTCTTCTTCTAGGGTTATTTCATTCTGATAAGCTGATTGAAATTCTTCATCATCATCACCTTAAATATTGGGTTGATGTGTTAGTCTTCTTCTTCAGTCTTCTTCAATAGAATCCAAGTGAACTCACATTGTTTTCATCATCTCCATCATTTCATCCATTCTTCCTACCATAGTACCAACAACAGGTATTCTCCTCGGTGACATCTCTTCCTAGGATCAAGTGTAACTACCTCAAATTTAGCGATCAAGCTACAAGGTGACAACTGCCTCACAATCGGTGATTAGTTGACAACATATGTAGTCTACCTCAGGTTTGATGATTTGTCCACAACAAGATCTTATGGAATTCCTTCACAAACTTCAATCACATCACTCTAAAAGGAATCAAACTTCACTCTGATACCACTTGGTACAGTCACAATTAGGAGGGTCCATGGAGTGAATAGTTGGTACAGGAGCACCCATGATAGCAATGTGCAAAGAGTCCTATTCTAAGTTTTTCTCTACCATGTTTTCCCTTGAATGTCAATAATGTCTTGAAGACCATTTGAAGAATGTAATAAGGTCTTATGACCAATTGAAATTGTATTGAAGTCATTTTGTAAGGCCTTGATGCCAAGTAGTTGGTGTAGGCAATCAAGTCCAAATTGGTAATCTTCCATGAGTGTCAAAATGGAAATACATTTTGTATTACTTATAGGAAGGCCAATTATGGTATAGCATATGATCCTAGAGGGGTTTAAGGTAGTAGTTTTGTCTACACTATAATCTGCCCCTAATATTTATTGTAAACACAATGTTAATTGACAACTTTGGACAGTTTGAGGGTGGTTTCCTATTCCCATCTGACCCGAAACTGATGGAGGAAGATGTAAACTTGTTAAGACACCCCTCATGGATTGGTGGTAGGTGTTTTGGAGAAGTTTCATGTAATAGAAATCAAGTTCTCTATTGTTCTCTACATTTTTTGTTAGAACAGTCCATACCATCCTCAAGTATGGAAGTGTCATGACCTCTAAACATTTGGAATGGGTAGTATTATGAATTGACTTCCATTTGAATCTATTTTGAGGTCTTGACATTGATTAGGGAGTGAATTACATCAATTTTTCTTGGACTGGCCGCTGGAAACCACAATTTTTTGAGTTCAAACACTGCTCCAGGATGTACTCTACATAGGTACACAATTGTCTTCATCTCCTTGTGAACTGATTGAATAGAGCATGGAATTATCTACCATTTGAATTTGGTTTGGTGTTGTGTCATCATTGTAGAAGGGAGGTATAAGGGTTTTTCTAGAAACTATCTTGTTAAACCGTAACCTAGGGTTTTGCCAAAATAATGGAATTTTAACCATCCCACTGTCTCTCAATGCTAGAAGACAAGTGGGATGGATGTGTTTCTTCAAATTTTAGTTGACTAGAGTGTTGCAGAGAAGGGGGAGTTGGTAGATGTAGAATTTTGTTGAGGAGGGCTTAATATCCTCATGTATTAAGCCATTTAAGGAACCACATATGTATTTTGAAGGTACAGTTGATTGTAGGTTTCCAAAACCCACAAAATCATTGGTCTTGGCATGAGTGTTAAGTGCTCTAGTAGTTAAGAAAGTCTTGTGAGTTGATTTGAGGGGGGTCTCTTTGTAAATTTGGGCTAATTGGGGCTTTAGGCTACTAGGGACAGTCATTATTAAGGGTGTTCTTTCCCAAACAACATATACCCATTTTTTAATATGTAAAAGGCCTCCAAAAAGGGTACTCCAAAATAGTCAAGCCTTGTGTAAATCAGATCACAATCAAAAGTTATGCATGATTGTTCCATTTTTAAGGGCTACAAGGATCCTAATAGGTTTGTGAAGGAAGTCCTAAACCCAAACTTGTCAAGCCTTAGCCAATGGTCTAGATGGGTCCTATGGAATGCTAAAAAACCCTTTACATGATGGTTCCAAATGAACTAACTGTTGTTCCTACTTTTTCATGTTGATCCATGGGTTAGGTTCTTAAATGTTTGGAAGAATGTCTTGTCAAACTGAGGGATCCAAAAATTGTCCTAGGTCTTCTACATCAATAGTCCAGACCATGCAACAAGAGTAAAAACAATAGAAGAAACTCAATTATAGAATGCAAATGTAAATTTAGTCATTCACTATAGCATAGATTGAAAATAAAAACATTGTGGCAACATGTTGGCTTACAAAATAGGGCTCACAAGCCTAATTCTCTAGTTATAATGTATGCACAAGATATGGCTTTGAAGCACCTTACAGAAGAGAATGTAACTTATGATCTATCTATCACTTGTTAACTACTTTCCTAGGCACCTATTACATGAATATATATATATATATATATATATATATATATATATATATATATATATATATATATATATTCATGTAATAGGTGCCTAGGAAAGTAGTTAACAAGTGATAGATAGATCATAAGTTACATTCTCTTCTGTAAGGTGCCTCATCCAATCCTTATCATTGATGCAACAGAAGTATGTTGACATCAATGACAACACCGGTTAGGCCCATACTGAGAAGATTAGTCTCAGTCAGGAACAGTGATGACAGCAAGGTAAAAGCTGAAGATAGGTTGAGGATCATGAGATGCAGATTAAAGGGTTTGTGGATATGGGTCTTAAGATGTTCTAGTTAAGATTTCAGAGGTTCACATGAAGATATGAAGAAGTTGTGATCAATCAAGTAGAACTGGTTCTGGTAGATGTTCAGAGATAACAGAGTGTTATAGAAAGGTCCGGTGGGATCTAGAAGTGCATTGTCCTATTCTATGGATTGGAAGGAGTGTTGGGGAAGCCCTTATGATGTGCCATTTTGATTTGTTCATGGTTTAAAGGTCTGAAAGAATCTATTCCTTTGTGATAGTAATAATAGACTGTGTTCTTGAGGTTCCAGATGCAAGAGAGAGAGATTTCAGTAAGTAGAGGAAGTACAGATGTTCTTGGTGATTCAGGCAAGCTTGTGGAGGTCCTTGGATCATTTTCAGTTCGTGTTGATGGTCTGCATTAGAGTTGGAGCCTAGAATTGAAGATATACTTCTGGATGAAGGTGTTGTTCCTTAGGCTGGCCGATCGGATGAGTTATTCATCTTGCAAATGTTCTTGTGGATGTTCTTTGACTTAGATGTTTATTCCTAAGTTGATGTCATGTATAAATAAGGGATTGCGAAGTCATTTCATAGTGTGACTTGTGGAGATGAGAGTGTGATAGCAAGGAAAAGAGCGAAAGACAGAGAAGAAGGTTTGGGCTTAAATGGAACTGACGCAAGCATGGTGAAGATGTTATTTACCAATTCAAGTATGTAATACTTATTCTTTTGTAGATAGTGTGTCTCCTGTAGGCAGTGAGCCTCTTGTGAGCAGTGTGCTTGGGCAGTGAGCCCTAATTGACATGTACCATTTTGTTCTTACTAATCTTTTAACAGAGAATACAATCTTGGGTTAGTCACCCTATGGTTTTTCCCTTAACCAGGTTTTCCACATTAAAATCTTGGTGTCTCATGTGTTGATGTGTTTCTGCTCTTGACTAAATGCATTAAGCTTCATGTTTGATTTACTGTTATATTGCTAAGTGAATATAAGTGTTGAAAAGGAAAAAAAATTCTGGCCAACTCATTCACCTCCCCCTCTCAGTTGTCTACCCTAAATCTAACAATTGGTATCAGAGCCAAGTTCCTCTGAAAGGAGCTTAACTACTTGAGGAGATCTAGAATGTCATCTTACAAGAAGGATAGTCTGAAGTTTGATGGAATGAACTTTGCTCTTTGGAAAGGTCACATGGAATGTCACCTACAGTGCATGGGATTTGCATACTGGTCCATGGTCACAAAAGCTTATGTACCTACACAGGGTGGTCTGACAACCCTAAATGAAATCATAGATGCTAAAAACAATCTACAGACCAAAGAAGCTCTTTTAAGTGCATTATCTAACTCAGAACTCTCAAATGTTATTGATCTACCAACTGCCTTTGAGATTTGGAAGAAATTGGAACTTTTGCATGAAGGAGACTAGTTTGTTAAATGTGCAAGGTTACAGAGTCTAAAAGGGAAATTTGAAAAAATGAAGATGAGAAATGATGAAAATATTACCTCTTTTATGCCAAGAGTAAATGAGCTAGTTTGTGGAATCAGAAATGCAGGTGGAACCCTGAGTGAAGATGAGATCGTTGGCAAAGTTCTCAGATCCCTTCCCGAGTCTTATAAAATCAAGGCTTTTGCAATCAAAGAATTTAGAGCTCACACAACAATCACAAGAGATCAATTGGTTGGTAAGCTAGCTACTTTTGAAATGGCCAAATTTGGAGATGATCCTCCAAAGACTGAATCTGCATTCAAAGCCAATGCCTCTATAAAAGGGAAACAAAGATTTGATTTAGGAGAAAACTCTTCAAGGAACCTATCATGGTATGAAAATGCAAGGAAAGACTTGGAAGAAGAAGAAGCTGAAACTGCTCATCTTGAAGCTCTTATTGCAAAAAGACTGCCAAGAGGATACAGTAAGTATGAGGGAAAATTGACTTTTAAATGTTTTAATTGCAATAAGATTGGTCATTTTGCATCAAAGTGTCTGAAAAGATTTTCTAGATCAAACAGTAATAGACCAAGATTCTAGAACAATTGTTACTATGCTCATGAAGGAGATGATGGAGTAACAGATGATGAGTCAGAAAAAGGAGACAAATCTGGAAGTGACTGGGTGTTCATTGCCATCAAGGAAGAAGATCCAATACCCTCTGAATCTATCAATCATAAAGTTGAAGAAAAAGCCCTGGCTACCCAAGTTGAAGAGAAGGATGATTGGGTCATTGACAGTGGGTGCTCTCACCATATGATAGGTGACAAAAAAAAGTTCATAGATCTAGAGAGATATGAAGGAGGAGTGGTAAAGTTTGGTGATAACTCTGCTGGTAGAATTAGAGGTAGAGGAACTATTTCATTTGATGGAAAGAACAAAACTGGTAATGTATTATATGTTGAAGGGTTAAAGCACAATCTTCTCAGTGTTGGACAATTGGTGGACATAGGCTATGATCTTAGATTCAAGAATGGAAAGTGCAAAATCTTTGAAAGTTTTGGAACAAAGATTGCATCCAGTACCCAAACAAAAAATAACATCTTTCACTTGGCTGGTACTGGTAAAAGTTGCTTATTTGTTCAAGTTGATCAGAGTTGGTTATGGCATAGAAGAATGTGTCATGTGAACTTTGATAATATCATCAAGATAGGCAATATTCAGGCTGTAACAGATCTTCCAAAGTTGGTAAAACCTACTAATAGTTTGTGTAAAGAATATCAGTTGGGAAAACAAAGAAGAATCTCATTCAAAAGCAAGGGACAATCTTCTACTAGATTATTAGACTTGGTTCACACTGACTTATGCAGTCCGGCAAGAATCAGGAGTGTGCAAGGTGATAGATACTTCATGTTGCTAATTGATGACTATTCCTAGATGATGTGGGTAACCTTTCTAAAAGAGAAACTAGAAGCTCTTGAGAAGTTCAAAATATTCAAGGCTATCGTGGAAAATGATACTGGATTGAAATTGAAATGTCTGAGGTCTGATAGAGGTGGAGAATTCACATCTGGTGAGTTTATAGATTTCTATGAGAAACATGGAATAAAAAGATAGTTGTCTACTCCTAGGACTCCACAGTAGAATGAAGTAGTTGAGAGAAAGAACCAAACCATCCAGGAAGCATCTAGGACCATGATGATGGAAGCAAATGTCCCCCAGATCTATTGGAGAGAAGTTGTTAGCACTGCAGTCTATACTCTTAATTGAGTTCAAATCAGAAACAATACCGGTAAGACTCCTTATGAACTATGGTTTGGTATTTAACCTACTGTAAGATATTTTAGAGTGTTTGGTAGCAAATGTTACATCAAAAGAGATGAAGATCTAGACAAGTTTGATGCTAGAAGTGATGAAGGAATATTTTTGGGTTATTCTACTCAAAGTAAAGCATACCAGTGTTATATTAAGAGATTGAGAAAGATTATAGAAAGTACTAATGTGAAGGTCGATGAAGCAATTGAAAAACCCTCGACATTTTATGAGTATGAAGAAGATGATCAAAATGATGTTCTGATTCAAGGTGGTCAAGACTCTTCTGAAAAACATATTGAAACTGATCCGGTAAGTCAGGAAGAAGAAGTAAGATTCAATGAGTCCAATCAAGAGTTAGAAGTGCAAGAAACTTGCAAAGTTCTGAGGTATGTAACACTGAACCATTCTTAAGATCAGATCATGGGTGACAGAAGCAAAGGTGTACAAACAAGAAGAAGAATTGCTCAAGACTCAGATGAGTATTGTCTAATTTCAAAGATTGAACCTAAGACAGTAAATGAAGCCTGCAATGATGAAAACTAGACTAAGGCAATGGAGGAAGAACTGATGCAAATTGAGAAGAATCACACTTGGGATCTTGTTCCCAGACCTAGAAACAAGAATATAATTGGAGCCAAATGGGTCTTCCAGAACAAATTGAATGAAGCTAGTGAAGTGATCAGAAATAAGGCCAAGTTAGTTTTCAAAGGCTACTCTCAAATAGAAGGAGTTGACTTTGAAAAAACTTTTGCTCTGGTGGCAAGAATTGAAGCAGTCAAATTATTTCTTGCATTTACTACCTTCAAGGATTTCAAAGTGTATCAGATGGATGTCAAGTCTACCTTCCTGAATGGTGATCTAGAAGAAGTGTACATTGAGCAACCGGATGGATTTCAATTGTCTAACAACAATGATATGGTCTGCAAGTTGAAAAAGGCACTGTATGGACTGAAGCAAGCCCCAAGAGCCTGGTATGAAAGACTGGACAAACATCTCTTGAAGATTGGCTTCAACAAAGGTACTGCTGACAGTAATCTATATTTCAAAATTGATCATGAAAACATCCTAGGTGTTGAAGTGTTTGTTCATGATATTATTTTTGGAGGAAAAGATAGTTTGTGTAAAACTTTTGTAAACCAAATGAAAAGTGAATTTGAGATGTCCATGCTTGGTGAAATAAATTTCTTCTTGGGTCTGCAAATCACCCAAACAAAGAAAGGTACCTTCATTTCTCAGACCAAATATGCAAAAGAATTGTTGAAGAAGTTTGGGATGGAAGATTCAAAGCCAATGAACACTCCCATGGCAACCAGATGTAAGCTAAGCAAAAATGATGACTCTCCTAAGGCTGATCAGACAAAGTATAGATCAATGATTGGAGGACTGTTATATCTCACTCAAACTAGACCAGACATTATGCAGGCTATTGGTCTTGTTGCTAGATTCCAAGCTGATCCTAGACAATCTCATGTCATGGCAATCAAGAGGATTTTTAGATATCTAAAAGGGGCAATTGAGTATGGTCTATGGTATCCTAGAGATCATGATTTCTCTCTTCATGTAGATACAGATGCAGATTGGGTAGGAGATATGGATGACCGGACGAGCACCAGTGGTGGAGCATTCTTTTTGGGAAAGAGAATAGTTTCTTGGTTAAGAAAGAAACAAGAGACAATATCCCTGTCTACAACTGAAGCAGAATATATTGTAGTAGCAAGTGGTTGCACTCAAGTATTATGGATGAAGCAGATGTTAAGGGATATCAAAGTGGAGTATGAGAGCCTATCACAATTTTCTATGATAATTCAAGTGCAATAAACATATCCAAGAATCCAGTGCTGCATTCAAAGACTAAACATATATCCATCAAGTTTCACTTTTTGAGAGAGCAAGTGAACAAGAATGAAGTCAAATTGGAGTTTGTGCCATCCAAGAATCAGATTGCAGACATCTTTACAAAGCCTCTGCCTAAGGATTCTTTTATGTATCTAAGGGAGAAGCTAGGTGTTATTGCCCCTCTATTGATGAACTAAGATGCACTAAGGTACATCAGTCTGGTGTATATCACAGTCACATCTTATGGTCAGGACTGATGATGAGGAGCTACTACTCAGGGGGAGCAGCAGATATGATTCTGAAGTAGTAAAGTTGCAAGTATGAGCCCTTTGCCATTGATGTCAAAGGGGGAGAGAAGACATGTGAAAAACAAGTGGTTGCTGATCAAAGGGGGAGCAGTAATGAGAGACAAGAAATGTGAAGAATGGTGATTGCTGATAGGGGGAGTTGTGATAGTAGAGAAGAAGTTCTTGTCTTGATGGTCAAAATAGTTTTTCACATCATATGTTGCCATCAATGACAAAGGGGGAGATTGTTGCAAGTATGGGCCTAACTAGTGTTGTCATTGATGTCAACATATTATGTTGCATTAGTGATAAGGATTGGATGAGTTATACGTTGAGGATACTAAGAAAATTAGTCTCAGTCAGGAATAGTGAAGAATAGTGATGACAACAAGGTAAAAGCTCAAGACAGGTTGAGGATTAGAAGATATGGATTAAAGGGTTTGTGGATATGAGTCTTGAGATGTTCCAGTTAAGATTTCAGAGGTCTACATGAAGATATGAAGAAGTTGTGATCAATCAAGTAGAACCAGTTCCAGTAGATGTTAAGAGATAATAGAGTGTTACAGAAAGGTCTGGTGGGATCTGGAAGTGCATTGTCCTATTCTGTGGATTGGAAGGAGTGTTGGGGAAGCCCTTATGATGTGCCATTTTGATTTGTTCATGGTTTGAAGGTCTAGAAGAATCTATTCCTTTGTGACAATAATAATAGACTGTGTTCTTGAGGTTTTGGATGTAGGAGAGAGAGATTTCAGTAAGTAGAGGAAGTGTGGATGTTCTTCATGATTCAGGCAAGCTTATGGAGGTCCTTGGATCATGTTCAGTTCATGATGATGGATTGCATTAGAGTTGGAGCCCAGAATTGAAGATATACTTCTGGATGTGGGTGTTCTTCCTTAGGCTGGCCGACCAGATGAGTTATTCATCTTGCAGATGTTCTTGTGGATGTTTTCTGACTTAGATGTTTATTCCTAAGTTGATGTCATGTATAAATAAGGGATTGTGAAGTCATTTCATAGTGTGACTTGTGGAGATGAGAGTGTGATAGTGAGGAAAAGAGCGAAAGATAGAGTAGAAGGTTTGGGCTTAAATGGAACTGACTCAAGCATGGTGAAGATGCTATTTACTAGTTCAAGTATGTGATACTTATTCTTTTGTAGATAGTGTGTCTCCTGTAGGTAGTGAGCCTCTTGTGAGCAGTGTGCTCGGGTAGTGACCCCTAATTGGCATGTGCCATTTTGTTCTTACTATTCTTTTAACAGAGAATACAATCTTGGGTTAGTCACCCCGTGGTTTTTCCCTTAACTAGGATTTCCACATTAAAAGCTTGGTGTCTCATGTGTTGATGTGTTTTTGCTCTTGATTAAATGCATTAATCTTCATGTTTGATTTACTGTTATATTGCTAAGTGAATATAAGTGTTGAAAAGGAATAAAAGTTTTGGACAACTGATTCACCCCCCCTCTCAGTTGTCTACCCCAAATCTAACAATATCATCTTTAGATCACAAGAATCCTCAACATCGGCCAAGGATGGTTACAAACTCTAATGAAGAGATGTAATGTCTGTACATGGATAGGTTAGACCAAAACATATGGAAATCCTCTACAAGTGAATGAATCAATGTGTGGATCTTAGGGAAGGTTAGCCAGGTTCCAAACTATCTCAAATTATGCGTCGTATACCTCTGCAAGTCATGGAAGTGCTCCACAAGTCTTCTCTTTTAGTTGTTTGTCTGAGAGTGTCAGGATGCTCAGTTCTAGGAAAATAGTCAATCTTCTGATAGCAACAAATTTTTGATAACTTATCTCAATGATCCAAATTTTGGATATGATGTGCATGAAGGTGTCTAGAAGTTAAGTCCAGCTCTGCAAGGTTTCAAATGAAACTACGGTAGAATACAAACCAATATATAGAAATTGCGATTGACTAAACTGACTGTACTAAACTAGAAAATGAAAGAAAACAAATTGAAATGCAAATTCTTTTGCTTGATGCAAGATTAGTTTTCAACTAGGAATGCTCCTGCATCAGAAGGGATCTTTCTTGTTTACTCAACTAGAAGCAAGGCCTATAGATGTTGCAACAAGAGATTGGGAAAAGTGATTGAAAGTACAAATGTAAAAGTAGATGAAGACCTATATCAGATCTCACAAGAATAGAAGGAATCCAAATCTAATATCTTTCCATGCATTGAAGATGAAGAAGAAGAAGAGAAAGAAGAAATAAAACAAGAATTAGAGAAGATACCTATGACTCCAACAAAGTATGCTTAGAAGAACCATTCAATAGATCAAATCATTGGAGATAAGGATGAAGGTGTGTAGACAAGAAGAAATTTTAATAAGGCACATGAGCAAGTAATTTTTTTCTTACTATCAAAAGTTGAGCCCAAAACCTTTACTGATGCTAGCAAAGATGATTGATTGATAAAAGGAATGGAAGAAGAATTAGATTAGATAGTGGTGTAGTCATAGTAGGAGGGTTCATAGAATGAACTATCCAAACCATGTAGTAAGAGTAAAAACATCAGAAACAACTCAAATAAATAGAACAAACACAGATTTAGTCATTCAATATATCATAGAATTCAAATAGAGATTGGCTAGCAAGATGCGGGCTTACAATTAGGGCTCATAGGTTTGCTTACATATATGCGCAAGATAAAGCTTTAAAGGTCCTTGACACAAAATCTAAACTATGAACTTATGTCTATGCTTACAATTTGATAACGACTTTCCTAAGGATCTATTACATCAATTTATATCAAGTCAGGATCAATAGATTCCTCCATGTCAGCCAAGGAAGATCACAAATTCCAAAGAAGAGATGTAACATGTGGACACAGATAGGTCAGATCTAAATGCATAGAACACTTTCAAAAAATGAATGGAATGATGTGTAGATCTCTAAGGAAGGTTGGCCATGAACCAAAGATCATTGAATGATGTTTCATTAGGTTCCATAGATTAGGAAATGCTTAAGCAAATTTCTCCCTCAATTGATTCTCTGTGATTATCTGGATGCTCTTCTCTGAGAAATAGTCATCTTCTGATAATGATATCTTTTTGGTATTGAAGTGCGGATCTTTGAGTTCTAGATATGATGTAGATGAATCCATCTCTACAAGATCTAAAAATGCTACTTGACCAAAATAAAGAAATTTCATCTGACTGAACTGCCTAAACTAAACTAAAAAGAAACAAATTAAATTACAAACAAACTAAAATGCAAATGTTTTTGGTTGATGCAAAATTACTCTTGAACCAGGGATGCTCTTGCATCAGACATCTGGGGTTATCAAAAAAAGTGAGTCCCTCACTTTGCTGGGGCTAGGGGAGAACCAAGATGGTCCACCTCATTCTGAGAAATCCATGATAAATCTTCTTCTGATATGCCTTTCCACTTCACAAGATATTCTTTGTATTGTCTTCTGCTAGTGCTATGATTAACTCCGCTTTCCAAAATGTCTTCAATATGCTCGGGTGCTTATTGTGGTAACTGCTTCTTCAAGTCTTCTTCCATGCTTTTACTCAATTCTGCTTCATGATACTGATAGAGGTCTGCAATATTGAAAATAGGTGATATACCCAATGTCTCTGGTAGTTCTACTTCATATGCATTTCCTGAATCAAATTTCCTTAGTGTCCTACAAGGTCCAAAGTTCTTCATCTTCAACCTGTTATATGCTCCAACTAGAAATCTTTCTTTTCTCAAGTACACCATCACTTCCTCTCCAACTTCAAATTTCTTATGTCTTCTCTTCTCATCAACCTTCTCTTTGTACTTACTATTCATATCTTCCAAATGCTTCTTCACCTGACTATGCACTGTCTTCATATGATCTAAAAATTCTTCTACTTCTGCACTCCTCTTTTCCTCTATACTGATGTCTCTTAGTTCTGCCATTCCTCTAGGGTTCAATTCGGTAACAATCTCAAAAGGTGTTCTTTCAGTACTCCTATTAACTAAATTATTGTATGCAAACTTTGCTTCTGAAAGATTTAAATCCCAACTTCCTTTCTTCTCTTGAACCAAACATCTCAACAAGTTTCCTAAAATTTTATTCACTACCTTTGTCTATCCATATGTCTGTGGATGAAAAGATGAACTAAACTTCAAATATATCTTCATCTTCTTCCAAAGTGTCCTCCAAAAGTATCCAGCAAACTTTTGTCTGTCTGAAACTATACTCTTAGGTAATCCATGCAATCTCACAATCTCCTTGAAAAATAAGTCATCTACATGCACGGCATCAGTTGTCTTTTTACAAGGTATGAAATGAGCCATCTTTGAAAATCTATCCACCACTACAAATATTGGATCATGTCCTCTCTATGTATTAGGCAATCCCATTACAAAATCCATGCTTATGTCTTCCCAAGGTCTCTTCAGTACTGTCAAAGGTTTATACAATCTAGTATTCTGACTACTCCCTTTTGCAACTTGACAAACTCTACAACTCTACACAAATTTCTAAACATTTTTATGTATCTGATGTCAAAAGTAGTTTTCACTCACCAAAGTCACTATCTTATCAATGCCAAAATGTCCTACCAATCCACCACTATGCTTCTCCTTAATCAAATTATCTCTCATTGAAGTTCTATATATGTACAACTGATTTCCTTTGAACAACATATCTTCTTGAATGAAATAGTCCAACCACTTACTCCTATCTATCACAACATGCTCTCTACATGCTTTCCAGGGTTCTACAAAATTAGTGTCTCCCTCATACATGTTATTTAATTCATCAAAACCCAACACCTCAAATCTCATCTCTATCAACAAGTTTTTTCTTCTACTCAATATATTAGCAACTTTGTTTGATTTACCACTCCTATGCTTCAACACAAAAGTATAACTCTACATGAACTCTACCCACCTCATGTGTCTCTGATTCAACTTACCTTGACTGTTCAAATATTGCAAAGCTTGATGATCTGTATACAACACAAACTCCTTAGGTAACAAGTAATGTTTTCACTTCTTCAAGGATTTAATTATTGCATAGAACTCTTGATCATAAACTGAATATCTTCTCCTTGCATCATTCAACTTCACACTAAAATATGCTATTGGTTTACCTTCGTGACTTAATACTTCTCCAATTACACTTCCACTCATATCACAATCAACTTGAAATACCCTATTGAAATCCAGTAATGCCAAAACAAGTTGCTCTGTCACTTTCCTCTTCAACAACTCAAAACTTTTATCTACTCTAGATGTCCACTTAAAATCCTTTCAGTCTCTCATTGTCTCTGTCATAAGATTACAAACTGAACTAAAATTTTTGATGAACTTTTGGTAGAAACTAGCCAATCCATGAAATGATCTAACTTCTCCAATGCTCTCTAGTGTAGGCCATTCAACAATTGCTTTCACTTTCTTAGGGTCCATCTTCAATCCTTCCATAAAAATCACAAATCCCAAATATACTAGTTCTTCCTTCATGAAACTAGACTTCTTGATGTTTATTAGCAATTTCTCTTCCCTCAACCTCTGCAAAACTTGTCTAATATGCCACAAATGTTCCTTTTTTGTCTTACTAAAAATCAAAATATTATCTAAGTACATAATCACAAACTTACCCAAGAATTTCTTCAAGACTTCGTTCATCAATATCATGAAAGTACTCAATCCATTTGTCAATCCAAAGGGCATCACTAAACACTTATACAATCCTTCATTTGTCTTAAAAGTAGTCTTCCATTCATCACCTTCTCTGATTCTGATCTGATGGTATCCACTCTTCAAGTCTATCTTTGTGAAATATCTTGCTCCACTCAAACAATCCATGATATTATCCATCCTAGGTAAAGGAAATCTATACTTAACTATGATGTATTTTATTTCTCTAGAGTCAGTGCACATTCTCCATTCCCCATCTTTCTTCAGTGCTAACACTGCAGGTACTACACAAGGACTCAAGGTTTCTCTGATCAAACCTTACCTCAACAATTCTTGTATCTATCTACTTAGTTCTTCATTCTCTACCGGTATCATTATATGTGCTACTTTGTTAGGCAAACTTGTTTCCGGTATAAGATCCATGAGAGGACCGATACTCCTTATAGGTGGCAATCCATCAGGAACATTATCTAATATGATGTCTTCATACTCTGTCAGTAACTCTCTTATCTCCACCAGTTGTGATTCTTTAGTCCCTTTCCTCAATGCTTCAAGGTTCTTAGGAATCAAGGCATAACACATATTCTCATGTCACAAACCATCTAGAAATTTTCTTCCATCTACCAAACAGATTCAAGCATTTCCACATACTACATCTTTAGGATCATCCTCCAAAGGAATCAAAGTAGTTCTTTTCCCATTTTCTATTATAGTATATGTGTTCCTTCTCCCATCATGTATAGAAAATTCTATCATACTGCTAGGGTCTACCCAACAAGATATGACAAACATCCATAGGCATAATATCACACAAGACTTCATCGTGATAGGATCCAATATGAAATTTCACCAAACATTGTTCACTCACTAGTACCTTATGATCATCTTGAATCAATGATATCTAATAGGACTTAGGGTGTTTCAATCTTTCCAACTTCAACTTAGTCACCATCTCTTCTGAAACTAGGTTATCAGAACTACCACTATCAATTACAACTTTACAACACTTACCTCTAGATTTGTATCTAGTTCTGAGTAGACTCTTCCACTATGGTGGTTCCTCATTTGTTTCTATTTGAAATAGTTCTCTCCTCATCACCAATGATTCTTCTTTCTCCTGATTACCAATAGAATAGGAATCATCTAATTCAACAAGTTCTTCAACATAGGTTGTTCTTCCACTATTTTTTGTCCTCTTACTTGTACTACCATGATTACACTCAAATTCTCTATGTCCTTCACCTCCACACTTGAAACAAGTCCCTCTAAATATTCTCTTATCAACTTTCCTTCTCTCCTATATCCTTCATTCTGGTATGCACTAGGGTTTCCTCTTTGGTAAAAATTTATGTCATCTCTCCGATAAGCATTTTTATCTCTGTCATCCTTCTTAAATGGGTTGTCAAACTTGTTCTCTGGAAATGATCTATCTCCACTAGAATAAGTCCTACCTCTCTAAAATTTACCTCCTCTTCCTCTCTATCTCTGATCATGCCTCTTATTCAACTTCCCTTCAACCTTCACGACAAACTGATATGCTTCTTCCAAAGATATCATCCTTACCAAACTTAGTTCTTCTTGAATGATCAATCTCAGTCCATTGATATATCTAGCCACTTTCTCCTTGCTTGCTTCACTATGTCCTATCCTTATGATCATTTTATGTAATTCTTTAGTGTACTCCTTCACAGATTTCTCCTTTTGTCTCAGGTTCTGCAATCTTTTCAACAGCTCCAACTCATAGTCAGCAGGCATAAACTGATTCTTCAATTTTGTCACCATCCTATCCCATTTTGTAATATTTTCTTTCCCTCTTCTATTTCTCTCCAACTGAACTTCTTTCCACCATATAGTAGCACATCCTTTCAACTTTGTCTTTACAAATTTCACCTTCTTTGGATCTTCAATTTCTTCATATTCAAAATATTCTTCCATGTCATTTATCCAGTCAATCAATTCTTCAGGGTTCAAATTACAAATATATTTTGGCACATAATGTCTAGGTCTCTTTCCAATCTTTGAAATAGAGCGTAACACATTAGAAGGTAGTGAAAAGAATATTTAGATACTTGAAGGGAACTCAGAATTATGGCTTATGGTATCCAAAAGGTAATGAATTTGATTTGAGTGCATACACTGATGCTAATTGGGCTGGTTGTGTTGATGATAAAATAACTACAAATGGTGGTGCTTTTGTTTTAGGAAGCAGATTGGTTTCATGGCATAGCAAGAAGCAAGATTTAGTGTCCTTATCAACTATACATGTAGAGTATATTGCAATAACATCCTGATATACACAAGTGTTGTGTATGAAGCAAACCCTAAAGGATATAAATGTGATGTATGTTGAGTTTATTCCTATTTTGTATGATAATATAAGTGTTATCAATATTTCCAAGAATCTAGTGATGCATTATAGAACCAAGCATATAGAAATTAGGTATCACTTTTTGAGAGAGAAGGTTTCAGATAAGGAAGTAAGGTTGGAATATGTTTCAACAATGGATCAGATTGTAGACATTTTCACAAAGGCTCTTACAAAGGACACTTTTGATGATCTCCAACAGAGGTTAGGGATAATTTCTACTTCTTCTTCTTGGTGCATCTATCCAAGGGAGTTCATGCTATATCATTTTTCCTAGACTGATGATGGCTACCTCTTAGGGGGAGAATGTAGTGATTGTTCTTGATAGGGGGAGCACTAAGTTTATTTGACAAAGAAGACATGAACATCAAGGGAGAGAGAGAGAGAGAGAGAGAGAGAGAGTAGGGAAGAAGCAATTTCCCTTTGTCCTTGGTGTCAAAGGGGGGAGAGAAATGAACATATAAGGGGGAATGGGTGTTGGCATCAATGAAAAGGAGGAGATTATTGGCAATATGCATTATTATTGTGTTGTCATTGATGTCAACACTTAGAGTAAGGACAACACCCAATTTGTGATGATGTTATACCAATGAGATACAAGGATATAATGGTGATGTTGATGTTCTTGAGGTTCAAAGTGAATTACTAATGTTCATCGTTGGATGTCATGCCTAGATCAATGTCAAGGCAAGGTGTATTTGGTATTCTTATTGTCAACAAAGCAATGAGATGTAGTGATGTTCCCAATGCTCATGGTCGGATGTCAAGTCATGTCAAGTTGTTGGTCAACAAAGATGTTTTCATGATGAAACAATAAGATGGGAATTAGAAGCATAGAGATGAATGATGAAATATTAAGATGGGAATTAGAATCACTAAGATGAATGATGATACATCAAGCTATGCTAAGGATCAAAAGATGTTGCTAAGGATCTCTGGTATGTTTTATGATCCTTCCTATTTTTCCCAAGGATGTATGTGGTGTTACATGAAGATTTTGGCTTCCAAAAGTTGGTGAAGGTTTCTGCCACAAAGAGGTGCCTACAAGAATTTCTATTAAAATGCTCTACATTCCTCCACATTTGAAGGTATGGTCATGTAGTTTAGAACTTAAGATAAGTGTGATGTCAATGTGCTAAATCCAAAGTTTTAGATCATTTTTCCCTTCGCAGTGAAAGTTATGAAAGATAGAGTTTTGTTCTATGCTCTAGCAAAATTAAGTGATGGAGAAAACTGTTTGAAATGCTCTGAATTTCTTGACATTTAAGTATATGTTCTTGTGGTTCAGAAGTTTATCCCAGTGTCTTATGAAGGTGCCATTTCCAAATTTTCAAGCTGAGAAAGTTCTATTGAAAGCTTGTTGAAATGTTTTGCATCTCTTTGGAAGAGAGGAATTGCCTATGATGTTTTGTGAACATGTTTAGGGAGGTGTATTACAAGGATCCTTTCTATTTTAGGTGGTTTAGTGCTATGTAAGGTCAGTTTCTCAATAATAGTGTATTATAGTTTGTTCCAGATGGTTGTTTGATCTTAGTGTGCATGTTTTAAGGTATGCAAAACAATGTATTTGTTGTATGGAGCTATAGGTGTATCTAAAGGTTTATTTTGAGTCATGGAGACTCATCTAAAAGAATTTCATGAAGATCTTTTATGTTTCCAGTAGTAGACAAGGTTTTCAAGTCATGGTAACTATTATACATCAAATTTCATGTCTTCTTACTTAAGGCCATCCTATTTCAAACGAGTGATGTGCGTGGAGGTGAATCCTTGAAGAAAATTTTTGTGAAGGATGTTTAAAACTGAACTAATCATGAATTGGAATCTTTGAAGTGTGTGGTTCTCCATTGAGTAGCTTGTAGTTCATGATAGGGCTTGCTCTATGCATATTTCATGTTGTGTGATCTCCGACTGACTTGTAAAACATAATCTCCTTGTTGTATTGGTTGAGTTGTAATAAATATCAATGTAATGTCATGTATATATTGTAAACCTAGTTTGTCTAGGTGATGTATGATTGTGACGATAAAAAATAAGAGAGTGAAGAGTAGAACATGAAAAACATATGCATTGTAATGTCTGACTAAAGAAGAAAAAGTAGAAATGTTAGAAGTTGTATTGATTCATCTTGAAGACATTTATGTGATAGGAGGGAAGTGAAGAGTGTGCCTAATTGATCCAATCATTAGTTGAAATAGTAGTGAAATCATTAAAGGTGTGAGATTTAATGTCAGTTTGTTAGGTAGTGGAAGGACTATCATATAGTAATCTTTTCTAAGTTTGTTCTCAGTTCTGAGAGTAATTGCTTCCTTGAGGGTGTGACCCTAAAACAAAGTCTATAGGGAGTTGTAGCTTCCTTGGTAGTAGTAATTTCCTTGGGTTGTAGCCCTAAAACAAAGTTGCAATTTTGAGCTTCATATATTGTGAGTTAATCCTCATCGTGGTTTTTCCCTTCTTGGGTTTTCCACATATATTTGGTGTTATGTGTTGATGTGCATTGTGTTAATATTTCATGTTCATGTTGTTGTTGTAATGCTTAAGTTTTAATCTACTTTGGAGGATTTGAAGTTTAATTAGGTAATGATTCACCCCCCGTCTCAGTATCCTAGTACATTTAACAATTATATTCTATACACAGATGCATCAGACATGCATGGGGCATTGTACTCATTTTTTTTAAGAATGGTGAATAACTTGTTGCAGAATATGCTAGTGGAGTATTCTCAGATGGTGTTAACAAATGGTATTCCTTAGACAAAGAGATACATGTAGTCATTAAGTGTTTGAAATAATTTGCTCTATATCTCATTCATATTAAGGGAGTTAAAATCAGAATAGATTTTACCAAATTTTTAACATTTAAAGAAAAAGATCATGGTATGAAAGATGGTAAATAAATGTACATTAAATGGAAAGATTATTTAAACCAGTATGATAATATTTATTAACATATTGCTGGGAAAAATAATATTATTGTTGATTGGTTAAGCTATTAATTTCCTATGACAAATATGAACTAGGTAGAAAGCTCATCATCTAATCCTCTTATTTAGTTTAATTGTTTCAGAATAGTCAATGTTAATTTTAGATCTGTCAAAGAACATGTTCAGCTCTAGATCTTAAGAATGGGAGTTAATCTTGATTGTACTTATTTTTTTGAGACTACTGCCAACAAACTTACAACTCTAGGATGTGTCTCTCCTCCTCAAATTCAAGAACAAAAGGGGAAGTTTTTAGATCTCAGAATTAATATTAATCTTTCTTATCTTAGATTAATTTTCATGGTCATGCATCCTCATTTTGAATGGAAAATAAAAATAGATTCTCGTGCTTTTGATCAACTATAATATTTAATAAAGTATACATCACCTCCTTTACATCCTGATCATGACTGGACCCAATTTAATATTACAAGAATGATTATTGACTACAAACTAAGTTAGGAATCTTACTTCTCTATAAATCTATGAAGAAATAATGTTAGAATAGACTAGAACCTTCAACATCATTCCCAAATGAGAACACTTTGGCACCATTTATTGAAAATGACTTTTAGGGAGATCCTTGTGATTTTGAAGAACATGACGTCCTGAGATGACTCACTCCTGTCAATCTCATATCATCATCATCTAGAAGTGCAAGTACTAGAGGAACTAATTATGGGTCAATATCTTTATAATATTAGAAGCATAGTGGACCCTACCACTTGTAATAAAGTATGAAAAGATAGACAATGTATGCCACTTGTTTTTGGCACGATATTCCTCTTTTCATAAAGTAGATTTACTAGTTTGGATGTAGGAGTATCCCTACTTCAAAAGCAATCTTACGTCAACCAAAAATATTTGCATTTTAGTTTTTATGCAGTTCAGTTTGTTTCCTTTCATTTTCTAGTTCAGTTAAAGCAGTTCAATCGGTAACAATTTTTGTATTTTGGTCCACGTTCTACCATAGTTAAATTTCATATCTTGCAGAGTAGGATTTAGCATCTAGATTCATTCATCTACATAATATCCAAAATTTAGAGCATTTGGATTAAATACTGGAAAGTTATCACTATCACAAGATCAACTATTTTCTCATAACAAAGCATCTTGACAGTCTCTGATAATCAGCTAAAGGAGAAGACCTATGGAACATTCCTCAAATTGTAGAGCTTAATGACACATCATTCAATGATCTTTGGTTCATGGCCAACCTTCCTCAAGATCCACACATCATTTCATTCATTTACGGAGGTGTTCTACATGATTAGGTCTGACCTATCCATGTACACACATTACAACCCTTCATTGGAGTTTGTGATCTTCCTTGGCTGACATAGAGAAATCTTTTGTACCAAAGATGATATATATTAATGTAATAGATCCCTAGGAAAGAAGTTAACAATTGATTCATAATCCTAAGTCTAGATCTTTTGGCGAAGGAACTTCAAAGCTAAATCTTGATTATTCTGATATTCTATAATCAGGCCTGTGAGTTGAATTGCATGCCCACATGTTGCCGGCCCATTTGTATTTGAATTCTTTATTATATTGAATGACTGAATCTATATTTTCTTCCTATCTTTGAGTTGTTTCCATTGTGTTTACTCTTGCTACATGGACTGGACAGTTTATTCTATGAACCCTCCTACCATGACTATACCAAGTGGTATCAGAGAAAAAGTTTGAATCTTTCAAAGTGAGTTGAGTGAAGTTGGAAAAGGAATTCCATAAGATCTTGCTGTGGACATATCACCAAATTATGGTAGGTTACTTGTGTCACAACTGATCATCGATTTTGAGGTAGTTGTCACCTTGTAGCCCAATCACCAAACTTGAGGTAGTTTACACTTGATCCTAGGAAGAATGTCGCCAAGGAGAGTTGTTGCTATTGGAACAATAGCTAGTAGAATGGATGAAATGATGGAGATGATGAAGACTATCCAAATTTGTTTGGATGTTTTTAAAGAAGATAGACAAAGAGGATTAACACTGAGACCTAATGTTGAAAGTGATGATGAAGAAGAAATTCAATCTATTGAACAAATTGGAGAAACCCTAGGAGGTGATGCAGAAGAAGAATCAGATCAAGTACAGATGTTGTGATCTATTTTGAAGATTGAAAAAAGACCTAGAGTTGATGTGTCGAACTATATTGGTAATTTGAACCCTGAAGAATTGGTTGACTAGATAAATGACATGGAAGAATACTTTGAATATGAGGAAGTTTAAGATCAGACAAAGGTGAAATTTGCAAAGAAAAAATTGAAAGGATGTGCTGCTATTTGGTGGAAAGAAGTTCAGTTGGAAAGAAATAGAAGAGAAAAAGAGAAGATTACAAAGTGAGATAGGATGGTGACAAAACTAAAGAATCAATTTATATCTGTTGACTATGAGTTGGAACTGTTGAAAAGATTGCAGAACCTGAGAAAAAAGGAGAAATCTATGGATTATACTGAGGAAATTCATAAGATGATTATAAGAACAAGAACTAGTGAAGAAAGCAAGAAGAAAGTGGCCAGATATATCAATGGACTGAGATTGAGCATTCAAGAAGATCTAAGCTTGGTAAAGATGACATCTTTGCAAGAAGCATATCAGTTTGCCCTAAAAGTTGAAGAGATGCTGAATAAAAGGCATGATCTGAGACAAAAAGGAAGAGGAGGTAAATTTAAGAGAGGTAGAATATTTTTCAAAGGAGATAGATCACATTTAGAGTAGAACAAGCTTGACAGCACATTCAAGGAGGACAGAGATAATAATGCTTACTAGAGAGATGATAATTTTTTTTACCAAAGAGGAAACCCTAGTACATACCAGAATGAAAGATACAAAAGAGAGGAAAGAGGTTTTGAGAAGAGAACATTCAGTGGTACATGTTTCAAGTGTGGAGGTGAAGGACATAGATCATTTGAATGTAATCTAGATAGTACAAGCAAGAGGACAGAGAATAGTGGAAGAGCAGCCTATGTGGAAGAAGATCCTGTTGGATCACCTAGTTCTATTGGTAAACCAGAGAAAGGAGAATCACTTGTGATGAGAAGAGTACTATTTCAAGTAGAAACAAATGAGGAACCACCACAGAGGAAGAGTTTGTTCAGAACCAGATGCAAATCAGGAGGTAAGTGTTATAAAGTTGTAATTGATAGTTGTAGTTCAGATAACCTAGTTTTAGAGGGGATGGTGACTAAGTTAAAGTTGGAAAGATTGAAACATTGTAAACCCTATTAGATAGTATAGATTTAGGATGATCATAAGGTACTGGTGAGTGAACAATGTTTGGTGAAATTTCATATTAGATCTTATCATGATGAAGTCTTGTGTGATAGTATGCCTATGGATGTATGTCATATCGTGTTGGGTAGACCTTGGTAGTATGATAGAAAAGATATACATGATGGGAGAAAGAATACATACACTATAGCAGCAAATGGAAAGAGAATTACTTTGATTCCTTTAGAAGATGATCCTAAGAGTGAAGTATGTGGAAATGCTAGAATTTGTTTGGTAGATGGAAGGAAATTTCTAGATGGTTTGAGACATGAGAATATGTGTTATGCTTTAATTCCTAAGAAGCCTAAAACATTGAAGAAGGAGACTGGAAGAGAACAACTAGAGGAGATAACAGAGTATGAAGACATCATATCAAATAATATGACTGAAGGATTGCCACCAATAAGGAGTATCAGTCATCACATGGATCTTATACCTGTAGAAAATTTGCTTAACAAAGCAGCACACTAAATGATACAGACAGAGAATGAAGAATTAAACAAACAAATGCAAGAGTTGATGAGGAAAGGTTTGATCAGAGAAAGTTTGAGTCCTTGTGCATCACTTATAGTGTTAGTACCTAAGAAAGATGGAGAATGTAGAATGTGTACTAACTCTAGAGCAATAAAAAAGATCAGAGTTAAGTATAGATTTCTTTTACCTACAATGGATGATATCATGGATTGTTTGAGTAGAGCAAGATATTTCACAAAAATAGACTTGAAGAGTGGATACCATCATATCAAAATTAGAGAGGGAGATGAATGGAAGACTTCTTTTAAAACAAATAAAGGATTGTATGAGTGTAGGACAAAAGAAGAGCATTTGTGGCATATTAGACAAGTTTTACAGAGGTTGAGAGAAGAGAAATTACTGATAAACATCAAGAAGTGTAGTTTCATGAAGGAATAATTAGTGTACTTAGGATTTGTGATTTCTGTAAAAGGATTGAAGATGGACCCTAAGAAAGTGAAAGCAATTGTTGAATGGTCTACACTATACAACATTGGAGAGGTTATATCATTTCTTGGATTAGCTAGTTTTTACTGGAAGTTCATGAGAAATTTTAGTTCAGTATGTAACCCTATGACAGAGACAATGAGAGGTGATAGAAAAGGCTTTAAGTGGACATCTGGAGTAGATAAGAGTTTTCAATTGTTGAAGTAGAAAGTGATAGAGTAACCTATTTTAGCATTACTAGATTTCAATAAGGTATTTCAAGTCGATTGTGATGCAAGTGGAAGTGTGATTGGAGTAGTATTAAGTCAAGAATGTAGACCTATAGCATATTTTAGTGAGAAGTTGAATGATACAAGGAGAAGATATTTAGTTTATGATCAAGATTTATATGCCATAATTCAAGCCTTGAAGAAGTGGAGACATTACTTATTGCCTAAGGAGATTGTGTTGTATATAGATCATCAAGCTTTGTAGTATTTGAACAGTCAAGGTAAGTTGAATCAGAGACACATGAGATGGGTAGAGTTCATGCAAAGATACACTTGTGTTGAACTATAGGAGTGGAAAATCAAACAAAGTTGTTGATGCATTGAGTAGAAGAAAAAACTAGTTGACAGAAATGAGATTTGAAGTATTGGGTTTTGATGAATTGATGAACATGTACGAGGGAGACACTAATTTTGCAAAACCTTGGAAGCATGTAAGGAACCTGTTGTGATAGATAGGAGTAAGAGGTTAGATTATTTTATTCAAGAAGAAATGTTGTGTATAGGAAATTAGTTGTGCATACCTAAGAGTTCAATGAGAGATATATTGATCAAGGAGAAACACAATGGTGGATTGGCAAGATATTTTGGCATTGATAAGACAGTGGCTTTGGTAAGTGAAAACTACTTTTTTCCTTAGATACATAAGGATGTTAGGAAATTTGTGCAAAGTTGTAGAGTTTGTCAAGTTGCAAAAGGAAGTAGTCAGAATACTGGATTGTATAGACCTTTGACAGTACTAGAGAGACTTTGGGAAGACATAACCATGAATTTTGTAATGGGATTTCCAAAGACACAGAGTGGACATGATTCAATATTTGTAGTGGTTGACATATTTTTGAAGATGGCTCATTTCATACCTTGTAAGAAGAAAACTAATGCAGTTCATGTAGTAGAGCTATTTTTCAAGGAGATTATGAGATTGCATGGATTACCAAAGAGTATAATTTCAGATAGAGACACCAGATTTCTTGGATACTTTTGGAAGACACTTTGGAAGAAGATGAAGAAAGATTTGAAGTTTATTTTATCTTTTCACCCATAGACTGATGGACAAATAGAGGTAGTGAATAAGAGTCTAGGAAACATGTTAAGATGCTTGGTTGGAGAGAAAGATGGAAGTTGGCATTTGATTCTTTCACAAGCAGTGTTTGCATACAATAATTCAGTAAATAGGAGTACTAGAAGAACACTATCTAAGATAGTTACTAGAGTAAATCCTAGAGGAATTGCCGAATTGAGAGACATTGGTATTGAATAAAAGAGAAGTACAGGAGCAGAGGAATTTGTAGATCACATGAAGACAATGCATAATCAAGTGAAGAAGCATTTGGAGGATATGAATAGTAAGTATAAGGAAAAGGCAGATGAGAAGAAAATACATAAGGAGTTTGAAGTGGGAGATGAAGTGATGGTATCCATGAGAAAAGGGAGATTTCTAGTTGGCACTTATAACAAGTTGAAGAGAAAGAAGTTTGGACCTTGTAAGATACTCAGAAAATTTGATTCAGGGAATGCATATGAAGTAGAGTTACCAGAGAGATTGGGTATATCACCTATTTTCAACATTGTAGAATTATATCAATATCATGAAGTAGAGTTTAGTGATAGCATGGAAGAAGCCCTGATGAAGCAGTTACCACACAAAGCATCGGAGCAAATTGAAGACATTTTGGATAGCAAAGTTGGACTCAACACTAGAGGAACACAATACAAAGAATATCTTGTGAAGTGGAAAGGTAGACCAGACGAAGATTCATCATCGATTTCTCAGGCTGAGGTGGACCATCTTAGTTCTCCTCTAGCCCCAGTAAAGTGAGGGAATCACTTTTTCAATAACCCTAGATGTCTGATGCAGGAGCATCCCTAGCTTAAGAGCCATCTTGCATCAACCAAAAACATTTGCATTTTAGTTTGTTTCATTTCAATTTGTAGTTCAGTTTAGACAATTTAGTTAGTAGCAATTTCTGTATTTTATTCTGTATTCTACCATGGTTGCTTTTCATATCTTGTGGAGATGGACTTAGCATCTAGATTCATTCATCTACATCATATCTAGAATTCAGAAGATCAACTATTTTCTCAGAATAGAGCATCCTAACAGTCTCTGATAAACAGCTAAAGGAGAAGACTTGTGGAGCTTAATGACACATCATTCAATGATATTTGGTTCATGTCCGACCTTCCTCGAGATCCGCACATAATTCCATTCATTTGTGGAGGTGTTCTACATGATTAGGTCTAACCTATCCATGTACACACATTACAGCCCTTCATTGGAGTTTGTGATCTTCCTTGGCCAACATGGAGGAATCTTTTGTACTGGAGATGATATATTGATGTAATAGATCCATAGGAAAGCATTTAATGATTGATTCATAATCTTGAGTCTAGATCTTTGGGTGGAGGAACTTTAAAGCTAAATCTTGAGTATTCTAATATTCTATAATAAGGCCTGTTAGCCGAATTGCATGCCCGCATGTTACTGACCCATTTGTATTTGAATTCTTTGTTATACTGAATAACTGAATCTACATTTGCTTCCTATATTTGATTTGTTTTCATTGTGTTTACTCTTAGTACACGGACTAGATAGTTCATTTTGTTAACCCTCGTACTATGACTGCACCAAGTTTACCCAATTTTTTAGGTTACATTCTAAATGACCTTTTGTTTCAGTCCTTTATTTCCTATAAATATGATCCTTGATGGTTCATTTAGGCATTGAGTTTTAGAGTGTCTAGGGGAGATAGAGATTTCAACTATCATATGCTCTCTTCATGTGCTTAGAGCTATCTTGAAGATCATAAAATAGCTTTGAAATTGTAAGTAAGCCCTATTTTCTATTGTATTCAATAATAGTAAGAAGTCGTAACCATTCAGCCAACAATCTTTGCTGTTGGTTTCCTATTTCTACTTCACATGACCTATGTGTGGCATTACATTTTCTCCCCGCTTTGAATTGCATGTGAATTTCTAGATAGATGCATGTAAAATTAAAACAAATAGTCAACATGTAAATTAAACACTTTTCACATTTAAACTTGGGTAATGATGTATATAAAATAATACACCATTCTTTAATTCTACTCCTAGTGAGCACTATATCAAAAACCTACAAAATATAAAAATGCATTCAACAAACTATAGTATCTATTACACACTTTAAAAGGATGTATTAACTTCAATTTTTTTGAAAAGAAACTATCCTCAAGAAAGTATTTAATAAAGAAGAGAAAGACAAGAGACTCCACCTATTATAGAAATGTATAAAACTTTGACAATGTAGAGGATTTAAACAACATAGATGGATTGATGAAATCTATCATAGACAAGGGAATGGATATGAGCTTGTTACTAAAAAAGTGTAATAAAAAAAATGGATGTTAGTGAAATATATTCTCTCCTTCCTATTGTTTGCATAAAAATAATGACAAAAATTAGAGGAGAAGAGAAAAACATGATAAATCATGGTGAAAAGTATCATCATATATTATATCCATGTAATTGTATAAGTAGGAGATAAGCACTAAGGTACACGTAATAGACTTGCCCTCAATATAGAAAAATGAAAAGACAAGGATAGTAATAGAAGATAGACAAGAATAATGTAATCACATAAGTTGGATATAAGCATGAAAGAGTCATGTAATAAGGGAAATAAAAAATGTGCCAAACCTTGCCCCCATTATAGGAAAATAATAAGGTAAGGATGAGCTTAAAGGATAGATAATGTTATGTCCAAAAATGTCCCCTTGGGGGCTTTTCCCTCTTAAGGTTTAGCTCTTGGGTCCTTTAGAATGCATTTAGGTCAAGTTGTATGTTAATGGTGACTCCCAATGAGAAAACCCTAAAGTTTCATGGCAAATGGGACTTAGGGGATGTGCTTAACATGAATCTCACCTGAAATAGGGAGGGAGGACTTGGGCTCTTGCACCCTAGTCCTACCCTATTTTAGGTCAGGACCTATTTTTGGGTGTCAATTTTATGATTGCTATTAGGTCCTATGCTGACATCTCAAGTTTGAATTACGAAATTCTTAGTGGGAATGTTTGTATGTTGCATATATAAGCATGATTAGTTTTCATTTGCAAACTAGTTGGAAACTAGATGGAAACTTGATGACATTTTTGATCTACAAGCTTGTGTGAAAGTGATTCAAGGCATTCATTGTGTTGCAGAGTAGTATTTTACATTGTTATTGTGTTTGTATTTGCAAATTTGATTCCATCTCCTCATGGCATGAAAGAGCATTCTTCCTCCCATGACATCTAAACTAAAAGGTGATAACAATTGTGTTTTTGATCATTTATCATTTGGATTTTGCCTCTATCTTGCAAGGATACATACTCTTTATCTGACAACAATGTTCAGAAGACTTGGATGTCTCTTTGGGGCTTGATCGAGGCAAGCCTCTAAACACCACAACCCCCAACCCACTTTTCTGTGATTGTAGATTATAGGTTTTGGAAGCGAAAGAAGTAGAGTTGCAGGAGAGTAGTGCAGACTGTTAGAATTGTAGAATAGAAAAGAAAACTAGGGATTGGACTTGGGAAATCGCTCATTATTCCTCTGAATTCTTAAATGGTGAAATCTCTATGACAATAGGATCAAGTTTAAAGCATTCTTTAGCAATCCTGACAAAAACAGGTACACTAGACTAGTGTGGCCACTCATTAGTCCCTAAATTTTATACACACCAAACTATGAAATCTAGGTTTTAAGCATAATTAGACTTAATTGAACAACAAATTCACACAAGTCTAATCTTCCCCTATGTTCCAAGTGATAGGATATCTCTAGTAGAGTTATTTACTTAGTTGAATGTCCTTGAATGTTTAGTGGTGATAAGGGGGATCAACATAAACCCTTAAAACCAACCAACCAATCATCCTCTTCCTCATTTTACTCTTAAACATTTTGGTGAACCCATATTTTAAATGAATTTTGCATGTTATTGAGTGTTGTACTTCATATTTACATCCATTTTATTCATTCATTTAATTCTTCATCTTATTGCATTTGAAAAATTACAAAAAAATGAAAATTTGAAGAATTTGAAAAATATTGGCATTTTTTAGCTTGCATTTTCAAATAATTTGAATTAGTTCGAATTCAATTTCATATAATTTATTTCATTATCATCAGGTCTAATTTTATTTACAGAAATTCATCATTCATCATTCATTTACATTGCACTTTCATGATCAAATTGATAAAAATTGCTTGAAATTGTGCATTTTTCCATATAACCTAGTTTTGCATTAGCTAGGGTTTGTATTCAAAATCTTGTTTCATATTTTACTACCCTTTAAAAACACTCATTAGGACTGATTTATAACTATAGGCTTTTCATCACAGTGTCTTTCTTGAAAAATTTCATGTCTAGGGTTTGAAAACCTTGCATTTTCACTAGATTTGGCCTTATCATCTCTCCAGAATTGCATCATAGGCATGTTGTGAAGGATTTTTCTACATTAAATAGATTTTATTAGGGTTATAATCTACTTCCCTTCCTCAAATTCCTCAAAAAAGCCTTTCTATTGAGCCTTTTCATGGAACATTGCTGAAAATCACATGTTTTTTGGTGTATTTTCACTAGGTTTTGGCTTGTCATCATTATCTAATTGCATCAAAGGTGTGTTGTGAAGGAAATTGTTGATTTATTGGACTGATATTAAACATATTATTTTCTGCATATCATCAATTTCCTTACAAAACCTCTTCTTGCACTCATTTGCATTGAATATTATGAAAAAAGTGAAAAATCAAGTATTTTGAATCATCGACATATCTTGCTCCTTAAGTTTGTTCTATTAGTTTCTGCATTAAGTGTTGTGTGATTTGGTATGAGTATTATGACCCACTTCCCTAATATAAACATTCCTTTAACAAGAAGTAGGAGACTCATGGGATCTAGTGCTCCTAAAGAAAACAATATTCCTACCTCTGAAAATCTATTGAATACATTCTTTACAGAAGGAGAGACACAAATTTTGCAAGACACTATACCTCATAAAACCACTATGGAAGATCAAGTATTTCATGATGTTAACGACACTATTGAGGTGGTTTCACATGTACCTAATGACTAAATAAAAAAACTAGATAGAGAGTTAGCCAATTTTCAAGCATTTGTTGAAACTTAAAGGATAGTGGAAGAAGCTATACTAGTGATTCACAACATAAGAGAATTGATAAAAGAAGGACAAGATAGGATCAATGTTGTTCAAGGATTAAAGCATATAGTACACAATAATGTTATGATAGTGACTGGATGCAGAAAAGGTATTAAGAACATATGCTTGTCGTCTCATATGTAAGTATCGTCACCTATACCAACTACAGGGATATCTACATTTACATCAACAATTTTAACCACTAATGCAAATACTTGTAGTAATACTGCCACTAGTATTGGAGTATCTAATGGAACTAATTCACAAAATTACAAAGCTATGGGATTTAACTATCAGAACTTGGTATATAAGGCAACCTCATCTATGAATAATTACTCTCAACCACCTCTCCATCCCAGTTATTCTCAGCCACCTTTCACATATAACTATTCACAACCACCTTCCACTCATCACTATGTTCAACCATCACTCACCTATTCATAGCCTCCGCTTATCACTACTCAGGCTCAATCACCTCCATACTTCAGTTCTAATTCCTCACAACAAACTGCATCTCCCAATGATGCCATCTTAAACCAACTAAATTGCAAGGTATAACTTCTTTACAACTAAAGGTAACAAATTTGACAAATTCTTCACAACCTAATATACCAACTTATCATGCGCATAATCCCTTATCTTATGTAATCTTGACAACTCCTATGCTCGAGAGGTTTGAGACCCCTCTCTTTGAAAAATATGGAGGAAAAGGTGATCCTAATACTCGTGTGGCAACATTCACGGGTATGTGTAGTGATTTCTACTTTGAAGAAGATTTGTTCAAAAAAAAATTCCTACAATCTCTCATAGATATGGCTCTAGAATGGTTTTGTTCTTTACTTCTGAATTCAATACAATCTTTTTCACAATTAGTTGGTCAGTTTTTACAACATTTTCAAGAAAACATTAGACGTCAAGTCTCTTTGATCAATTTAGTTCATTACATGCAAGGTTCGAAAGAGAAATTAACAGAGTTTATTAGTCGATATCAAGCTCTCTATGCATAAATTCAATATCAAAAGAAGGATGAGGATGTTCAGAAGGTGTTTATTACAAATCTACAACCTAACATCTGTGATAAGATTCTCTTGATGAAGTATAATTCCTTTCAACATTTATGTACTGCCCTTCGTGATTATCAAATTTCATCTAGTCAATATGAAAACAAAAACTCATCAGCTCAAGTTAGTCAATCCATGGGTAGACCATCACAAAACAACATTAAGAGGAATAATGAGACTTTTGTCAAGGTTAATGGACAAAATTCAAATAATTTTTCACATGTGTCTCCTATCACTAATCTAGAGAAGGCACTGTACAACAAAGACAGTTTACTCTAATATCTAAATCCTATCATTCTATCATGAATCAGGCTGTGAGTAATAATCTCATGAATCTCCCTCTAATTAAATCATTGGATCCTAGTAGAATGCAAGGACCTTATTTCGATGCTAATGCTTTTTGTCATTACCATCAGTAATAAAGACATGATACTAAACAATGCATGTGTCTTAAACACAAAATACAAGACCTCATTGATTCGAATGTTATAGAGGTATTCAGTGTGAATGATAATGGAAATAAGTTGGTTGCTCCTCTGAATCATAACTTACAAATCTTTACTAATCCTTTCCTTAAGCATACCAATAACAACATGTTGGAATAGAATATAGTAGAAGTAGAAGATGGCTATATGGATTATGATAACATAGTGGGTATGATAGAAGTGGATAAGGAAATGTTGTATAACCCACCTCGCCCACGAAGAAATCATATTCATGCTAACGTCCCTCCTATGTTATCTTTACAAGGATCATGAGATAACCAAAATACATCAAAAAAACAAATGGAACAACTAAAGCAAGAGACTATAACAAAAGAAAATATTGAAACTGTGCAAGATAATGACAGAAGAACTCAATAAAATAAGCTAGCTAAAAATACGAAAAGAGTAAGATAATTATCATCAGTTGGAAATAACAATGATTCTCCTCTTCACAAGAAACAAAAGATCTCACATACACAAGGATTTGAGAAACAAGCATTGCATGGACTTCCTAACAACAAACAAGACCCTCATAAAAACCAGTCAAGCTCCACATAAAACTTAATAGAGCATCTCTTCAAAATGCTCACAAGTTTTGAATTCTAGATAGGTTTGTCCTTATAGGTAAGTATTTCTAACCCTAGTGGTCACCTATGTCATAGTGCATAATCATCTCATTTATGTGACCTTCCCTCTTGTGTTGTGTTCACCCTGTGATGTGTTATGTGTTGTGTAGGCCTCCTAGGATGACCCTTAATTCTCTTGTAAGGTCAAGGTTACTGGGATACTGCCTCTATTGTGACCCTTCTTCTATTTACAGTATCATCATTCTTCTATATTTCTTCTCCTCTATTTTCATTGTTGTGTGTTGTGTGTTAGGGACATAGCATTGAAGTTGGTGAATTGGGGGCACCATCCTACATGACTATCCCCAAGGCATTTTTTTCTCCTCTCTTGATTTATTGTTTACCTTCCTCTAGTGGTTCTACCTAGCAGGTGGATGACGAAAAAACATTTTATACTGATATGGACCTAGTGTCCCTTTGGTGAGAAATTTAAAAATGGACCTAGTCCATACATGATGATGGGGTTGTTATATATTATCTGACACTTGGCTAGCAGAATCACTCCATGTGATCTTGATGTTGTCATATCACACTTACAAAACATAACAATAGTGATGCTCTGTGGACTTTGTCTATCTTGGACCTAGCCTTCCATTATTGTTTATCATGATTATATGGATGCTAATGCCTTTTTCTTGCAAGAAATTATGTGTTTGTAGGAACATTTGGTGATTGTATAGTACATGTCACCTCCAAGGGGCATGGGCTTTGCGAGAGCTCATGTTCCCTTGTGTGTTTTCTTCCTACCTTAATGTGCTTGATATTGTTACATGATACCTTAAGGTGGGGGCATATATAAGGTAAGCTATCTGATTTAGATGCTAACAAAGTGTGTTTGTAAAACTTGAATCTACTACAATTACTTAATACCTCTCTAGAGGTGGAATATTGTGCATATGCTTTTTATTTTGAGCCCTCCGTGTGAGGTAGGGATGGTGTATTTCTCTAGAAGATTGCAAAATCCTATCATTTTCAAAAAGTCCTCTGAGTAGGTGGGGAGCAGATCTGAGACTATCCTAACCCTTAAGCATGTCTTCGATGATTGTTGTGGTGAAGCCCAATCATCAGTGTGTGCCTGTACTATGCCTGAGATAGCTGTGAACCTAGTGTTGTGATGCTCACAACACACCCCCATTTTACCTCTTAGCAAAATGAGGACCCCTACTATGGCTGTTGCTTTTTGCTTGTGTGTGGTCTTGCTTGGTGGTAAAGGGAAAAGAGGTAAAGGTTACAAATCCTATTGAAAGTTGAAAAGATTTATCATTAAGTGCCAGAACATAATAGAGGTGAATTCTTTGTCAAAAATGAATAAGGATTGCTTTTTGAACCAGTGAAAATTCTCAATATTCTGTAAGATATACATGTTTTGGTAAAATATGTTTTAAAATGTTTGTATATTGCATGTACAAGGTCATTTGTATGTGGAGTCATTGTATAAGTCACATAAAGAACAATCGGGTTGGTATATCATGGTAATTTGTATGCATATGCTTAGTGTTTTATTCTTTGTATACAAGTCAGACCTAATAAGTTTCAGAAATGGAGTGAATAAATGGTTAAGTTCACATTATATCTTGAGTTGTATGTTGTTTAAAAGGAGATATGCAACAAAATATACAATTCGATATACATGTCATGGACCTAAGGAGGGTATAAAATATGGTTATATTAAGGTGAGAAAAATGTATGTTTCAGGCTTGCATCTTTAGCATACATACAAACGGGGATTTCAAAAGTTAATTAAATTGGATGTAAGCAATGCATTGTATCTTAATGTTTTTTTGGAAATATGCGTTCACTTTATATACATGTATGGATGTGAGAAGGGTATACAATACAGTTAAGAATAATGAAAATTTTGGGATGATTGTATATGAATTTGTAGGTATGGAAGGTTGTATCTAAATGTACATGCAAGTATTGTTGTTTTGGGAGATAAAAGAGGGTAACTAAGGTTGGTCCCATAGGTTGTATTGCGCGGTTGTATATTGCAGAGATAGAGAGATATACAAGGGTATATACAAGTTGAGATACAAGCGGAGATGCAAAGAAGTTAAGAGGGTAAGATACGTGGATATCAAAAGGAAGTTAAATAAAGGTAGGGCTTTGGATGTTTAGACGATTGTATGTTAATAACTTGCAATCTTGATATACAAAGAAATAAAAGACACCGTTAGAGAACTAAAAGGTAAATAGGGTTTGTATGGGCCGCAATTGTATAATTGTTTTGTATCTATTTTACATACATTGCAACATACAAACAAAAAACACAAGGTTGGATATAATGCATAAAGGTAACATTGTTTATAATCAATTGCATATAGGCTTGTATATTGAAAAGATACAAACTAACATACAAGAAATAATATACAAGGAGACATACAAGAACACGTGATATATGCAAAGAATACACTAACAAATAGAATGTTTAAAACTAAAACATTGAAATAGAAAGTTGAAGCCATATGTGCATTGATTGCTGCAATTAATGTTGAACTACCATTGGAAAGATGAAATTTAATGGGTTAGGGTAAATAAAAGTTGTTTTCTTTTAGATTTGCATTGTTAAAATTAAAATTGAAGAAAGAAGGATTGTTACATACATTGAACGAAAAATTCATTATGAGACTAAATTTCAAAGGCAGGAACAAAGTAGAAAATGGTAAGGTTTGTCAATGTTTATAAGGTTGAGCTGTCAAAAATATAGGTATTTATCTTGAACGCAGTTATAGTTTAGTTGATTGAAAATTCAAATTGATTATCATTAATTTTGTTTTAAAATGCAAGCAAATATTAAATTACTGTTTCTGATAGTTAATCAGCTAGTTTGGGTTAAATACTATGAAAGTCAAAATGGAAAAGACAAAAAGGGGGTTAGGGTAAATGTAAAAAAATAGAAAATTCATGGTAAAACCCTAGGTTACAAAAATAAAATGGCAAGTGAAAAAAAGCATTTTTTACAGGATGGCCCCAAAATAGAAGAAGGTGGATATAGGGGGTGAAATTAAAAAGGAAAGAAAGCCCCACAAAGAAACTGAGAAGGAAGAGTTACCAATACACAAAGGTTATCCTTCACTGATCAGCTCAAGAGGAGTAGGAATAGACACCAGCATAGGAAATTATGATGCTAAAGATGTTTTGTGAGGGATTACAGCAGTAGATGCTACACCACACATGAAATGTATATGGGAAAGTGGATTGTACAGAGCTGCAGGTTTCTCGTTAGCTATGGAAGCTAAAGGCTTGTGTCTAGATTGTATACACTTATATGACCTAGCTACCAGAAGAGTAATACACTAAAATAGGGTCATTGTAGAGTTATCTATGAAGGGGATTGCAAGAACATTTGGTCTGGAAATACAAGAAAAAATGGTAGCTATTGATATCGACCAGTACAATGAGGATTTCAATAATAATGAGAGGGATTGTAGAAGCAAGATTTTCTATAGTTCATATAATGCTGAAAACAAACCCAAGGCTGTGGCAAGAGTCCATAAGATCTTGCAAAGAATAGATTTCAAGGAGGAGATCCACCTAATGATAACAATGTTAAGTAGACTGGTATGCTTAAGAGATGCCACTAAGTGTGAACCTTGGAAGTTCATAGTTATCTAATTCATGAGAGAGGCAAAAAAAGAAGAAGGACAAATTCACTGGGCTAATGCTATTAGAAAAGCCATATGGAAACATGCAATGTTAAGAAAACAAAAGATGATTCCTTTCTATTTGTCTTTGTATGTATTATAGTCATGTGCAGAAATGGTTCAGCCATATATATATGGGATGGACAGAGTTGGGACCCTAGGGAATGGCCCAAATCAAAAGCTTGTATATGACTATTATCCAGACCTACAAGAGGATAATGCACTAAGAAAATATGCCCTAGTAAATGATGTATTTTATACATACATGGTCATAATTTTAAGAGAAGAGTAGGATAAGAGATTATCTGTAGATGCAGAGGATACAATTAGTTTGCATAGTTCTTGGTATATTCAATTCTAGTACTTCACCTATATCAGAACTGAGGGCTTTGAAGGAAAACCTTTCATGCTACCTAGGTATCCTTCTAACAAATTGATTGTTTTAGAATTCTCAAGGAAAAACTTGAATGCATTTAAAATGTACAAGAAGAAGTATAGCAGAGGGAATCTTAAGCTCCCTTGGGCAATTGGTAGATACTCATGTTACAGTGAAGAGGTTGCTGGCTACTCAAAAAAAAGTTGAGATATTATGGATTTGAAGAATTTCAGTTGGCAAGGAGATTTGATGCTTTTCACAAGATCCAAAATACTATTGATCCTAAGTTCAAACATCAAATACACATTGAGGATTATTGGTCAAACTATAAGAATGATAGAGAAGTGAAAGAGGGCTCACAAAAGACTAACAGTAGAGAAAATGAGGTCCATGGGGGAGATTTATGTACCCCTAGAGGTTAAAAATGATGAAAATTTATTGCACCATAGTTATGAAAGTGACAAGCTTTCTCCTATTGGAGAGCCTGATTGGTCACAACCATGGAGTACATCTTTGGACACATTATCCAAACCTATCATTTTGTTTTCTAAAACATGGTTGAAGGATAGAATTGAAGAGCTTAAGGATGAAGGGGTGGAGCTTACATATCCAAAGAAGGACAAAAAGAGAGTGAGGGAGCATTGAGATGATCTCCAGTCCTTCTATGAAAAGAAAAGAAAGATTTTAGAAGCAAAGATTATCGAGAAAGACCAAAATGCTACTTTGATGGATCCTTATGCACTAGGAGTGACAGTGGTAGTATCATCAGGCACATTTATAGAAGCATTGTCATTGGGCCATGATACCAATAGAGAGCAAGCACAGGTTGCTAAGGGGTTAGCAGGATAGAAAGTCATAAGAGCAATACTAGTGGAAACATCAAAAGGAGAAACCTTAAAATAGAGTGATGTTATAGGAGCATAGCAAGTAGATGCTAAATTAAGTTACATACCTACTGAATCTACCTCAGTAGAAAAAAGACAAACATATGCTAAGATTAAAATAGAATTGGCTGAGGAAAAGTTGCATGGGTCAAAAATGCATGAAGCCAAACAAGTTATTGAGACTAGCAATGTTGAAGATGACAGCAGTGGAAGTGAAGTCAGGGAAGTTGATCCAAAGATAGGAAAAGAAACTAGCATGGAGGAGGAACAATCTAGTGAATACTCAGGTGAGGAAGAAGAACAAGATGCTCAAACTTATATAGAGGTTGAATAGGGTCTAGTATCTTAACAAGAGAATGTACACAAAGGATTGGGGATAGTGGATCCATTTGGTACACTGGTACCTCCAAAAATCATAAGGGATGTGCAAGATGTAGCACATGAAATAGAAGAATCAGAAAGGGAAGATGCACTGAGGAAGTAATAAAGGAAACACATGCTCAAACTGAGGAAGAAATAGATACTAGTACTTTTGGTGTAGATGTGTTGAATATTTTGAACATGTATGGAGAACACAGTGAGGAAGAAAAGACTTGATGAAGGGGGTAAACCACAAAACATACAACAATAGAAAGTGAACATAGAAATAGAACTTTCTTTTATTGATCTGGCTAACTTATTACATTATAGAAGCTCAATTACAATCAGAGGATGAATCCCCTACTAGCTGCAACACATTACAGTTTTCCCCAACCTCTAGACTCTAGAATCCTTAGCCTTCTGTAACCCCAAATTAGCTAGGGTTTCTATTTTCCTACCTATTCTTGACTCCACACTTGTCCCCTTAACTCTACTACTACCTAGGGTTCCCAAAATAGTCAAAAATAGCACTTTTTAGTAGCCTCCAGCTAAATTTTGATTTTTGTAACTCCCTCCAAAAGTAGGTCAACTTCTGGGAAGCATAACTTTTGATCCAGGTGTCCGATTGACGAATTGATTTAAGTGCCGAAAAGCTCATGATTGGAACTATCACACTAGAAATTCATAAATGGATTTCTGTCAACTTTTTGGGATGTTATGGGATGTTTTAGTGGCGCATATCTTGTTTCAAAAAATTTTAGGAGCTTTTTGAAAAATAATAAAATTTAATATCTTTCAACTCACAAATGATTTTTGCCTAATTCCTTCACTAAAGGTCTTATATTTCTGTTATGTAACTTTTTGGAAGTTTTTGCTTCATTATGTGCCCAAATGCAAACTTTCCTAAAATAGCAGGTACGCTTTCTAAAATAGCTAGGTTGCTATTATTAGCAAGTTTGGAAAAATTGAAAGTCCTACATCATTATTTTGGATATTATGGAACCAAAAACACTAGTTATGGAAAGAAATGAAAACAACTACAATGATTTTGAATTATCTTCTTTTTTGGGTGATGCAAGATTGCTCTTACACCACTCGATGCTCCTTCATCAAACACCCAAGGTAATTTGAGAAGTGACCTTGTCATGTCTCAGGTGTTTGTGTGTGGAAAACCCAAATGTTCAACCTCTACCTTAGATAACCAAGAAGAATTTTCAACAGTCCTTCCTTTCCATTTCACTAGATATTCTTTATATTGCCTATTTCGAGTACTCCTTCCCACATGGCTATCCAAGATCTTTTCTATCTCCTCTGTTGAAGTAGATGCTGGAATACTCCACTATTCGTCTATTGGTCCATCCTCTGTTCCACCTTCATGATATTCTGATAAATCAACAATGTTGAAAATAGGGGAAATGTTGATCCCACTCGGGAACTCTACCTCATGCATTTCCTGAATCATGTTTCTTCAAGATTTTGCATGGTCCAAATTTCTTCATTTTTAGCTTATTGTATGTTTCAATTAGGAACC
The DNA here is from genome assembly GCA_027924645.1 of Cunninghamia lanceolata. Classification (NCBI taxonomy): domain Eukaryota; kingdom Viridiplantae; phylum Streptophyta; class Pinopsida; order Cupressales; family Cupressaceae; genus Cunninghamia; species Cunninghamia lanceolata. The sequence continues at coordinate 15,728,858 of BSBN01000606.1, forward strand.
TTTCTTTTCTCAAGTGAACCATGACTTCATCTCCTACCTGGAATTCCTTATATCTCCTCTTCTGAATTGCCTTAGCCTTGTACTGAATGTTCATCTTATTAATGTGCTTTCTCACCTCTTCATGCAAATTCTTCAAATGTTCTGCAAAGTCTTCAGCTTCAGTACTTGTCTTTTCTCCTTTGTCCAGCTTCCTTAACTCAAAAGCGTTTCTTGGGCTATTGCCATATACAATCTGGAATGGTGATTTACCAATACTCCTAAAGACAAAATTGTTGTAAGCAAATTCTGCCTGTGGTAAAATCAAATCCCATCCCTTGGGCTTATCTCCTACTAAGCATCATAGCAGGTTACCCAAACTCCTATTCACCACTTCTGTCTGTCCATTAGTTTGTGGATGGTGTACAGAACTGAACTTCAAATCTATCTTCAACTTCTTCCACAATGTCCTCTAGAAATAACCAACAAACTTGGTATCTTGATCTGAAACTATGCTCTTTGGTAGACCATGTAATCTCACCACCTCTCTGAAAAATAATTCAGCAATATGAACAGCATCATTAGTCTTCCTGTAAGGAATAAAATGTGCCATCTTTGAGAATCTATCCACCACCACAAAAATTGAATCATGTCCTCTCTATGTCCTTGGTAAACCAAGAACAAAATCCATACTAATATCATCCCATCGCTTCTCTGGTACAAGTAATGGCTGATATTGACCTATGTTCTGACTTGCTCCTTTTGCCATCTAACATACTCTACACACATTCCTCACATCCTACTACAACTGTGGCCAATAATAATTTTCACCAACAATAGCAATGGTCTTATCTCGACCAAAGTGTCTAGCCAATCCTCCACTATGCTTCTCCTTAATCAGGTTCTCTCTCATTGAACTCCTTGGAATACATAACTGGCTTCCTCTAAACAACATGCCATCTTGGATTATGAAATCCAACCATTTTCTTCTATCCAAAGTAACAAGTTCCAAACAAGCTTTCTAGGCCTCTACAAAAATTGAATCCTCAGGATACAAACTTTTGAGCTCATCGAACCCAACAACCTCTAACTTCATTTCTGTCAATAAATTTTGCCTTTTGCTCAAGGCATCTGCAACTCTGTTGGACTTCCCACTCTTGTGCTTCAAAACAAAAGTATAGCTCTGCAAAAACTCAACCCATTTTAAGTGCCTTTGGTTCAACTTCCCTTTGACTATTAAGATACTGCAAAGGTGAATGATTAGTATATAAAACAAACTCTTCTGGCAACAAATAATTTCTCCATTTCTTGAAAGCCTAAACTATTGCATAAAATTCCTAATCATAAACATAATACTTTTTCTTGGCATCATTAAGCTTCTCACTAAAATAGGCAATGGGCTTACCTTCTTGGTTCAAAACAGCTCCTATACCACTACCACTAGCATCACAATCTACCTGAAATACCTTATTGAAATCTAGAAGTACCAAAATAGGTTGTTCTATGACTTTCTGCTTTAATGTATCAAAGCTCTTGTCTACTCCTTTAGTCCATCTAAACTATTTTCTATCCCCTCTCATTGTCTCAGTTAGGGGTGCACAAATGCTACTAAAATTGCTGATAAACTTTCTGTAAAAACTTACCAAACCATGAAAAGATCTTACCTTTGTTGTACTCCTTGGTGTAGGCCATTCAATGATAGCCCTTAATTTTTTTGGGTCCATCTTAAGACCTTCCTTTGAGAAAACAAATCCCAGGTATACCAACTCCTTCTTGACAAAACTACATTTCTTTAGATTAATCAGCAACTTCTCCTCCCTCGGCTTCTTAAGAACTCTTTTAATATGCATTAGATGCTCATTGCAAGTCTTATTGAAAATCAAAATATCATCCAAACAAACAATAAAAAAACTTCCCAAAAACTCTTTCAGTACCTCGTTCATGACCCACATGAATGTGCTCAGTGCATTGGTTAACCCAAATGGCATGACTAACCAGTCATACAAACCTTCCTTTGTCTTGAAGGCTATCTTCCATTCATCTCCTTCTCTAATATGGATCTAGTGATACCCACTCTTCAGGTCAATTTTGTGAAGTACTTGGCTCCACTCAAACAATCCATGATTTCATCCATTCTGGGAAATGGAAATCTATACTTAATCATGATCTTATTGATGGCTTGAGAGTCTGTACACATTATCCATTCTCCATCCTTCTTTGGTGCTAGTACTACAAGTACTGCACATGGACTCGGGCTCTCCCTTATCAGTCCCTTCCTCAACAACTCTTGAACTTGTCTATTCAGCTCTTCATTCTTTGTAGGGGTCATTCTGTGAGCTACCTTGTTTGGCAAACTGGCTCCTGGTATCAAATCCATTTGATGACTTATCTTCCTTATTGGTGGTGAACCTTCCGGTACATTATCAAAGATAATGTCCTGGAACTCTTCCAACATATCTAAAACTTCTTCTAGTACATCTTCACAGTTCTCTTCACTAATCTTAGGAATCAATGCAAAGCAATGATGCTCATGCTTCATACCCTCAAAAAATTTCCTACCATCTACCAAGCAAATTCTAGCAGTAATACATACCTTTTCTTCCACCTCCTTCAAGGGCTTCAACTTATGACTAACTCCATCCTTTGTTAGGGAATATGTGTTTGCACGGCCATCATGGACAATACTCCTATCATACTGCCACAACCTCCCCAATAGCATATGACATGTGTCCATTGGTATTATATCACACATCACCTCATCATGGTAGTCTCTAATCTTGGACTTCACTAAACACTGCTCATTGACCAAAGCTCTATGGTCCTTCTGCAACCATGCAATTCAATACGGATGTGGATGCTTTCTTCTTGTCAACTTCAATTTGTCAACCATCTCCTCTGAAACAAGATTATCAGTGCTTCCACTATCAATAATAATATCACAACACTTACCTTTACATTTGCACCTTGTGCTGAATAAACTCTTCCTCTGATTGGGTTCTTTCTCCTCATTCAACAAGGTTCTTCTGACAACTAGGGTTTCTCCCCTTTCAACATCTTCAGAATGCTCAGAATGTGCATCTTCATCTACATGTGTAACTAGTGCATTGCCTTCAGGTCTTCTATTTGTCCTTCCTTGATGTTGCGGACACTCCTATGCTTGATGCCCTTCTTCCCCACATTGGAAACAAGTTCCTTTCAAACCTCCTCTTCCAAGTCCTTGCCCAGGTCTACCTCTTCCTCTTCCTCTTTTCTCACCATTGTTCTGGTCACGAGGGTGGTAAGTATTATCTCCTCTTTAATTTTGACTAGTGCCGGCTTCTTCACTTTTCTTTGAATCTTCATTTCAGCCCCCATAGAGTCTTCCACCAATCCTTCTGCCTTGACCTCTTCCCCTTTTCTTGCCATTAAATCTTTTATTCAACTTCTCTTCCACCTTTAGGGAAAACTGGTATGCGTCTTCTATGGTCATTTTGACCAAGCTTAACTCCTCTTGAATACTTGGCCTCAACCCATTAATATAACGGGCTACCTTCTCCTTATTTGGCTCTACATGGCATGTCCTAATAGTAATCTTATAAAACTCTTCTATATACTCCTTGATAGATTTTTTACCTCGCTTCAATCCTTGCAACTTCTTCAATAGCTCCATCTCATAGTCCACAGGAATGAATTGGTTCTTCAGTTTCTCCACCATCCAATCCCATCTTGTGATCTTTCCCTTTCCTCTTCTATTCCTCTCTAATTGGACCTCCTTCCACCAAATATTTGCATGGCCCTTTAACTTTGTTTTTGCAAACTTGACCTAATCTAGGTCCACATCTTCATACTCAAAATACTCTTCCATGTCATTGATCCAATCAATGAGCTATTCAGGATTCAAATATCTAGAATATGTAGAAACTTTGATCCTGGGCCTCTTTCCAATCTTAGAAATGGCCTTCAACAACCTAACTTCTGGAGGATCTCCTGTAGCTTCTTGTTCTTCATCAAATAGCTCTTCTTCAGCTTCATCTTCACTTTCTTCTCTTATTCTCGGCTCAAACCCTCTTCACAACTCCCCTCGCAATGCATCGATTTACCTTTGCAGGGCTCTAAAACCCTCTTTTGTCAAAGCATTCCTCCCGACATGAGTTCTTTGTGGAGGCATCTTGGTCTCTGCAGCAAACCCACAACCTCAGGTCCTAGCGCAAACTACCTCATGGTCGGCGATCTATCTACACACTTAGGAACCCTTGTTGTAATACCACATGATGAAGGGGGTAAGTCACAAAACATACAACAATAGAAATTGAACACAGAAATAGAACTTTCTTTTATTGATCTAGGCAACTCATTACATTACAGAAGCTCAATTACAATCAGAGGATGATTCCCTACTAGTTGCAATACATTACAGCTTTCCCCAACCTCTAGACTCTAGAATCCTCAGCCTTCTATAACCCCAAATCAGCTAGGGTTTCTGTTTTCCTACCTATTCTTGACTCCACACTTTCCCCCTCAACTCTACTACCTCCCAAGGTTCCCAAAATAGTCACAAACAACACTTTTTGGCAGCCTCCAGCTAAATTTTGAATTTTGCAACTCCCTCCAAAAGTAGGTCAACTTTCGGGAAGCATAACTTTTGATCTAGGTGTCCGATTGATGAATCATTTTAAGCGCCGGAAAGGTCGTGATGTGAACTATCATGCTAGATATGCATAGATGGATTTCTATCAACTTCTCAAGACATTATGGGATGTTTTAGTGCCTCATATCTTGTTTTGGAAATTTTCAGGGGCTTTTTGGAAAATAAAAAACTTTAATATCTTTTAGCTCACAAATGATTTTTGCCTGATTCCTTCGCCAAAGGACTTATATTTCAATTATGTAACTTTCTAGAAATTTTTGCTTCATTATGTGCCCAAATGCAAACTTTACTAAAATAGCAGGTACACTTTCTAAAATAGGTAGGTTGCTATTTTTAGCAGTTTTGGAAAAAATGAAAGTCCTACATCATTATTCTGGATATTATGGAACCAAAAGCACTAATTATGGAAAGAGATGAAAACAACTACAATAATTTTGAATTATCTTCTTTTTTGGGTGATGCAAGATTGTCCTTACACCACTAGATGCTCCTGCATCAAGAATGTAGAAAGTAAAGATGAACAAGAAAAGGAGACAAAGGAATTAGATGAAATTATAAGTTCACCATCACAATAAGCTGATATGCCTAAAAAGATACAAGAGAAAATTGAAACAGCAGGGGAGGAAATGGAAATAGAAGATGAGCTTAAAAGTAAAGAGAATACAGAAAATATTAGTAAAGATAATTTTAAACCTGAAAAGGAAGCAAAGGATGAGGACATGATAAATGTGGGACAAGAAAATGAAGAAGAAGAAGAAAAGGGGCCATCAGAAAAAGAAGGTCCAGAGGAAGGAGATGAAGATGGAGGACATACAAAAATTGAAGAAGATAATAATGAGGGTGAATCTAAGTAGAAAAATGATCCAATGGTACTAGAACAAGCCCCTCAACACCAAGGAAAGAAAAGAGGAAGGCCAGAACAATGTCGACAATAAAAAGGGGTCCTAATTGATCCAGAACATTGAATTTAGAAATACCATAGAAGGATAAAGCAAAAGGTGAAATAACAATAGATGATTACAAGATACTCAATTTTGACCTAGGCCACATCACAAGAGAGTAGCATATAAGTGAGTGGGAAGATATGCACTAGGTTATTGCGGAGATGTTCAAGAAAGATAGAGATAAGCATGAATATTTAAAAAGACACATTGTCCAATTACAACAATTCATTAAGGGGATATTTGATCCCAATGTTGCAATACCAAACTTGCCTAGTGAAATAGCAGTGTTGTCCAAGGATGAAGTGAAAAACATGGAGAATAAAAGGCTTGAGGCCAAAATTGTTTGAGAATGGGTCAGAGCATTCATGCAAGGAGGAGGAGACATGGCTAAATAGGCAATGATAGGATGGGAAATAGCTGCAATAGAAAAGAATAAATGCAGTGTGCTTATACATAATTGTTAGTATAGAACGGAAGAATGTAGGTTTGAATTAGGGAAGCTAGAGGAAATTGAAGAAAGAGTAGATGAATTAATACATGAAGTCATTACTCCTCTGATGGTAAATCAAGTACCATAGGCCAGATTGGAGTTAAGGTTTGAAGATGATAGTCTCAAAAGATGCATCATAGTTACCCAAGATATAGAGGAGAAGGCAGATAGCATGGTCAAGTTGCATAAGAAGATAGTTGAGAAGCTCATATATCATGAATGCGTGGACATACCAGGATACAAACTACAAAGAGAATTAAAAGAATTCAAGGCTATCTTTGCACCACGTTTGGAGAATCCAGATGCTTATTTGAGTAAACAAATGATTGATTCAATAATGGAGGCGAGTGCTAAAATAAAGAAATATAAGAAAAGGCTTGAAGGTTTAGGTAAAGAAGAGAAGAAATTGAAGGAAGGGGTCATAATGCAAGAATATATATGGACAAGAAGTCTAGGGGGAAATCACACCTTCATAGAAGGTGTCATGAATAATTTCAAGACATATCTGAAGGAATAATAAAGTATCAAAAAAGGTAAATAATACTAAAGAAAGAGTCAATTGAAGGGTATCAGCAGGCAAGGTCAACAAAGTGGAAGTGGTCAACATGAATCTTGTTTTGAAAAGATTCCAATGGCATCCTTTGAGGTAGGAAAAGATACTACAAAGATATTTTGAGAAACACTTAAGAATGAATGTACACCATTGATCAAGAGAGTTTGAAGGTTTAGGTAAAGAAGAGAAGAAATTGAAGGAAGGGGTCATAATGCAAGAATATATATGGACAAGAAGTCCAGGGGGAAATCGCACCTTCATAGAAGGTGTCATGAATAATTTCAAGACATATTTGAAGGAATAATAAAGTATCAAAAAAGGTAAATAATACTAAAGAAAGAGTCAATTGAAGGGTATCAGTGGGCAATGTCAACAAAATGGAAGTGGTCAATAGGAATCTTGTTTTGAAAAGATTCCAATGGCATCCTTTGAGGCAAGAAAAGATACCACAAAGATATTTTGAGAAATGCTTAGGAATGAATGTACACCATTGATCAAGAGAGTTTGAATACTAATCGTAGATTTCATTTTGTAACTGTAGCAGAACGTAGCTTCAAATTCTATATAAGCAGCTCTGCTACTTGTATAATACTTACAGAAGGATTTTGGAATTATATCTTACGCTTATAATTTGTTTTAATATTTGAGTAGAGAAGTACTTTCTTTTAGTTTAGAAGAGGAGGTCACCTATGTCCACACTAAGGAATACGTGGAATGTCTGGTTTCCTTATTGTATCTATAAAAAAATCTGTAAGTATTCTAGCAATTTGATTAATGAAACAAAAGGTGATTTATACATTGTAAATTGTATATGACTGTGTGCTTTCAATACAAGTAAACTTGGAATTCTGCATCTATTATAGAGTATTTTCTGACTCTTACTAGTATTTGAAGCATTGTCCTTTGAAATATTGCAATCTTTAATGTGTGTTTGTGAAAATACCTAGGACTTCGGATTTAAAGATTTAGTATGTTGATTTAATTAATTTGTTGTATCTCTTAAAGATTTGAGTAAAAAAGAATTTAGATCCTGTAGTAAAATGATATTCAACTTGATTCTCTCTAACTTTTCCCCAAACATTTGAATTAATCATCTTAAACATAGAAATCTTAAGAAAGTTGTGCGACATTTGAAAGAAGCCTGAAGAATTGTGTTAATATTTGACAATTTTCATATCAATTTGCAAGGCAAAGATTGTTTCATTATAAATCATATGAAGCTTTGTAATACAATAGTAAGTTTATGTAAAGGAACAAATAATTTTTTTGGATTTACAACAATTTGCATAATTTGAGCACAGTAAGTCACAGATTGTCTTAAATCAAGTAAGGCCCCTTGAATATTATAGTTTCACATTAACCTGCTAAATTGTCCACAAGGTCAAGACCTGACCATATAGAAGCTTGGGATTAAGAAGTCTTAGTTGATTTCTTCATATCTTTCAAGATAGTTTAGGTTCATTTTGTGAATTTTAACTTTTTTTATGAATGTGTAAAAATAATCATCAACAGGTTTTAGTGCTAGAAGCAGGGCCTGAGTAGAGTTAAGGTAGGATTTGTGCAAAACTAGCTCATAATAGTGGTAGGGTGACCAGGTCTAGGTCATATTCAAAAGATACTTACATACAATTGTCTGACAAAAGACAAGGCAATAATCCTTTGATCTAGAATCCTAAAATAACACAAGTATGAGGCTCATCTGGAATGCCTCCCAAATCACCTTTCAACATCCATAACATAGTGAGTCCTGATAGTTCCTCATTTAGATCTTTGCATAGCTCAAGTCCTCCTAGAGGACCTAGTCCTCCCTTAAATACAAGTCCACCTAGAGGTCCAAGTCCACCACGTGGTCCTGCAATGGTGCATTTCAATGTCGATTCCCCTATTACATTCAATGATTATCATGAGATGCCAAAGAACCTTGAAAAAATATGTTCTAAATATCAATTACATTAGGATATGGAGGATCACATTAGGATATTCAAGGAAGCATGCTTTAGAGATAGGCTGGAATATGAAGATGTTGTATGTAGATTATTTCCTTACACTTTTAATGAACAGGCTTCTAACTGGTATGGTAACTTGCACAATGGTTATATTTCTTCTTGGGTACTTAAGGAAGAGGCATTTTTTGTCTAGGTTTAGGGGACCAGTAGATCCTTCCACATTGTATCACAAATTGGCTGCAATTAAGAGAGGTGAAGGAGAATTGATTGATAACTTTAATTATAGGTTTCAAAAGGCTTACTCCTAATTGGTTGCTCCTTACACAATAATTACAGATGCATTATTAGCCATGTACTATGTTTCTCTTTATCGACTAACTACTATGTTTGTCAAAAGAAAAGTTGATATAGATACTATATCCAAAGCTTATAAAGAAGTAGCCTCAGTAAACATGGGAAATGAGACAAATAACCTAGTCATTTTCTTAATGGAGGAAATCCTAGGATGCAAAGTCAAGCACAACCTTGGAATGGAGTTCCTATGCACCATACTCCATTGTTGAATCTAGTTCCTACATACACACCTGTGTATAATCCTTCCCTAATCCAGACTATAGTTCCTTAAACTGGTATTGGTACCAATAACAATCAGAATAATAGTCAATCTTTCTTCCAGTCTCCTCAAGATACATTTGTTACAAAGACACAATACATTAGAGAAGAGATCAAAGAAATTACTAAACACCTGAGAAGACTGACCACTAAAATGACACAACTAAGAAATGAAAATTTCTATGGGAGAAATAATCAACAATACAGTCAAAACCCTAACCAAAATTATAACTAGGGTCAAGGTTCAAACTAGAATTATAATCATAACCATAATTAGGGATAGGTAATGTAGAACAAAGGACATGCTATAGATAACAAGGCTTGGGATAGTAATAATAGAGATCAAAATCAACCAAAGACACCTAGGACATGGAACATTGGGCCAAATAATGACACTCTAGCTTCTCCATTTTAGAGTCTAGATAATCAGGAAGAAAAACAACCAACCAGAATCCAAATGGCCAGTGTAGCAATAAAAAATTGGTGCAGGATTCACAATACTAGTGCACATTCTAAATTAAATTGCCCTCAATTTCATCTAATGGCTAGCATCTTCAACATGGATGTACAAACTCCCACATATGAATTCCTCATTCCCAAAGGGAATGAAATAGTACCCTTAGGATTTGAGACTGCCTCAGTCTTAGAAACTTTCATCTTTGCAACTAGAGAAGAGGAAGATCAACTATTAGAGGATGAACCTTATTGTTGTGAGAACTTATACACTGAATCAGCTTTAGTATTGGATGCTTTTCAGTCTCCCTTTGAAACTAAAAATGAAGTGTTATATGAAACAGAGGAAGTACAAGCTTTTCAACAGTCCAACAAAAATCATACTTACAATTTGAGAAGTAACATTAGGCCTGGAGGCCCTTTCACTACCTCCTTTCCTCCCAACAATTTTAACACTCCTCCAGATCAGCATGCCAGTAATAACCCTTTGATAGTGAAAGCTAATCATCATGGGAATAGTGGGACAGTAGCATCAAAAGTTCAAACAGGTAAAACAGAGTCAATGGAAACAATGAGGTTAATGAGTTATTTGTCTGAAGAAATAAAGAAAATCAAGGATAGTATACCTTTGTGTAATTATTGAAAAGTCTAGGGGTTAGAAATGCTTTCATAAAATCCTTGGATACATCTATGGTAGGTGAGGTCTCTACTGATATGAGTGTTTTTGGTAGAGATATGCAGTCCAAAGACAAAAGTAAGAAAATTGAATAGTGTTCCAACACTAACGTAGTCATGTATGCAGATAAGAGGGAAGCTCTTGCTTTCTTGTTAACCATTAGGATGTTGGGAAAGAACATACACAATTGCATGGTAGACTCTAGTGCATCAGCTAATGTAACACCTTTAGGGATTTGTAAAACTTTAGGGTTAACTCCTACCAAATCTACCAAAGTCATTACACAATTGGACAAAACTGAGGTCAATGTGATAGGGTAATTGATGCACATCCAAATGTAGTTTGCCTCTGATCCAATGGTGAGTTAGTTTATTGATATTCAGGTAGTGGATATACCTATTAATTATGGGATATTATTAAGTAGGGACTAGTCCAAAACATAAAATGGATATATTGCCACTAATTTTTCACACATGTGGTTACCTTGGAGAGGTGTTCCAAATTAGATCAAGATAGAAGTTAAACCTAGAATAAAACACATGATTACAAAATACAATAGAACAAATGAGATATTATATGCTTATGTTGAACCAGGGGTCTATAGAGTCACTAATAAAGGAGTGCAAACTGAAGAAATCCTGATGTTAAATTTTAAAGAAAACCCTGTCAGTAAGGTAATAGTAGTGTTCGTTGAGTCTAATTGAAATTCCTCATATTAGGAAGATAATGTAGTAAACAGTTTTGGTCAAATCATAAGGCAGGAAATAGAAAGGTGCATTGAGCAAAAAAGTCTAGTTCAATGCAAGTTACACAAAAGTATGTGCAGAGTCCATAATAGACCTCATTCTGAAGAGAATTGTGGAATGTGCAAATACATTATAGAATATCAATACATAAAATACACAAAAGGGATGGAACTGCAAGAAGGAAGGGTTAATCCTAAGAAGCTTGAGTTATATTTTCATAATAACATAGATGTACCAATTCAGGATTTAGAGAAAGAAATAAAAGACAAAAGTGTCTGTCATTCTAATTTACAAGTTGAGAATATAAATATGCAAGTAGATCAAAATGAATCACCCATGAAGAAACAAGATATTGGAGCACAGGTAACAGAAAGGGTGAGGCATGCCAAAATAAAAGGTCAAAGAAATAAAGGTGGCATGTGGACACTGAAATGCGATGGGTCTAAGTCCAAACAAGGTGCAGGTGCCGGTGTTGAACTTATAGATCCTAGTGGTAGGTCACTTTTAGCAGCATATAGGCTACAATTTCCTTCTACTAACAATGTAGCGGAATATGAAGCTTTAATTTATGGACTTGTTATGGCTATCAAGAAAAAGGTGAAAATGATCAGAGTATTTTTAGACTCTGAGTTAGTGGTCAGGTAGTTAGGAAATTATATGTATACAATTATAAAAAATGGTATGTTATAGGCACAGAGTGTGGGATTTGATTGATTCATTTGATGCCTTTAACATAGAACATATCCCCAGAGAGAGGAATCATAGACCAAATGCATTGGTAGTCACTGCTAGTACCCTAGAGCCCTTGACCTTGTTAGGTTTAAAAAGATTTGTTGTAGAATTAGTGAATGTCCCAAGCATACCAGATAATGTTACTCATTTTCAAGTATTTGAAGGAGATCAGTAAATTGTGGATTTTCTTACCTATAATGAAGTATTTGAAGCTCAAATTATTGATGAATAGGAAAGACCTGATGTATCTTGGGATGAAGAGGACACTATAAACTTGAAAAACAATTTCCTACCCAAAGGGGTAATCAAGTTGGAAAACATTTTTGACTTTGATGGGGTAGTTAGACAGAGAGATTTGTCCAGAATTGAAGGGGGTAAATGTGATCCCTATAACATGGGAATAGAGCAAAATCAATAGAATGTGCTGACTGGAAAGGCCTTCTCTAAAAAGTTAAGAAAAAAAATTGTAGATGTTTTGAAAGAATACAAACACATAATATCATGGACATATGAAGGTTTGAAAACTTATGATATGTCCATCATAACTCATGCGATACCCTTGAAACCAGAAGCTAAACCATTTAGGCAAAAATAGAGGCCTATGAATGCTATTCTAGAGCCTTTAATATTTGAGGAAGTGAAAAAATTGTTGTCAGCTAGAATAATCTTCCCAGTAAGACATTCAACCTGGGTAGCTAACTTAGCGCATGTGAGAAAGAAAAGTGGAGATATCAAATTATGTGTTGACTTTAGAAATTTGAATAAAGCCTTTGAAAAAGATAATTATCCCTTGCCTCCAATAGATGAAGTGTTACAAGTAGTAAATGGAGCTAAGATAATGTCTTTTTTAGATGGATTTTTAGGATATAATCAAGTCTTGGTTGATAAAGAAGATAGATTGAAGACTACATTCACTTGCAAGTGGGGTAATTATGCATATAGGAGAATGCCTTTTGGTTTGATCAATGCAGGTGCCACTTTTCAGTGAGCCATGGACATTTCATTCCATGGATTACTAGGTAAATGCATTGTTATTTATATGGATGATTTAACTATGTACTCTAAAGATTTGTCAACTCATGTAGAAGATTTTAGAAGGGTGCTTAAAATGTGTGAAAGGTATGGGATTCCTCTTAATCCAAAGAAATGTTTATTTGGTGTAACTGAGGGAAAATTGTTAAGACATGTCATTTCTAAAAATGGGATAGCCATTGATCCTAAAATAGTAGAAGGAATAATAAAATTGCAATTACCTAACAGTAAGAAGGAATTAAAGTCTTTCTTTGGTAAGATTAACTTTGTCAGGAAGTTTATTACAGGGTTTGAAGAAATAGTGCAACCATTAAATGCAATGCTCAAGAAAGATGCAAAGATAGAATGGACACCAGTAGCCAAGGCCACATTCGAAGATATTAAGTAGGCCATTTTTTATGCTCCTGTGTTGGCAAGTCCCCATTATACTAAACTATTCTATATATATTCTTTTGCATCCACACATTCAGTTGTAGCTGCCTTGACACAAAAAGGAGAAGATAATGAAGAAAAGCCCATAGTATTCATGAGTGCACCATTGAAGGATGCACAACTAAAGTATTTAGACATAGAAAGACAAGCATTTGCATTAGTAAGGGTAGTGAAAAAGCTTAGGTACTACCTCTTACAAAGTTAAGTTAAAGCTATAGTACTAGATGCAGTAGTAAAAATGTTGTTGATGCAAAATGAGCCTGGAAAGAAAAGGGCCAAGTGGATTACAATATTGCAGGAGTTTGATATGGAGATTATTCTAATGAAGCTAGTTTGAGGACAAACATTAGTGCAATCCATAGCAAACACTGATCCAAATTTGGTAAAGTAGTAATATGTACTGAATTCTAGTGATGAATCAACCTGGTATGATGATTTGAATATATTTCTAATATTGGGTAACTATCCAAGTAAGATGAAGTATTCTCAAAGGAGATCTTTAAAGATTAAAGCATAGAGGTATATGGTACAAAGAGGTCTTCTATTCAAGAGGAACCATGAAGGTATATATTTAAGGTGTTTGAATAGAATTAGAGCAGATAAGGTTTTGTTAGAGTTGCATGATAAGTATGGAACTACTCATGGTTCTCATTTGGCTACTACGCATAAGATTTTAAGAGATGGATAATATTGGCCAACAATGTTTAAAGATATAGAGAGTCATATTCAAAGTTGTCACACCTGTTAGACTACAACAGACAAGGGAATGAACCAGGCTAATCCATTACAATTGGTCATTGAGTCTAGGCTATTTGCATAGTGGGGCTTGGATTTCATTTGAGTTAGAAATCCTCCATCATCTATAGGGCATAAGTTTATATTGATAGTGACAAACTATTGTACAAGGTGGACTGAAGCCACAGGTTGCAAGTTTTCTACTACTAAGGTAGTTATCAAGTTTCTTGAAGAAAACATCATAAAAAGGTTTGGAGCACCATATTCGTTGGTATGTGACAATGGCCCTGCATTTTCTTCTCTTAAATTTTCTAAATGGGTATTTGAGTATGGAATAGTTTTAAAATTTTCTTCAAATTATTATCCTAAAGGGAATAGTTTAGTTGAGTCCACAAACAAAATTTTACTCGATATAATCAAGAAACTAATTGTGAAAAATCCCAAAGAGGAATACATTGTTAAAGTATGCATTGTGGGTAGATAGGACTAAAGTTAAGTCAGCTTTAGACAATGCTCCTTATCACTTAGTTTATGGTACTGATCCCATACTTCCAGTGATTTTAAGAATACCTATTTCAAAGTTTGCTAATGAGTATTTAGGATTTGACGATCACAAAGAAGCCAAGTAAGTCCAAATGTTACAATTAGATGAAAAGAGAGATCAAGCTATTGAGAAATTTGCTAAACATCAGGTTGTGGTCAAAAGGTGGTTTGACAAAAGAGTAAGAGTCAAAACATTTAGAATAACAGACTTAGTGCTATGTTGGGATAAAGCACATGAAAAGAAAGGAAATCATGGGTAATTTGACAAATTGTGGTTAGGTCCACTACAGGACACATAGATAATAGGAGACAATACGTTCAGGCTTAAAACTTTGACTGGAGAATATGTACCATTACCTATTAATGGCCAACATTTGAAACATTACTTCCAAGGTAAAGGTGATGGTGTTGGTCCTATTATGTACCATATTATAAACAATTTGTAGTTGTTTTGTTTGATTTAGTTTTGTCTTGTTCTTGCTCTTGTTTTATTTTTATTCTATTGTTTTGTTGGTTTGTGTGTTGTGTTTCCTTGGCAGTGATGTTTGTTTTGTTTAAGGTATGCAGGGGCAGATTAACAACCATTGAAAATAATAGAAAATTTAGAACATTCAGGTTAATTATTTGAAACTTATGCATAAATTATTGTGACTTTCATGAATGTAGAAAATGGTTTGACTTGTAAAGTTTTATATTCAATAACTGTAGGTTGAGTATTCAAGGGAAGTTTCTCACAATGACACACCTAAAATCCTTGGGTTTGTTGAACATACCAGTGTAGGTGTTAAGTGAAGAATCAGAGGTCACCCTTGCTACCATTACAATTCTCAACTTAATTTCAGCAAGTGACCAGACGTTGCATCATAAATTTACAATGATAACATCATATGAATTTCTAAAATACACAAAGTAAAAAGTAAATAAGTAAATAAAATGGATTTTACTAAAAATCCAAATTAAGTCATCTAAGTAACTCTACCAAGGCTATAGACGCTTGCTGGTAGTGGGGCTCTACTCAGGAGAATTTTAATGATAACCTTGTTGAGGCTATGGACACGTACTGGCAGTAAGGCTCTATCTGGTTGGCTATGAGGAAATGACATCAACTATGTAGTTTAGTATCAATCACTAGTTTATTCAACATATTTTCAAGATGAGGATTATTAATCACATGCACCCACTTAAACTCAATTGGAAGATTCATGCACCTTATTGAATACATTAAGTCTCAAGTTAAATAATGGTTTGTAGAAAAGGAAGTTGGAATTTATGAATTTATTTCATTTAGTTTTCTTTAATGGTTTTGTTTGGTTGCTAGTTGTTGTGATGCTCACAACATGCCCCATTTTACCTCTTAGCAAAATGAGGACCCTTGCTGTGGCTATTGTTTTTTGTTTATGTGTGGTCTTACTTGGTGGTGAAGGGAAAAGAGGTAAAGGTTACAAATTCTGTTGAAAGTTGAAAAAATTTAGCATTAAGGGCCATCATAGAATAGAGGTGAATTCTTTGTCAAAAATGAATAAGGGTCACTTTTTAAATCAGTGAAAATTCTCAATATTCTGTAGGATATATGTGTTTTGGTAAAATGCATTTTAGAAGGTTTGTATATTGCATGTACAAGGTCATTTGTATGTGGAGTCATTGTATTAGTCACATAAAGAATAGTCAGGTTGGTGTATCATGGTAATTTGTATGCATATGCTTAGTGTTTTATTCTTTGTTTACAAGTCGGACCCAATAAGTTTTAGAAGTGGAGTGAATAAATGGTTAAGTTCACGTTATATCTTAAGTTGTATGTTGTTTAAAAGGAGATATGCAAGGCAATATACAACATGATATATATGTTGTGGACCTAAGGAGGATATAAAATATGGTTTTATTAAGGTGAGAAAAATGTATGTTTCAGGCTTGCATGTTTAGCATACATACAAATGTAGATTTCAAAAGTTAATTAAATTGGATGTAAGCAATGCATTGTATCTTAATGTTTTTTTAAAAATATGCATTCGCTTTAGATGCATGTATGGATATGAAAAGGTTATACAATACGGTTAACAATAATGAAAAGTCTGGGATGATTGTATACGAATTTGCATGTATGGAAGGTTGTATCTAAGTGTAGATGCAAGTATTGTTGTTTCAGGAGATAAAAGAGGGTAAGGTGAGTCCCATAGGTTGTATCTTGCAATTGTATATTGCATAGATAGATAGATATACAAGGGTATATACAAGTTGAGATACAAATGGAGATGTAAAGAAGTTAAGAGGGTAAGATACAACATAGATTTCAAAAGGAAGTTAAATAAAGGTAGGGCTTTGGATGTTTAGGCAATTGTATGTTAATAACATGCAATCTCGATATACAAAGAAATAAAAGACACCATTGGAGAACTAAAAGGTAAAGAGGGTTTGTATGGGCCACAATTGTATAATTGTTTTGTATCTATTTTACATACATTGCAACATACAAACAAAAGATACAATGTTGGATATAATGCAAAAGGGTAACATTGTTTATAATCTATTGCATGTAGGCTTGTATATTGAAAAGATACAAAGTAGCATACAAGAAATAATATACAAGGAGACATACAAAAATGCATGATGTATGCAAAGAACAGGCTAACAGATAGAATGTTTAAAACTATAACATTGAAACAAAAATCCAAAGTCGTATGTGCATTGATTGTTGCAATTAATGCTGAATTACCACTGGAAAGATGAAATTTAATGGGTTAGAGTAAATAAAAGTCATTTTCTTTCAGATTTGCATTGTTAAAATTAAAATTGCAGAAAGAAGGACTATTACATACATTGAACGAAAAATTCATCATGAGATAGGATTTCAGAGGTCGGAACACAGTAAAGTTGGTCAACATTTATAAGGTTGAGCTGTCAAAAATACAGGTATTTATCTTGAACACCATTATAGTTCAGCTGATTGAAAATGCAAAATGATTATCTGTAATTTCATTTTAAAATGTAGGCAAATGTTAAATTACTATTTCTGATAGTTAATCAGCTAGTTTAGGTTAAATACTATGAAAGTCAAAATGGAAAAGGCAAAAAGGGGGTTAGGGTAAATGTAAAAAAATAGAAAATTCATGGTAAAACCCTAGGTTACAAAAGTGAAATGAAAAGTTAAAAAATGTGTTTTTTACAAGATGGCCCCAAAATAGAAGAAGGTGGATATAGGGGGTGAAATTAAAAAGGAAAGAAAGCCCTGGAAAGAAACTGAGAAGGATGAGTTCCTAATACATAGAGGTTATCCTTCACTAACTAGCACAAGTAGAGTAGGAACAGACACCAGCATAGGAAATTATGATGCTGAAGATGTTTTGCAGAGGATTACAACAGCAGATACTACACCAGACATGAAATGTATATGGCAAAGTGGATTGTTGATAAAGGGGTAAATCACAAAACACACAACAATAGAAATTGAATACAGAAAATAGAACTTTCTTTATTGATCTGGAAAACTTATTACATTATAGAAGCTCAATTACATTCAGCTAGGGTTTCTATTTTCCTACCTATTCCTGACTCTAAACTCCCCCTCTTAACTCTACTACCTCCTAGGGTTCCCAAATATGGTTATTAATAGCCTTTTTGGCAGCCAACAACCTAATTTCAAAATTTGCATCTCCCTCCAAAAATAGGTCAACTTCTGGGAGCCATAACTTTTGATCTGGGACTCCAATTGACGAACCATTTTATGTATCAGAAAGCTCGTAGAGTGCTCTACATGCTACAAACCAACTCTACCAATTCCAACCATTTTCGGGCCTGTATAAGACCGTTTAATGCCTCAAACCTAAATTTGAATAATTTTCAAACATTTTTTAGGAAACAAAAACTTTAATATCTTTTAGCTCGCAAATGATCTTCGCGTGATTCCTTTGCCAAAGGTCTTATATTTCTGTTATGTAATTTCCTACAAATTTTGACTTCAATTTGTGCCCAAATGCAAACTTTCTAAAAATAACAAGTTACTATTTTTAGCAGTTTGGAAAAACTGAAAGTTCTACATCATTATTTAGGCGATTATGGAACAAGAACCACACGTTTTGAAAAGAAATGGAAAGAACAACAACAATCTTGAAACACATCTTTTTTGGGGTGATGCAAGATTGCCCTTACACCACTGGATGCTCCTGCATCAGACACCTAGGGTAATTTGAGAAGTGACCCTGTCACGTCTTAGGTGTTTGTGTGAGGAAAGCCCAAATGGTCAACCTTTGCTTTAGATAACCAAGAAGAATCTTCAATAGGTCTTCCTTTCCATTTCACCAGATATTCTTCATATTGCCTGTTTCAAGTACTTCTTCCCACACGGCTATCCAAGATCTCTTCTATCTCCTCTATTGAAGTAGATGCTAGAATACTCCATTGTTCTTCTGTTGGTCCATCCTTTGTTCCACCTTCTTGGTATTCTGATAAATCAGTAATATTGATAATAGGGGAAATGTTGATCCCACTCGGCAGCTCTACCTCATATGCATTTACTAAATCATGTTTCTTCAAAATTTTGCATGGTCCAAATTTCTTCATTTTTAACTTATGATATCTTCCAATTGGGAACCTTTCTTTTCTCAAGTGAACCATGACTTCATCTCCTACCTAGAATTCCTTATATCTCCTCTTCTTATCTGCCTTAGCCTTGTACTGATCTTATTAATGTGCTTTTTCACCTCTTCATGCAAATTATTCATGTGTTCTACAAAGTCTTCAACCTCAGCACTTGTCTTTTCTCCTTTGTCTAGGTTCCTTAACTCTGAAGCATTTCTGGGACTATTCCCGTATACAATCTAGAATGGTGATTTACTAGTACTCCTATTGATAGAATTGTTGTAAGTAAATTCTGCCTATGGTAAAATCAAATCCCATCCCTTGGGCTTATCTCTTACTAAGCATCATAGTAGGTTACCCAAACTCCTATTCTCCACTTCTGTTTGTCCATCAATCTGTGGATGGTGTGCAGAAATGAACTTCAAATATGTCTTCAACTTCTTCCACAATGTCCTCCAGAAATAACCAACAAACTTGGTATCTCGATCTGAAACTATGCTTATTGGTAGACCATGTAATCTCACCACCTCCCTAAAAAACAATTCAGCAATATGAATATCATCATTAGTCTTCCTGCAAGGAATAAAATGTGCCATCTTTGAGAATCTATCCACCACCACAAAAATGGAATCATGTCCTCTATGTGTCCTTGGTAAACCAAGAACAAAATCCATACTAATATCATCCCATGGCTTCTCTAGTACAGGTAATGGCTAATATAGACTTGTGTTCTGACTTGCTCCTTTTGTCATCTGACATACTCTACAACTTTGTACAAATCTCCTCACATCTTGCTACAAATATGGCCAATAATAATTTTCACCAACAATAGCAATGGTCTTATCTCAACCAAAGTGTCCATCCAATCCTCCACTATGCTTCTCCTTAATCAGGTTCTCTCTCATAGAAGTCCTTGGAATACACAACTGGCTTCCTCTAAACAACATGCCATCTTGGATTATAAAATCCAACCATTTTGTCATGTCCAAAGTAACAGGTTCCAAACAAGCTTTCCAGGCCTTTGCAAAATCTGGATCCTCAGGTTACAAACTTTTGAGCTCATCAAACCCAACAACCTCTATCTTCATTTCTATCAAAAAATTTTGCCTTCTGCTCAAGGCATCTGCAACTCTGTTGGACTTCCCACTCCTGTGTTTTAAAACAAAAGTATAGCTTTACAAAAAATCAACCCATTTTAAGTGCCTTTGGTTCAACTTCCCTTGACTATTAAGATATTGCAAAGCCTGATGATCAGTATATAAAACAAACTCTTTTTGCAACAAATAATGTCTTCATTTCTTCAAAGCCTGAACTATTGCATAAATTTCCTAATCATACATAGAATATTTTTTCTTGGCATCATTAAGCTTCTCACTAAAATAGGCAATGGGCTTACCTTCTTGGCTCAAAATAGTTCCTATACCACTACCACTAGCATCATAATCTACCTGAAATACCTTATTGAAATCTGGAAGTGCCAAAATAGGTGTTCTACAACTTTTTGCTTCAATGCATCAAAGCTCTTGTCTACTCCTTTAGTCCATCTAAACTCTTTTCTATCCCCTCTCATTGTCTCAGTTAGGGGTGCACAAATGCTACTAAAATGTTTGATAAACTTTCTGTAAAAACTTGCCAAACCATGAAAAGATCTTACCTCCATTGCACTCCTTGGTGTAGGTCATTCAATGTTATCCCTTACTTTTTCTGGGTTCATCTTAAGACTTTCCTCTGAGACAACAAATCCCAAGTATACCAACTTATTCTTTGCAAAACTACATTTCTTCAGATTAATCAGCAACTTCTCCTCCCTCAGCTTCTCTAGAACTCTTCTGATATGCATCAGATGCTCATCCCAAGTCTTACTGGAAATCAAAATATCATCCAAATAAACAATAACAAAACTTCCCAAAAATTCTTTCAATACCTCGTTCATGAGCCGCATGAATGTGCTTGGTGCATTGGTTAGTACAAATGGCATGACTAACCACTCATACAAACCTTTCTTTGTCTTGAAGGCTGTCTTCCATTCATCTCCTTCTCTAATATGGATCTGGTGATACCCACTCTTCAGGTCAATTTTTGTGAAGTACTTGGCTCCACTCAAATAATCCATGATGTCATCCATTCTTGGCAATGGAAATCTATACTTGATCATTATCTTATTGATAGCTCAAGAGTCTATACACATCCTCCATTCTCCATCCTTCTTTGGTGCTAGTACTACAGGTACCACACATGGACTTAGGCTCTCCCTTATCAGTCCCTTCCTCAACAACTCCCGCACTTGTTTTTTCAGCTCTTCATTCTCTACAGGGGTCATTCTATGGGCTGCCTTGTTTGGCAAACTGGCTCTTGGTATCAAATCCATTTGATGACTTATCTTCCTTACTGGTGGTAAACCTTCTGGTACATTATCAAAGATAATGTCTTGGAACTCTTCCAACATATTTGAAACTTCTGTTGGTATATCTTGACAGTTCTCCTAACTAATCTTAGGAATCAATGCAAAGCAATGATGCTCATGTTTCATACCCTCCAAAAATTTCCTACCATCTAGTAGGCAAATTCTCTTCTTCCACCTCCTTCAAGGGCTTCAACTTATGATGAACTCCATCCTTTGTTAGGGAATATGTGTTTGCACGGCCATCATGGACAGCACTCCTATCATACTACCATGGCCTCCCCAACAGCATATGACATTCTTCCATTGGTATGATATCACACAACACCTCATCATGGTAGTCACCAATCTTGAACTTCACTAAACACTACTCATTAACCAAAGCTCTATGGTCCTTCTGCAACCAAGCAATCTGATATGGATGTGGATGCTTTCTTCTTATTAACTTCAACTTGTCAACCATCTCCTCTGAAACAAGATTATCAGTGCTTCCACTGTCAATAATAATATCACAACACTTACCTTCACATTTGCACCTTGTGTGGAATAAACTCTTCCTCCGATTGGGTTCTTTCTCCTCATTCAATAAGGTTTTTCTGACAACTAGGGTTTCTCCCCTTTTAGCATCTTCAAAATGCTCAGAATGTGCATCTTCATCTACATGTGCAACTCGTGCATTGCCTTCAGGTCTTCTATTTGTCCTTCCTTGATGTTACGAACACTTGTATGCTCGATGCCCTTCTTCCCCACATTGGAAATAGGTTCTTCTAAAACCTCCTCTTCTAGGTCTTTGCCCAGGTCTGCCTCTCCCTCTTCCTCTTTGCTCATCATTGTTCTGGCCACGAGGGTGGTAAGTATTATCCCCTCTTTGATTTTGACTGGTGCTTGCTTCTTCACTTTTCTTTTGATCTTCATTACGGCCTCCATAGGGTCTTCCACCAGTCCTTCCACCTTAACCTCTTCCCCTTTGCTTGCTATCAAATCTTTTGTTCATCTTTTCCTCCAGCTTCAAGGAAAATTGGTATGCATCTTCTATGGTGGTCATTCTGACTAGGCTCAACTCCTCTTGAATACTTAGTCTCAACCCATTAATGTAATGGGATACCTTCTCCTTGTTGGGCTCTGCATGGCCTATCCTGATAATAATTTTATAAAACTCTTCTGTATACTCCTTAATAGACTTGTTACCTTGCTTCATTCCTTGCAGCTTCTTCAGCAACTCCATCTCATAGTCCACAGGAATGAACTGCTTCTTTAATTTCTCCACCATCCAATCCCATCTGGTGATCTTTCCCTTTCCTCTTCTATTCCACTCTAGCTGGACCTCCTTCCACCAAATATTTGCATGGCCCTTCAACTTTGTTTTTACAAACTTGACCTGATCTGGGTCCTCCACATCTTCATATTTGAAATACTCTTCCATGTCATTGATCCAATCAATGAGCTATTCTAGATTCAAATCTCCAGAATATGTAGAAACTTTGATCCTGGGCCTCTTTCCAATCTTAGAAATGGCCCTCAACAACCTAACTTCTACAGGATCTCTTACATCTTCTTGTTCTTCATCAGGTAACTCTTCTTCAGCTTCATCTTCACTTTTTTCTCTTGTTCTCAGCTCAAACCCTCTTCACAGCTCCTCTTGCAACGCATCGATTTGCCTTTGTAGGGCTCTAAAACCCTCTTCCATCAAACCATTCCTCCCAACATGATTTCTTCATGGAGGCATCTTGGTGTCCACAGCAAACCCACAACCTCAGGTCCTGGTGCAAACTACCTCACGTTAGGCAATCTGTCTACACACTCAGGAAACCTTGCTCTGATACCACTTGATAAAGGGGTAAATCACAAAACACACAATAGAAATTGAACATAGAAAATAGAACTTTCTTTATTGATCTAGACAAATTATTACATTACAAAAGCTCAATTACAATCAAAGGAATCAACCCTCCACAAGTTGCAACACATTATAGCTTCCTTTCCCAAGAATCTGGAATCATCTACCTTTTGTAACCACAAATCAGCTAGGGTTTCTATTTTCCTACCTATTCTTCACTCTAAACTCCCCCTCTTAACTCTACTACCTCCCAAGGTTCCCAAAATGGTTATTAGTAGCCTTTTTGGCGGCCAACAACCTAATTTCAAAATTTGCATCTCCCTCCAAAAATAGATCAACTTCCGGGAGCCACAACTTTTGATCTGGGACTCCGATTGATGAACAGTTTTATGCATCAGAAATCTCATGGAGGGATCTACGTGATAATGACTGGTTCTGCCAGTTTTGTCCATTTTTGAGCCCATACAGGACTGTTTAGTGCCTTAAACCTAAATTAGAATAATTTTTAGGCATTTTTTGAGAAACAAAAACTTTAATATCTTTCAGCTTGCAAATGATCTTCACATGATTCCTTGGCCAAAGGTCTTATATTTCTATTATGTAACTTCATGCAAATTTTGACTTCAATCCATGCCCAAATGCAAACTTTCTAAAAATAGCAAGTTACTATTTTTAGCAGTTTAGAAAAACTGAAAGTTCTACATCATTATTCAGGAGATTATGGAACCAGAGCTGCAAGTTTTGAAAATAAATGGAAAGAACAACAACAATCTTGAAAAACATCTTTTATTAGGTGATGTAAGATTGCCCTTACATCATTGGATGCTCCTACATCAATTGTACAGAGATGTAGGTTTCTTGTTAGCTATGGAAGCTAAGGACTTGTGTCTGGATTGTATACACTTATATGACCCAGCTACCAAAAGAGTAATACACCAAGATAGGGTCATTGCAGACTTATCTACGAAGGGGATTGCAAGAACACTTGGTCTAGAGATACATGAAAAAATGGTAGATATTGATATCGACTAGTATAATGAGGGTTTCAATAATAATGAGAGGGATTGTAGAAGCATAGTTTTCTACAGTTGGTATAATTCTAAAAACAAACCCAAGGCTATGGTAAGAGTACTTAAGATCTTGCAAAGAATAGATTTCAAGGAGGAGATCCACCTAATGATAACAATGTTAAGTAGACTGGTAGGCTCAAGAGATGCCACTAAGTATGAACCTTGGATGTTCATGGTTATCCAATTCAAGAGAGAGGTGAAAAAAGAACAAGGACAAATTTACTGGCCTAAGGCTATTAGTACAGCCATATGGAAACAGACAATGTTAAGAAAACAAAAGATGATGCCTTTCTATTTGTCTTTGTATGTATTATACTCATGTACATCAATGGTTCAGACATATATACATGGGATAGACAGAGTTGGGACCCTAGGGAATGGCCTAGATCAAAAGCTTGTATATGACCATTATCCAGACCTATAAGAGGATAATGCACTAAGAAAATATGCTTTAGTAAATTATGTATTTTATACATTTATGGTAAGAATTTTAAGAGAAGAGTAGGATAAGAGATTGTTTGCAGATGCAGAGGATATAATTGGTTTGCATAGTTCTTGGTATATTCAATTCCATAACTTCACCTATATCAGAACTGAGGACTTTGAAGGAAAACCTTTCATGTTACCTAGGTATCCTTCTAACAAGTTGATTATTTTAGAATTCTCAATGCAAATCTTGAATGCCTTTAAAATGTACAAGAAGAATTATAGTAGAGGGAATCCTTGTTACAAGTATGGGCCTAATTGGTGTTGTCATTGATGTCAACATATTCTTGTTGCATTAATGATAAGGCTTGGATGAGTTGTGTGCTGAGGATATTGAGAAAATTAGTCTCAATCAGGAATAGTGTGTTGGATCTAGGGCATACAACTAAGAGGGGGGGGTGAATCAGTTGTATGAAACTTCTTCTTCTTTCAAACACTTGATTCTTTGTTGTTAGTTAGCAGCATATCAAATAATCATCCATGAAAGCATAATACATAAACACAAGAGCAGATAAGTATCAACACATTGAACACCAAGATTTTGACGTGGAAAACCCAGTTAAGGGAAAAACCACGGGGTGATTAACCCAAGAATTATTCTCTGTTAGAAGAATAAAGAAAAATGAATGGCACATGCCAATAAGGGCTCACTGCCCGAGCACACTGCTCACAAAGAGGCCCACTGCCTACAAGGAGACACACTGTCTACAAAGTGATAAAAATCACAGTCTTGAACTAGAGAATGACATCTCTACCATGTCCGGATCAGTTCCAATTAAGCCCAAAAACCTCTTCTCTGCCTTTCGCACTTCTCTTCGCTATGCCACACTTATCCACATATTTCACACACCTTGAAATGAACTCACAAACCGTTATTTATACAAGACATCAACTTAGGAACAAACATCTAAGTCGGCAAACAACCATAAGAACATCCGCAAGATGAATAACACATCCGGTCGGCCACCACAAGAACATTCGTAGGATGAACAACTCATCCGGTCGGCTAAACAGAGCAAGAACTTCATCTGGAAGAATATCTTCAATTCCGGGTTCTACTATCAATGCGGACCAACAACATAACCTCAACATGATCCAAGAACCTTCACAGGCCTGCCTGAATGACCGGATACATCCGCACTTCCTTTACCTACTGGAATCTCTTGTCTTCCTCATCCGGAACTTCAAGAACACAGTCTGTCGCCATTGTCATAATGCAAGAGGTACTTCCGGACCTCCAAATCATACACAAATCAATGCGGACCAACAACACAACCTGAACATGATCTAAGAACCTTCACAAGCCTGCCTGAATGACCAGGTACATCTGCATTTCATTTTCTTACTGAAATCTCTTATCCTCCTTATCCGAAACTTCAAGAACACTGTCTGTTGCTACTGTTATAATGCAAGAGGTACTTCCGGACCTCCAAATCGTACAAAACTCGAGTTGGCATATCACAAGGATATCTAAAACACTAGTTCCAATCTGCAGATTAGGATTGTACAATTCCGGACCTCACCGGACCTTTCTGTGATCCTTTGTCACCTCTGAACACTTGCCTGAACCGGTTCCATACAGACAGCCATAACCTCTTCAGATCTTCATGCGGACCTCTGAAATCTTGGCTGAAGCATCTCAAGACTCATATCTGTAAACCCTTTAATCTGCATCCTCCGGTTCTCAACCTATACAATACATTTGCCTTCTTCTCATCACTGTTCTTCACTGTTCCTGACTAAGGCTAATTTTCTCAATATCCTCAGCACACAGCTCATCAAATCCTTCTTGCCAATGCAATATGAGTATGTTGACATCAATGACAACACTGGCTCACCTCATACTTGCAACAATCTCCCCCTTTGTCATTGATGGCAACATATGATGTGAAAAACCATCAAGACAAGAACTTCTCCTTTCTGTCACAGCTCCCCCTATCAACAACAACTTTTCACATGTCTTCTTTTCCTTTACTGCTCCCCCTTTGATCATCAACCACTTGTTTTTCACATGTCTTCTCTCCCCCTTTGACATCAATGGCAAAGGGCTCATACTTGCAATTCTAATACATCAGAATCATACCAGCTGCTCCCCCTTAGTAGCAGCTCCCCATCATCAATCCGGATCACAAGATATGACTGTGATATCCACCGGACTGATGCACATTAGTGCATCTTAGTTCATCACCGGAGGGGCCATGACCCCTAATTTCTCTCAGAGATATTCAAAAGAGTCCTTGGGAAGAGGTTTTGTAAAGATATCTGCAATCTGATCCTTGGAGGGAACATACTCCAATCTGACTTCTTCCTTGTTTACTTGTTCTCTCAAAAAGTGAAATTTGATAGATATGTGCTTAGTCTTAGAATGCAATACCGGATTCTTGGAGATATTAATTGCACTTGAATTATCACAGAAAATTGTGATAGGCTCCTCATATTCAACTTTGATGTCTCTTAGCATCTGCTTCATCCATAAGATTTGAGTGCAACTACCTGCTGCTGCAATGTATTCTGCTTCAGTTGTAGACAGAGATATTGCATCTTGTTTCTTGCTTAGCCAAGAAACCAATCTCTTCCCCAAAAAGAATGCTCCACCACTAGTGCTCTTCCTGTCATCCACATCTCCTGCCCAATCTGCATCTGTGTAAGCATGAAGAGAGAAGTCCGGATCTCTAGGGTACCATAGACCATACTCCACTGTTCCTTTCAAGTACCTAAAAATTCTTTTGATTGCCATAACATGAGATTCTCTAGGATCAGCCTGGAATCTTGCCACAAGACCAACAGCCTGCATTATATCTGGTCTAGTTTGAGTGAGGTACAACAATCCACCAATCATTGATCTATACTTTGTCTGATCTGCCTTTGGAGAGTCATCATCTTTGCTTAACTTACATCCGGTTGCCATAGGAGTGTTCATAGACTTTGAGTCTTCCATACCAAATTTCTTTAACAATTCTTTCACATATTTGGTCTGAGAAATGAAGATCCCTTCTTTTGTTTGAGTAATTTGCAGACCCAAGAAGAAATTCATTTCACCAAGCATAGACATTTCAAACTCACTTTTCATCTGATTTGCAAAAGTTTTGCACATACTATCTCTTCCTCCAAAAATGATATCATCCACAAATACTTCAACAATTAAAATATTTTCATGATCAATTTTGAAATATAAGTTACTGTCAGCAGTACCTTTGTTGAATCCAATCTGCACAAGATGCTTATCCAATCTTTCATACCATGCTCTTGGGGCTTGCTTCAATCCATACAAAGCTTTCTTCAACTTGCAGACCATATCATCATTATCAGACAATTGAAAACCATCCGGTTGTTCAATGTAGACTTCTTCTTCCAGATCACCATTTAGGAAGGCAGACTTGACATCCATCTGATATACCTTGAAGTCTTTGAAGGCAGCAAATGCAAGAAGTAATCTGACTGCTTCAATTCTTGCCACCGGAGCAAAAGTCTCTTCAAAGTCAATTCCTTCTATTTGAGAGTAGCCTTTGCAGACCAATCTAGCTTTGTTTCTGATTACTTCACCAGCTTCATTTAGTTTGTTCCGGAAGACCCACTTGGTTCCAATTACATTCCTGTCTCTAGGTCTGGGAACAAGATCCCAAGTATGATTTTTCTCAATTTGCATCAATTCATCTTCCATTGCTTTGGTCCAGTTTTCATCATTACAGGCTTCATTTATTGTTTTAGGTTCAATCTTTGAAATCAGACAACATTCATTCTGATTTTGAGCAACATTCCTTCTAGTTTGTACACCTTTGCTTCTGTCACCTATGATTTGATCTTCAGAGTGGTTCAGTTTTACATACCTTGGAATTTTGGGAGTATCCTGCACTGCTGCTTCTTGATCAGGCTCATTCAGACCTATCTCTTCTTCCTGATTTACTGGATCAGGCTGACTCTGTCTCACCGGAGAGGATTGAGGTCCTTGAACACTCTCTTGGTCATCTTCATCAATCTCATAAAATCTTGAAGGCTTCTCAATTCCTTCATCAACTTTCACATTGGTACTTTCTATCATCTTCCTCAATCTCTTATTGTAACACCGGTATGCTTTGCTTTGAGTGGAGTAACCCAAGAAAATTCCTTCATCACTTCTAGCATCAAACTTTCCTAGGTCTTCATCTCTTTTAATATAACACTTGCTACCAAATACTCTGAAATATTTCACAGTAGGAGTGATGCCAAACTAGAGTTCATAGGGGGTCTTACCGGTGTTGTTTCTGACTTGAACTCGATTGAGAGTGTAGACTGCAGTGCTGATAGCTTCCTTCCAAAACATTTGAGGAACATTTGCTTCCAACATCATTGTCCTGGCAGCTTCCTGGATGGTCCGGTTCTTTCTCTCAACTACTCCATTCTGCTGTGGAGTCTTAGGAGCAGACAACTGTCTCCTTATACCCTGTTTCTCACAAAAGTCAATGAATTCACCAGATGTAAATTCACCACCTCTATCAGACCTTAGACACTTTAGTTTCAATCCGGTTTGATTCTCTACTATAGCTTTGAAGATTTTGAACTTCTCAAAAGCTTCTGATTTTTCTTTTAGAAAGGTAACCCACATCATCCGGGAATGATCATCAATTAACAACATGAAATATCTATCACCCTGCAGACTCTTGATTCTTGTTGGACCACATAGATCAGTATGTACTAATTCCAACAATCCGGTAGAAGACTGATCTTTGCTTTTGAAAGAGACTCTGCTTTGTTTACCTAGCTGGCATTCTTTGCACAAACTATTTGTAGGTTTCATTAATTTTGGAAGATCTCTTACAGCCTGAGTATTGCTTATCTTGATGATGTTATCAAAATTTACATGACACATTCTTCTATGCCATAACCAACTCTGATCAATTTGAGCAAACAAACAACTTTTGTTTGAACCAACCAGATGAAAGATATTACCTTTTGTCTGAGTACCGGATGCAATTTCAGTTCTGGAGCTTGTAAAGATTCTGCATTTTCCATTCTTGAACCGGAGATCATAACCTTTGTCCACTAACTGACCAACACTGAGAAGATTGTGCTTCAATCCTTCAACATACAGTACATTTCCTGTTTTGCTCTTACCATCAAAGGAAATAGTTCCCCTACCTCTGATTCTGCCAGCAGAATTGTCACCAAACTTTACCATTCCTCCTTCATATGTTTCCAAATCTAAGAACTTATTCTTGTCACCAGTCATATGGTGAGAACATCCACTGTCAATAACCCAATCATCCTTTTCTTCCACTTGAACAACTAAGGCTTTTTCAACAACTTTGTGATTGACAGATTCAGAGAGTATTGAATCTTCTTCCTTGATGGCTATAAACACCCACTCATTTCTGGATTTGCTTCCTAGTTCTGATTCATCATCTGTTACTCCTTCATTGTCATCTTCTTCATGAACATAATAGCAATTCTTTTGAAACCTTTGTCTGTGAGTATTAGATCTTGCAGATCTCTCCGGACATCTTGAGGCAAAATGACCAATCTTATTGCAGTTGAAACACTTAAAGGGTAGTTTTCCTTCATACTTACCGAATCCTCTTGGCAGTCTTTTTGCAATGAGGGCTTCAAGTTGAGCTGTTTCTGCTTCTTCTTCTTCCATGTCTCTTCTTGCTTGATCATACCATGACATTTTCCTTGATGAGTTTTCACCCGGATCAAATCTCTGTTTGCCTTTCACATAGGCACTGGCTTTGAAAGCAGATTCAGTCTTGGGAGGATCATCTCCAAACTCGGTCATTTCAAATGCAGCTAGTTTGCCAGCTAGTTGTTCTCTTGTGACAGTTGTGTGGGCTCTGAATTCATCAATGGCAGCAACTTTGATTTTGTAGGCAGCAGGAAGGGATCTTAGGATTTTGCAGACAATCTCATTTTCATCTAAAGTTCCACCAGCATTTCTGATTCCACATACCAGCTCATTTACTCTTGGCATGAAGGTAGTGATGTTTTCATCATCTCTCATTTTCAATCTTTCAAATTTCCCTTTCAAGCTTTGTAACCTTGCACTTTTGACAAACTCATCTCCTTCATACAGAAGTTCCAATTTAGTCAGGATCTCATATGCAGTTGGTAGGTCAATAACATTCGAGAGATCTGAGTCATTCAATGCGCTTAGAAGAGCTTCCTTGGTCCGTAGATTGTTTTCAGCTTCTGTGATTTCATTCAGAGTTGTCGGACCACCTTGTGGAGGTACATATGGTTTTGAAACCATAGCCAAGTATGCTTTTCCCATACATTCCAAGTGACACTTCATGCGACCTTTCCAGAGAGTGAAGTTGGTTCCATCGAACTTCGGACTATCCTTCTTGTATGACGACATCCTGGATCTCCTCAAGCGGTTAAGCTCCTGTCAGAGGAACTTGGCTCTGATACCAATTGTTGGATCTAGGGCATACAACTGAGAGGGGGGGGGTGAATCAGTTGTATGAAACTTCTTCTTCTTTCAAACACTTGATTCTTTGTTGTTAGTTAGCAGCATATCAAATAATCATCCATGAAAGCATAATACATAAACACAAGAGCAGATAAGTATCAACACATTGAACACCAAGATTTTGACGTGGAAAACCCGGTTAAGGGAAAAACCACGGGGTGATTAACCCAAGAATTATTCTCTGTTAGAAGAATAAAGAAAAATGAATGGCACATGCCAATAAGGGCTCACTGCCCGAGCACACTGCTCACAAAGAGGCCCACTGCCTACAAGGAGACACACTGTCTACAAAGTGATAAAAATCACAGTCTTGAACTGGAGAATGACATCTCTACCATGTCCGGATCAGTTCCAATTAAGCCCCAAAAACCTCTGCTCTGCCTTTCGCACTTCTCTTCGCTATGCCACACTTATCCACATATTTCACACACCTTGAAATGAACTCACAAACTGTTATTTATACAAGACATCAACTTAGGAACAAACATCTAAGTCGGCAAACAACCATAAGAACATCCACAAGATGAATAACACATCCGGTCGGCCACCACAAGAACATTCGTAGGATGAACAACTCATCCGGTCGGCTAAACAGAGCAAGAACTTCATCCGGAAGAATATCTTCAATTCCGGGTTCTACTATCAATGCGGACCAACAACATAACCTCAACATGATCCAAGAACCTTCACAGGCCTGCCTGAACGACCGGATACATCCGCACTTCCTTTACCTACTGGAATCTCTTGTCTTCCTCATCCGGAACTTCAAGAACACAGTCTGTCGCCATTGTCATAATGCAAGAGTTACTTCCGGACCTCCAAATCATACACAAATCAATGTGGACCAACAACACAACCTGAACATGATCTAAGAACCTTCACAAGCCTGCCTGAATGACCAAGTACGTCCGCATTTCATTTTCTTACTGAAATCTCTTATCCTCCTTATCCAGAACTTCAAGAACACTATCTGTTGCTACTGTTATAATGCAAGAGGTACTTCCGGACCTCCAAATCGTACAAAACTCGAGTTGGCATATCACAAGGATATCTAAAACACTAGTTCCAATCCGCAGATTAGGATTGTACAATTCCAGACCTCACCGGACCTTTCTGTGATCCTTTGTCACCTCTGAACACTTGCCTGAACCGGTTCCATACAGATAGCCATAACCTCTTCAGATCTTCATGCGGACCTCTGAAATCTTGGCTGAAGCATCTCAAGACTCATATCTATAAACCCTTTAATCCGTATCCTCTGGTTCTCAACCTATACAATACATTTGCCTTCTTCTCATCATTGTTCTTCACTGTTCCTGACTGAGGCTAATTTTCTCAATATCCTCAGCACACAGCTCATCAAATCCTTCTTGCCAATGCAATATGAGTATGTTGACATCAATGACAACACTAGCTCACCTCATACTTGCAACATAGTGAAGAACAGTGAAGACAGTAAAGTAATAGTCCAAGTTAAGATGAGTGTCAGAGGATGTGGATTAAAGGGTTTGTAGATATGTTTCTTAAGGTGATTCAGTAAAGATTTCATAGGTTTGCATGAAGATCTGAAGAAGTTGTGGTCACTTAAGTAAAACTAGTTCTGACAGGCGTTCAGAGGTGATAGAGTCTCACTGATAGGTCTGGTGAGCTCCAAAAGTGCATTATCTTGTTATGCAGATTTGGTGTAAGGTGTAAATAGTCAATATGAGTTGGCAACTTAGTTGGATCATGGTCTAGAGGTCTGGAAGCATCTATTTCAGTATGATAGTGATGACAGACTGTGGTCTTGAGGTTCTAAATGAAGGAGAGAGTGATTCCAGTAAGGAGATGAAGTGCAGATGTTTTTGGTGATTCAGGAAAGCTTGTGGAAGTCCTTAGATCGTATCCAGTTTGTGTTGGTGGTCCGCATTGAAGATCAAGCTCATATTTGAAGATTTACTTCTGAATGATGGTGATCTTGCCAAGACGGGCTGACTGGATGAGTTATACCTCCTGCGGATGATCTTAAGGATGTTATGAAGGATTGGTGTGTTCCTAGAAGTAGATTGAAGTCCCAGCTCTGTATGGCTAATAGTGTATTGATCCATGGAAGTCTTTTTGTAATTAGATATGTTGCATTTGTATATTTGCTCTATAATATTTGCCGACTTAGATGATCTTTCCTAAGTTGATGTCTTGTATAAATAAGGGATTGTGAAGTCATTTCAAAGTGTATCTTGTGAAGATGAGTGTGTGGTACCAAGGAGGAGAGAAGAAGGTAGAGTAGAATATTTGGGCTTAAATGGAACTAACTCAAGCATGGTAGAGATGCTACTTACCAGTTCAAGTATGTTATACTTATTCTTTTGTAGATAGTGTGTCTCTTGTAGGCAGTGAGCCTCTTCTGAGCAGTGTGCTCGGGTAGTGAGCCCTAATTGGCATGTGCTATTTTGTGCTTTCTATTCTTCTAACAAAGAATACAATCTTGGGTTAGTCACCCTATGGTATTTCCCATAACTAAGTTTTCCACATTAAAATCTTGGTGTCTCATGTGTTGATGTGTTTATGCTCTTGATTTAAATGCATTATGTTTCATGATTGATTTATTGTTATATTGGTAAGTGAATGCAAGTGTTTAATAAGAAGAAAGTTTTGGACAACTAATTCACCCCCCCTCTTAGTTGGCTACCCTAAATCTAGTAATTGGTATTAGAGCTAAGTTCCTCTAAAAGGAGCTTAACTGCTCGAGGAGATCTGGGATGTCGTCCTACAAGAAAGATAGTTCATAGTTTGATGGAACCAATTTTAATCTTTGGAAAGATTGAATGAAATGTCACTTGCAAGGTATGGGAATGGTGTACTGGACCATGGCTACAACATAGTATGTACCTCCATAGGGTGGTCTGAAAACCCAAAATGAAATCACAGATGTTGAAAACAATCTATAGACTATAGAGGCTCTTCTAAGTGCATTATCTGATTCAAAACTCTCAAATGTTATTGACCTACCAACTACTTTTAAGATTTGGCAAAAACTGGAACTTTTGCATGAAGGAGACAAGTATGTTAAAAGTGCAAAGCTATAGAGTCTGAAAGGGAGATTTGAAAATTTGAAGATGAGAGATGATGAAAACATTACTACTTTTATGCCAAGAGTAAATGAGATTGTTTATGGAATTAGATATGCTGGTGGAGTCTTAAATGAAGATGAGATTGTTGGCAAAGTTCTCAAATCCCTTCCTGCTTCTTATAAAATCAAGGCTGCTGCAATTGAAGAATTCAGAGCTCACACAATCGTCACAAGAGATCAATTGGTTGGTAAATTGGCTGCATTTGAAATGGCTGAATTTGGAGATGAACCCCCAAAGACTGAATTTGCATTCAAAGCTAGTGCCCTTGTAAAAGGAAAACAAAAGTTTGATCCGAGAGAGAACTCTTCAAGAAATCTATCATGGTATGAAAAAGAAAGAAAAGACCTAGAAGAAGAAGAAGCTGAAACTGTTCACCTTGAAGCTTTATTGCAAAAAGACTGGCAAGAGGAACCGATAAGTATGAAGGGAAATTGCCCTTTAAGTGTTTTAACTACAATAAGATTGGTCATTTTGCCTCAAGATGTCTTGAAAGATTTTCAAGGCTAAATCCTAACAAATCAAGCTTTCAAAAGAATTGTTACTATGCTCATGAAGGAGATGATGAAGGTATAACAGATGATGAATTAGAAACAGGAGACAAATTCAGTAGTGACTGGGTGTTCATTGCCATCAAGGAAAAAGATTCAATGCCCTCTGAATCTATCAATCATAAAGTTATAGAAAAAGATCTGGCTGCCCAAGTTGAAGAGAAGGATGATTGGGTCATTGACAGTGGTTGCTCACACCATAGGACCGGTGACAAAAATAAGTTCATAGATTTGGAAAGGTATGAAGGTGGTGTGGTAAAATTTGGTGATAATTCTGCTGGTAGAATTAGAGTAGAGGGACTATTTCTTTTGATGGAAGAAATAAAATCAGAAATGTACTATATGTAGAAGGATTAAAGCACAATCTTCTTAGTGTTGGTCAGTTGGTAGACAAAGGCTATGATCTCAAATTCAAGAATGGAAAGTGCAAGATCTTTGAGAGTTCCAGAACAAAGATTGCATCTGGTACCCAAACAAAACGTAACATCTTCCACTTGGTTGGTACTAGTAAAAGTTGTTTTCTTGTTCAAGTTCATCAGAGTTGGCTATGGCATAGGAGAATGTGTCATGTAAATTTTGATAATATCATTAAGATAAGCAATTCTTAGGCTATAAGAGATCTTCTAAAATTGGTATAACCTACAAATAGTTTGTGCAAAGAATGTCAGTTGGGAAAACAAAGTAGAGTCTCATTTAAAAGCAAGGAACAATCTTCTACCGGATTATTAGACTTAGTTCACACTGATTTATGTGGTCTGGCTAGAATCAGAAGTGTGCAAGGTGATAGATACTTAATGTTGCTAATTGATGACCATTCCAGGATGATGTGGCTAACCTTTCTGAAAGAGAAATCAGAAGCTCTTGAGTTGTTCAAAATATTCAAGGTTATGGTAGAGAATAAAACTAGATTAAAACTGAAATGTCTGAGGTCTAATAGAGGTGAAGAATTCACATGCGGTGAGTTCATAGATTTCTATGAGAAACGTGGTATAAAGAGACAGTTGTCTACTCCTAGGACTCCATAGTAGAATGGAGTAGTTGAGAGAAAGAACTAGACCATCTAGGAAGATTCTAGGACCATGATGATGGAAGCAAATGTTCCTTAGATATATTGGAGAGAAGCTGTCAACACTACAATCTATACTCTCAATCAAGTTCAAATTAGAAGCAATACCAGTAAGACTCCTTATGAACTTTGGTTTAGCATAGCTCCTACTGTGTGGTATTTCAAAGTTTTTGGTAGCAAATGTTACATTAAGAGAGATGAGGATTTAGGCAAATTTGATGCTAGAAGTGATGAAGGAATTTTCTTGGGCTACTCTACTCAA
The DNA here is from genome assembly GCA_027924645.1 of Cunninghamia lanceolata. Lineage (NCBI taxonomy): Eukaryota > Viridiplantae > Streptophyta > Pinopsida > Cupressales > Cupressaceae > Cunninghamia > Cunninghamia lanceolata. The sequence goes on from BSBN01000606.1 coordinate 15,765,152, forward strand.
AGTAAAGCATACCAATGTTATAACAAGAGATTGAGAAATATTATAGAAAGTACTAATGTGAAGATTGATAAAGGAATTGAAAAACCCTCAAGGTTTTATGAATATAATGAAGATGATCAGAATGGTGTTTTGATTCAAGGAGCCCAAGCCTCTCTTGAAAAATAGACTCAAACTAATCTAGAAGAAGAGATGAGTTTTAATGAGCCTGATCAAGAATCAGAAGTGCAAGAAACTCCCAAAATTTCAAGATATGTAAGACTAAACTTTGAAGATTAGATAATAGGTGACAAAAGCAAAGGTGTACAAATAAGAAGGAGAATTGCTCAAGATTCAGATGAGTATTGTCTGATTTCAAAGATTGAACCTATGACAGTGAATGAAGCATGCAATGATGAAAACTGGACTAAAGCAATGGAGGAAGAACTAATAAAAATTGAGAAATATCACACTTGGGATCTTGTTCCTAGACCTAGAAACAACAATGTGATTTAAACCAAATGGGTCTTCCAGAACAAACTGAATGAAGTTGGTCAAGTAATTAGAAATAAAGCCAGATTGGTCTGCAAGGGTTACTCTCAAATTGAAGGAGATGATTTTGAAGAGACCTTCACTCCAGTGGCAAGAATTGAAGCAGTCAGATTATTTATTGCCTTTGCTACCTTCAAGGATTTCAAGGTGTATCAGATGGATGCCAAGTCTACCTTCTTGAATGGTGATTTGGAAGAAGAAGTGTACATTGATCAACTAGATGGATTTCAATTATCTGATCATGGTGATATGGTCTGCAAGTTGAAAAAAGCACTATATGGACTAAAGCAAGCCCCAAGAGCCTGGTATGAAAGATTGGATAAGCATCTTTTGAAGATTGGTTTCAACAAAGGTACTACTGACAGTAATTTGTATTTCAAAATTGATCATGAAAATATTTTGATTGTTGAAGTGTTTTTTGATGACATCATTTTTGGAGGAAGAGATAGTATATGCAAGACTTTTGCAAATCAAATGAAAATTGATTTTGAGATGTCCATGCTTGGTGAAATGAATTTCTTCTTGGGTTTGCAAATCACTCAAACAAAGAAAGGAATCTTCAGTTCTTAGACTAACTCTTGTAGCTAGGAGCATGCTGATCTACTAACACTTCCCATGGTATAAACCTCTATAATACTGAGCCTAAGCCTGTGCTCTAGAAAGTTCACTCTATACGTAGGTTAGCTACATCTGTGCCTACTACACCCATGAAACCAAAAAGCTGGAAGTACCATCTGTACCCATCACCATCACTGTTGCATCTCTCTCTGCTCTCATCGCCCAAATGCTAGCCAAGGTTGTGTCTCTCTCTCTAGATAACTCTGATATCCATCCAGCATCTACCTCTCTCTATGACTCGGCTACTCTTAGATGGGCCCTCAGATGCCTAACCTGACTCTGTAATGCAACCATAGCCTGCTGCTATAAGTTAGGCTACGGAGCCTACCCTACCTATCCCTGACCTAGTACCACCTATTGTTCTAACACCTGTCCCTGCACCTATTGTGGTGGCAACATCTATCTCTGTGGTGCCACCTGCTATACTAGCACTTGTACCTGCACCTATCCTACAACCTACAGTTGCGCAGTTTCCTGCTAATTTGAAGGTCCCTCCCTAGACCTCCTCCTCCTCTGTCTTGGTCTACCACCTCCTCCTCCATCTCCTCCTCCATCTCCACCGTCATCTCCCTAACCTCCTCTCCCCCTTTTATGTCCCCTCCTCACCCAGCTAGCTCCACCCTCATCATTTGAATCCTCCTCGTTAATATGAGGAGCCAACTCTCCAAGTCCTGAGTATTTCATAAATGGATGAGCAGTGAACCACTCCTCATAGTCAGGTGTCATACCTACATCTACTTTGTCCCTCCTCATTGGCCAAGCTACATGGGAAATTTGCTGAAAGTCTACCAAGGCCTCCTCATATGATGCCATGGGACCCCACCTGAATCTCTCTACATGGGTCCTTGCAAATCGTGCCTGTCCCTGTGGTCGTCCTTGCACTCTACCAAACTGTCACTGCACCCTGCTAACAATTTGCCTCTCTAAAATGTACCCAGTCCTCCCAATAAGCCATCAAGTCTGAAAGCAATAGGGCAACTCACTGGCCTTATCATCCCATATCTCACAGTCTAGGTATGGGTGCCAGATAACTAAATCGATGTTATCTAATGCATGTCTCTAATACTCAAGCTTTCCTAGCTTATGCTGGGAAATCACACCTGCATACCCATAACTGTAGTGCTCACCTCTCTACCTGTGAAAGAGACATATTGGCTGTGTGATAGTTATATGCTGCCATTACCAAAAATACAACAAAGATACACCTGCTGACAAGCTGGCTCCTCTGTGATATATGACCTAGTGCATATCCTTATATAAGTGTGCTAGCATGCACACACCCCATGTGTACCGAGTCCCATTGGTGATCATGCTCTCCAACACCCTCCCCCAGCCAATTGGGAAGCTGTGTGACCTCCTATCGGGGCATACTATGCCACTGATCAATCCCACCAATATCCCCAGGAAGTAGTCATAGAAGTCATGAATATCCTGCCATGAAATCCCCTGCTCCACCAACTCTAGGTCATCAAACACCTGTCTACACTCAGCCAATCCAGTGTCGTGTTGTGACTCATACTCAACCAACTCTCCCTGAATAGGGAGGTACAATATCTTAGGCATGTCCTCTAGAGTGATCACCATCTCCCCAGTCAGAAGATGGAAAGCCTCATCCTCGCTGTGAAATCGCTCCATAGCTATAGTCAGCAACCCTCAGTTTGTGTGAACCTGAGGCATGAAGCAAATATAATAGAGACCCATAGCACCAAGCACCTTGTGGTCCATCTTTGTTAACATATACCATTGCAACAACAGAAAAGGGAACTGCTCTCATGACATAAGGGTATCCTAGATATCCTCCTACAATCAGGCAAAGCATAGCGTCAAAGAAATCCATATCCAAGCAAACCTACTCAAAGCAATCAAACTATCCTATCATTGACTTAACATATCAACTTAATCAAAACAACATATCATCTCTTGACTAGATTCTCAGCAATCACAGAGATTGCTTATGAATTGACGCATTGATCAAGGTGCCAATTGGGTTAATTTTGTTAGGTCAACTAATTATCCTAGTGCAAATGCGCCGATCCAGGCGGTAAATACACTGATCCATATCAAATGTACTACTTCAATGTGAATGCACCAATCCTTGACATGTATGTGTCATTCTAGCATATGCACCACTTCTTGTCTCACATGCGTCATTCCCCAATGGATGCACCAACACCCAGAGCATGTGCGCCAAACTATTGTATGCACCATAATATCTATCATATGCGCTACTTCATGACATATACACCACTTCAGAGCACATATGTGTCAAACTATAGTTTGGCGCATCTATCCTAGTTATTTTTCCTAAGCATTTATTGCCTTAATAAATGACTTTTAGCAAGTTTTGACAAACTACATACCAGTGGTCCTACCTTGGCTGGCCGATCGAACCATCGGACTCACTCAAAATGGTGCTCCTCATGTGGAATATCCATCTCTTTGTCGGCTACTATAGCTCCCATCCTCTACTAAGCTCTCAAAGACCAATCAACTAAGGACAAGTGTTCAAATGAATAGAACTTGTGGACAGGGCTCCTATATATAGCAAGTGAACCATAACTGATTGTATGACAACTATGGCTACTTCCCATATCTATTCCTCTAAACCATGTCCTATTTTTCTTCATCCTAACCTATTTTTCCACCTTCTTCTTTGTGAGATTGTCCATCTCATGCCTTCTACCATCTTCCCATCCAATCTCCCAAGGGGGCATCATGTCGTTAAACTTGTACCAGGAGCAAACTGGGGCATGTATCATTATCAAAAATTCTTATTCTTTCAAACAACATGATAAAACACATTGCATCAAAGAGGGGCAAAATGTATACACCTAAAAATGACATGACTCTACCTAAATAAATATTTTAAATATTTATTTCATCTCAATATTCCTCTATCAATAAATAAATAAATAGATTTATTTATTCAATTCATTCTCTCCCATTTAATTAAATAAATTACATTTATTTAATTAATTTCATCTACATCAACTTTATTCTTCTAAAAATAATTAAATAATTTTAATTATTTAATTAAATATTTAATTCTTCCTAATTTAAATAAAATGCAAATTTATTTAAATTAAATCTCCAAAAATAAAATATAATTAAATATTTTATTTATTCCTCCAACTTATCCACAAATAATTAAATAAATTTATTTAGTTAAATATGCTTTCTAATCTGCTAAAAAATCTTCACTATCTTCTAAAAATAAATTCCTCTTGTCATACAAAAGCAAAAGCTAAGTTAAAGCAACTTTACTATTAAATTAGAAAAATATATTCTAATTTAAAGAAAACAAAAATTCATCCTCATCAAGAAAGTAGTTAACTCAACAAAGCTTCTTTTTGAATGACATGTGTCCTTCTATTCATGCACGTTCTCTCAAACATTCTCCTCCGTTGATCTTCTTACTTCTTCTCCACCATTGATCTTCTCTCACCCAACTCTATAAATACAACCCTCTTCTTCTATTTTACATATCCATCATTTGAGTAAACTTATGCTGTAAGAAATATAGCGTGTCATTGGCACCCCTACCACCACTTCATATCACCATACATCCATTATTGTGTTGAAGTTCATCTTCAACACAATCAAGTATCACAACCATTTCTACTTGCCATCTTGAGTAATTAAAGCGAGGAAGCAAGCTTCCTAAGGGCTAAATCTTCATCACATCAAGATCAAGAAAGAATAGGTGAGCAATGGAAGTCGAAAGGTAAAGGTTGCAAGTATCTCTATTTGTTATCTTAAATTCCTTTTCCTTCATATTTCATTGATATATTAGGTTTGTTATTGATTTGATTAATCCCACATTTCACCCATCACAATAGTGAACTGCCACTTGACCCTAGATCCTTGAATGTATAGGGTGAAAGGAGGATTCAAACATCTAAACAACAAAAACTAAACAATCCCAATTTTACTCTAAACATTTTGGTGAACCCATGTTTTTAGATTTAAATTGCAACTTTTTGAGGGTGTGTCTTCAAATTTGGATTGATTTTATTCATTCATATAGTCATTCATTTTATTGCATTGAGAAAAATTCAAAAAAATTGAAAATTTTAAAAAATTCAAAAAACTTGCATTCTTTGGCTTACTAAATTGCATCAATTCTTTCTAAATTTTCCTAATTCATGATTTTTCATCAGATCTAATATAAATTATATAAAAACACAAAAATACAATCATTTTCATTGCATTTTCATCATTAATTTGGTAGGCTTTTGTAGAAATTTTGACAATTTTCATATAACCTAGTAATTCCAAAATCTAAGGTTAGTAGGCAAAATCTTCTTTCATATTTTTGTACTGATTTTAGAGGTTCATTCAAATTTTCATTTGTCTTTAGTCTTGCATTTTAGTGTAAACTTGCATTTAGATTTAAAACATTTGCATTTTTGCATTGACAATTTCAACAAAAACTAGCAATTTTAATGCATTTTCATTATATTTACATTGGCATTTTGCTTATTAGACATTGAAAATCATTTTTAGATCTAAGATTAATTAATTTCCATCATAAATCATACTTCAAAACATTCACATAGCATTTTGTGTCAAGATCTCAAACCTAGGGCTTCAAAAACAATGATTTTCACTAAATTTGGCCTTATCAACTCTCTAAACTTGCACCATAGGCATGTTGTGAAAAGTATTTTTGCATTAACTGGCTATTATTAGGGTAATAATTTTCTTCCCCTCATAAAAATATTCACAACACCCTTTTAACAGGCTCTTATATTGAAAATTTGGTGAAAAACTACACATTTTGACTATTTTTGCCCTAGGGTTTGACCTAGTTTGCACTCCAAGTGTGTTGTGATCAATTTTATGGATTAAGGTGACTGATATCATTGATATTACTTTCTATACCTCCTTAGATTCATTGCAACACCTCCTTTTCTAGGTCTAGGAATTGAAAAACTATGAAAATTGCATATTTTGCTATATTTTTAGTAGGGTTTTACCTTTAGTGGCACTAAAAGCGTGTTGTGTTACCTTGGAGGGAGTGCTTGTAGTTGCATATAAAAGCATGTTTAGGAAGTCATTTGTAAACTAGATGGCAATTGTGATGTTCAAGTGTTCTCAAGGTTATTCAAGGCATTCATTGTGTTGCAAGAGAAGACTCATGTGGTTTGTGTGTTTGTATTTGTAAATTTGAGCATCCATTTCATCATGGAATGAAGAGCATCTTCCTCCCATGTTATCTTCACTACAAGGTGACATTACATTGTGTTTTCACTATCAACTCCTTTGGTTTTTGCCTCTACCTTAGATGGGCATGCACTCTCTATCTAACAACAGTGTTCAAAGGCTTAAGTGTCCTCCGAGGCTTGACTGAGGCAAACCTATAAACACCACAACCCCCTCCCAAAGTCTTGTGATTGCAGGTTACAAGTGTCACATTTGGGAGAATTGAAGTTGCAGGAAGGATTGGTAGACATCAAGGATTCAAGATCCGAAGAGAAGGACACCAAAGCATTTCTAGGACTTTGACACTCACTCTAGTGTTCTCTGCAGTTGAATTTCTAGAAATAGGAGTTACAGTGCTGATCAGTGTAGGAATGAGGTCTAGATCCCACAAAGAAACTGGTACCTTAGACTAGGGCATCTACTCTAGTGTCCCTAATTGTTCTGACTAAGAACCCTAAAAATAGGTACTCTGTGATTTGTGTTAGGGTTAGCTGAAAGAAGATATCAATTAAATGCAAATAAAGATTAAACAGAGGAATTGAAATACACAGAAATAATAACAGCGAGAGACAAGTTTTAACGTGGTTCACCCAAACTTGGGCTACATCCACCAAACAAAGAGTCCAATATTATTATCTAGTAAATCAAACTGATTACAATCAGCAATCCCAGCAACTCAATACCGCTGCAAAATGCTACAATACAATATCAAAAAACCCTAATCCTTAGCCGCTTTTTATCAAGCTTTTTGTCGGTTACAAAATAGGGTTTTCTTATGTCAATCAATGAAAAAATAACTCCTGGTGCATTATAAAATAATAAAAAACTATGAGGTTTCGGGGGCATTGGCCCCGAGCCCCCACGGGGGTGCTGCCCCTCGACCCTGCCCTGTATCGCGATAGGGAACGCTCCAGGGGCGCTGCCCCTGGACCACACAAGGGGCGCTGCCCCTTAACCCCATCTTGGGGGCGCTGCCCCCAAACCCCCACAAGGGGCACTGCCCCTTGACCCCGTAGGAATTTTGGGGGAAACCATGCTAATAAAAGTGGGGTAAATATAACCTCCGAGTCTGATTAGGCTCCATATAACAACAATCTGTTATTTGCATCAGCAAGAGCTTTTTATATTATTCGTTAGTTTATTGTCAAAGTTTCATAATTAGGGTTTTAATGGTCATTTGAACATAAGAGAAGATAAATTGGTGATTAAATTCCCTAATCCAAGCTTCCCTACATCTCACAGAAATCTAGGGTATGCTAGTGAATTACCACTTGACTCTAGATCCTTGAATGTATAGGGTGAAAGAAGGATTCAAACATCTAAACACCAAAAACTAAACAATCCCAATTTTACCCTAGACACTGACTAGTCTAGGAATCAAAATTTCCCATGTCTAATTCTTCTCAATATGATCTAATTCTTCTTCCATTCCCTTTATCCATCTATGATATTTTCTAGCATCAGCAAAGGTTTTAGGTTCTACTTTTTATAACAAACACAAGTTTACTTTCTCATGTGTCTTAGAAAACTTTCTCCTTGCAAGCACATCATCATTCTTATCTCTAATGATCTAATCTTCTGAGTGGTTGTTTTAAACATACTTTGTTTGAGTCTTAGGTACTTTCTCTTTTTCTTGTTCCTTTTCTTATTTCACTTCTTCTTCATCTTCATCTTCAATGCATGGAAAGATATTGAATCCTGAGTCCTCTGATTCTTGTGAGATCTAATATAGATCTTCATCTACCTTGACATTTGTGCTTTCAATCATCTTTCCTAACCTCTTTTTGTAGCATCTATAAGCCTTGCTTCTTGTTGAGTAGACAAAGATTTTGTCATCACTTCTTGAATCAAACTTTCCTAGATCTTCTTCATCTCTTCTGATATAACATTTGCTGTCAAAGATCTTGAAGTATCTAAAGTGGGAGGTCTTCCATACCAAAGTTCACAAGGGGTCTTAGTATTATTGACTGTCAGTTGCACTCTATTGATTATATATAGACAATAGTGTGAACTTCTTCCTTTAAGTACATATTAGGTAGATCTATCTTTCACCATTACCCTAGACATCTCTTGCATAGTCCTATTCTTACATTCCACTACACCATTTTGCTAAGGGGTCCTAAGAGCTGATAGATGTCTCCTAATACCATGATCTTCAAAAAATATTTTTAATTCATTTAAAGTAAATTTACCTCCTCTATCAAACCTCAAACATTTGATCTTAGCATCTACTTCATTCTCAACAATATCTTTGAAAGATTTAAATTTATCAAGGGCATATGATTTTTCTCTTAAGAAAGTAACCCAATTCATTCAAGAATATTCATCAAAAAATAATATAAAGTACCTCTCACATTTTTGACTCTTTACTCTTGTAGGGCCACATAGATCAGTGTGAATTAGCTCCAATGGATTTGAAGAGGAATACTCTTTTTTTTAAAAACTTGTCTTTGATTTTTTTCCCATTTGACATTCTCTACATACTATGTTTGTAGACTTGATTATCATAGACATGTCTCTCACTGCATGATTAGAATTCATCCTTACCATATTATAAAAATTGTTGTGTCCTATTGGTTTTTTCCCAGACTGGATGCTTACTCCCGGATTTCCCTACAAGGTAGCCATCAATGATCAACAGGATCTCTGGGCCAGGGGCCAATAGTGTAGGAGATAGACTCTATATTTTATCTCCTCTTCTTCTTCAGGCTCTGCAAAACCTAGGGGGGTATTCCCTACTCAACATCCATGAGGATATGCATACAAAGGCTGGGATGCTGGCAGAAAGCAGATGAGTCCTCCTGTAAGTAGACCAAAACTGAAAGATAAGAGTAAAGGGGCTAGCTTTGGGCCTATTTGCAGTTGTAGAAAGAGGACTTGGATCCTAACACTAATTCTACTATCCTAATGGTTGTTTTAGAGTTTAATTTTGATTTTAAGTTTGGATGCAAAGATGGACATGGTTGTAACACAAACACAAAGCAAGATTGGTGCCTATCCAGGGCCTGGAGTCAGTAGCCATACACCTGTGAATGATATGCATGAACAACTAAAATTGGATTTTAGGGGGATACATATGATACTTGCCTTACAGATATCTCCTAATACAGAGTGTTAAGCTATCTATACTTATGGCATCCCTATTACAGTATACCCTTCCCAATATTTAATCTGAAAACAGTTTAATCTACCCCTTGAGCAGAAGTTAAGAGATCAGACATTCAACACAGGAATTCTATGTTCTAGAATCTTAGACATTCCTTGAATACCTAGACTCAGAAGAAAGATACATACAATACTGGAGACAGAATTAACAAAACACATGCCTACATAGCATTTCTCATATAAAATTAACCATGAAATTAGTGGATTCATGCAAAAACATACAACAGGAGATACATAAACTCACAAGTTTTGCTGTACAGAGCAACCAAAACGAATTGTGTTGTATCACAGAGCCAAAAGTGTTCAACTTTCAACAACCAAAAAATGGTAACACAATCTGCTTATAACAGCCAGATAGTGTACCATAAGCAATTAATTACATGGCAAAAATATCAAAATTCGCCAGATACAGATCCCACCAAGGAATGGCGCTCAGAAGATATTAATGCAGCAAACAAAAGGGGGGGACCTCGAGCCATGCGCCGCCATCTGAGAGTCTTCATCCATGATCAAGCAACTTCACTGTTTGTACTGTCGCCCATACCCCTGCACTGTCATTATTAAGAGTCTCAACCACCCGCAGCCACTCGAAAACTGTCGCAACATTTCAAACAGAAGTTCCCGCCAAAAGTGATTCACTCAAAGATTGAAGATACACAGGGGAATAATCCCACATGCATGGTGAGGAGATCACATCAGTAGTTCATAAACAAGGTCGCACACATACCAAGTGTCGAGCGCTTTTGTCGTGCTCGACACACAAGCCTTAGCCCAAGAGCCCATCGCTATGACACAAGCCATCGACCTATTCCATAATTCTCCTACCGACCATACTAGTCTCACCAATGCAAAACTACATACATTCCTTGTCTGTCGGTGAGACCAAAACCATCAGCGAGCAAAAATATACCTACACCGATGCCAAAGGTTACGCCGATGGCCATCCAAAACGTCGTCAAGTCGTTCCCTCGGTGAGACATTTACCCATCGGAGCAACAAAAAGTTCTTCCGCTGATCACAATAGTCTTACCGATGGACACAAACATACCTCAAATTACCATTGGCCAGACATACATCGTCAGAACAATGGAAAAAAGACGGGCCGACGCTTCATGTCTCATCGATGAAAGGATAAAACATACTTCATCGAGGAGACCCACCACATTGGTGGAACTGAAAAAACTCCAACCGATAGGCCAAGCTCACGCCGATGAAGAGGAAAACCTAGGGTTTGAATGAAAAAACCCTCCATATGCAAGCTCAATCTCTAGGCCAAAATGAGCACTAACATGTCCCATTATGTTTTTCCATATCCAACACTCACTAGATTGAGCCAACAAACATGTTCTTCCATTTACCTCCTTCAAATGATAGATATCACCATATGTCTTGATACCTTATGCAACTAGTTTTTCAAACCCTACCTTCCTGATTTCATAGCCTTTGGCATGAAAGATGAGATTATAGCCCTTGCTGCACATATGAATGACACTGAGAAGATTGTGTTTTATCCCTTTGACATAGAGGACATCCTTAGTCCTATTCTTTCCATCAATAGTTATAGCACCTTTTTCCACAGACCTGTGCTGAGTCATCACCACCAAACTTGACAACACCACCTTCCCACTTCTAAAGGCTGATAAACCTGTCCTTGTGACTAGTCATATGATTTTAGCATATATTGTCAATTACCACCAAACTTGATAGCACCACCATCACTAGCCATATGATTTTAGCATCAGTCTTATTCTTCCCATCAATAATTATAGCACCTTTTCCACAAATCCATGTTGAATCATCACCACCAAAATTGACAGCACCACCATCCCACTTCTAAAGGCTGATAAAATTCTCCTAGATTTTAGCATCCATTATAAATTACCCAAGCCTTGGATTCTTCTCTTGCATGAAAGGTAGTCCATACAACCATTGATCTTTCTTTCATTATTTTGATTTATTTACAACGTATTAGTCTTCTCACATTTTCTAGCACCATCCTTTTTTTCACCAACAATCAAGGCCATGGAAAGTGTTACATCATTTGAATCAATATGATCCTCATCTTTTGAAGAATAATTGCTTTCTATGGAATACAGGCTTCTCTTCAACTTGTCTCTTTTGTTACTACCCCTTGATTCTTTGAAAGGACATTTAGAGGCAAAATGACTAACCTTACCACAATTAAAACATTTGAAGGGTAACTTACCTTTGTATTTGCCAGTTCCTTTCTTTAATATTCTCACAAAACTTTCTTCAACTTCATCCAAGATCTCATCTTCATTAGTAACTTGTTCCTTTGTATTCATACTAACTTTGAAAGCACAAACTCTTTCATTTCAAAGGTAGTAAGGGAACCAAACAATTTGTCTATAGTGTATGTATTCAAGCTTGCATTCTCCTCGATAGTAGATACCTTATGATATCAAAACCTTCTTTACAGCCTCATCTTCCTTCACTTCTCCACCAAGACTTGTGATTCCATTGACCACTTCATTCACCTAGAGCATATATCCATCAACATCTTCATCCTCTGACATTTTTAGGTTCTCAAATCTGCTCTTGAAGATCTGCATCTTGGCTTGTTTTACATTCTTATCTTCATCATAAATGGTTTCAATTTTATACAAAACATTTTTAGTAGAACTAAAACTCATTACCTTTGAAAGTTCTGAATTAGCTAACCCACTCATGATAGAAAACTTTACCTTGGCATTGTTATCATTCTTCTTAACTTTATCAACATTTGTAGGAATAGTAGCAGGAACTTTGTAACCAGTCTTGATAGATTACCAAACACCACACCCTAGAAAGTTGCTATAGGCTTCCATCCTTAAATTCCAAAAAGCATAATTAGTTCCATCAAACCTAGGTATCTTGTTAGACCTACTTTGTGCTATCCCAAACCTTCCTCAAGTAGTTAAGCTTCCCTCAAAGGAACATAGCTCTGATACCAATTGTTGGACACATAAGTATACCAAGGTAGGATAAACCAATATCTAAACAAACTTTAGCTTCTATGCAGTACATTAAAACTTAAGCATTACAACATCAACATAAAAATGAAAGATTAACACAATGCACATCAACACATTACACCAGATATATGTGGAAAACCCTAGAAGGGAAAAACCATAGTGAGGACTAACTCACTGTTGGTTTTTCTTCTGAATCAACAGAGGGTTTGTCAGTTCCAATGCACAAGCAGATTCAGCCAACTAATATAAGAGGTTGCTTGAGCTGCTTCCCCTTTACTTCTGGTTCTGCAGCACTAAGGGGGTTATCCCTATAACTAAGGATGTAACATTTGACTTACCTAATGACACAAAGATTGAGCTTTACAGTAGTAGGCAGAATACTCTCATGTGTGGACCAAGATTTAGATGATAAATCACAAGTTTGACAACATTCTTGGACATATGTGTCTAGTTGTGGATGAGAGTATGCAGGGGTCCTAATCCTACTTCAACAAACTAACAGGTGGAAGTTATGAAATGGTTGGAAGTCATGTTTTGGATGCAAGACAAGGGATTTTCGATCATAACTACTAACCCAGGAGTAGACCGGTGCCTATCTTAGGGAAAGGAGTCAACTAGATGTATACAAGAGATTGGTTTGCATCTAGCATTCAAGTTTCAAGGGGTTAGGATTGGTATTTTCCTTACAAATACCACCTAGGAATGGGTATTTAGCTACCTCTACTTACAGATTCACAAATGACACACATTTCCCTCCATAATCAACCTAAAATAGTTTAATCCACTCCTTGAATGGAAGTTACAGATCAAGCATGCAGTATAGAAATCTATACCCTAGAATCTACGAAACCCTTAGCAACCAGATTCAAAACAAGAGATGTATATAGCAAATGGAGACAGGCAAGTAAACACATGCATAGGAGCATTTTTAATATAAGACAACAATGAAACTGAAAATATCTACAATGTACATTCATGATGCAACTCATAAACTCCAAAATGAGATAGAACAACAAGGAAATGCCCTATTTTTTGTTATTTACACAAAAATGCCCAAGTCTTCAACAACCTTACAAATGAGCAACACAGCCTACTATATATAGCAAGGAAGGTGCTTAGCATTAATCACATGGCATTTCAAAATTCACTAGATACAGTGCACTATGAAAAATGGCGCTCAACACATTGAATGCAACAGGTAGAGGAGTAGATAGGGAGTGGTTGATCTCAAGCCCTGTGCCTCTGCCTTGGGATTCACATCATAAATCTGGTGGTTGATCAGTCCATGCCTTTAGCCATACCTTGTAACATCTGCCTTTAATGGCATACCAACTCGTGGCCTTGGGAATGTAGTGGACTATGACCCTGATATTTCAAATCATGTGGGAACTAATTATCCCACATTCACCCCACAGTGACCTCCTCAACACTTTATAAACTAGGCCATGATCATATATGATGTCAGTGATTTTGCTCCCAATGACGCCAGCTTAAACCTCATCATCATCCCCCTGATGACCACCCTCATTAGCGCAACTTGATGCATCAGAGGAAGATCCTTCTAATCATACTCGTATCAAACACTTCACAGATTAACCATCCTAATCATGCTCATGTCATCATCATATTCATATCCTTAGTGATTAGGGGGATCCTCATCATACCTACTAATAGTAACTATCATACTAAAGACCTCATGATGCACCTCGCCAATCCTGATGATGTCACCATCATGTTGCAATATCAGTGTGATCTTCGGTGGCAAGGGTGATATTCGTAAGATCACCTGATATTTGAAATATCACCCCCCCACAAAATATTAGGTTGGACTGTAGATTCGTTGCAACATCTGGGTGATCTTTGAATATGGCTAATATTTGAAAATATCACCCCCCCATCAAAATATGCATGAAGCTGTTAGATAGGTAGATATCATCCCCCATATAAAACTGACATCCACAACATCAGCGTGATAAAATAGTGTCAAGGTGATCTTGACTAAGATCACCTGATATTTGAAACATGACCCCCCTGGGATATCGGGTCATATTGAAACATTGCAGCAGCATCGGAGTGATCCTCACAAGATGACTAATATTCAAAACATCACCACTCAGATAGAAGATCAGGTCATAAATGAAATATGACCCCCCACAAGAATATTAGGGTGATATCTAGAAATATGATGACCCCTTCCTCTCGGAATATCAAGTCTTATTGAAATATGTTGAGGAGGCCCAAAGACTTAGAAATTTTTTTTGGATTTTTTGGGAGAGTGCCTGCAGATTTAAATGCTTGAAACCTGACTACTCATGCAGGCACCAAAAGTGCATCTGTCTGGGGACGCATGCCTCTTACAGGCATGGTGAGAACCATAGATCTCTGGGATGCAGACCAATCCCTTATCCATTGGGCACAGAGTCAAATACTACACCAATCTGCATCACCAATCACACTTGGTGGCCCAAGGCCACCAAGAAAGGAAAAACCTATATCTCCCTTTTTCAAATACCTTGTTCTCATCTGATATCACTAGATCAGGTCTAAAGATGCTGCCATGTCTTACCCACAAACAACCCTTTTCATTTGCATATTCATTCCTCTTATTTAGCTTATCATTGTCAACCTTATGCAAACAACCATCAACATCAAGCAACATGTGAATGTTATATTTGTTAAACAATGCAATCCCATATGGAATATAGCACTTATCATCATCTAAATCAGCAATATGCATTGTAAAATGATCTCCTAGCTGGACTAAAAACTAAAAGCACTCAAAGTCCACCATGTAGCTAGGAACATCAGGGCTCATCTTATCATGAGATGGCATATCAAAGAAAAAGATTTCAAATTCATATTTGTGTACATCATGCACACAACCATCAGTTACACCCAACTAGAAAAGATCAAACTCTGGCACCTCTCTACAATAACCCTCATAATATATGTTGGTTTCTCTTCCATCAGGATGAAAACTAGAATCCATATCAATAGCAGTGCCTAGATTTTCACCATACTCAAACAGATCCTCATCACCATATGTGTCAAAAAGGGTTGATCCAGGTGTTTCAGCTTCATCATGGTATGCCACTAGTTCATGGGTAGCAGAACATGCATTTTCATTACTAATGGATTCTCTTTGTGGAGGAGTATCAGCCTGTATGTCATAAACAAAACAATAATCAAACAATAAACAATCATGCTTAGCACTAGCACTTGTTTCAATCTTTGACTGCTCCTCATCATCTCCATGTGTCTAGATAAAAGGCATTGATTCATACATGGAACTACTCCTCTGTGTACTTATTTCTTCTCTATCTTGAGCACAATACTCACAATCATCTCCACAAACCCATTCAAACAAGTACTCATTGTTGTCCATAACCTCATCATTGTTTTTAGAACCAGATACCTCAGCCCTGAAATGGGAGTCATCATTGATCCTTTCATTGGCATCCCCAACATCTATCTTTTCATTTTCATTTTTATCTTCACATGATGCCTTAATCAGTTGGTCATTTGTAGCTACACAATTGTTAATCATACCAAAGCCTGTGGACAGGGAATTTTGTATGTGCTCATTTCTCTTTTTTTCTATATTTCATAAATACTTGTATGCCGTCTGCATACTTATTATCTTGAATTCCCTCAATATTGCACTAGAGCCCTCCTCAAAAGCTTCAAAATATATGCCAACACAAGCTAAAATATCAGGTCTGAAGACTTCTGGGATTTGTGAGAGGGCTACTGCAAATCTATGACTAAAATCAATATAGGGCTCTTCATCTTGTTTTCTAATTTCCATTAATCTTGCAACAAGATCAACAGGTTCTCTTGCAAATTCTTCTCTAAAAAAATCAACAAGTTCATCCCAATAGGCAAAGGATCTCTTTGGAAAGCTCAAATACCAATCTCTGGCTTTTGTGTCAAAGGATCTAACAAAAAACCTCATCCACATATCCTCATCTCTAAATGAGTGTCTCTCCACGAAGCTGTGAAAATTTTGGATATGTGCATCCCCATCACACACACTATGTCCACTAAATCTGGGCATCTGATTGTACATCTGAGTAGGCATACTTTCAACTTTATAGTCAACCCATGACAAATCTAGTTGGTCATACAAAGGATCAAAAGGGATGACAAGAGGTTTAGCTTTCTGTGGTGCAGGAGCACCCACACATGATCAAGATATAGGTCCGCATGATGACATACATGATCAGGATATAGGATAGTTATCAGCATGATGACAGGATAGTCTATTTTTAGTATGTTTGACTTTATCATGTAATAAGGTCCATTGGACCGATGCTATGTATTAGATCTGCATAGGAGTATGTGTAGGCAGTTAGAGATCGGAATAAGGTTATCTGAGTTGTCCTCTCTCCCAGCCGCTTGGAAGCTCCCAGCCGCTGGGAAGTGAGTTGGTAGTACTCGAAGGATTTGTTATATATACCTTCGATCTGTTAGGGTTTAGACACATTGACATAGAGATTGCTAGTTCATATTGAGTTTGATAGGTGTTATGTTCAGGAGAGTAGTACTGGTGATATGCTGTACTGGTGATCAGTCCAAATATTGTGAAGCAGAGTTGTAAAAGCAGGACATTTGAATCTCAATTGAATAAGATCTCATCTTTTGCAGTATTTGAGTTGATCAGTTGTATCTGTGTTGATTTCCTTTCTGTTTGCAAGTTAATGGGCACTTTCAACCCTTCCACCGGTTGATCCTGCAAATCGGTGGAATGGTCCTGTATCATAGCTTAGGTTGCATTTGTGTTTTCTGTTTATGCATTGCATTGTTCAGGAGATCTGTTAGGAGCATGCTGTGAATCAGCCTAGCATCCTCATGTGCTAGGTATAGAAAGACAAGTTGTTAGACTTTGGTTTGAAGGTGATCCGGCCCGGTCGTCATATTGCGAAGTTATGCGGTTCTGAGTGTTTCATGCAGTGGACGGATACACAGGAGTCTGCATGTGCGTTTCCAGTCGGAACGAGCCACATCATCATCTGCGAATCCATCGCCATCAGGATCGGGTCATGAAGTTGTTGAAGTTTACATGTTGTAGGTGCATCATGATGTTTTGAGTTGGATATATACTCAGTGTATAAATCGCAGTCAGGGTCATCTCTCGAGGAAGGACATCATCCGCGTATCGCTAGCTGATGCGGGTGTGAAAGTTTAGTTTTTTTGTCTAAGTGTTGAAGAGTTCATCAGGATGATGCGTGACGTCATCGTCATCAGGATATTGAGATATCCCTCAATGCGAGTTTATCCTGTTGTCGTTAAGTGGTTAAGTATCGGCGTAGGCAGGAAGTTGTATGAACATCATCAGGAGGTTTCGAAGAACCGGATAAGTTAGATCATGATGCTGTTGCTTGTATAGTCGGGCAGTGGAGCGTCGAAGGCAAGTTGTTGAAGTGGAACGTCATCAGGATATTTGGAGCAACCGGATATTTGGATATCCTGCTGACGAAGGTGATATTGAATATCATGATGATGCCGCTTGTATTTGGCACCCGATGAACAGTGCAACCGGAGGATGTTTGCGCCCGTTGATTATCATGATGATGATGATAGGCGACAGGCGGAGGAGATGAACAGTAGTCGGTAGGAGGATAATTGCGATCATCCGAAATATGATGATGCTGTTGAAATATGATGATGCTGTTGGTGTTAGGAAATATCATGATGATGCTGAGCCGATAAGGATTTTTATCATGCTGTTTGTATTGTTGGCTACTCCTTCCTGTTAGGTTGCCTCCGTTGCATTTCACTCTGCATCATTCTGACTGGCAGACACAACAAGGTTATTACTATTTAACTGAGCCTATCGAGCCTCTAAGAATATCAACCTATTTTTTATCTCTTCCATTCTTTTACTCAACATTTCATCCCCCTCTTGATTGAGTATGGGTGAATACATATTTGGATTCATATAAATCTCACTCTTAGACAACTTATGTCTGCCTAAGACCTAAGGCTTCCCCTTGGCATCTAACTTATTCAATAAAACAACAAATACAAGTGGGAAGAAGCTAGGTACCTTTTCTCATCCAGATGTTGAAGTCCTAAATAGAAAATTCTTTATCACAACAACATACATCAACCTTTCATGTGCACTAAAAACCTTTTTGCAGAGTCACCACCTCTCTAGAGAGGATATAATTATCAAACAACTGAAAGCTCATCTTATATTTTTTATGAGTTCATTCCACCAGCAGAGCACCATCATTCACATTTAAGATCAAGAAATCACTCCCTAGCAGAGTCACCATTTTCTTGGTGACTCAGATGGGCAAAAAATCACCTGGGATTGCAAGACAACACTTTCATATTGATCCCCAGCAGAGTCGCCATTTTGTTGGTTTTTCTTCTAAATCAACAAAGGGTTCGCTAGTTTGAATGCACAGGTAGATTCAACCAACTTCTATAGGAGGTTGTGTGAGCTGCCTCCCCTTCACTTTTGGTTCTGCTGCATGAAGGGGGGTATCCCTATAACTAAAGATGTAACATTTGACTCATCTAATGACATAAAGATTTAGCTTTACAATAGCAGGTAGAATACTCTCATGTGTCGACCAAGATTTAGATGATAAATCACAAGTTTGGCAACATTCTTGGACATATGTGTCTGGTTGTGGATGAGAGTATGTAGGGGTCCTAATCCTACTCCTACAAACTAACAGGTGGAAGTTATGAAATGGTTGGAAGTGATGTTTTGGATGCAAGACAAGGGGTTTTGGATCATAACTACTAACCTAGCAGCAGACTCATGCCTTTCTCAGGGCAAGGAGTCAACTAGATGTATACAAGAGAATGGTTTGCAACTAGTATTCAAGTTTCAAGGGGTTAGGACTGGTATTTGCCTTACAAATACCACCCAGGAATGGGTATTTAGCTACCTCTACTTACAGATATCCTAACTGACACACATTCCTCTCCATACTCAACCTAAAATAGTTTAATCCACTCCTTGAATGGAAGTTACAGATCAAGCATGCAGTATAGAAATCTATACCCTAGAATCTAAGAAACCCTTAGCAACTAGAATCAAAAGAAGAGATGTATATAGCAAATGGAGACATGCAACTAAACACATGCATAAGAGCATTTTTCATATAAGACAACAATGAAACTAAAAATATCTGCAATGTACATTCATGATGCAACTCATAAACTCCAAAATGAGATAGAACAACAAGGAAATGCCCTATTTTTCATTATTTACACAAAAATGTCCAAGTCTTCAAGAAATTTACAAATGAGCAACACAGCCTGCTAT
The DNA here is from genome assembly GCA_027924645.1 of Cunninghamia lanceolata. Taxonomy (NCBI): domain Eukaryota; kingdom Viridiplantae; phylum Streptophyta; class Pinopsida; order Cupressales; family Cupressaceae; genus Cunninghamia; species Cunninghamia lanceolata. Next base: position 15,784,931 of record BSBN01000606.1, read on the forward strand.
ATACAACAAGGAAGGTGCTCAACATTAATTAGATGGCAATTCAAAATTCACCAGATACAGTGCACTATGAAAAATGGCACTCAACACATTGAATGCAGTAGGTAGAGGAGATAGGGAGTGGTTGATCTCGAGCCCTGCACTGCCGCCTGGGGATTCACATCATAAATCTAGTGGTTGATCCATCCATGCATTCGCCTATACCCTATAACATCCACCATTAATGGCATACCAACCCGCGACCTTGGGAATGCAGTGGACTGTACGTTTTACAACTTTTCTTGCCAAGAAATATGACCCTCATATTTCAAATCATGTGGGAATGAATTATCCAAAATTCACCCTGCAGCGACCTCCTCGACACTTTATAAACTAGGCTATGAGCATACATGATGTCAGTGATTTTTCACCTGATGACGCCAACTTAAAGCTCATCATCATCCTCCTGATTACCACGCTCATCGGTGCAGCTTGATGCATCAGAGGAAGATCCTTCTCATCATGCTCATATCAAACACTTCACCAATGAACTATCTTGAGCATGTCCATATCATCATCATATTCATTTCCTCAGTGATTTGGGGGATCCTGATCATACTTGCTGATAGTAACCATCGTATCGAAGACCTGCTGATGCACCCCACCAATCCTGATGACATCACCATCATGTTGCAATATTAGTGTGATCTTCGGCAGCAAGGGTGATATTCGTAAGGTCACCTGATATTTGAAATATCACCCCCCCACAAAATATCAGGTTAGACTGTAGCTCCGTTGTAACATCGGGGTGATCTTTGAATATGAATGATATTTGAAAATATCACCCCCCCATTAGAATATGCATAAAGTTGTTAGATACGTAGATATCACCCCCACATAAAATTGACATCCACAACATCAGTGTGATAAAATAGCATTGGGGTGATCTTGATTAAGATCACTCGATATTTGAAACATGACCCCCCAGGATATCAAGTCATATTGAAACATTGTAGCAGCATTGGGGTGATCCTCACAAGATGACTAATATTTGGAACATCACCCCCCAGGTAGAAGATCAAGTCATATATGAAATATGACCCCCCATAAGAATATCATAGTGATATCTAGAAATATGATGACCCCTCCTCTCGGAATATCAGGTCATATTGAAATATGCTGATGAGGCCCAAAGACTTAGATTTTTTTTTGGATTTATTGGGAGGGTGCCTACAGATTTAAATGCTTGAAACCTGACTACTCATGCAGGCACCAAAACTAGCTCTGTCTGGGGATGCATGCCTCTTACAAGCATGGCAAGAACCATAGATCTCTAGGATGCAGACTAGTCCCTTATCCATTGGGTACAAAGTCAAATACTACACCAATCTGCATCACCAATCACACTTGGTGACACAAGGCCACCAAGAAAGGAAAAACTTGTATCTCCCTATGTCAAATACCTTGTTCTCATTTGATATCACTGGATCAGGTCTAAAGATGCTACCATGTCTTACCCACAAACAACCCTTGTTATTTGCATATTCAACCCTCTTATTTAGCTTGTCACTGTCAACCTTATGCAAACAACCATCAGCATCAAGCAACATGTGAATGTTATATTTGTTAAACAATGCAATTCCATATGGCATATAGCACTTATCATCATCTACATCAGTAATATGAATTGTAAAATGATCTCCTAGCTAGACTGAAAATTGAAAGCACTCAAAGTCCACCATGTAGCTAAGAACATCAGGGCACATCTTATCATAAGATGGCATATCAAAGAAAAAGATTTCAAATTCATATTTGTGTACATCATGCACACAACCATTAGCTACACCCAACTAGAAAAGATCAGACTTTGGCACTTCTCTACAATAACCCTCATAATATATGTTGGTTTTTCTTTCATCAAGATTAAAACTAGAATCCATATCAATAGTAGTGCCTAGATTTTCACCATACTCAAAGAGATCCTCATGACCATATGTGTCAAAAAGGGCTGATCTAGGTGTTTCAGCTTCATCATGGTATGCCACTGGTTCATGGGCAGCAGAACATGTATTTTCATTACCAATGGATTCTCTTTGTGGAGGAGTATTAGCCTGTATGTCATAAACAAAATAATAATCAAACAAAGAACAATCATGCTCAGTAGTAGCACTTGTTTCAATCTCTGATTGTTCCTCATCATCTCCATGTGGCTGGATAAAAGGCAATGATTCAAACATGGAACAGCTCCTCTATTTGCTTATTTCTTCTCTATCTTGAGCACAATACTCACAATCACCTCCACAAACCCATTCGAACAAGTATTCATTGCTGTCCATAACCTCATCATTGTTTTCAGAACCAGATACCTTAGCCCTGAAATGGGAGTCATCATTGATCCTTTCATTGGCATCCTCAACATCTATCTTTTCATTTTCATTTTTATCTTCACATGATGCCTTAATCAGTTGGTCATTTGCAGCTACACAACTGTTAATCATACCAAAGCCTATGGACAAGGAATTTTGCATGTGCTCATTTCTTTTTTTTTCTATATTTTCTAAAAACTTGTATGCCATCTACATACTTGTTATCTTGAATTCTCTCAATATTGCACTAGAGCCCTCCTCAAAAGCTTCAAAATATATGCCAACACAAGATAAAATATCAGGTCTAAAGACTTCTAGGATTTATGAGAGGGCTACTATAAATCTATGACTAAAATCAATACAGGGCTCTTCATCTTGTTTTCTGATTTCCATTAATCTTTCAACAAGATTAGTAGGTTCTCTTGCAAATTCTTCTCTAAAACAATCAACAAGTTCATCCCAATAGGCAAAGGATCTCTTTGGAAAGCTCAAATACCAATCTCTGGCTTTTGCGTCAAAGGATCTAATAAAAAACCACATCCACATATCCCCATCACACAGACTGTGTCCACTAAATATAGGCATCTAATTGTACATCTGAGTAGACATACTTTCAACTTTATAGTCAACCCATGACAAATCTAGTTGGTCATACAAAGGATCAAAATGGCTGACAAGAGGTTTATCTTTCTAATTGGCAGACACAACAAGGTTATTACTATTTAATTGAGCCTGATGATCCTCTAAGAATATCAACCTATTTTTTATCTCTTCCATTCTTTTACTCAACATTTCATCCCCCTCTTGATTGAGTATGGGTGAATACATATTTGGATTCATATAAATCTCACTCTTAGACATCTTATGTCTACCTAAGACCTAAGGCTTCCCCCTGGCATCCAACTTATGCAATAAAACAACAAATACAAGTGGAAAGAAGCTAAGTACCTTTTCTAATCCAGATGCTAAAGTCCTAAACAATAAATCCTTTATCACAACAACATACATCAACCTTTCAAGTGCACTAAAAAACTTTTTGTAGAGTCGCCACCTCTCTAGAGAGGATACAATTATCAAACAACTGAAAGCTCATCATATATTTTTCTTAGTTCATTCCACCAGTAGAGCACCATCATTCACATCAAAGATCAAGAAATCACTCCCTAGTAGAGTCGCCATTTTTTTGGTGACTCGGAAGGGCAAAAAATCACCAGGGATTGCAAGACAACACTTTCATATTGATCCCCAGTAGAGTCACCATTTTGTTGGTTTTTCTTCTGAATCAACAGAGGGTTTGCTAGTTCCAATGCATAGGTAGATTCAGCCAACAAATACATGAGGTTCTGTGAGCTACCTCCCCTTCACTTCTAGTTTTGCTGCACCAAGGGGGTATCCCTATAACTAAATATGTAACATTTGACTCACATAATGACACAAAGATTTAGATTTACAATATCTAGTAGAATACTCTCATGTGTGGACCAAGATTTAGATGATAAATTACAAGTTTGGCAACATTCTTGGACATATGTGTCTAGTTGTGGATGAGAGTATGCAGGGGTCCTAATCCTAGTCCTACAAACTAACAGGTGGAAGTTATGAAATGGTTGGAAGTGATGTTTTGGTTGTAGGACAAGGGGTTTTGGATCATAACTACTAACCCAAGAGGATGCTGGTGCCTATCTCAGAGCAAGGAGCCAACTAGATGTATACAAGAGAATGGTTTGGAACTAGCATTCAAGTTTCAAGTAGTTAGGACTGGTATTTGCCTTGCAAATACCACCCAGGAATGGGTATTTAACTGCCTCTACTTACAGATATCCCAACTGACACACATTCCTCTCCATACTCAACCTAAAATAGTTTAATCCACTCCTTGAATGGAATTTACAGATCAAGCATGCAGTATAGAAATCTATACCCTAGAATCTAAGAAACCCTTAGCAACCAGATTCAAAAGAAGAGATGTATACAGCAAATGGAGATAGGCAACTAAACACATGCATAAGAGCATTTTTCATATAAGACAATAATGAAACTAAAAATATCTGCAATGTACATTTATGATGCAACTCATAAACCCCAAAATGAGATAGAATAATAAGGAAATGCCTTGTTTTTCATTATTTACAAAAAAATGCCCAAGTCTTCAACAACCTTACAAATGAGCATCACAGCCTGCTATATATAGCAAGGAAGGTGCTCAGCATTAATCACATGGCAATTCAAAATTTTCTAGATACAGTGCACTATGAAAAATGGTGCTCAACATATTGAATGCAGCAGGTAGAGGAGGAGACAAGGAGTGGTTGATCTCAAGCCCTGTGCCATCGCCTAGAGATTCACATCATAAATCTAGGTGTTGATTTGTCCATGCCTTCAACCATACCCTAAAACATCCTCCATTAATGGTATACCAACCCGCGGCCTTGGGAATAGAGTGGACTGTGTGTTTTGCAACTTTTCCCTCCAAGAAATATGACCCTAATATCTCAAATCATGTGGGAACTAATTATCCCACATTCACCCCACAGCGACCTCCTCAATACTTTATAAACTAGGCCACGAGCATATATGATGTCGATGATTTTGCTCCCAATGATGCCAGCTTAAACCTCATCATCATCCTCCTGATGACTACCCTCATCAGTGCAACCTGATGCATCAGAGGAAGATCCTCCTCATCATGCTCATATCAAACACTTCACTGATGAACTATCTTGATCATGTCCATGTCATCATCATATTCATATCCTCAGCAATCAGGGGGATCCTCATCATACCTGCTGATAGTAACCGTCATGCCGAAGACCTCATGATGTACCCCGCTGATCCTAATGACATCACCATCATGTTGCAATATCAAGGTGATCTATGGTGGAAAGGGTGATATTCGTAAGATCACCTGATATTTGAAATATCACCCCCCTGCAAAATATCAAGTTGGACTATAGCTTTGTTGTAACATCGGGGTGATCTTTGAATATGACTAATATTTGAAAATATCACCCCCCCATCAAAATATGCATGAAGCTTTTAGACAGGCAGATGTCACCCCCCACATAAAACTGACATCCACAACATCAGGGTGATAAAATAGTGTCGAGGTGATCTTGACTAAAATCACCCTATATTTGGAACATGACCTCCCCTGGGATATCGAGTCATATTGAAACATTGTAGCAGCATCAGGGTGATCCTCACAAGATGATTGATAATAAGAACATCACCCCCCGGGCAAAAGATCGAGTCATATATGAAATATGACCCGCCACAAGAATATCATGGTGATATTTGGAAATATGATGACCCCCTCCTCTCAGAATATCAGGTCATATTGAAATATGCTGAGGAGGCCCAAAGACTTCAAATTTTTTTTTGGATTTTTTTGGAGGGTACTTGCAGATTTAAATGCTTGAAACCTAACTACTCATGCAGGCACCAACACTCACAATATATGAAGCTCAAGAATAATAACATTATTTTAGGGTGACACCCAAAGAAGCTACTATTCCTTGATAACATTGATTTAGGGTCACTCCCAAGGAGGCTTTTACTCCCTAAAGATTTTCATTTAGGGTCACTCCCAAGGAAGGTGCTACTCTATGAATTGCAAACAAACTTATAAGATATTATAGTATACAATCCTTCTATTATCTGAAAATTGATATTGAAGCTCACACCTTTGATGATTGCAATTTTGCCTCTTCACACTTCCTTCTGATGATTACATCAGTTAGGCACACTCTATAATTGATCACTATCACAAATATGTTTTCAAGATGAATCAGGACAACATCTTAAACCTCTTCTCTTTCTCCTTAAGTCGCACATCATAATGCATTCATTTTTCTCCTTATCTTGTATTTGAACTCTATCAATCTTTTTACAATCACACCTTCCTAACTCAATTTAATTCACCATTCATACATGATATTACATTGATTACATTGGTTATTGGCAGACAATATGAAAAATACATTTGCAAGTCAGCCAAACAATACACAACATGAAACATATAGAAGATAGGTCCTAGATAAAACTAAACATTATGCCAATAGAAGATCCATGCCTTGCAAACACCAACACCTTCTTAACAAGGTACAAAACATCCTTCACAACTTCAAACAACAAGTAATTACATCCACACACTCTGCTCATCTAGAAATAGGACAACCTTAAGCAACGCATATGAAAACTTGAAGCATAATGGCCACAACAACTTGAAAACTTTGTGTGGTAATGGAAAAAAGAAAGATGTTCATGAAACTCTTCTAGATGAGTCCACATGACTCATACAACATCTCCAAAAACTCCTTTACCTCTGTACATCTTCAATCATGAACTCTAGGAACAATAAGTCATCTAAAAAATGTTGCAACATGATGTCATTTGCTACGGCCTACCAATAAACTTGAAACTACATGAAATCATGTAATATACATCCATAACCATCCTCAAAACTGCAAGGGAAATTATTCATTTTGGGAGGAATGCAGAGCATTCCAATAGGCCTTCAACACTAGCTTACTTTTCTAGAACACATACTGATACTCTATCATACATAACTTTCACATCAGAAGGAGAAATGATCTGAGACTTTCAAATTATCACCTTCACTACACCCATAACATAGTTCTAGAATGAAATTTCCATATCTGCCAATGTAGAGGAATGCAGAGCATGCTATTACTATATAGTAGCTACCTTCAAATTGCAAAACATTCTTCTAATGATCCAGTCATCATAAAACTTATATTAGGCCATCAGTAACATCAACAACACATATGATCATCATTGTGCTTCTAATTCCCATATTAATATGTCTTCATACTCAACTCTTCATTGATCAAGGCATGACATCCAACCATTAAATACTCCTATATTACGTGTGCTTGGTACTTTTCCCAATTTTGATGTCTAATATTTTTTCAATCTCTTCTTTTGGTCATGGTTATATATAGTCTTGTCCTTGGTCTTCCATGCTACTTCCCTCTGAATATGCTTCATAATATTGGTACATATTTGTACTATCAAATACTAGGGATATACTCAAGTTCTCAAGAAACTCCACCTTAAATGCATTTCTTGAGTCAAATATTATAATAATTCTATGGTGCAGGAGCACCAAGATATCTAGGTTTTACTTGATCTTCAAGTATTTTGTTTTGGTTTAATAAGGTCCTTGAGATGATCTCCATGTTGTAATAAGGCTTGAATGCCATGCTTGTCAAAGGACTATGTCCAAATAACTAGAACCTATTCTCTTGTTGTAAGTCCTAAGGAGGACAGTCATATTGTAAAGGCAGTCATATGTTTCTTTACTTTTGTAGCCCTCCTAAGGTATGTAGGAGGCAATCCTCTTGGATGTTAGCATGTCAAAGGTTAGAAGGTGTATTAGAACCTTGTCCAAGCTTAACCAAATGTCGGAAAGCATTATTAAACACAAAAGTGTCGATACAGTCCTAAAGAAGACAATTGCAAATCTGTAATTTGTTGTGGACCAGGCAGTTGATGGTTGGGGAATAGTTTTTCACTCCCTCCATCAATCCAACTACCCTCCAACATGTAGAAGGCATCGGGTCAGGCTTTAAAAAGCCTTGAAACTATTCATTTTGGGGAGTGAAGAAAGATTGAGGTGAAACAAATAAAGAAATAACCATTCTCTTGCATTTTCTATGTTTTTTCTGTTGTTACCAGCCTGTACCTGATCCTGTACAGAATAGTCATAGCCCATGAGTATAATGGATGATTAGAGGATTGAGATAGCTTTGATTTGAGCATTATTTAAGGTCTTGATAGTAAACTAGGTGGAAGAAATCAATGGTTTTCTATTGATTGTTGTAAACCCTGAGTTAGGGCTTCTTCTAAACAACTCGATAGATTTCTCCTCATTCCACTAATCTTTTCTATTTATGATCAGTGGAATGGATTGTATAATAGTTAGGGAAAAGTCTTGTGAGGATTTTGGAGGTAGGAGAATGGTTTGGACTGAGTTGGCCATGTAGATGACCCTGCAGAACCATGTGTTGAGACTTGGAGATGAACAAAAGCAGCTAGGTGGTAACATTTGACTGTGTTCAGTGGACAATCAAAGAAATGCCAAGCATTGTGACCAACACAAAGGGCTCCTGATCTAACCATGGCCCTATGACAAGAGATAGGAATAGACTTCTCTAAGAAATAAGTTCACTTTGCCTTATTCTATCTCTATCAGTCCTCCCAGGAGACAGTCACCACAAGAAAGAAACTAGGTATGTTTGGCATGTTATTGATTTGTTAAGGAAGACATTAGATGTTTGGCATGTTATAGATTTGGAATGTTGTATGACATTGAGCTTGTCTTAATAGAGACCACCATAAGAAGGATATTGTGACTGTCATACTAATGGAGTGGTAAGGTTATGACTATCTATGAAAGGCATAGTAGAGACTGTTGTCCTGCAGGTCCTATACGGTGGAGATGGTGGAATATTAGGTGGAGTTAGGAGTCTTGTGAGATGTGTCCTGAAGTCCCCTCACTTTGTGTTATGAACATGTATTGTGTTGACTTAAAAACCCTACCTTATGAGAAGTCTGATCTCTATTAAAGATAGGGAACCTTGAGGGTCATTTCATTGAAGGTTTGAAGTGTCCTTCTCAGTACTAGGTTGTCTGCATCATATTGGTATCAGAGCAGAAAGTAGATCCTTGAGGGACTAGTAGGATCTTGTGAAATAGTAAGGGTTTGTGAAAGTGTAAAGATGCCTCCAAGGAATCAGATGGCTAGGGAGAATAATGAACTAAGGGAAGCCTTAGAGGCTAGAGAAAAAAGAGTTGAAGGATAGAAAAGAATAGGATGCTAAAAGGGAAAGAGAGTTAAGTAAGAAGAGAGAATGCATCAATCTTGGCAAGGTTGGAAGCATTGGAGAAGAATCCTAGAAGGGATGAACAAAATGATTTAGAAGAAGATGAGGAGGCAGATGAGAATCCTCCTAAGGATGAATTGGATCTTGAAGAGAAGAAATTTGTGAGATTGCTTAAGGCAGTTCAAGGTAGTGGAACAAAGGCAAACATAGAGTTACATATCTATCAGGGGAAGATGGATAGTGAAGAGGTATTAGGGTGGATAGATGCCCTTGAAAATTTCTTTGAGTATGAGGAGATGAGTGATGAGAAGAAGATTAAATTTGCAAAAACAAAACTAAGAGGGACAACACTTACATGGTGGAGTAGTGTGCAAACAGAAAGAGTGGCTAGAGGTGGAACAAGAATCACTTCTTGGGGTAGGATGAAGGATATGATGAAGGATCGATTTCTTCCATCCAATTACTCCATTCAAACAAAGAGGATGAGGTAAAATTTGAAACAAAAGGACATGGATGTTATGTCCTATACTAAGCAATTTCATAAGCTTAGTATTAGAGGAGGATTGGAAGATGAAGAAGAGAAAGTGGCAAGATACCTTAATGGGCTTAGGTATAACTTGCAAGATGAGATTGGTTTGACAATACCAAAATCACTTGGAGAATGTTTTCAGTTAGCCATAAGGGCTGAATAGAGACAAGAAAGACAAGGAGGTAGTGGAAGAGGATATAGAGGTAGGGGCAAACCTACTAATGAAGTACAGAACAACAATGAGAAAGGCAAAGAGTTTTCTATAGATCAGAGAGGTGGATATAGAGGTGAAGGTATATTTGGATTAGGTAGAGGAGTATTCATAGGTAGATGCTATCATTGCAGTGAAGTGGGACACACATCTTTCAAATGTCCTAAGAAGGATGATGTTGATAAGAGTAAGGATAGAAGAGTTCACTTTGCACAAGAAGAGGAAAAGAAAGAAGAACATGAAATGTCATTAGCCTCTCTAGTAATGGTTGGAGAAATGCTCATGGTGGAAAAAGGCAAAATGCAGAAAACAACATAGGTATCCATTTTTAAAACTAATTGTTTAAGCCATGGAAAAATATGCAAGTTGATTATAGATTCAGGTTCACATGATAATTTAGTCTCTTGGGATATGGTGCATAAGTTGGGATTGAAAACATTTGATCATCCTAGTCCTTACAATGCCACTTGGGTAAGTCAAGAGAAGAAAGTAAGGGTTAATCAAACGGCATATGTTGATTTTTCAATTGGTCAATATCAGGATTATGTTTTGTGTGATTTTATTTCAATGACATGTGGGCGTATAATTTTGGGTAGACCATGGCAACATTTAAGGAGGATAATTCATGATGGTTATACTAATAACTATTTGGTGCACAAAGATGGTAAAAAGTTCAAACTAATGCCTTTACCTTGTGAAGACAAGAAGGAACATGTTACTATTTGTTTTGGAGAGAAATTGAAGTTGGATGTGCAGGTTAAGGATGATTGGAAATAGTAGGAACAGTTGTAGCAGAGGAAGGTGGATGACAGTCCTAAAGGACAACAAGTTTGGGACTTGAATTATGTCAAGATTGGGGACATTGACTATCCTATAAGGAGGAAAAAGAAGGAAGGTAGATAGCAGATAGTACAGGGAGGAACAAATCAGAACCTCCAGTTGGGAAGAACAGAAGCATTGCAACAGCAGGGTCCTAGGCAAAGACATCAGAGTATGTTTTGGAATACTAACACTTGTGGTAAGAGCCGTGTAGGTTGGAGAAGGAGAAGGATAACTCTTGGAGAGTTCATGTTTCCTATCACCAGTTAGAGGAATAGTCCACAAAGATTGAAGAATGTCTGGAGTAGATCACATAACTCTTGGGACAAGAGTTTTCATCATGCCGGGGAGTATGGTGCAGGGGCACCAAGATATCTAGGTTTTACTTAATCTTCAAGTATTTTGTTTTAGTTTAATAAGGTCCTTGAGATCGTCTCCATGTTGTAATAAGGCTTGAATTCCATGCTTGTAAAAGGACTATATCCAAATAACTAGAACCTATTCTCTTGTTGTAAGTCCTAAGGAGGACAATCATATTGTAAAGGCAGTCATATGTTTCATTACTTTTGTAGCCCTCCTAAGGTATGTAGGAGGCAATCCTCTTGGTTGTTAGCATGTCAAAGGTTAGAAGGTGTATTTGAACCTTGTCCAAGGTTAACCAAATGTTGGAAAGCATTGTTAAACACAAAACTATCGATATAGTCCTAAAGAGGACAATTGCAAATCTGTAATTTGTTGTGGACTAGGTAGTTAATGGTTGGCGAATAGTTTTTCACTCCCTCCATCGATCCAACTACCCTCCAACATGTAGAAGGCATCGGGTCAGGCTTCAAAAAGCCTTGAAACTATTCATTTTGGGGAGTGAAGAAAGATTGAGGTGAAACAAATAAAGAAATAACCGTTCTCTTGCATTTTCTATGTTTTTTCTGCTGTTACCAGCCTGTACCTGATCCTGTACAAAATAGTCATAGCCCATGAGTATAATGGATGATTAGAGGATGGAGATAGCTTTGATTTGAGCATTATTTGAGGTCTTGATAGTAAACTAGGTTGAAGAAATCATTGGTTTTCTATTGACTGTTGTAAACCCTGAGTTAGGGCTTCTTCTGAACAACTCGATGGATTTCTCCTCATTCCACTGATCTTTTCTATTTATGATCAGTGGAATGGATTGTATAATAGTTAGGGAAAAGTCTTGTGAGGATTTTGGAGGTAGGAGAATGGTTTGGACTGAGTTGGCCATGTAGTTGACCCTACAGAACCATGTGTTGAGACTTGGAGATGAACAACAGCAGCTAGGTGGTAACATTTGACTATGTTCAGTGGACAATCAAAGAAATGCCAAGCATTGTGACCAACACAAAGGGCTCCTGATCTGACCATGGCCCTATGACAAGAGATAGGAATAGACTTCTCTAAGAAATAAGTCCACTTTGCCTTATTCTGTCTCTATCAGTCCTCCCAGGAGATAGTCACCACAAGAAAGAAACTAGGTATGTTTGGCATGTTATTGATTTGTTAAGGAAGACATTAGATGTTTGGCATGTTATAGATTTGGAATTTTGTATGAGATTGAGCTTGTCTTAATAGAGACCACCATAAGAAGGATATTGTGACTATCATACTAATGGAGTGGTAAGGTTATGACTATCTATGAAAGGCATAGTAGAGACTGTTGTCCTGCAGGTCCTGTACAGTGGAGATGGTGGAATATTAGGTGGAGTTAGGATTCTTGTGAGATGTGTCCTGAAGTCCCCTCACTTTGTGTCATGAACATGTATTGTGTTGACTTAAAAACCCTACCTTATGAGAAGTCTGATCTCTATTAAAGATAGGGAACCTTGAGGGTCATTTCATTGAAGGTTTGAAGTGTCCTTCTCAGTACTAGGTTGTCTACATCATATTGGTATCAGAGCAGAAAGTAGATCCTTGAGGGAGTAGTAGGATCTTGTGAAACAGTAAGGGTTTATGAAAGTGTAAAGATGCCTCCAAGGAATCAGATGGCTAGGTAGAATAATGAACTAAGGGAAGCCTTAGAGGCTAGAGAAAAAAGAGTTGAAGGATAGAAAAGAATAGGATGCTGAAAGGGAAAGAGAGTTAAGTAAGAAGAGAGAATGCATCAATCTTGGCAAGGTTGGAAGCATTGGAGAAGAATCCTAGAAGGGATGAACAAAATGATTTAGAAGGAGATGAGGAGGCAGATGAGAATCCTCCTAAGGATGAATTGGATCTTGAAGAGAAGAAATTTGTGAGATTGCTTAAGGCAGTTCAAGGTAGTGGAACAAAGGCAAACATAGAGTTACATATCTATCAGGGGAAGATGGATAGTGAAGAGGTATTAGGGTGGATAGATGCCCTTGAAAATTTCTTTGAGTATGAGGAGATGAGTGATGAGAAGAAGATTAAATTTGCAAAAACAAAACTAAGAGGGACAACACTTACATGGTGGAGTAGTGTGCAAACAGAAAGAGTGGCTATAGGTGGAACAAGAATCACTTCTTGGGGTAGGATGAAGGATATGATGAAGGATCAATTTCTTCCATCCGATTACTCCATTCAAACAAAGAGGATGAGGTAAAATTTGAAACAAAAGGACATGGATGTTATGTCCTATACTAAGCAATTTCATAAGCTTAGTATTAGAGGAGGATTGGAAGATGAAGAAGAGAAAGTGGCAAGATACCTTAATGGGCTTAGGTATAACTTGCAAGATGAGATTGGTTTGACAATACCAAAATCACTTGGAGAATGTTTTCAGTTAGCCATAAGGGCTGAATAGAGACAAGAAAGACAAGGAGGTAGTTGAAGAGGATATAGAGGTAGCGGCAAACCTACTAATGAAGTACAGAACAGCAATGAGAAAGGCAAAGAGTTTTCTACAGATCAGAGAGGTGGATATAGAGGTGGAGGTATATTTGGATTAGGTAGAGGAGTATTCATAGGTAGATGCTATCATTGCAGTGAAGTGGGACACACATCTTTCAAATGTCCTAAGAAGGATGATGTTGATAAGAGTAAGGATAGAAGAGTTCACTTTGCACAAGAAGAGGAAAAGAAAGAAGAACATGAAATGTCATTAGCCTCTCTAGTAATGGTTGGAGAAATGCTCATGGTGGAAAAAGGCAAAATGCAGAAAACAACATAGGTATCCATTTTTAAAACTAATTGTTTAAGCCATGGAAAAATATGCAAGTTGATTATAGATTCAGGTTCACATGATAATTTAGTCTCTTGGGATATGGTGCATAAGTTGGGATTGAAAACATTTGATCATCCTAGTCCTTACAATGCCACTTGGGTAAGTCAAGAGAAGAAAGTAAGGGTTAATCAAACGGCATATGTTGATTTTTCAATTGGTCAATATCAGGATTATGTTTTGTGTGATTTTATTTCAATGACATGTGGGCATATAATTTTGGGTAGACCATGGCAACATTTAAGGAGGATAATTCATGATGGTTATACTAATAACTATTTGGTGCACAAAGATGGTAAAAAGTTCAAACTAATGCCTTTACCTTGTGAAGACAAGAAGGAACATGTTACTATTTGTTTTGGAGAGAAATTGAAGTTGGATGTGCAGGTTAAGGATGATTGGAAACAGTAGGAACAGTTGTAGCAGAGGAAGGTGGATGACAGTCCTAAAGGACAACAAGTTTGGGACTTGAATTATGTCAAGATTGGGGACATTGACTATCCTATAAGGAGGAAAAAGAAGGAAGGTAGATAGTAGATAGTACAGGGAGGATCAAATCAGAACCTCCAGTTGGGAAGAACAGAAGCATTGCAACAGCAGGGTCCTAGGCAAAGACATCAGAATATGTTTTGGAATACTAACACTTGTGGTAAGAGCCATGTAGGTTGGAGAAGGAGAAGGATAACCCTTGGAGAGTTTATGTTTCCTATCACTAGTTAGAGGAATAGTCCACAAAGATTGAAGAATGTCTGGAGTAGATCACATAACTCTTGGGACAAGAGTTTTCATCATGTCGGGGAGTATGGTGCAGGGGCACCAAGATATCTAGGTTTTACTTGATCTTCAAGTATTTTGTTTTGGTTTAATAAGGTCCTTGAGACCGTCTCCATGATGTAATAAGGCTTGAATTCCATGCTTGTAAAAGGACTATATCCAAATAACTAGAACCTATTCTCTTGTTGTAAGTCCTAAGGAGGACAATCATATTGTAAAGGCAGTCATATGTTTCTTTACTTTTGTAGCCCTCCTAAGGTATGTAGGAGGCAATCCTCTTGGTTGTTAGCATGTCAAAGGTTAGAAGGTGTATTAGAACCTTGTCCAAGGTTAACCAAATGTTGGAAAGATTGTTAAACACAAAACTGTCAATATAGTCCTAAAGAGGACAGTTACAAAACTATAATTTGTTGTAGACCGGGCAGTTGATGGTTGGGGAATAGTTTTTCACTCCCTCCATCGATCCAACTACCCTCCAACATGTAGAAGGCATCAAGGAAGGCTTCAAAAAGCCTTGAAATTGTTCATTTTGGGGAGTGAAGAAAGATTGAGGTGAAATAAATAAAGAAATAACTGTTCTCTTGCATTTTCTATGTTTTTTCTGTTGTTACCATCCCATACCTGATCCTGTATGAAACAGTCATAGCCCATGAGTATAATGAATGATTAGAGGATTGATATATCTTTTATTTGAGCATTGTTTGAGGTCTTGACAGTAAACTAGGTGGAAGAAATCATTGGTTTTCTATTGACTGTTGTAAACCCTGAGTTAAGGCTTCTTCTGAACAACTCGATGGATTTCTCCTCATTCCACTGATCTTTTCTATTTATGATTAGTGGAATGGATTGTATAATAGTTATAGAAAAGTCTTGTGAGGATTTTGGAGGTAGGAGAATGGTTTGGACTGAGTTGGCCATGTAGATGACCCTGCAGAACCATATGTTGAGACTTGGAGATGAATAGTAACAGCTAGGTGGTAACATTTGACTATGTTCAATGGACAATCAAAGAAATGCCAAGCATTGTGACCAACACAAAGGGCTCCTGATCTGACCATGGCCCTATGACAAGAGGTAGGAAGAGGCTTCTCTGAGAAATCAGTCCACTTTGCCTTATTCTATCTCTGTCAGTCCTCCCAAGAGACAGTCACCACAAGGAAGAAACTAGGTATGTTTGGCATGTTATTGATTTGTCAAGGAAGACATTAGATGTTTGGCATGTTATAGATTTAGCATGTTGTATGAGATTGAGCTTGTCTTAATAGAGACCACCATAAGAACGATATTGTGACTGTCATACTAATGGAGTGGTAAGATTATGAATGTCTATGAAAGGCATAGTAGAGACTATTGTCCAGTAGGTCCTGTACAGTGGAGATGGTGGAATATTAGGTGGAGTTAGGAGTCTTGTGAGATGTGTCCTGAAGTCCCCTCACTTTGTGTCATTAACATGTATTGTGTTGAGTTAAAAACCCTACCTTATGAGAAGTCTGATCTCTGTTAAAGAAAGTGAACCTTGAAGGTCATTTCATTGAAGGTTTGAAGTGTCCTTCTCAGTACTAGGTTGTCTGCATCATTCTATAAGGAAGAAATTTCCTCATTTTAATTTTATTATATGTTTTATGAAGTAAAAAGTGGACACTTGCCTTTTTACCTCCTTGTTTCTATCCTAGGTCCTCGTGAAAACATTATACATTCTAAAAATTCATCCTGATGCAAAATCCCCTAAAACCAATAGAAATTGGGAACAAGGGGCCCATACCTTACCTTACTCTAGACCAAAATGGTGCCTTGGTACTTGGGCTCCCATGTCCAAGTCCTACCTAATTGGCTGGGGCATATTTAATTACATGTTAGCATAATACTTTTAAAAGGGTTTCCCCTTGTCGGCTCTTTTGGTTAATTTCATGAATGTTAGTAGGAAAACATATATAATTGTGTTTTTGAGTTAAATATGAACCTATATAGAGAGAGCCAACTTTAAGCATTAGAGTAAAGAGCATTCAAAGAATTCATTGTGATTCTAGAATATATTTGTATTGTTATTATGTGTTGTCATGGTTTTTTAAAGTTATAATCTATCTCTCTTTATGAGTTGAAGTCCATTCATTCTCCTAAGGGTTTTAATCACATAGGTGATATCATTGTTGTTCTTTCATCATTTGATTTCATCTAATTGATTGAGGTTTAGCCTTGCCATACAAGGGCACACACTCTTTATCAATCAATGGTGTTGGGAAGCTTGAATGTTATCCTAGGATTTGACTGAGGAAAGTCCCTAAACACCATAACCATAAAACCCCTTTCCTTCTTGTGTGCAGGTTTAGATGCGAGATCTAAAAAAGTCAAGAAATAGGAAGACTGAGTAAGGAAAATGGTTTTAGGATCAGACAATATTTTAGGAGTATTCCTTTGTAGAAGACTTGGGAACTTTTGAAATTATCCTCTTGCCTTAGAAAACATCAGATTTGAAATCAAGACAATATCTTCATTTTTCTAGCTTACAGTTTCTTGAAATTCCATCTTTTAAGACTTCGGTGCCTTTGATATAGTCATCTAACATTCTAAATTTTGGGAGACAGGTTTTGATATCTCCCTTATCACTCTTGTGAAATTAGTATATGATTGTCTACTGTACATCTTCTGTTATGATGAAATCTTTTCAAATCTAGGGTTTAGTACATTTTTTGACCTATGGTTTGATAAAAGTCTTGATTAAATCAAATATTTCCATTGCACTCTTGATTACAAGATCTATAGCTAAGTCCACCTCGATTTGGTAGTGATTTGGCTTAGTCTTGTCCTTGAATGTTATTGTGGAAGAGGGTTTGATCTAGTGTGGATGCTAGTTTTCACCATTCATCCTTTTCACACAATATTTTGGTGAGCTCCTTGATTTGAGAATTTGCATATTTTTGATAGTTAAATTCAGATCTTGCATTGACTTCATTGCATATTCACCAATCTTACTTTATTTCTTACCAATGGTTTGACAATTCATAGTTTGGCAATTACGCATTTTGTATTTCAATAAGTAGAACTACCTTAGTCCTAATAATCTTATTGATCATACACATGGTTAGTGCATTGAGTGTTAAAGGACTTTACATGAGTTGTATAACCTTCAACCCTAACACCAACACCTTGGTAGAAAGAAGTTGTAGACTAATGGGTTCTAGTGATTTGAATAGCAATGGTATGCAAACATTGGAAAATCCATTACACAACTACTTTATCAAGGGTGAGTTAACATATTTACAAGATATCATAAACACTAACATGTCAGATGAACAACCATTTTATGATTTTGAACATGTGATTGATATAGTTTCACATGTGCCTGAAGAATAAATCAAGAAATTAGACAAACAACTAGCAAATTCTCAACAAATTGTAGGAGGTGCACATCTAGCTCAAGAATTGATACCTATTGTTGATGGTATTAGAGGATTATTGAAAGTAGGACAAGAAGATATTGATATGCTCTGTGGAGTAGCCCACATAGTGGATCATAACATTATGCCAGTGGCTAGCCATACAAATGTCATTAAAAATGTGTCACCACCAAAGTATATAAACTCACAAGTATCAGCACCCATACCAACTACTGGTATATCCACTTTTACATCATCAATTATCACCACCAATCCACAAGCTTGTAATAATGCTACCACTACCATAGGAACATCTACTAGAAACAATTACAAAGTGGTTGCATTTAATTATCAAAACTCAACACATCTTGTATCCATATCCATGAATAATTACTCTCAACCACCCATCACCTCCACTTATTACCAACCACCTTTCAATTTCACAACTGCAACATCAAATAAATTTGCCTCACATTTGCAAACCACTTCACCCAATGATGCTCTCCTAAAATAGCTATTGCAAAGTATGTCATCCTTGTAGCAAAATGTGACAAATTTGACTAATGCTTCCTCTCAACCTACCTTACCAACATATCATGCCCGCAATCCTTTATCTTATAGAATCCTAAGAGCTCAAATGCATGACAAATTTGAGATTCCTCACTTTGAAAAGTATAGTGGTAAAGGTGATACTAATACTCATGTAGTATCATACAAGTCCCAAGATAATGGTGATGATTGAGAGGTTGTCATTAATTTCTTACACTTTAGTTGGAATACGTCAATTATGTCAATCAGGTAGTGTCCAAGGTAGTCTGTAATAGGGAATGGATTCAAACATCTCATCTTAGCAGTGGTTTTCTAAATTTTTGAGAAAGCCTTTCAACTGAATAATTCTAAACTAGAAAGTATACAATTTTTAATCTATAAACATTTAGTTTTGAATCTAGAAATCATATAAATTCTAAACTAAGAATCAACACATTAACTTCTATCAAAGGATTTGAAATAGACAAGTTAATCTAAGAAAATAGGAAATTTCTTTAAAATTATGTGAACATGCGCTATCAACTATAACAAAAATATTTATGAGCAGGACCTCCAGAAACTATATCATAAACACAAACTTGATAGAGTTTAAGATAAATAATCTAAGACACAATATCCTACAGGAGTAATACAATACTTATTCTACCATCCAACAAATGTCTAAACTAATGTAAAACATTCATAGAACAAAGTTTAAACAATACATAGTTACAACATTTAAAATACTTATCTATTTCTATATCCTTCGAGTGGCCAACACTCAGGAGATCTTCTACTAATTCAAATCACATGCATCATTTCAACAGCTCCAAAATAATATATTTACATCCATTATTTAGAATATATTGACTCATAACAAAGCTTGATTGTATTCATCCATAGCATCATTTCATAGAACATAGTTACTACGCATCATTTCCACACTGTATTAATAGAACATAAAATACTATAACATAACTTATTATTTTTAGGAATCATCCCATAATCTATACTACCAAAATCCTAGATTTTAGGTCTCTCATTAATGCCACTAAAGAAGTATTCATCAAGAAAACAAACTTTTAATTAAACTAGATGTCTATTAAGTTTAACATAATAAAGACTCCAAGAAGAGCAATGAAATGTCTTAAGTTATTTTAATATAAAATAAAAGAAACTATCAATAAAGTCCATGATCATGTATTCCTAGATTTCTGGTGCCCCCAAGATTCAAGGGCTGCTAACTTCAGTTGCTTCTATGACTATTCCTTCTAGTAGGATAAACATAAAAACATGCATAAATACACATACATTTACATAGGATCATGTTAACCTTAGTGGAAAACTTCAATCAATTGGTAAACAAAGATTTGTACATCATTCTATCAAAAATTGAAAAATATTACTTATAAAATTAATAAATTGGCATGGTTTAGGTGATTGGGTAACAAAGAAAGGGTTATATGGTTTCTTATGAAATGAGGTTATTTATACCTTATCAATGCTTTTATTTTTACCTTGGCCACCCATGCATCGGAAGATGGGCGGTTGATAAATTTTGGTTCTTCTTTCCACATGACCTCACATTGGGGTTGGTTAACAAAGTATGAAGATTTTGATGGTGAGAAGGTGTACCTAGGTGATGACTCTCACATGAAGATTATTGTTTGTGGAAGAGTCTTGATTCAATTCCTTCATTGATGAGCGAAGGGGATCAATGGTGGTTTGTGTTGGTGTGAACAAGGCTATTACCTAATGGGTTTACCCTTCTATGGATAATTCATATTATTTAACTATTTAATAGTTAAATAATATTCACACATCACACATAATTCACATGTTAAGTTGACTTAGTGAGTCTACTAGATGTTTCAAGTTGTGTCTTGTTGTTGATAGTTGTCATCTTATCTTATAGTTGTCACATGTCAAAGGTTTAAGACACTTGTCACATGACTACAACATCCTACATTTCATCCTTGTCTTTATAAGCAAGGCATATCATGTACATTGCAACAATCTTGTAATAATCTATTTTACATTTATTGATAGAATAGAATTATTCTTTCATTTGATCACTCTTGTGCTTTCATGAAGTCCTAGATCCTAGGTGGCTCCAATCATAGCCAACTTTAACATGGTATCAGAGATCTAGGAAGAATCACTTTGTGTTAATCATTTTTTGAGAGATCTTGAGTACAATTCATGGTGGATCTTGATAGTTGAGTATGCTCTTCTCTTGCATCAAATGATGACCTGGAGAATTATAAAGACATGATAGAAATACTAGATTTGGAGGGTTTTCATCTTTGTCGCATTATATTGTAGGTTCATTTTAAAGCATTTTGCTTTAAATCTGATCAGACCATTGTGTTTAGGAGGTTTGAAATAGTCAAGATCACCTTTTGTTTTATCCATTGGACATTGAAGGATAAATCTATGAGGGTTTGAAGTTGGGAGATGCATGCCAGATCCAATAGGTACCTAACCTTTTGGAGTAGTTTGGGAAAAATCAGACTTCGTCATCATGCTCAGGAGGCTGAAAAACCCCAAGATCGCTTGTCAACTTGTCGAAATCAAACAAAGTTGTGTGAAAAAGAAATTTTTTTTACCTCTCAACCATACAGATTTATCACAGGGAATATTCTAAGCATATTCTATGTAATCTTCATAGGTGTCATCCTTGCGTAGGCATTGTAATGGTGCATAATCTTTATTCGATGGGTAATTAAAAAAATCTCTATGTTTTTAGTTAATATGTAGATTAACAAAAAATTTCTACACATTAAAATTTATTTAGGGTAAGAAGTACCCTCTATGCAGACCTGCGCAGACAAAAAAAATAGGCTCTATGGGGCACCATGTGGTACGGGCTTCCCGTAGCCCCTTTACATTGGCTGTCATTTCTTTAAATTTCAACGGCCACATAAGGCCAGTTCTTTAGAAATTTTCTAGCAGCAATCTTCATACCCCATGGCGGTCTCAATTCATTTACAACTAATAAATGTTCATTGGTAGTCATAAGCACTGACAGTGGTTAAGAAAATCTCAGCCCAACATTTTTGTCTCCAGTGGTGAATCTAAGGTTCCCAAAGGCAGAAACAAACAACCCGGTAGTCCACAAGTATTCATAAATATTTTTATCATCATTAGATAATTTTCAAACACCCATCCATCGGCATCAAAACCAAATGGTGGTAAGATTAAATCAATGATCAATGCCTAAAACCCTAGTGAACATCTTTCTAGCCTACAAAAACATCATCCAAAGAATTTTCACTGCAAAATGACTTTCAATCTCCCATAAGTTGTTTACCACTTGGATTTGGTAGTTTCACAGTGCAGTAAGAAATTTTCCACCCAAGAAAAGGCAGTTTTGATATTTTAAACAAACAGTTTTACAGTTTTTGAGTGATTTTAAAAAACACCATTAGTGGTTTAGAATATACGGGCAATGAAGAGAATATTTTGGCACTTTTCATTTTTTGTGTCTGCTGACATCATGTTGATGTCAGCATGATGTCATGAGTCAGTGACTAGGGAATATTCCAATAACTTTAAAGCATATTTTAGTGCCTAAGAAAATTTCATTAGAATTTCTACTAACAACAACATTTTGGGCACTAACATCGTCAAGGACTTGACCCTTTTGCCCCCCTCTCATTGAGCTTTTTTCTTTGTAGTCCAACTTTGAAGGCCCATATCTTGCTCATTTTTGCTCCATTTTTCAAGAATTTTTTTATTTGGGCTAGAATTTTGTAGGCTTCATAGTGGCAAAATCAATTTTTCATTTTGGTGCTTGGTTTTTCTAAAAATTGTAGTGTTTCATCACTATTGTTCAGTAGTCCCCACTTTCAGACTTTCAAAGGCTTCATTCGAGCTCATACAATAACATTTTTGGTGAATTGTTTTGAAATGCATGATTTTTTAAGTACTTTCCATATCTACAATTAGTTTCATCGAGTTTTACTTAGAAATTATACTTTCTGATTTAGCCTAATCTTGGCTTTTGCATTGTACCAAAATTAAAGAGTACTTTGTTGTTTTATCTTGTGGCAGTTGTAATTGGATTGATCATAAAGTCCCACAATCATTTTTCTGGAGGCATGATCTTTTTTATTGAGTAATGGGGGGCTATGCTTGTGTTGTTCTTTTTTGTACTCTTTCATCATGGATCCAAACAAACTTCCTCTACTCCAACCATATAACTATCATGAGTGTAAAACTAAAATGGAGATTCATTTAAGAAGTTTGAAAACTCAGAGTAACAATGGGTACAAAAATTGAATCAACAATAGTCGCATAAAAGAGAAAGTGGTACAATAGATTTGATCAATCCTATGGAACACTATGATTGTCTATTTTTTTGAATCTTCTTTTTTATAGGAAATCTTATAAAACACCTAATGAAGTGTGGACTACCTTAGATAATCTCTTTGGTAAGCAAGATACTATGAGAGGTTTCAAATTAGACTATGAACTAATTGGTTTGAACCCAACCAACTTTGTAAGCATCCAAGACTTCTTCACAAAGATAAAATCACTTAGATTGTAGCTCAAACAATATGGAATTGAAAAAGAGGACACTCAGTTGATTCTTTCAATCCTTGCCAAGCTTGGTCCTGACTATTTAGTCTTGTTTTCTACCTTGTATGCTACTATGGATGCACATAGGAAAGCTTTCACAATGCCTTCACTTGATGAGTTTGCCAAATCACTCACAAGGGAGTAAGCTAAGTTAGTACACATGGGAACATTTAGTTCTCATAGACCTCAAGCTCTTCTTGCTAATAAAGGTACAAAGGAACAAAAGACTTCAACTAGCAAAGGCAAGAAACATAAAAATAAGGATTTCAAGAACAATGAGCAAGCAAAGGAGTCAACCAAATCACCTAAGTCCTCATCCTCTTCCAAGGAGGAATCAACTAAGAAGGAGAGACCAAAGTGGACATATTGGAAGAAACTAGGACATGATGCGCATAAGTGTTATGAGAATAAAATTGATGAGTTGACTCACATTATTAAAAATCACAATATCAAAATGCCATCATCATCACCTAGTACATCCTCTTCTTTGACACCATCATCATCTACATAGACAGGAACAACATGTTGAGAGATTGTCATTAAAGTATGTGTGTTGGTAACATGAGCTAAATGTGTAAGACTGATGGATATTGAAGAGCCTGCTATTGTATAGTGTTGTTATTGATGGCAACCCATTATAGAGATGTAGTAGTGTTGATTTGGAGAAGACAAAAGTACCAAGTGTTTTGCAAATCTATCTAAGTCTTAGAGTATTGTCTTGTATGTTTAGTGAACTAGTTATTGAAACACATTGCTCTGCTATGAAAAAACTTGTCATGTGGCTATGAGGTAATTTTGGTACATGTTGAAGGTTTCTAAATCCAAAGTTTCAAGGGCTGAAGTCATTCGCAGTTGAAGATAGATTTGATAGAGTATCAGACTTTGTAAGATAGTATAATGATAGTATTAGTGGTATGTTGGAATGCTTTGTATTCCACTAGAGAAGAATATTTTGTTATATGGCTTTGAGAATAAGCTTATAGATATTAGAGATATATGTTCTCTAAGTGGCAAGCATTTTGGTGGTCTACACAGTGAGTTGTGAGCTAACAATTGGTTCATTCTATTGATTGCTCCAGCAATGATGCCAACCCAAAGGTGTTGAGGTTGTGCGGGGTTGACTCATGTATTCAACAAAGTTATGGGAGTAATTATAGGTTATGCTGACCTATCTAAATGTGCTACATGCTTTAGTTCTCTCTGCAAATCATATAGGGTTGATTTTTGGGCTAACAAGTTAGAAGTCACATGGCACATCTATCATGCCAACTTGTTTGGTAGTTTTCTTCACTGTGGTATATAAACAAGATTGATTTCTTGTGTGGAGTGAATTGTGATGTGAAAAAAAAATGTGTGAAAGTGGGAGTGAAATCTAATGCAGAGAAGGGTAAGATAAGATTGTGGTAAAGATTAAGTGTGTTAATTCAGTATTTTGAGCTTTAGTGGAACTGTATCTTTAGCATATGTCAGATGCATTACTAATAGTTCATATTTGTCAGTGATCCACCCCTTCTTCTATGTATTTCTATTCATGACAATGAGTCCTTTAGTAGTGACCCACCTACAGTTAGCACTTCTCTTTTGGACAGTGAGTGCACCATTTGTAAGAAATTGCAACCAGTTGTATTATAATATATTGTGAGATAATCCACACCATGGTTTTTCTCTTTTTAGGTTTTCCATGTAAAAATCTAGTGTTCGTGTGTTATTCTAATGATTGTTTTTATTCTTTCCTTTCTTACTTCAAATAAAATATGCTATGAGGAATGAATGTTTAAATGCTTAAGTAGCTTTAGAGAATACTTATTCACCCTCCTCTTAGTATTATGGGTGTTCAACACAACAGACATTGCTAATGGGACAAATGAAGGAAAAGGACAAGCACGCTTTTCTTCTACAAGTCTTCAGTCAAAGAAATGGCTTCTTGATTATGGAGCTTCTCATCATATGGAATCTTCACAAGGGATATTCTCTTCATTTGAGTCATGTACTTCACCACCTATTTTGATAGGTAATAATACATACATGCATGCAACCGGTAAAGGGACAATTGATATTGGTGAGGGCACTTCCAATAATGTGTTCTATGTACCTTCCTTGTCAACCAGTCTCCTTTTCATCTACCAGATTACTCATTGTGGTGTAGGGAAGATAGTTGAGTTCACTCATGATTCAGTGATCATGCGAGACTTGGAGAGTAGAGATATCATTGTTGTTGGGATGGTTGATAATGCATCTTACCTGTATACATTCTCCCATTTTTCTTCTTCTGATGATGTAGATCAATTGATTGATATTCACACTAATGTATCAAGTGTGAATCATATATCTGAGGCAAAGTTTGGTCATTTGAACCTTGGTGTTCTTTCATGTACTTTAGTTCATGAGACTAGTGCTAAGATTCCATCTGCTCAACCTCCTACTTTTTCAGAGATTGACATCAACTTGGTTTCTTATACTTCAGTTGAGCAAGAGCATTCAAGTGTTTCAAACATAGCTTTGAGGTATACTTTCTTGGAAGGTATATCAAACATGTTTTGTGAGTCTCAAATTGCAGATTTGGAGGACATACTTGACAGGATATCTCTCCTATTTGATGACAGTTACATCACAACTGTTATCCCATCTACTTTGGCTTTGGAGGTTGTTCTTCATGAGTTTACCTAGGATTTTGGATTGCTCATACCTCATTGCATAGTGTCATTCTTTGATTTTGACATTTGGACATTTAAGCAATTTTTAGAGACACACATCTTGAGATCTTCCCTCATCTCTCTTCTTGGAGATGGAGCCTATGGGGAGAAATTTTGTTTGCAGGTACATGATTCTCGTCAAGATTCTTCTTCAGGCTCTCAACATTGGCATAGAAGCTACTTCATTGTGGGGGGACCTATACTCTCACTCTTTCTCTCCTATGGGGGTATTTGATTGTATATATGTGATAGAAGTAATCTTTGGGGGTCATGTTGAGTCCTACTATCACTTCTTCTTTCACTTTAATTATTTTGAATGCATTCTCACTTTTGGAGAGGAGTTTTGTCCCATGAGGTTTTCTCCTTTTCTTTGCTTGAGACTTGTTTGTACATAGGTACCTAATATGGCCTTGTAGCCTAGACCCATCAGCATCATCATCATCGATCATTGCATCTTTCTTTAGTCAGCTACTCCATAAGTTGCACTTTAGGGGGGTGTTGGTGTGAACAAGGTTATTACCTTAATAGTTTACCCTTGGGTGGATAATTCATATTATTTATCTATTTATTAGTAATTCACACGTCACACATAATTTACATGTTAAGTTGGCTTAATGAGTATAGTAGATTTTTCTAGTTGTGTCTAGTTGTTGATAGTTGTTGATAGTTGTCATCTTATCCTATATTTGTCACATGTTTGTTGGAAATATACAGCCATAGAGACAAATTCTTCATAACCTAATAAAAGATTCAATATGCAATAAACCAAAAATCCACATGTAAAAGATATAGACAATCATACCATCAATGGTGACAAAGATATACCTTGGAAAAACTCTCATAGAGGGAAAAACCTAGCCTCTAAGAGCATGAATCTCTTATGTATTATTCAGCAATAAACAACAAATACATATGCAGAGATAACCTCTGAAATATCAAGTTCTCTCTCTACATACAATCCATTTTAACAAGCATATAACCATACATCCCATGCCAAGCCTCAAACCCTCACACAACTAACCTACAAGAGAGGCTACAACCCAACCAACAATCCAAATGGCTAACCCTCTACAACTACCCTTGTGTTTTCTTTTACAGACATAAGCTCACACAAATACATGTAGTATTATAATACCTTTTTCCCCAATACCACGTGTCTACAAAAATATTGACCCCACATTTCATTATTGGTATTATGTTTTCTCAAATAATCAAATAATTACAAATAAAGTAATTAACCCATTGTTACATACAATGATTACAACTGACATCGAAATAAATATCCAATGTGGCTAAACACATCACATGATGCACCACAATTAAATTTTTATTTTTACATGAATAAAATAATATCAATGTTATGCAAGGTGAATAACACACCTACTCGAATATTCTCCCACTTGTTGTAAACATTGCATAAGGGATCGACATGTAAACTCAAATCATCAAGGGAAACCATCATGTGTGCCCAACATGTATGATATAACCATCAATGTGCTCCATGTGCTCCAAGATACTTGCAATAGTAATCAAGGTGTCCACCATCTCAAACAAGAATCCCCTCATCCTCCATCTAGCCTCATGAAGAATAAGATCCTCCGAAGAGATGTCACACTAAATTATCACATAGAAGCAAGAAACATGCATCAAATGATATCTAAACACAATCACCAAATCAAATGGTAACAAATTGGCTTGAGTAGCTTTCAAGAATCAATCATAGCTGAAACAACAACCAGAGCTAGTTCCTAATGCATCAACTATTGATACCTCCAAACTAAGGTATAAAAATGATAACAAGTAGACCTTATTCCATCAACATATCCAACTCTAATCACAATGATAACAAGTCCTTATATATACTCAAACCTACATAAAGAAGTCCTCCAAGGTAACAACATAGAGCATGTGATAATAAACCTCAACACCATCCATACCACAACATAATGAGAACATCCAACAAAGAAATCATACACATCATATAACTCCCACTACATGAGTAAATGTAAAATCTAAAAATAGATCAAGGCATCCAAAGATCCAGTGATAGCATGCACATAGAATATGTGGTTGAATCCTCTATCACATAGTGTCAAAGAACACACACATACATATGCAAAATCTGCAAACTACAGCTGCAACATAACTCTCCTCAAGTCCATATCTTTCCCAAAAACTCCACATCATAAGAGAAAGAAGTCAAAGAGACTCAAAATCTCCATACAAATCTTAACTCCAATGGCATGTGAACATAAATATCTAGGAAGAAGATTAATACCAATCAAAAGAGAACCTGCAAATCATAACCATGTCCTTCTATCCACACTAATGTTTTATATCTATCAAATGTATGATCTCATTTACAACCCAAAAACAAGAAGCCTACTCAACATCTAACAACAAGACGCAACCCTCTCAAACCAAAAGGTAGATCAAACTCATATCCATCCCAAATAACTTGAATAAGCTCAAAGCCACTAAGAATCCCCATTACAGACAATGATCTCATAATAACTTAGGATCAAAAATAATGAGATAACTAATTATATCCATGAATCTACTCCTCAAACAAATCCTCACTACCATAATCCATAGCTCAAGACACAAACATGAAAGATAAGACATAAATAAAAGAATTTATCTAAAAATTAGGTGGGCATACCTATCAAATCATTCACGACCAAGTGGACCAATAGTGGGGATAAGATTGCTCCTTTAGGATGCACTAAGCCTTGAAGGATCTCTCCAAGAACAATCTCCTCAACATGTCCATGTTGGACTCACGTCCAACCAAGGTGTAGGCTCCTCGATCTTGCTATTGGAATCCTCATCAAAGAGTAACCATCTCAACACTTGTCTCTAATCCCAAGAGAACTCAAGCCTTGCCTAAGACTCCAAGTATTCATGAGTATCTCCATGATCAATCCATGCTAAACTCCAAATACAAAACAACATCATCATGCAAATCCCAAACACATGACCAATTTACCAAATACCAAGAAAAATAATGAGATCATAGTCATAACTCCCACTGCACATCTACAAAACCAAGGAACATATCATGACATCATGATCTAATCATCTCCTCAAAAGATCACATGCACTAATGCACACATCCTATCTCAAGAGAACATGTATCATGCCAAGACTCTAAATTGGTATCAAGAGTAAACCATGACACAATATAACCATATTGTAAGCAAGGATCATCTATCAAGGCTGACAAACTATAAATAACACCTCAACCAAAGACTACAAGAGTCCTCCATGGTACCAAGATGTCAACATCTCCAAATTACATGAAGATAACCATAACTTGCCAAAGCTCCCACTAAATTATGATACCAAGCTATATACATGGCAACAACATAAACATCAAACCATCAAACCCATCACTATCAAAAGCTCCCACTAAAACTTTTAATCAAGTTATCCATGACATTATGATAACGTTCTCCTACATGAAGATCAACTATGGTCCCAACACAATCAAAGAATCCACTATCATGACAACAGCTTCCAAAAGGTTGTGTAAGCCATAATCACCAAAACTAAGAAGATAAATAAAACATGTAAACAAAACATCAATCCAACACCACCAAAACTATACTTGTAAAACAATCATGTCATGCCAAAGTCCCAACCAAACAAGGAACATCCATGACACCATGATCAATACACAATGTACCTACACCAAACTCCCATCAAGTCTTATAGAACTGTATGATATAGTCAACACACATAAGTCCCATATCATGATTGTATTAGGTAATATCATCTATCTCTATATCTCAAATGACAAGCAAACCAATCTAATATGTAACTAGCCCAAGCCACAAATCAGAATCTACATCAACACTGAAACATCTATGGGCATAGGCAACCCACATCAAATTCATAAATGCAACTTGTACGCATAGACAACCTACAACACTGCACAACCTATAGATCTCACAATGTAGCATGCAAATTCAACAATACATGTATAATGCTATCAAAAAAGAATAATTAGAGATAAACATGTAACTCTGTAATGACTCAAAAACCAAATCATCCTAGATTTGATTTGCCATCAACTCATAACATTACCAAAAGTCAAAGTGATCAAAAGTAGTTCAGACTTATTTAATCTGAAAAGACCTCAAAATATCATCTCCAAACCTAATCCACTATGTAGTGCTTATAAATAACTTTCTAACGACTATAAGAAGTTTGAAATCTGACTCCGTATGCACATGTTATGCCCGGTCAAAGATCAAAATGAATATCTAGCTTCCAACTAGTAAAAACTAGTCAAAAAAGAAAAAATCAAGAAAAATATCTAACATCACTATGTAGTACATGGAAAGATCTTTCCATCAACTATAAGAAGTTGAAAATATGACATGCTGAGAAAAAGTTATTCCCCTTGGAAAAAATACCCAATAAGGCTATATAACCAGGCCCTGATGAACCTCTAGTGGCTGCTAGGTTGCAACTCGATGGCATGTCAGTTGCCCACCAGTGGTAGTGGTGTACTAGAGATGCCTGGATAGTACTTTGGTGGTGATTTTGTGGTGGAACTCAAAACAGAGTTAAATGGGATTAAATTTTAATGTTTGAAAAAGGTTTGAAATTTTTAATAAAAAATATTTTAAAAAAGGTTTTAACCCCATGGGGAAGCTAGGCCCTATCCCATCAGATTGGGGCTTGGGAACTAGGGTGCTAAGCCTCACTAGCCTTAGCATTCCCACCAGCCAATAGCCTGGTGCTAGCCACCTACCAGCAAATGACCACTAGCCTGCTAGGTCATGCGGCTTGCTATTGTATGAGCCTGTGTAGTGGGGTATGAAACCCCCCCAGAAAAAGTTTATAATTTTTTTTAAAACAAATAAATCTATAGACCTTAATCAAGATTTTTTTAAATGATTTTTTTGCAACCGTACCTACGCTAACACAGGTAAAAATTTCTGACGTGTGATACCATACAATAGATTCCCTGCAAGATTCCTTCTAGGGCACAAAAATGGTCAAATCTTTCATGTCTCCAAACATAAGTAAATTATATGTTTTTCTTCACCTATGGTATCTCTTGAATCCAATGGTAGTGTGTTTTTTTGCCTAGGAGGCTTCCTACAAAAGATGACCTCCAAAACCCTCCATATAAGGAATCCAAATTGAAAACCCACATGCCAAGTGTCCATGAAACCATAGATCTGCAATAATGCAAGTCTGGAAATAGCTTTGTAACCATGAAAATGCCTTCATTTCTTCCATGAAAATCCATGCATTCCACTATACACAAAACGTCCACTCATAGCTAGGGTTATCAAATAGGGATTTCCTCCCAAATCATGGCAACCAAGCTCTGATACCAAATGTTGGAAATATACAGTCATAGAGACAAATTCCTCATAACCCAAAAAGAAATTCAATGTGTAATAAACCATAAATCTACATGCAAAATAAATAGATAATGATACCATGAATGGTGACACAAGATATACCTTGGGAAAACCCTCATAGAGGGAAATACCTAGCCTCCAAGAGCTTGCATCTCTCATGTATTATTCACCAATAAACAATAAATACATATGTAGAGATCACCTCTAAAAAATCAAGCTCTCTCTCTACCTACAATCCATGTAAACAAGCATGTAACCATACATCCCATGCCATGCATCAAACCCTCACACAACCAACCTGCAAGAGAAGCTACAACCCAGCTAACAAGCCAAATGGCTAACTCTCTACAACTACCCTTGCTTTTCCTTTTATAGACATAAGCTTGCACAAATACAACATGTGGTATTGTAATACCATGTGTCTACAAAACCATTGACCCCACATTTTATTATTGGTACTAAGTTTTCCCAAATAATCAAAAAATTACAAATAAAGTAATTAACCCTATGTTACTGTAAAGGGTTGATGTAGAGCATATGGGATGCAAGGAAGAGGAATTGATTCAACAAGGCTCAACCACACCTATAGGTCCAAAATCAAGTCCTTCATGGAAAAGTGGGAACAACAGAAAGGAATCTTTGTTTTCCCATGGAAAGGTTATATTGGGGTACCAAATGACTCATCCCACCCATTGGTTAAGGCAGATCACTCCCGGAACATGCACTTACTTCACAAATCCTCTAAATGGCTTGTATCCCTGGAAAAAGAGAATAGTCCTCTTATATTTTTGCATAGACCTTCAAATGTCAACCTAAGACATGCATTAGATACCCATTATGCCTCCCCATATCATACTCCAAGATGGGTATAGGTTACTTTGAAAAATGTGCTCTAAAAATAGACTAGTAATTCTGCTACAAGGGTTCAAACTCAGAAATTTCACTGTGAAATGTCACGAACAGTCATTCATAACTTCCATACAAATGAAAATAAAGTCAATCGCTTTAGTCAGATTGTAGATAACATAGGTATAGACATTCTCCCCAAGTTACATAAAGATCTAATAGTGGAAACAAAAGTTATGGCATTTTTCCCAAAACAGGTTATCCTAAATCAGGGTTTTGATAGTTTTTACTAAAAATGCAATAACTAACTTAAAACAAAGCCAATATGCATGAAATGAAAAGGCAATGGAGGGTGATTGAACATATTATCACTTACAAACAACTAGGCATCATTCCCTATCCGTACAGGGCCATACAATAACTGGGAACAACAAATTTCTAAAGGAAATACAGAAAAAACAGTGCGTTTTAGCATTCCATGTTCAAATCTTCAATCACCCACAAATTTCAAAAGGTTACAAGGCCTTTTTAAAGGCATCTCATAAAGACTTTTCAGTTTCCAACTGATTTCTAACTTCCTCCAAGAGAATGACCTTTGATATTCCCCTATTTGTTCTTTTTTTGCATTTTACATTGGCAACCTTTACATAATATGCACTATTTTGCATTTTTGAAACTCCTAATAACCTAAACACATAAAAATTACTTGATTGACCTCATAACACTATTGAATCATTTAAAATTTAACCAAACTCCTATAGAAGCATCAATTTATGAAGGTGCTCCTACACCAAGGGTGGAATTTGGATAGTTGTGTTTTTGGTAGTTTTGTGTATGTCTCATCCTTTCACCCTTTCATTCAAGGACCTAGTGATGCAAGAGCATCCAGGGTGTAAGAGCAATCTTGCATCAACCAAAAAAAATGTTGTTTCTTTTCAATAATGGCTAAATTTGGTAGGGTTACTATTGTTAGTAAGTTTGCATTTGTGTACAGTTGGATACAAAATCTTACACGGACCTTCAGAATGGTGAATTGAAGCTAATGGTGAAGAAATGACTTCAATATCATTTATCATTTGTGAGATATTAAAATTTCAAATTCCAAAAATCCTATTGAAATATTCAAAGTCAAATTTGAGGCACTTAGAGGCTCTGGATGGGCCCAAAATTTGGTGGGAAACCCAAGTAGTCTACCAAGCCATCTTTTTGAGAGCTTTCTAAAAAGGTATTATAATTGAAAATTCAATGGTCGGATCGAAAGTTATGGCCCCGCAAAGTTGAGCTGTTTTTGGAGGGAGATGTAAATTTTGAAATTAAGTTGGTGGCCACCAAAAAGGGCTATATATGACCATTTTTAGGAACCCTTGGGGTAATAAAGTTAAGGGGAAAGGTGTAGAGTCAAGAAAAGGTGGGAAAATAGAAACCCTAATTGATTTGGGGTTATAGAAGGTTGAAGATTCTAGAGTCTTGAGAGAGGGAGCTATAATGTGTTGTAGCCTAAAGGGGATTCATCCTTTGATTGTAGTTGAGCTTCTATAATGTAATGTTTTTCCAATATTAATAAAATATCATTCTATTTTTTGTGTGCAATTTTTGTTATTATGTGTTTTATGATTTACCCCCTTCATCAAGTGGTATCAGAGCTAGGGTTTCTGAGTGTGTAGATAGATCGTCAATTGTGAGGCAGTTTGCACCAGGACTTGAGGTTGTGGGTTTGTTGTAGAGATCAAGATGCCTCCATGAAGAAACTATGGTGTATGGAGTGCTTTGATAGAAGAGGGTTTTAGAGCCTTGCAAAGACAAATTGATGCATTGCAAGAGGAGCTGCGAAGAGGGTTCAAGCCGAGAAGGAGAGAGGAAAGCAAAATGAAGCTGAAGAAGAGCTATCTAAGGAAGAATAAGAAGTTGTGGGAGATCCTATAGAAGTTAGGTTTTTTAGAGCCATTTCAAAGATCAAAAAGAGGCCCAAGATCAAAGTTTCTATCTATTTTGGAGATTTGAATCTGGAACAACTTATTGATTGAATCAATGATATGGAGGAGTATTTCAAGTATGAAGATGTGGAAGACCCAGAACAAGTCAAGTTTGAAAATCCAAAGTTGAAGATCCATGCCAGTATTTAGTTGAAGGAGGTCCAGTTAGATAGAAATAGACGAGGAAAAGAAAAGATTACCAGATGGGATCAGATGGTGGAGAAATTGAAGAAGCAGTTCATTCATGTGGACTATGAGATAGAGTTGTTGAAGAGGCTGCAAGGATTGAAGCAAGGTAATAAGTCTGTTAAGGAGTATACAGAAGATTGTTATAATATCACTATCTAGGCAGGCCATGGAGAGGCCAACAATGAGAAGGTAGCCCATTATATTAATGGGTTCAAGCCAAGTATTCAAGAAGAGTTGAGCCTGATCAAAATGACCACCATAGAAGATGCATACCAATTTTTCCTGAAGGTGGAAGAGAAGCTGAATAAGAGATTTGAAAGAAAGCAAAGGGGAAGAGGTCAAGGCAGAAGGACTGGTGGAAGACCCTATGGAGGCTGAAATAAAGATCCAAAGAAAAGTGAAGAAGCTGGAACCCATCGAAATCAGAGAGGAGATAATACATATCGCCCTTGTGACCAGAATAATGGTGAGCAAAGAGGAAGAGGAAGAGGTAGACCTAGGCAAAGACATGGAAGAGGATGTTTTAGAGGAACTTGTTTCCAATGTGGAGAAGAAGGGCATCGAGCATATGAGTGTCTGCAACATCAAGGAAGGACAAATAGAAGACTTGAAGGTAATGCACGAGTTGCACATGTAGACGAAGATGCACAGTCTAAGCATTTTAAAGATGCTAAAAAGGGAGAAACCCTAGTTGTTAGAAGAACTTTGTTGAATGAAGAGAAAGAACCCAATGAGAGGAAGAGTTTATTCCATAGAAGGTGTAAATGTGAAGGTAAGTGTTGTGATATTATTATTGACAATGGAAGCACTGACAATCTTGTTTCAAAAGAGATGGTTGACAAGAAGAAAGCATCCACATCCATATCAAATTGTATGCTTGTAGAAGGACCATAGAGACTTGGTCAATGAGCAGTTTTTGTTGATAACTAAGAGGGGGGGTGAATCAGTTATCTCTATTAATTTAACTTTCTGTTCTTCTCTAACAAATAGTGTAACATCAAATCACATAAGCAAACATATCTTTGAAAGTAGAAATAAGATCAATACACATGACACAATGATTTTGACGTGGAAAACTTGATTAAGGGAAAAACCATAGGGTGATTAACCCAAGATTGTATTCTCTATTAAAAGAATAAGATAGTACAAAATGGCACTTGCCAATTAGGGCTCACTTGTTGAGCACACTACTCACAAGAGGCTCACTGCCTACAAGAGACTCACTGTCCACAGGATACAAGAAGGTAACACAATACTTGAACTGATGAGAAGCATCTGCACATGCAGAGGTTTAGTTCTAGTTAGGCTCAATAAACTAATTTGCTACACTTCATTCTTTCTCTTCTTTGAAGCTGCAGTTCTATCACATTCTGGACCTATAAAGCTACTTCCACACTACTCTCTGCTATTCTTCGCACACCACAACTACCAACTTTCACCTTCAAATCTAAATCCATCTAGTATAAATATCCACACAAGTGATTTCAACACCTTTCTAGTCGACATCTAAAATAGTCAATATTTTCTCAAACTTTGATCTGTCAACTAAATCCTTGCTTACCAATTGATGTGTATCAAGGAGATGCTTATAAAAGTCATCAATCATGTTGTCCAATCATGAATGATACCTTAGCAAGCTTGATCACCATCAATATCTCATCCAGATTTAGGTCTGATGCTCTACCGGTCAGTTCTGCCAATCAGGGACCCAAAACTCAAGTGCTCATATCTCTTTACTCTTTTATCATCGGAGGCTAAATCCTTGGAATCTATCAGTCAAGGTACTCCTCTTGACTTCCCCAAATCCACACTTTACTGAGATACTTCCTCTGAGAGATTTGGACCTGACTGTTGGACCTTGCTGCCTGCTCTGTTCTTGCTTATCAGACCGCAACACTTCTTCAATCTGACTTCTGGTATAGACATACCATATCCTGTGAATGTGTGGGATGAACTTTGTTGCCACCAATGACAACATTCATGAAGCCATATAGTGTGTCTTGCCAACAATATCCCCCTTTGGCATTGATGGCAACACTTAGTAAAAAATGACTAAGTGTCACATTGCACTCCCCCTTGGCTGACGCTCTGTTCTAATGTGCACTTTATCGGAGCTCCCCCTTAGCTAGATTCCTCATTTTTCACTGATCCTCACTCCCCCTTTGACATCAATGGCAAAGGGTGGGGTTTGCACACCAAAATTTGTAAAAATCAATCTATACTTAGTTGCATAAGTATATAAACAGGTTATACTTACATATACTTGAGTAGGTCTGCAAAAGTGTTTTTTAATTGTACAAGTTATGTTGCCCAACTCAGCTTCATCCTATCCAAAATTGAGATGTGACCACTCAAGAGGAATGCAAAAGCTTTTGTCTTCTTGAGATCTATCGGATCATTGGTCCGGGCTGTGGCCTGTGCATCAGTTAGGGCCTCATGCATGGCCTCTAACTTAGGGATAATGATCCCTCTATGTTCACTCAACCTATTTATGCTATTTTTCTTCTCCTTCTCAAGTGTCTTTATTTCATTTATGACTGCAATAGTCTAACACTCTTGATTTACTATGGAGGAGGATAGAGGATCAAAACATTGAGATAAACTTAACAGTTTATCCTCTTGCTCTTTTACTTTCTTCTCAATGTCCTTGGTCACTTTAGGCCAGGATAAAATATATATATATATATATATATATATATATATATATATATCTCCCCCATCTTTGAGAGCATTTTCTAGGCTCTTTATTCTAATATCCATAACTCTCCTATCATTTGTTATTAACCCTTGTAGCTCTGATAATTTTTTTACCAAAAACTCTTTTCAAACCTTATCTTCTGCTGACTTTTCTAAGGAATCAAAATGTGTGCTAACACTATTAACTAGAGATTTGAGATTACTAGATGAAGAGGCTGATGGATCCTTCTGAAAAGATGGAAAGATCTTCTCCAATACATTGGATGCAATTTCTATGAGCTTGCAATCTTCCATGTGAGACTTCAAGAGCTTTTCTTTTGCCTTTGCTGAAGTAAAGGATGCTAGCTTCATGGTTTGAACCGGGGAGAGGGAGTCAAAATTGAATGGTCCTTGAAGAAGTTCCGGTTCATCAAATTTCATCATCTCTTTGGTTAAGAATTCTTTGACTGCCTCTGCTATGTCTCTTGCCAGAGATAGAGTTTTCTCCCCTTCTGCACCCTTACCACTATCATCTATGGCCTTCTCTGTTGGAGTTTTCTCTCCTTCTGCAGCCTTACTATTGTCATCTTTTTTTTCCTTCTCTACTTCTTGACTGATCTTCTCTTCTACTCTTTCTTCTTCTTTGGATCCAGAGTCTACAAGGGAAACCAGAGGAGAGATGTTTGCATGTTCATGGACCTCCTCGTCCAGAACAGAGGAATCTAAGTCCTTACCTTTTTCTTCACCTGTCTCCTTTACCTCTTCTGCCACTGTCTCAATAGATTCTTCTTCAAGATCTATAGCCGAGGGATCATCACCTAAGTCCTCTATAATAGGAATGTTGAATCTTTTGTATGCATTCCAAAGGATCTCTTTTGTCTCTTTTGCTACTTTGTCAGTTTCTCTGAGCATAAGCTCATTCATTCTAGCTTTGCTTTAGAACTCATCCTTACAATCTTTGAAGATCATATTCTTCGACTTAGGAGTGATGAAGGGATAGAGCTGAATGGCTATATGTTCCCAGATCTCCATATCCTTTTCTTTGGCATTATTCTTTCTCATTTCAAGTTCCTTCTCAAGGCTTTTAGGAATTAGAGATATGATTTCAATGCAAGATTTGTTGTAGATATTCAGATACTTAATTGTGGCATTCTACAGAATCTTCTGGTCACCTTGACTACATTCATCATAGAATTTTGTTATTGGTTTTAGGTTTCCATCCACAGTGAGTACCTTTATAATATCGTCAAGAGTAGGCTTCTCAACATGTTTATCTATCCTTTCTTTTTCCTTATCTAGACCGGTAGAGGATTCTCTAGATACTTTCTTCTTCTTCTTCATTTTCTTAACTTCCTCATCTGACTCTGTCTCCTCATCATCCTTGACGCTTGTGTATGATCTTGTAGCCTTTGTCTTTGTTCTCTTTTCTCCTTTACTGGATGATTTTGCTTCCTGTTTTGATGCCTTTGAGCTCTTAGGTGTAGAGCTCTTAGAGGATCTGGTCTGGGAGGGCTTCTACCACAACACTTTCTTTTTCTGCCTCTTCCTTTTCTTTTTTTGCCCTTTCCATCTTTTCTTTGTTTTCATCAAGTGCCTCTTTTGAGATGCCATACCTTTTGGCAACATTCTCTACTTCTTTTCTCACTTTTCTCTTCATCTCCAGTTGCCTTAGCTCCACATGAATCTTCACACTTAGGTCCTCAAAGGTTCCAAACCTTTCTGCCTTAGGATCCATGGGTTGACTGAGCATGTGTTGAACATGTAGCTCTACTATTTTCTCATCTACTTCATACCCCATTGGCATGATCCATATTGTCCTTGGTTCTACTACGTCCATTAGGCATTGATCAATTTCCACCATAAAGCATATTGTATCCTTATATTTTTGAAAAGAGATTGGGGAATTTTCTGTCTTGCTTGCATCATACTCTAAAAGTTCTTGAAATAGCCCTAGGGTGTTGTATTTTGTGCCTTAGCATCACCAAGCCCATGAATATAATCTCTGATTTGAATGGCTACTCGTATGTCATTTTGTCATACCTAGGCATTGGATCTGGGAAGCTCATTCATGAAGTAAAATAATAGAAATAGTATCAGTCCACCATACTTGAGTGAGTTCTTCTTGTCCTTTTTGATCTTTTGTATGTTCTCCAATAGTTGGTTTAAAAGAAGTTCACAAAGATCATAGTCAACATTTTCTTTTAGCATCTGATAAGATGTGTAAATTATAGTTCTGAGTACTGAGTTTTCTTTGCTGGAGTGATATATCTTGTAACCAATTATCATGAATGCAAATTTGATATCTGGATCAATGATGTCTTCAATTGTCATGGCTCTCTTGTCAAATTTTGATCCAGTTGCCTCACTCACTATCTGATTCTTGATAGATTTGAGAGCAAGTATCTCACTGGATGAGTGCAATCCGGTAACTGTTGTAATGACATCTGTTGTGACCACATGAAGTTATCATGCACTCTGCTTAAAACATACCGGACCCATTCATCTTCTACAAAATAGGGGAAATGAATACATTGTGCAAAATGCTTGTCCCGGATGGCTGTATACTAAGTTTTGATTTCAAATGAGTCATCTATCAAATGCTTGTGATAGATATCAACCAGCTTAGATTCCCCAAATTCTTCAATATTTGCATGAATATATGTCCTAACATCTTCTACATGTAGAACCCCATGCGCAATGCTTGAAAATGCATCTAGGAGATCAACTTCTAGGGATTTATATGGATGTTTCTTGAATTTAGGATGTAACCTATCAGTGATCTTTACAACATTGGGAGTAGCCATCTTCAAAAGATTTATAGAGAGATATTCAATAATGGAAAATACCTTTTAAACTTCTAGGGTTTGCGGAGTGAGCCAGATTGATTATTTGAATGAATTAACTCCAACGGTTGATCTTTAAGAAATTTGAAACAATTTGTTGCAGAGCTCCTTTTCTTTTCTTCTTGAATGCAAATGTGCAAATGATGAGTGAATGAACCTTTTTATTTATGAGAAAAACCCAAAATCCATACTGCAATAAATGCACAACTTAAGTCATTCTGGTTGCCTTGTTTTTCTTATTCTGAGATAGATCTTTTTCTGAATCACTGAAATATACTTAGAGTTATCCTTGGTGATTAATAACAAACTATCTTACTTTCCCCAAACATTTGATCTATCTGTAGATCAAGATGCCTCAAATTTGAATCATACCAGATCTAACTATGATAATCCTATTTTATCGGATGACTATTAAACCGGATCAATCTTGGAAGATTAGACTCATCAAATCTTCCTGCTGATCTTCCATATCTTTACCAAGCTTTCTTTAGATGTTTCTCTAAGAACCCTTTAACCTACAACATTTCTTGTGCCAATTTTAGGCACTAATTATCTAGCTGAGGAGATTTATTTTCTTTTTGACTCCCCCTGAGCCAGAGCTCATCTTATTTAGTTTTTAGAAGGAATGTCGGCACCAGATTCTGGTGCAGATCCATTTCCAACATTTTCTGTACTTCTCTTTACCCAAATCTTATTCATCTCCCTTTGAATTTCATCTACATTCATTTTCTTTTTCCTTTGTCTTGGTTTTGATTATGATGTACCAGACCTTTTTTGTCCTGATTCTTACTTCTACAAAATTTGGTAATATGTCTAGATCTATTACAGTTGTAGAAAACAACATTTCTTTGCATATTTGACTGATATCCTCTCGATCTACATTGATTAGTCATATGTACCATTCTATTGCATGTAAAGCATCTACCATTGAATGAATTGTTTATTTGCAAATTTCTACATTCATGAGATTTGTGACCATACCTTTTGCAATTGAAGCATTGTCCAAAGAAGGATGAATTAGTCTGATTCATTCTTCTTATGCACTAATTAGCTTTATGACCAAAGTTATTGCAATTGAAACAGTGTCTATTGAAGGATGGATATCTTTGAGCATTTGGTTGCCTTACCAGAGGTCTTCTAGGCTTGTTCCTTAGATTTATTGATCCAGATTTGTTCTTACCACATCTGGAGCTTTCTCCTTCCTCATACCCCAAGCCTTGTTTGTCATGTACCCTCTTTTGGCTTACAAGAAGAACTTCAAGTTGAGCAGAGCTTATCTTGAATTTCTCTTTATATTCATTTGCTATTTGAAGATCCCTTTTGATTGTGTCAATCTGATTCTCAAGTTGGTCTTCATTATCTTTAGCTTCTTCAAGATTAGATTCTAGATGCCAAATGATTCTATCCATATTGTGGTAGTCTTCTGACTTCTTGAGAGATTGTCTTAGATTATCTTTAATTTTTCTTTTCTCTTCAATTTCTTGGGTGAATTTCATAACCCCTAATTCCATTTCATGTCTAAACATAATGACCTCTTTTGATAGCTTCTCGCATAAATTGTTCTTCTCATTCAGTTCTTCATCAGTGTTATTGGCTTCACTTTGACTTGCTAATTGTTGAAGTAGTTCCTTTCTCTTCTTCATAGATACTCAGTTTCTCTTTTAGTTCATTTATGAAATCATCAACTTGTTTGAGTCTTTCTTTTAGGTCATGGACTTCATAATGAGATTGCTCAAGATCATCTAAGGCAGACTGAAGCTATTCCCTCATACCATACATATCCACTGAGATTCCCAGATCTTCCTCAAGCTGTTAGCCTCTATTTGGACGAACTTGGCTCTGATACCAATTATTTATAATTGAGGGGGGGTGAATCAGTTATCTTGATTAATTTAACTTTCTATCCTTTTCTAACAAATAGTGTAACATCAAATCACATAAGCAAACATAACCTTGAAAGAAGAAATAAGATCAATACATATGACACAATGATTTTGATGTGGAAAACCTGGTTAAGGGAAAAACCACAAGGTGATTAACCCAAGATTGTATTCTTTGTTAAAAGAATAAGATAGTACAAAATGGCACTTGCCAATTAGGGCTCACTACCTAAGCACACTACTCACAAGAGGCTCACTGCCTACAAGAGACTCACTGTCTATAGGATACAAGAAGGTAACACAATACTTGAACTGATGAGAAGCATCTACACATGCAGAGGTTTAGTTCTGGTTAGGCTCAATAAAATGATCTGCTACACTTCATTCTTTCTCTTCTTTGAAGCTATTGTCCTGTCACATTCTAGACCTATAAAGCTACTTCCACATGCCTCTTTTCTTTTCTTCGCACACCACAACTACCAACTTTCAACTTCACATCTAAATCCATCTGGTATATATATCCGTACAAGTGATTAAAACACCTTTCTGTTGCAAGTATGGCTCTAACTGATGTTTTCATGGATGTCAACATACTCCTGTTGCATTAATGATAAGGATTGGATGAGCTGTGTGTTGAGGATATTGAGAAAATTAGTCTTGATCAGGAACAGTGAAGAACAATGATGACAACAATGTAAAAGTCCAAGATAGCAAGAGGATTAGAGGATACAAATTAAAGGGTTTGTAGATATGTATCTTAAGGTAGTCTAGTAGAGATTTTAGTGGTCTACATGAAGATCTGAAGAATCTATGGCTGCTCAAGTAAAACCAGTTCTAGCAGATGTTCAGTGGTGGCAAAGTGTTACAAAAAGGTCCGGTGAGATCTGGAAATGTATTGTCCTATTCTACAGATTTGAAGGAGTGTTGGCGAAGTCCTTATGATGTTTCAACTTGATTGGTTTGTGGTTTTAAGGTTTGCAAGCATCTATTCCTTTGTGACAGTGATGATAGACTGTGTTCTTGAGGTTCCAGATGAAGGAGAGAAAGATTACAATAAGTAGAAGAAGTGTGGATGTTCTTGGTGATTTAGGCAAGCTTGTGGAGGTCTTTGGATCATGTCCAGTTCGTGTTGGTGGTCCGCATTGGAGATGGAGCTCACAATTGAAGAATATCTTCCAGATGATGATGTTCTTTCTATGACTAGCTGACTAGATGAGTTACACATCTTGAGAATGTTCTTGAGGATGTTTGCCGACTTAGATGTTTGTTCCTAAGTTGATGTCGTGTATAAATAAGGGATTGCGAAGTCATTTCAAAGGTGTGCTTGTGAAGATGAGTGTGTGGTAGCGAGGAGGAGAGTAAAAGGTAGAGCAAAAGTTTTGGGCTTAAATGGAATTGACTCAAGCATGGTGAAGATGCTATTTACCAGTTCGAGTATGTGATACTTATTCTTTTGTAGATAGTGTGTCTCTTGTAGGTAGTGGGCGTCTTGTGAACAGTGTGCTTGGGTAGTGAGCCCTAATTGGCAAGTGCCATTTTATTCTTTCTATTCTTCTAATAGAGAATACAATTTTGGGTTAGTCACCTTGTGGTTTTTCCCTTAACTGGGTTTTCCACGTTAAAATCTTGGTGTCTCTTATGTTGATGTGTTTCTACTCTTGA
This sequence comes from Cunninghamia lanceolata, assembly GCA_027924645.1. Taxonomy (NCBI): domain Eukaryota; kingdom Viridiplantae; phylum Streptophyta; class Pinopsida; order Cupressales; family Cupressaceae; genus Cunninghamia; species Cunninghamia lanceolata. Next base: position 15,828,282 of record BSBN01000606.1, read on the forward strand.
GTTAAATGCATTATGTTTCATGATTAATTTATTGTTATACTACAAAGTGAATGTATGTGTTTAATAAGAGGAAAGTTTTGTACAACTGATTCAACCCCCCTCACAGTTGTATGCCCTAAATCTAACAATTGGTATCAGAGCCAAGTTCCTCTAAAAAGAGCTTAACTGGTTGAGGATATATAGGATGTCATCCTACAAACAGGATGGTCCGAAGTTTGATGGAACCAATTTTAATCTTTGGAAAGGTCGCATGAAATGTCACCTATAATGTATGGGAATGGCATACTGGACCATGGCTACAACATAGTATGTACCCCCATAGGGTGGTTCAAAAACCCAAACTAAAATCATTGATGCTGAAAACAATCTGCAGACTATAGAGGCTCTTTTAAGCATATTATCTGATTCAGAGCTCTCAAATGTTATTGACCTACCAACTAATTTTGAGATTTGGAAAAAATTGGAACTTTTGCATGAAGGAGATAGGTATGTTAAGAATACAAGGCTACAAAGTCTGAAAGGGAGATTTGAAAATTTGAAGATGAGAGAAGATGAAAATATCACAACTTTTATGCCAAGAGTAAATGAGATTGTTTGTGGAATTAGAAATGCTGGTGGTTACTTAGATGAAGATGAGATTATTGGCAAAATTCTTAGATCCCTTCCTGCTTCTTAAAAAATCAAGGCTACTGCAATTGAAGAATTTAGAGCTCACACAACCATCACAAGAGATCAACTGGTTGATAAATTAGTTGCATTTGAAATGGCCGAGTTTGGAGATGAACCCCCAATGACTGAATCTACATTCAAAGCCAATGCATCTGTAAAAGGTAAACAAAGGATTGATCTGGGAGAAAACTCCTCAAGAAAACCTTCATGGTATGAACAAGCAAGAAAACACCTGGAAGAAGAAGAAGCTAAAACTGCTCACCTTGAAGCCCTTATTGCAAAAAGACTGCCTAGAGGATCCGGTAAGTATGAAGGAAAGTTGTCTTTTAAGTGTTTTAACTACAATAAGATTGGTCATTTTGCCTCAAAGTGTCTGGAAAGATTTTCAAGGCCAAAACCTAACAGATCAAGATCTGAAAAGAATTGCTATTATGTTCATGAAGATGATGATGAAGGAGTAACAAATGATGAATCAAAGATAGGTAACAAGTCTGGAAGTGACTGGGTGTTTATTGCCATCAAGGAAGAAGATCCAATGCCCTCTAAATCTGCCAATCATAAAGTTGAGGAAAGAGCTATGGCTGCTCAAGTCGAAGAGAAGGATGATTGGGTCATTGATAGTGGTTGCTCTCACCATATGATTGATGACAAAAACAAGTTCATAGATTTTGAAAGGTATGAAGGTGGAGTAGTAAAATTTGGTGATAACTCTGCTGGTAGAATCAGAGGTAGAGGAACTATTTCTTTTGATGGAAAGAACAAAACTAATAATGTACTATATGTTGAAGGATTGAAGCACAATCTTCTCAGTGTTGGACAATTGGTGGACAAAGGCTATGATCTCATATTCAAGAATGGAAAATGTAAGATCTTTGAGAATTCTGGAACAAAGATTGCATCCAGTACCCAAACAAAAGGTAACATCTTCCATTTAGTTGGTACTGATAAAAGTTGTCTATTTGTGCAAATTGATCAGAGTTGGTTTTGGCATAGGAGAATGTGTCATGTGAATTTTGATAATATCATCAAAATAAGTAATACTTAGGCTGTTAGAGATCTTCCAAAACTAGTGAAACCTACAAATAGCTTATGTAAAGAATGTCAGTTGGGGAAACAAAGCAGAGTCTCATTTAAAAGAAAGGAACAATCTTCTACCAGATTATTAGACTTAGTTCAAAATGATCTTTGTGGTCCAGGAAGAATCAGAAGTGTGCAAGGTGATAGATACTTCATGTTGGTAATTGATAACAATTCCAGGATGATGGGTAACCTTTTTGAAAGAGAAATCAGAAGCTCTTGAGAAGTTCAAAATATTCAAGGTTATGGTAGAGAATGAAACCGGATTAAAACTAAGATGTCTGAGGTCAGATAGAGGTGGAGAATTTACATCTGGTGAGTTCATAGATTTCTATGAGAAACATGGTATAAAGAGACAGTTGTCTGCTCTTAGGACTCCACAGCAGAATGGAGTAGTTGAGAGAAAGAACTAGACCATCCAGGAAGCTTCTAGGACCATGATGATGGAAGCAAATGTTCCTCAGATCTATTGGAGATAAGTTGTCAGCACTGCAGTCTATACTTTCAATCAAGTTCAAATCAGAAGCAATACCAGTAAGACTCTTTATGAACTTTGGTTTGGTATTACACCTACTGTAAGGTATTTTAGAGTGTTTGGTAGCAAATGTTACATTAAGAGAGATGAAGATCTAGGCAAGTTTGATGCTAGAAGTGATGAACGAATATTTTTGGGCTATTCTACTCAAAGCAAAGTGTACCAGTGTTTTAATAAGATATTGAGAATGATTATAGAAGATACTAATGTGAAGGTTGATGAAGGAATTGTAAAACCCTCAAGGTTTTATGAATATGATGAAGATGATCAGAATGGTGTTTTGACTCAAGGAGCCCGAGTCTCTTCTGAAATTTAGATTGAAACTGATCTGGTAAATCAGGAAGAAGAAATAAGTTTTAAAGAGCTTGATCAAGAATTAGAAGTGCAAGAAAACCCCCAAGTACCAAGGTATGTAAGACTGAACCACTCTGAAGATCAGATCATAGGTGATAAAAGAAAAGGTGTTCAAACAAGAAAAAAGATTGCTCAAGATTTAGAAGAATATTGTCTAATTTCAAAGATTGAACCTAAGACAGTGAATGAAGCCTGCAATGATGAAAAGTGGACTAAGGCAATGGAGGAAGAACTGATGTAAATTGAGAAAAATCACACTTGGGATCTTGTTCCTAGAGCTAGAAACAATAATGTAATTGGAACCAAATGGGTCTTCTAGAACAAACTAAATAAAGTTGGTGAAATAATAAAAAATAATGCCAAATTGGTTTGCAAGCGTTACTCTCAAATAGAAGGAGTTGATTTTGAAGAAACTTTTGTTCCGGTGGCAAGAATTGAAGTAGTAAGATTATTTCTTGAATTTGCTACCTTCAAGGATATCAAGGTGTATCAGATGGATGTCAAGTCTGCCTTCCTAAATGGTGACTTGGAAGAAGTGTACATTGAGCAACTGGATGGATTCCAATTGTCTGATCATGGTGATATGGTCTACAAGTTGAAGAAGGCACTGCATGGTTTGAAGCAAGCCCCAAGAGCCTGGTATGAAAGATTACACAAGCATCTTTTGAAGATTGGTTTCAACAAAGGTACTGCTAACAGTAACTTATATTTCAAAATTGATCATGAAAACATCTTAAGTGTTGAAGTGTTTGTTGATAATATCATTTTTGGAGGAAGAGATAGTATGTGTAAAACTTTTGCAAATCAAATGAAAAGTGAGTTTGAGATGTCCATGGTTGGTGAAATGAATTTCTTCTTGGGTCTACAAATCACTCAAACAAAGAAAGGTATCTTCATTTCTTAGACCAAATATGCAAACGAATTGTTAAAAAAATTTGGGATGGAAGATTCATAGCCAATGAATACTCCCATGGCAACTGGATGTAAGTTGAGAAAAGATGATGACCCTCCTAAGATAGATCAGACAAAATATAGGTCAATGATTGGAGGATTGTTGTATCTCACTCAAACTAGACCAGACATTATACAAGTTGTTGGTTTTGTTGCTAGATTCTAGGCTAATCCTAGAGAATCTCATGTCATGGTAATCAAGAGGATTTTTAGATATCTAAAAGGGACAGTTGAGTATCGTCTATGGTATCCTAGAGATCATGATTTCTCTCTTCATGCATATATAGATGTAGATTGGGTAGGAGATGTGGATGACCGGAGGAGTACCAGTGGTGGAGCATTCTTTTTGGGGAAGAGATTAGTTTTTTGGCTGAGAAAGAAACAAGAGGCAATATCTCTGTCTATAACTAAAGCAGAATATATAGCAGTAGCAGGTAGTTGCACTCAAGTGCTATGGATGAAGTAGATGTTAAGAGATATAAAAGTGGAGTATGAGGAGCCTATAATAATTTTCTGTGATAATTCAAGTGCAATAAACATATCTAAGAATCTGGTGTTACACTCAAAGACCAAACACATATCCATCAAATTTCACTTTTTGAGAGAGCAAGTGAACAAGAATGAAGTCAGATTGGAGTTTGTGCCTTCCAAGGATCAGATTGTGGTCACCTTTACTAAACCTCTACCTAAGGACTCTTTTGAGTATCTAAAGGAGAAGTTAGGGGTTATTGCCCCTCTGCTGATGAACTAAGGTGCACTGACATGCATCAGTCTGGAGGATATCATAGTCACATCTTGTGGTCTGGACTGATGATGGGGAGCTACTACTTAGGGGGAGCAGCAGATATGATTCTAAAGTGGTAGAGTGGCAAGTATGTGCCCTTTGCCATTGATGTCAAAGGGTGAGAGAGGACATGTGAAAAACAAGTGGTCGCTGATCAAAGGGGGAGTAGTAAAGGGAGAGAAGACATGTGAATGGTTGTTACTGATAGCAGGAGTCGTGATAGTAAGAAGAAGTTTTTGTCTTGATGGTTACAACAATTTTTCACATCATATGTTGCCATCAATGACAAAGGGGGAGATTATTGCAAGTATGGGTCTAACCAATGTTGCCATTGATGTCAACATACTCCTATTGCATTAATGATAAGGATTGGATGAGCTGTGTGCTGAGGATATTGAGAAAATTATTCTCAATAAGGAATAGTGAAGAACAATGATGACAATGAGGTAAAAGTTCAAGATAGGAAGAGGATCAGAGGATACAAATTAAAGGGTTTGTAGATATGTGTCTTAAGGTAGTCCAGTAGATATGTTAGAGGTCCGCATGAAGATCTGAAGAATTTGTGGCCACTCAAGTAAAACTAGTTCCGATAGATGTTCAGTGGTGGCAGAGTGTTACAGAAAGGTCCAGTGAGATCCAGAAATGCATTGTCCTATTCTGCAGATTTGAAGGAGTGTTGGGGAAGTCCTTATGATGTGTCAACTTGATTGGTTCATGGTTTTAAGGTTTGCAAGCATCTATTCCTTTGTGACAGTGATGATAGACTATGTTGTTGAGGTTCCAGATGAAGGAGAGAAAGATTATAGTAAGTAGAAGAAGTGTGGATGTTCTTGGTGATTTAGGCAAGCTTGTGGAGGCCTTTGGATCATGTCTAGTTTGTGTTGGTGGTCCGCATTGCAGATGGAGCTTGCAATTGAAGAATAACTTCTGAATGATGATGTTCTTTCTGTGACTGGCTGATCGGATGAGTTACACATCCTGTAGATGTTCTTGAGGATGTGTGCCATCTTAGATGTTTGTTCCTAAGTTGATGTCGTGTATAAATAAGGGATTACGAAGTCATTTCAAAGGTGTGCTTGTGAAGATGAGTGTGTGGTAGCGAGGAGGAGAGTGAAAGGCAGAGTAGAAATTTTGGGCTTAAATGGAACTGATTCAACCATGGTGAAGATGCTATTTACCAGTTCAAGTATGTGATACTTATTCTTTTGTAGACAGTGTGTCTCTTGTAGGCAGTGGGCCTTTTGTGAGCAGTGTGCTCAAGCAGTGAGCCCTAATTGGCAAATGCCTTTTTTTTCTTTCTATTCTTCTAACAGAGAATACAATTTTGGGTTAGTCACCCCGTGGTTTTTCCCTTAACCAGGTTTTCCATGTTAAAATCTTGGTGTCTCTTGTGTTGATGTGTTTCTGCTCTTGAGTTAAATGCATTATGTTTCATGATTAATTTATTATTATACTGTTAAGTGAATGTCAATTTTTAATAAGAAGAAAGCTTTGTACAACTGATTCACCCCCCCTTAGTTGTATGGCCTGAATCTAACACTTTCTAGTTGGCATCCAGAATAGTCAATATTTTCCCAAACTTTGATCTGTCGACTGAATCCTTGCTTACCAATTGATGCGTATCAAGGAGATGCTTATAAAAGTCATCAATCATGTTAACCAATCATGAATGATACCTTAGGAAGCTTGATCACCATCAATATCTCATCCAGATTTAGGTCTGATGCTCTACTGGTCAGTTCTTCCTCTATCTACTCTACGAATCAGGGACACAACACTCAAGTGCTCGTATCTCTTTACTCTTTTATCATTGGAAGCCAAATCCTTGGAATCTATCAGTCAAGGTACTCCTCTTGACTTCTCCAAATCCACACTTTACTAAGATACTTCCTCTAAGAGATCCAGACCTGACTGTCACACCTTGCTGTCTGCTCTGTTCTTGCTTATCAGACTACAACACTTCTTCAATTTGACTTCCGGTATAGACATATCATATCATGTGGATGTGTGGGATGAACTTTGTTGCCATCAATGACAACATTCATGAAGCCGTATAGTGTCTCTTGCCAACAGTGTTTAGTGAAGTTTAAGATTGGAGACTACCAGGATGAGGTGTTGTGTGATATCATATCAATGGACGCATGTCATATACTATTGGGGAGGCTGTGGCAATATGATAGGAGCGATGTCCATGATGGTCATACAAACAAATATTCCTTAACAAAGGATGGAGTTTGTCATAAATTGAAGCCCTTGAAGGAAGTGGAAGAAAAGGTTTGTAGTACTGCCAGAATTTGCTTGGTAGATGATACAAAATTTTTGGAGGGTATGAAGCATGAGCATTATTGCTTTGCATTGATTCCTAAGATTAGTCAAGAGAAATATGAAGATGTACTAGTAAGTCTCAGAAATGTTGGAAGAACTTCAAGATATTGTCTCTGATAATATACCAGAAGGTTTACTACCAGTGAGGAAGATAAGTCATCAAATGGATTTGATATGAAGAGCTAGTTTTACAAATAAGGCAGCACACATAATGACTACAGTAGAGAATGAAGAGTTGAATAGACAAGTCCACGAGTTATTAAGGAAGAGACTAATAAGGGAAAGCTTGAGTCCATGTGAGGTACCTACAATACTAGCACCAAAGAAAGATGGAGAGTGGAGAATGTGTATAGATTCTCGAGCCATAAACAAGATCACTATCAAGTCTAAAGGGTCATAGGATCCTTGCATCAAATTATGTAAATAGAGGAACTCTTCCATGGAAACATTAGTCATGCAATTAGGATCAATATGGGTTCCATCCATGGGGTTTCCCATTATTTTCACAATTATGTAGAGAGGTCGTTTAGTGTCTCTGATTGTTCTATCATGTGGTGTAAACACAATTTTAGGTTCAGGGACCTTTCTCTTCATGTAATGTCTAGGAGGGAGCCTATTTTTGTTGTTGTGAATAGAAGCCATGTGCATATGCTCAGATCAATCAAAATTTAGATTTTAACAATTTTCTAAAAGTATGCAAAAGACAAGTGTAAAACTATGTGCAAAAGTGACCTAAAATGCATGACTTTTGGGTCATGACTTTGAGATCAGGGGATGTTCTGAATGTGCAAACCAAATGATTATCGGGTGATAAAAATGCATCAGGGTGATCTAACATAAGGTGATTGATGTTAAGAAAAATGACCCCCCAAGAATATCAGGTTTGACCAAGACTTTGACTTGGTTTTAACTTCCTTATTTGGCTAAATTTCAGGGTGATGCAAAAGGCAAACCTTCCTAGAATTTTACACCCTTTCACATGGCAAGCTTCCTAAGGAAAGATTCAGACTTTGAAATTTGGGTTTAGACTTTAAGATCACAGATACACCTGACATTAGGCATATGCACACTGACTAATGTTGTTTTTACCATTACCGCCCAAAGCACAAAAGCAAGGGAACAAGCCACCACAGGGGTCCTCATTTTGCTAAAGAACAAAATGGGGCAAGTTGTGAACATCACAACAACTAGAAACCAACCAAAACAATCAAATTAAAACCATTAAAGGAAACTAAAATGCAATAAATTCATAACTTCCAACTATCTTTTCTATAAATCATCATTTTACATGAGACTCAATGTATTCAATAAGGTGCATGAATTTTCCAATTCAGTTTAAGTGGGTGCACGTGATTAATTATCCTCATCTTGAAAATCAGTTGAACAAACTAGTGACTGACATTAGACTACACAGTTGATGTCATTCCCTCATAGCCAACCAGATAGAGCCTAGCTACCAACAAGCATCCATAACCCTAGCAAGGTTATCGTTACAATTCTCCTAAGTAGAGCCTCACTGCCAGCGAGCGTCTATAGCCCCGGTAGAGTTACTTAGATGGCTTAACTTGGATTTCAGTAAAATTTATTTTATTATTTTATTTATTTTATATTCAATAGAGATTACATAAGATATTGCAGTTGTTGTAGTTAGGGTAAAATTGCAAATTAGGGTAAATGTATAATCAATAATGATAAAACCCTAACAATGCACAATGAAGCACAAGACAACATGAAAATCAAAATAACAAATGTAAATGCAAACCGATCTCCATGTCAAACTCGATTAATCTCCATTGCTCTTCTCCACCTTGCATGAGCATGCAAGATTTTGAAGGATGATTGTTGGAGGAATGTTGGGTGCTCAGTTATGTAGCATAAATTAAGATGAAGATGATAGAATGATGTGATAGATTCAAAAGTGATTTTGACAGAATGAGGATACTTGAACAATAGATCTTTCTCCCTTTTTATCTCTCTCTAATGGATCACGAGAGGCTTTCTTTATATTAAAGGCTTGGTTCCAATGGACTGCTAGGATCAATTAGGGCTTTAGATGAAATGGATGGATAGGATTAAGTTAGGTTTCCTTTCACATTAAGAAATTGCAGTCATTTGACAAGTGTCAGGAGAAGGATAAAGCTTATGTGTGCTTGTGTACACAAATACTAAAATTAGGTCCCATTAGTTGTGCATGTGAAGGATTTTAAATAAAAGTTGTACTACCACACTTGATTTAATTGAAAGGTGGACAAGTGTTGGAATGTGGTGAGAGCTGAGGAATTAATTCAAATATTTTATTTGAATTAGTTGGGATATGAGTTGGAATATGTGAGGGAAATTAATTAAATAAATAAGATTTATTTAATTAATTGTAAAGGTGATTAGGATAGAATTGGGATATGAGCTGGAAATTAATTAAATAAATAAAATTTATTTAATTAATTGGAAAGTGAGATTATGAATGTGAAATTAATTAAATAAATAAAATTTATCTAATTAATTGGCTAAGTGGGACAAGGATGGGGTTAAAATGAGATTTTAATTAAATAAATAAAAATTATTTAATTAATTAGCAAATGGATAAATGGGATTAAGAGTGGGATTAGAACAAAATGTTACATGATGTCTAAGTGATGTTTTTGACTAATTGTTGCAAGACATGAACAATTTTGGAACAAATTTGGGTGTCTACATTTTGCCCCTCTTTGAGATGATATTTGAGATGATAAGATTTATGTCAAGTAACATAATTTCAAAGAAGTTAAGGTATGGATAGAGGAAAAGGATGATGATGATGATAATGATGATGATGATGATGATGATGATAGGATGAGGATGCCCCCTTGAGAGGATAGGCGGGTTGGACAAACACAGGTAGGCTCTCAAAATGAAAGGGATTAGACTACGAAAGATAGATGAAATGGATAGAAGAAATGGAGATGCATTATGCTGCAATGAAGGTGAGCAACCATGATGTTTGATATAGCACTAGACATTATGCACCAAGGTATAGGGAACCAAGGTGCCGATGTGTCTTGTGCCCCAGCATAATACAACCTTGTCTAATGTATGAGGAAGTAAACTTAGAGCATTGAAGTCCTAATGCACAAAAGGTATGATATGACCTTAGATGCAAAGGATAGTGCAAAAAAGCTATTCCAACATACACAAGATATGAATATTAGCTAGAATGATACTGATGTGATACAAATGCAAGATAAAATGATAACACACAAAAGAAAGCAAGCAAGCATGCACAAATGATTCAAAAACAAACAAGGTATTGGCCCTATCAAGCTATAAACCAATGATTGATTGCTGATTGTTGCTAGTTGAGAGTGTTGTCATGGCGGGGAATGCTATATCCCTAGATCAACATAAGGTTGTCTGCTGAGTTGGTTGGCTGGTTGGTTGGTTGATTTGGCTTACAACAAGGCTAGGATCAAGACCATTGATTGCATTTGGATAACTTAGTTTGATTGATTAACTTGATTGTGGATCATTACTTAGAATGATTTGTGGATGATGAAATGATGAATGGAGATTGATTTGATGAATTGGAAGAAGTGCTAATTGATTGGATTTGAAGTAAATGGAATTGATATGAATAGATGATTTCATTGAAGGAAATGGATGGATTGAATGATAGATTGATTGGAAGAAGTTGTTTATTAATGATGTAGAAGATAGATGATAGAAGAAATGATGAGAGGAGAAAGAGGAAAATCGCCTGTGCCTGAATCTGGGCACTTCCTTCGTACTCCAGACTGCCTATATACCTTGTATCCATGGGAACAAGGCACTTAACGATGGAAATGAGATGCAGTTCTAATGTTTTATTGATGAGATGATTAAAAATGGATTGAATTGATCAAGTTATGGATTGATAGGGATTGATTTATGAAATGTTAATGATGGAATGATATGTGGTGGATTGAGTTGCTTTTGATTTGCTGAAGTGATTGGATTTGTTTTGACTAGATTGGATGTGATTGAGTTGATTTTCTTTGGTGTTAATGTTGATTATTGCTAGGATTTGTCTTGATGGCTGTCTTGATGTGCTTTGGTTGTGATATTTACTATTGCTGGGTTGATTGTTTTGATGATTGGATTGTTCTGAATCATGATAGTGATGGTGTGATGATTAGAGTGTCCACTCAGTCTAATCATAAGCAAGTGTTCTCAATGTGCTCAAAGGATGTAAAACAAACAAGGTATTGCCCTTGTTAAGTCATAAACCAAGGATTGATTGTTTGATTGATGATAATAGTGTTGTCATTGCGGGGAAAGCTATATCCCTAGATCAACACAAGGATGTGGGAACACGATATCCCATTGATAATGATTGATGATGATTGATTTGGTTCATGACAAGATTATGATCACAAACTTGCTGATTTGATTGGATAATGTTCCTTGGTTGATTAGCTTGCTTGATATGGATTAGTGTGACTTGGATTTAAGATCATTGCTTAGATTGATTTGATTGATATGATTGGAAGAAGTGATTGATTGAAATGGAAGAATGTTATTGATAGGAAGAATTGATGATGATGGTGATTTGATTTTGATTTAATATTGATGGAGTGGATTGATTTGGATGATATGATTGGTTTTATTGCTTGGATTTTTTGTTGGATATTTAATGTTTTGGATTTTTGAAAATATTTTGATTTTTTTTTTTGGAGTTTTTGAAATGTTTTGGATTTACAATTGGAGTAGCTTTAATGCTAGATACCAATGACAAGGGAGAAAACCAAGTCTAGGTGCAAGGATGGATGAATGGGATTAGATGGATAAAAGGATGGATAATGGTGGATAGGATGGAAGTCTCATGATATATGGATGGAATGGAAGGTTCATGAGAGTTGGATGGATAGATAAGAGGATAGGCCATATAAGGGATGGATGCTTGCCTCATAATGGAGCTAGGATGTGATCTCTAAAGACTATGTCGCATAGGAATAATAACTTGCCCCATTCTAGGTGGTAATGCTTAAGATTCTTACATGACAAGGCTCATGACAATGGGATGATAAGATTGGATTTTACATGACGCTTATGATGATAGGATGACGTGATGGATTGCTTTAAATGGGATGGATAAATGGTCAATGGATAGGACTTGGTTCGGAAAGAAGGTATGTCAAGAAATATCCAAAAATGTTTCAACATTTTGCCCCTATGTCTTCATCAAGATCAAAAGGAGGAAAGGGAGAATAAATGGACTCACCAGGATAGGTATATGGATGTAATGGCTATGGATGGTAGGCTAGGGTAGTATGATAGGATGGAATGGATAGTTTGGATGAGACAATGTGCCCCCAAGTGTGACATAAAAGATCAACCTACACATGACGCCTGTTTGCCAGGTTTTCATCATGGTACTTATCCAAGGCACCTATTTACCAGGTTTTCACCATTGGATGAAGAGATTTCTCTTCACTTTTTTGATTTTTTTTCTTTTTTTCTTTTTATTTTTTATGATTTTTTTAGATGGGATGACAATTACACATGGCGCCTATTTGCCAGGTTTTCACCATGGTAATGAATAGGAGGGACTCAATTGTCTAGTGCTATGAGAGGTGATAGTGTCCCTTTAGAGATGGATGATGTCTTTGCATGGACCATGTAATTATGCTCATAGATGTTGGTAAGGGAGATATGAGAGGGAAATGCATGAGATAGATAGTGGATTATGATGCGGATTATGAAAGGTTCATGTAAGGATGGGGGATAGTGGATTATGATTTGGAATTATGATAGGCTAGGCTAGTGGCTTATGGTGGGGATTTATGTAGGAATTATGCAAAAGCATGGATGATAGGAAGATGATGGGGAAGATATGTAGGATAATGGATGGAAGATGGGGAGATGTAGTTATGTAGAGGTGTTTTGGAATGGAAGGGAATCATGACCAATGGTTGCACACACCGTGTTAAACATTGAAGCTTTTGATGGGATGGTGGTGTAGGAAGCAATGGAGATGTTTGCTTAGGAGATGTTTGATGAAGTGATTTAGGAACCCACATAGATTTAGTATTTTTAGTGCTTTTGTTTTGCTTGTGAGATTTTGGAAGGAAATGGAAGTTTTGGATGGAAGTAGGCTTTTGGATGGAGATAGGTGGTTGGGATTCTTGAGATGTGGATGAGGATGCCTCATTCGCTTTGCTAGTTGTTTGCTTAGGAACCCAAACCATTTTTCTTTTGGGATTTGCATTTGGAGGTAAGGGTTTAGATGGCTACTTAGATGAACATTGCTTTGATTTTAATTTTTTATGTCCTAAGGTATGAAGACCTTTAGGATTTTTGGTAGGATTTTTAGCTTTATAAGGAGAGGCATCAAATTTTTTTCTTTTGAATCCCATGGGGTGGGTGGAGTGGATGGAATGATTGGAAGATTTATGCTTAGGTGATGTATGCTTTTGTTGGCCATGATTAGGGATGTAAGGATACTTATGAATGATAGGTATGTTAGGTGTTGGAAACAACGGTGGCAAGGTGGATGGAGGGATATTTGGAGTTGGTAAAAGTGGAGGCAAAGTGGATGCGAAAGGTGTATGGTCACATGCTTTTGACATTTATAAGTTGGTGGAGGTGGAATGGAAACATAAGTCTTGGGTAGATGATGGGGGGTGTGATGGAAAGTGGTAGGCTTAGGATGCATGGAGGAATTACCAATATCTTGGCCTTGTTTACCTTATGGTGTGTATGCAAGGGAATATGAGAATGGATGGATCTTGACATGAATCGGCTCCAAAATACCTTGTTCATAAAGACCTAGGCCTTTACCTTTGTAGCTCATGTTTTGGAGTATGTGATGGACTATAGGGCTTGGACTTGAGTTCTTTATTGGATGGAGAAGATGAAGTGGAGGACAAAGGTTGTTGTTGTCCTAAAGAACATTCACAGACAAAGGTGGTAAGACCAATAGGATGTGATGGTGGACTTGAGGTGTAATCGATGGTGGATGTGGAAGGAGGATCATTAGGATCTTGATTAGCATTGTGTTCACTAAGATCCAAGTTATTTGTTTGATCTTTTAAGCTTACTTGGGGGACAAGTGTCTCATCATGGTAAGTGGATGTTTTCTCATTATGGATAGGGCTAGATGGCGAATGACTAGGAGCAATTTGGATATCTCGCTCATGGATTATAGGATTATGGATAGGATCAAGGTGCTTATGGATAGATTCTTCATAGGTATCATCTTGATCACAAAGAAGGTAGATGTTATGGATGGTTTGCATGAAAGTGTTTTGATCTTCACTTGGCCTAGGGCTTAATGTTTCCACATGCTTAGGATTAAACCTTTGACATACCTCTTGGGTTGCTTGAATGGAAGTAGATGACTCATGGATAGAATCTTGGTCAACAACATGAAAACATGATGACTCTTGAATTAGATTCATAATAGGAGACTCTTGAATAGGCTTGATGGCTTGTAGGCCACATGATGGGCTTGAAGGGATAAGAATATTAATTGAGGGCTCTTGAATAGATGTTTGACATGGGGATAAGTAGTTCCTTGCTAATAGCCAATGGATCACATCCTTTACAAGGATATGAGTAGATGGACAATATAATGGATGGATGATAAGGGTAGATGGTGTTGGATTAGGATTAGAATTAGATGGAAAGATAATGGGATTGGACAGATTTAGATTTGGACTAGATGGGGGTGACACATGGGATTGGGATGATGTGGCATGATTTCTTATTATAGGTGGGTACACCTTGTAAACAATTGGGACAAATATTGGGTATTTATTTGTATTATGTCCTTTGGTCCTATGGTATGCACAATTATCATGTTTGTCATATGGACTTTCTTCACATGGTTTGACTTTAGGAGGTTCAATAAGTTTTGCTTCAAGCATTTTTTATAAAACTATCTCAACCACATCCTTTGGTGAAGGATTAGAATGACATGGTGCTGAAGGTAATGGAGGGCTTGGTGATTTGGAAGGTAAAGGAATTAATGGAATAGGAATGGGATCACACGGTGGTGTTGGGATAGGACTTGTTGGCTCATGTGTTGGCATGTGATTGGATGGTGGTGGCCACTCTAGACTGGTATCTCCCTTGTCAAAGGTTATTAGATCTTGCATAGGATAACTTGGGCTTGTTTGATTTATGTACAAGGGATCACTTGGAATTGCATGTGCTTCTTGTTGTAAAGGTAGACTTAGGCTCACTTGTGCTTGTTGTGGAGGCCATTGATAGTCTTGGTGGTTGAGTGAAATGGTGGGATATGTAGATAAAAGGTCTTGGGTTTGGTATGAAGTTGAGGGAATTTGATCTTGTTGCCAAGGTGGATTTGAGCTTACATGTTCTTTTTGTGATGACAATTGGTTGCCTTGTGGATGGGCTTGGTACTGCATTGGAACAGTGCCATGAGGGACTAAATAAGCTTGAGGTGGATGTTCATAGGTTGATGTGATATTGAATTGATGGATAGGTGGATTAAGTTGATAGGAAGTGGATGGATATGACATGTGGCTATGAGGTGGATTAGGTTGATATGGAGTGGCTAAGGATTGATGTACTTGTCGAGCTTGACTAGTGGCTAAAAGGTGTTGGACTTGGGCTACAAAGTGTTGCAGTTGAGGTGATTGGCTTATGTGGGGTTGAGCTCTTTGGATGAAGAATTGTAATGTTTCAATGGCATCTTGATTTAGGGGTTGTGATCCTTCATAAAGATTTTGGAGGAATCTTTGGAATTTGATTTCTGGGTCCTCTAGTGTAAACATGTTGTCACCTAAGTGTTTGTCTTAAGTCCTTTTAGCAAGTGCGATGTAGAGCATCCACCACTCAAAACCCTAACATACAATTTCAAATGTATGTCTATGTATTTCTAAATATGCATACAAACTTTATTGTATAAACCTTTCTCTTTCCTTGTCTATCGGCAACACATAATACCATCGGCCGACCAAACTACCTTCACTTTGATCACTGTAGCACTTGTATCTATCACGAGATACATTCTTCCTTGCACATACAAACTTTTATCTACTATGCCCGTGATCCACTTGCATCTGCCACCTTTTCTATATTGAATATACAACTCATGACCTGTCAGCGTCGGTTACCTCCATCATTCCTATTGGTCGCTGCTTGCATCTAGACAATGTAACTGTGCATTGTATATTCTAATATACATGCATAACAAACAACCATTGTTTGCTTTGCTGACATACACTTGACCATTGACTTTGTTGTACATGAACCAATGTATGTTTCAACATACAATCTAAACATACAACCTGCGATATGCAATTGATGGATACTCACAGACCATCTTGCCCATACAACTGCAGTATACACACAAACTATCTTTGATATACAAAAGACATATACTCATAAATTGTATAACTCGATATACTTTTGCAACATACAAACTTGATGTGTGATTGCTGGATACTCACAAAATGTACTTAGATGCGATAGGAGTATACATAGGGAATGAGCCTTCATACAAATGTGATATACATAGAACATGCAAAAGTGATATATTCATGATTTGTATATCTCTGAAATCCTATAGATTTTCACCATTTTAACCTGCTTTATACTTAGTAATTTCTTAGATCGATCTCCTCTTCAAACATGCAGCTCTTTGCACTTCGACAATCTAGCACACAGCCATGCTAGAACCCTTTAATGCATTTCCTTTCCTGATTTACAAGCATGAACATGGAAAAAATAGAAAACAAAATAAAAACCTAAACTAATATATATAACCGTTCCACTGATTTCACAAAAATCAACTAGTGGAATGGATAAATGAATACATCTCAACCTCAGGACAACAAAATGATTTGGGCAGAGAAGTGTATACACACAAAACAAGATTTTATTTATACTTTTAGAAATGCTTACAGATGATCTGTTTACAATTTCACAACTGAATTGAACTACAACTGACTACAACCATTCTACCCCATTTGATCTGCACTGGGGGTATTTATCTACTCACAAAGAGTAGTACTGACTTGGTCCCCAGTGGCTAGGAGATACTTCCAATCGGATGGGAGATCTAACTGACTAACAAACTCTTAACTAACAACCTAAAAATAGTAAGCATTGGTCAAACTAACCTTATTACATTGAAGGGTCATTTAAGACCTTATTGAAAATAGAAAAAAATACATAAAACAACTAAATGCCTTAAGGAGGCCACTATGGGTTAGGTACACCTACACCATACTCCCCAATTTGAAAAAAACTCATGTCCCATGAGTTAAGTCTTTGACTAAATCCACCTGTATCTTCTACTGTCGCATATCTGCCCCATGATCTCTATACTGCAACCTATTGCCATGGAGGCAAATAGTCATGCATAGCACTATAGGCTCTTCTCACACCTTGTTGGTCATTCTTTTTGTATATCAAAAAATTTGGATTTATAAATGGAAATGATCAAACAATTGAAATGCATAACCTAAACCCAAATCATTCAATACCTCGAAGATGCAAGATGAGCTCGATTGATTGATTGCTTTGTTGTGTTGATTGCTTGATTCCGCAGCATAACATTGATAGGGAGATAGATGATAGATGGTTGATGGTTGATAGATGCAAGCTAGATAGATGAAAGAGGATAGATAATGGCTTGAGATGAAAATTCAGCAGAGTGAGGTTGCATGAAGAAGAATCTTGAAATTCCCCTAATGTCGCCCTCCTAATCTCTTCTCTAATGTCCCAAATGGCTCAAAAGAGGCTTGCTTTATAGGCTTGGCTTGGTTCAAATGGATGGCTAGGATCAATTAGGGCTTTAGATGAAATGGATGGATAGGATTAAGCTAGGTTTCTTTGCACATTAAGAAATTGTAGTCAATTGACATTTGGCAAAAGAGGATAAGGCTTAGGTGTGCTTGTGTAGATAAATTCTAAAATTAGGTCCCATTAGTTGTGCATGTGAAAGATAAAAGTTGTACTACAACACATGATTGACTGGACAAGTGTTGAAATGTGGTGAAAGATGAGGACTTAATTCAAATAAAATATTTGAATTAGTTGGGATATGAGTTGGATATTAATTAAATAAATAAAATTTATTTAATTAATTAGATAAATGAATAGGATAGGATTGGGATATGATGTGGAAATTAATTAAATAAATAAAATTTATTTAATTAATTAGGTAGATGAATAAGATGGGATAAGATATGATGTGGAAATTAATTAAATAAATAAAATTTATTTAATTAATTGGCTAATGGATAAATGGGATTAAGAGTGGGATTTAGGAAAAAATGCTACATGATGTCTAGGATAATGTTTTTAACAAGGTGTTGCAAGACATACACAAAGTTGGGACAATTTTGGGTGTCTACATTTTGCCCCTCTTTGAGATGATGTTCGAGATGATAAGATTTATGTCAAGTAACATCATTTCAAAGAAGCTAAGGTATGGATAGAGGAAAAGGATGGTGATGTAAGGATATGATGATGCCCCCTCAAGAGGATAGGCGGGTTGGACAAACACGGGTAGGCTCTTGAAAGAAATGGATTAGACTATGAAAGAAAGATAAGAGGATAGATAGAAGAAACAGAGATGCGTTATGCTGCAATGAATGTGAGCAACCATGATGTTTGATATAGCACTAGACGTTATGCACCAAGGTATAAGGACTAGGGTGACGATGTGTCTTGGGCCCCAGCATAATACAACCTTGTCAAACATATGACGAAGTAAACTTAGAGCATTGAAGTCCTAATGCACAAAAGGTATGATATGACCTTAGATGCAAAGGATAGTGCAAAAAGCTATTCCAACATACACAAGATATGAATATTAGCTGGAATGATACCAATGTGATACAAATGCAAGATAAAATGATAACACACACACAAGCAAGCAAGCAAGCATGCACAAATGATACAAAAACAAACAAGGTATTGCCCCTATCAAGTTGTAAACCAATGATTAATTTCTGATTGATTTGTTGATGATGGTTGAGAGTGTTGTCATGGCAGGGAAAGCTATATCCCTAGATCAACACAAGGTTGTTTGCTGAGTTGGTTGGTTGGTTGGTTGGTTGATTTGGCTTACAACAAGGCTAGGATCAAGACCATTGATTGCGTTTGGATAACTTGGCTTGATTGATTAACTTGATTGGTATGGATTAAGGATTGACTTGCATTTAGATTATTGCTTTAGAATGATTGGAAGATGATGAAATGCTGATTAGATTGATTTGATGAAGGATGGATGATTTGTGGTGGATTGAGTTGCTTTTGATTTACTGAAGTGATTGAATTTATTTGGATAGCTAGCTTGATGTGCTTTGGTTGTGATGTTTGTTAATGTTGGGTTGATTATTTTGAATGATGATAGTAATGGTGTGATGATTAGAGTGTCCACTCAATCTAAGCATAAGCAAGTGTTCTCAGTATGCTCAAAGGATGTAAAACGAACAAGGTATTGTCCTTGTCAAGTCATAAACCAATAATTGATTGTTTGATTGATAATGATAGATAGTGTTGTCATTGCGGGGAAAGCTATATCCCTAGATAAACACAAGGATGTGGGAATGTTATATCCCATTAATGATGATTGATTGGACTCATGACAAGATTAGGATAAAAAACTTGTTGATTTGATTGGATAATGTTCCTGGATTGATTGGCTTGCTTGATATGGATTATTGTGACTTGGATTTAAGATCATTGCTTAGATTGATTTGATTGATATGATTGGAAGAAGAGATTGATTGAAATAGATGAATGAATGTTATTGATAGGAAGAATTGATTGAATGATGATGATTTGAGTGTGATTGAATGTTGATGGAGTGGATTGATTTGGATGATGTGATTGGTTTTATTGCTTGGATTTTTCATTGGATATTTAATTTTTTGGATTTTTTGAGATATTTTGATTTTTTTAGATTTTTTGAGATATTTTGATTTTTTTTTATTTTTGAGGAATATTTTGATTTTTGGAGTTTTTTAAATATTTGATTTTTTTTAAAGTTTTTTGAAATGTTTTGGAAAATGCCAATGGATTTACAATTTAGGTAGCCTTTGTGCTTGATACCAATGACAAGGGAGAAAACCAAGTCTAGGTGCATAGATGGATAAAAGGATGGATGGGCTCATAGTAAATGTGACGGCAATATCATGAGATTTGGATGGGATGGAAGGTTCATGAGAGTTGGATGGAATGATAAGAGGATAGGCCATATAAGGGATGGATGCTTGCTTCATGATAAACAGATAGGTAGGCTATAGTGGAAAGCTCATGATAAATGAATGGGGATAAGCTATAAGATGGAAAGCTTGTGATAAGGATATACCATAGTGGATGGATCATAAGGGAGCTAGGATGTGATCTCTAAAGGCTATGTTGCATAGGAAGAACTTGCCCCATTCTAGGTGGCAATGCTTAGGATTTTGTATGATAAAATTCATGACCAAGGGATGACATGATGGATTGGTTTGGATAAGATGGATAAATGGTCAATGTATAAGACTTGGTTTGGAAAGAAGGTATGTCAATAAATATCCGAACATGTTTCAACATTTTTGCCCCTATGTCTTCATCAAAATCAAAAGGCGGGAGGATGGATAAATGGATTCAATAGGATAGGCATATTTATGTAATGGCTAAGGATGGTAGGATGGTATGGCACAAGATAGGACATGGTAAGATGGAAAATGATAGGTTGGCATGATTGGAAATAGATAGGTTGGATGAGACAATGTGCCCCCAAGTGTAAGTGACATAGAAGATCAACCTACACATGACACCTGTTTGCCAAGTTTTCATCATGGTACTTATCCAAGGCACCTGTTTACTAGGTTTTCACCATTGGACGAAGGGATTTCTCTTTACTTTTTTTTTTTGTTTTGTTGTTTTTTTCATTTTTGCTTTTAGATGGGTTGACAATTACACATGGCACCTGTTTGCCAGGTTTTCACCATGGTAATGGATAGGAGGGACTCAAGTGTTTAGTGCTATGAAGGTTGATAGTGTCCCTTTAGAGATTGATGATGTCTTCGCATGGACCATGTCAAGTGTGCTCATAGATGTTGATAAGGGATTGCATGGATGGGAGATAGATTAGGTAGATAATGGATTACAATGTGGAATTATGGTAGGGTAGGCTAGTGGCTTATGGCGTGGATTTATATAGGCTTATGGAATGAAGATGAATGAAAAGTTTATGCCAAAGCATGGACCATAGGAAGGTGATTGGGGAGATATGTAGGATAATGGATGGAAGATGGGGAGATGTAGTTATGTGGGAATGTTTTGGAATGGAAGGGAACCATGACCAATGGTTGCACACACCGTGATAAAAATTGAAGATTTTGTTTGGATGGTGGTGTAGGAAGCAATGGAGATGTTTGCTTAGGGGATGGTTGACAAAATGATTTAGGAACCCACATAGATTTAGTATTTTTAGTACTTTTGTTCTGCTTGTGGGATTTTTGAAGGGAATGGAAATTTTGGATGGAAGTAGGCTTTTGGATGGAGATAGGTGATTGGGATTCTTGAGATGTAGAGGAGGATGCCTCATTTGTCTTGCTAGCTATTTGCTTAGGAACCCAAACCATTTTGCTTTTGGGCTTTGATTTTGGAGGTAAGGGTTTAGATGGTTGCTTAGATGAACTTTTCTTTGAGTTTGATTCTTTATGTCCTAAGGTATGAAGACCTTTAGGATTTTTAGCTTTATAAGTAGAGGCATCAAAATTTTTGCTTTTGAATCCCATGGGGTGGGTGGAGTGGATGGAATGATTCGAAGCTTTATGCTTAGGCGATGTGTGCTTTTGTTGGCCATGATTAGGGATGTAAGGGTACTTATGAATGATAGGTATGTTAGGTGTTGGAAGCAATGGTGGCAAGGTGTGTGGAGGAATATTTGGAGTTGGTAAAAGTGGAGGCAAAGTGGATGGCGGAAGGTGTATGGTCACATGCTTTTGACATTTATAGGATGATGGAGGTGGAATGGCTACATATGTTTTGGGTAGATGATGGGGGGTGTGATGGAAAGTGGTAGGTTTAAGATGCATGAAGGGATCACCAACATCTTGGCCTTGTTTACCTTGGGGTGTGTATCCAAGGCCATATGAGCATGGAGGGATCTTGACATGAATTGGCTCCAAAATACCTTGTTCATAAAGGCCTAGACCTTTGCCTTTGTAATTCATGTTTTGGAGGATGCGATTGACTATGTGACTAGGTGTAGTTCGAAACTAGACTTGAGTTCATTATTAGATGTAGAAGGTGAAGTGGATAAAGGTCATTGTTGTTCTAAAGAAGAACATTCATGGATGAGGGTGGTAAGACCAATAGGACATGATGGTGGACTTGATGTGGAATTGATGGTGGATGTGGAAGGAGGATCATTAGGATCTTGATTAGCATTGTGTTCACTACGATCCAAGCTATTTGTTTGATCTTTTATGCTTACTTGGGGGACAAGTGTCTCATCATGACAAGTGGATGTTTGCTCATTATGGATAGGGCTAGATGGCAGATGACTAGGAGTAATTTGGATATCTCACTCATGGATGGATAGAGGATTATGGATAGGATCAAGGTGCTCATGGATAGCTTCTTCATAGGTATCAATTTGATCATGGAAAAGATATATATTATGGATAGGTTGAATTTGGATAGCTTGCTCATGAATGGTTGTTGGGAGATGGATAGGATCAAGTGGCTCATGGATAGATTCATCATTATGGCTATCATCTTGATCATGGAAAAGATACATATTATGGATGGGTTGCATAAAAGTGATTTGATCTTGAGTTGGACTAGGGATTAATGTTTCCACATCCTTAGGATTAAACCTTTGACATACCTCTTGGATTGCTTGAATGGAAGTAGATGACTCTAGGATAGGCTCTTGGTCAACAACATGAGAACATGATGACTCTTGACTTGGATTCATAATAGGAGACCCTTGAATAGGCTTGATGGCTTGTAGGTCACATGATGGGCTTGAAGGGCTAAGAATGTTAATTGAGGACTCTTGGATAGGCTCAAGGATAGGTGGAACACATGATGGGATTATAGGATTGGACATGACCTTTGGAAGTTCTTTGGTCGGCTCATGAATGGGTGTTTGACATGGAGGTAGTTTATTCCTAGCTAGTAGCCAATGGATCACATCCTTTGCAAGGGTCTGAGTGGATGGGCAATATAATGGATGAGCAATAATAATAGATGATGTTGTAGGCTTAGGACTAGGATTAGGTTGAGGGCTAATTGGATTTGGTGGATTAGGATTTGGACTAGATGGGGGTGACACATGGGATTTGAATGATGTGGCATGATTTCCCATTATAAGTGGGTACACCTTGTAAACAATTGGAATGAATATTGGACATTTATTTGTATTATGGCCTTTGGTCCTATGGTATGCACAATAATCATGTTCATCATATAGAATTTCTTCAGATGGTTTGACTTCAGGAAGTTCGATGAGTTTTGATTCAAGCATCCTTTGTAAAACTATCTCAGCCGCATCCTTTGGTGAAGGATTAGAATGACATGGTGATGAAGGTAATGGAGGGCTTGGTGGTTTGGAAGGTTGATGGACCAATGGACTAAGAGTAGGATCACATGGTGGTGTTGGGATAGGATTAATTGGCTCATGTGTTGGCATGTGATTGGATGATGGAGGGTATTCATAAGATGAGTTAGCTAGGTTAGTATCTCCCTTGTCAAAGGTAATTAGATCTTGCATAGGATAATTTGGGCTCATTTGGTTTATGTACAAGGGACCACTTGGACTTGGATGTGCTTCTTGTTGGAAAGGTGGATTTAGGCTCACTTATGGTTGTTGTGGAGGCCATTGATAGTCTTGGTGGTTGAGTGAAATGGTGGGATATGTAGATAAAATGTCTTGGGTTTGGTATGAAGTTGAGGGAATTTGATCTTGTTGCCAAGGTGGATTTGAGCTTACATGTTCTTGTTGTGATGACATTTGGTTACCTTGTGAATGGGTTTGGTGGTATGTTGGAATGTGAGAATGAGAAATTGGATAATGTTGATGTGGAGGTTGATATGTTGATGTGGCATAGGTTGATATGGAATTGTCATGATAGGTGGATGGATTAGGTTGGTGTGAATTTGAGGTGGGTGGCATGTAGGATTGTGGTTGAAGTTGTTGGAAGTTGTGATGGTGTTGTTGTGATGGTTGGATTTGTTGAATTGGTTGATGTTGTGATGTGATGTGTTGATGTGGATAAGGGATAACATTAGAAGAAATGGAATAAGTTGGTATTGAATTGGGTTGATGAGTGGATAGATATGATGGGATAGGTGCTAGATAGGATGGTCATTGGACTTTACAAGTGGCCATGAGTTGTTGTATTTCTTCCAAGAGGTATTGTATGTGTGAGGATTGGTTTGTTCGATATATGTGAATGATTTCTTGAATGCTTTGAAATGTTCGCTGCTCTAAAGGTGATTAGCTTGCATGCATGTGGCGAAGCATATGAAGGAGCTTTTGGAGGTCTTCTAAGGTTGACATGATGTGACACAAGTGTTTAAGTCTTAAGTCCTTTTTGGCAAGTGCTTGGTTATGATTCAATGATGATGTGGATTGTTTAAATGAAGTTGATTAGGATGAAGGTGACTAGGATGAAAGTTTAGATTGATTTATTTATGTGTTTGGTGTTTATAGCTTGATTTGGCAATGTTCAAACAAATGATTATGCATATACACACATGAATCACTCACGCAAGACACATAAGCAATTGTTGACTTTGAAAATGAAACATGATGATTAAGTAAGCACTTGTGGAAGACACATCAACAAGTCTAATGTCTAGTTTGAAATAGGGTATGGCTAATTAGGTCTTAGGCTAGATTGCACAAGGTTGACTAGGAATTTGAAAGTGAAATCCTGCCACACAGCCGGGAGAAAGGGGTAACCCACCCTTCACCTTCACTTCCCAAAGGTATAAAGTTCTTTGGGGCTTAGCCAAGAGTGACAAGATTTACGACTCCCAATGAGGGTGTCTTTCAATTCAGCCTCGATTGAGGTTGTCCCTTGGAGTGGTGTGTCTCCAAGCAGGCCTCCTAGATAGGGTATGACAAAATCAAACAAAGTGAGTTGTCACTTGATTCACACTCGCACTTGTTAATTGACCCTTTAAAAATGAGATGTGTGGAAGACAGTTCAATCACTTGTTCTTTTTAGATCCAAATCTAAATGTGTTGGAAGACAATGGTTTGTTTTAGCCAAATTTTAATGGTATGATTGCAAACAAGTTGTTTGTTTTATGCCTAAAATCCAAGTGTGTGATCAAACAAGTTGTTTAGAAAAAGCAAAAGTTGTGTCGAGTGCACCTGGAAAGTTGTTGTCAAGTTTGTTGATGAGGTACACACCGTAAGCCACAATTAGGTCCACTAGATAAAACAAGCAAAAGGTTTCAAATGATATGTCTTTGACAAGAGAAAACCTACAACCCACTTGTGAGTAGTTTTATGAAAAGTGTCTTCGACAAACGATATGGCTACAATCAAAAAGTTAGTGACAAGCAAGATGACTATAACGCAAAAAAAATGACTATGTTAGAAAAAAAAGAACTAAGTTAAACTAAAAATTTGACTAAAAAGTCAAAACTATATTAAAGTCTAACTATATTAGAATTTAAAAAAATAAAACCAAAATGTTACAATTAAAACTAAACTTAAATACTAAATTAAAATTAAAATTTAAGTTAATTCTATATTAAATACTAAATTAAAATTAAACTCTAAATGTAATAAGAAATTAAAATTAGAAATTTAAAGTTAAATGAAAATTAGAATCTAAATCTAAATTAATTCTAAAGTAAAATTAAAATCTAAAGTTAATCTATATTAAAATCTAAAATTAATTAAAAACAATATGGTGAAAACTATTTAAAATGAAATTAGAAGTGGTTAAAAAAAAACTAAACGTAAAACTAGATTCTAAGTTAAAGATAAATTAGAAACTATGTCAAAATGAAAAAGTAGAGGAAGTGAGCGAATTGAATGGTGTGGTGCGTAGCTGCATGAAAGGGTATCCGTGAGGGATATGGTCGACGGTGGAAGGGTGGATCTAAGTGCACAGAGGACGGCAATGGGAATGATGGCTGAGCGGGGATTATATGGTCGCTGAAGAATTTTGCAGTGATCACTGCTTATATTCCGCAAAAGCTGTCGTTATTTGAAGAGCCGACCAATTGTTGTTTAAACCAATGATAAAAATAATGTCGACCATTAAAAAGAAACCATCGACTGTCAAAGACTCCGAGTGGTAAGATCAATGGCTTTGACCACTGAGAAACTTTAAATATGTCATTGCCAAAGACTTCAAACTATCAGTTTATGTGCTATGGACTTCTAAACCGCCCGCCAGAATGAAAACACTCCAATATCAGGTTGAAAACCACCATATATAGTGTGAAACCACTGCGGATCAAGAAAAATTACTATAATAGGCCGAAACTGCTTATAAGTGGTGGGAGACAATAGAGTCGATTGAAGTTTAAGCTGTCGAATGAAAATAAAGACACCGCTGATTGTTTATATTTGCCTGAGGATATATAGTTAAACACTTGTGTATGACCTGCCCCCAGAGGAAATTTTGCAGGATCACTATAGAATATTTAGAGACTGCTAGCCCGTTAGTGTTTGAAAATAACCGTCAACATTAGAAAATGCCCAGCATTGTTGCAGTGCAGATGAGGATGAAGTCGACAGGTCGCTTAAGGGATCTCAGGTGGCGAGTGGATTTAGGCGACAGTGATATACAACGCTTCAATTTACAAGTGGTTGATAGGGTATAGGGAGTGTTTCGAAAGATTGTATAAAGTGATCAATGGGGAGTTGATAGGAAATGGAATTTAAATAGACAGGGAGCTGGGCAAAGCGATGATAGTCAGCAAGAGAGCAGCGGCTGAAGGAAGTTAATTCCTTATGATAGTTGTTGTAGCCCCAGATGGCAGTGAGAGATAAGTCGATGGAATGGGAGTTGATAGGGGCGACCAAAGGTTAAATGGAGGCCAAGATGTTTGGAAGTGGCAGATCCGATGATTAGGGAATCTGCAACAACAACATCAAACTGCAAATGATAACAAAAGACCTTCAGATCGAAACATGAAACCTGAGATTCGCTTGGCTGCTGATAGAGTCTTGATCACCAGCGAAGATTTGTTCATAGGCTAGTGTTTGGCATTGAAACCGCCCAATGATCACCAGATCTAGTACGAGCGCTGATTCTGAGAATCTCCTGCCTGGAATGGAGCTTGTCGTGCATGGTGCGAATGCTGTGGTTGCTAGTTTGTGTGAAATATCCACCCTAGGTAGTGACAAATAAAGGCTGAAGCCCTCCACACTAGAATGCTGTGAATCGACGGGACGGTGCAGATTGGCAGGATTTGATAGAGATCATAGAGGAGTCGAGGAGATCTAAAGACTATTGCTAATTGTGCGGTTGGCAGAGATATGAACAACAGAGAACTTCAAATGTTGGAATTTGAGGATGCCAACAGTTAAGAACAAGTAGGTTTGAGGTAGTCGAAGGTTTAATGAAGATCGAGGTCTGGAGTGGTAGATTATGTGATTCTATGGGCTGTGAAGAGGTGTTGACAAGTGAATGATGGGTGGTGAATGGATTGTCAGAAGCTACAGTGGTCAACTGGTGTTCTAAACCTAAGCCAACAGAGATCGATAACAGTTGACAAGCAGTGACAGTAATGGTAGAAAATGATTGGGGTTTGGACAATGGCCGAGGAAAACACTGCAAAGGCTGAGTGGATCAGTAAGAAATGGCGAAGCTTCTAGGGTTTTAACAATCAAACGATCAAATCATGAAATAGTTGACAGATCAAAGATTCCCTACAACAGATCAAAAGTTAAACTTGCAACAATCGAACAATGACCTCACAATTACCCTACAAAGAGACGAAATCCCAGAAAATATCGATGAATACAAATAATCAACGATACCAACAAAGAGATTGTTCTGGCAGTGCAAATTTGTTTAGCTTGTAAACTTAAAAAAATTTCAAATTTTTTTCAAAAATTTCACAGTCATGCAATATAGGTAGATTTATAGTCAAAATTCATGGAAATGACCTTCTGATCACAACTGTATAGTTTGTTTTTGCCTAGGACACAATCTATGATAGTTTACCCTCAAAATTTACAAAATTTAACAAATCTAGGGTTAGAAAGATGAAATGTTTTGAACAAAAACCTCAAAAAATGAAAGATTGCCATGAATGCTCGAAGAGATCTGATCTTCACAAAACAAATCAAAGAAGTTTATTAATCAAGGATGTGAGTCCCACCGGATGTGCCAAAATGTATATCAGAAAGTTTGGATTTATAAATGGAAATGATCAAACAATTGCAATGCATAACCTAAACCCAAATCATTCAATACCTTGAAGATGCAAGATGAGCTCGATTGATTGATCGCTTTGTTGTGTTGATTGCTCAATTCCGTAGCATAACATTGATAGGGAGATAGATGATAGATGGTTGATGGTTGATAGATGCAAGCTAGATAGATGAAAGAGGATAGATAATAGCTTGAGATGAAAATTCAGCAGAGTGAGGTTGCATGAAGAAGAATCCTGAAATTCCCCTAATGTTGCCCTCCTAATCTCTTCTCTAATGTCCCAAATGGCTCAAAAGAGGCTTGCTTTATAGGCTTGGCTTGGTTCAAATGGATGGCTAGGATCAATTAGGGCTTTAGATGAAATGGATGGATAGGATTAAGTTAGGTTTCCTTGCACATTAAGAAATTGTAGTCAATTGACATGTGGCAAAGGAGGATAAGGCTTAGGTGTGCTTGTGTAGATAAATACTAAAATTAGGTCCCATTAGTTGTGCATGTGAAAGATAAAAGTTGTACTACAACACATGATTGACTGGACAAGTGTTGGAATGTGGTGAAAGATGAGGACTTAATTCAAATTAAATATTTGAATTAGTTGGGATATGAGTTGGATATTAATTAAATAAATAAAATTTATTTAATTAATTAGATAAATGAATAGGATAGGATTGGGATATGATGTGGAAATTAATTAATTAGGTAGATGAATAAGATGGGATAAGATATGATGTGGAAATTAATTAAATAAATAAAATTTATTTAATTAATTGGCTAATGGATAAATGGGATTAAGAGTGGGATTTAGGACAAAATGCTACATGATGTCTAGGATAATGTTTTTAACAAGGTGTTGCAAGACATACACAAAGTTGGGACAATTTTGGGTGTCTACACTTTTTTACCATAACCTCTGTCTGAACATGGACAGTGGAAACCTCATTTACTACTATGGTAGAATGGGTTTGATTTTCAACTCTTAGGGGGCAAATAGTAGTCCCTATGATGATTGCATCCTTGTCTTTATAATCAACTTGTGGCTGTATACAAACCTGCTTCTGAACCTACTGCTGACCTCTGTTAGTCAAAACTGAAATCTTCTTCAAACTTTGATCTCCTCTCCTTGAGATATCCTCAACTTTCTTTGACTATAGTGTAGGCATCTTTACAAACTCCCTCTTACCTACCAAAATAATCTTACCTGTCTTCTTTGCTTCAGTATCCTCTTGCAATGGTGTCAATAGAATAGTTCTCCCATTTTTCATGATGGTGTAGGTATTAGCATACCATCATACAATGCTCTCCTATCAAATTGCCATGGCCTACCCAATAGTAGGTGACAACATTCCATGGGCAATACATCACACAAAACTCTATCCTAATATTCTCCAATCTGAAAATCAACATATGCCTGTTCATATACCAAAAGTGATTGACTATCACTGACCCAAGATGCTTGGTAAGGATTTTGATGTAGAATCCTTTCCAGTTTTAGTTTATCCACCATTTCATGAGATACCATATTATCTACAGAACCAGAATCTATTACTACCTTGCATACTTTGCCTTTGCTTTTACAATTGGTCCTAAAAAGAGCTCTCCTCTGTATCATATCCTTGGATGTCTGTAAAATAGTTTTCCTTAACATCAATGCTTCCCTGCTCAGGGTATCCATAACCATTAGGAACCTTTACTCTTTGATAAGTGTTTGAGCTTGTCACACTTTCCTCTACCTTCTCTTCTTGTACAAGTTGAACCCTCTTGTCATTCTTCCTATCATCTCTAGATGATGAACCTTGCCTTTTTAGACATTTGAAGGATGGATGACCAAACTCACCATAGGTGTAACACTTTCTTGAAAATGTATTAGAACCTCTTCCACCTCCAAATCTACCTCTTGTACCTTTCCATCCACCTCTAAAATCAGACTGTTCCTATCCTTTACTAGTCTCCTCTTGATCCTTATTGGTTTACCTTGTTGTAGGGGCTGATCCTCTTCCCCTTACATTACTACCTCTTCCTCTCATGGACTTATCCTGTCTCCTTTTCATCTTTTCCTCAATCCTGATTGCCATTTCATAACAATCTTCTACACTCCTAGGGTTAGCCAAAACTAATTCATCATGTAAGTTCAATCTCAAACTAGCCAAATATCTAGCAACCTTTTCAACTTCATTCTCATGATGACCAGATCTCATACTCAATTTATAAAATTCCTCAGTATATGCCTTCACATCCATTTCCTTTTGCCTTAAAAATTGAAGCTTCTTAAACATTTGAACTCCATAATCCTTGGGTAAAAATTTACCTTTGATTCTTGCTACCATCTTATCCCATGAAGAAATCATTGACTTACCTTGCTTTCTCCTTTCTGATTGTACATAATCCCACCATACTAAAGCATGACCTCCCAATTTGGTCTTTGCAATCTTTACTTTCTGTGCCTCAGCAACATCCTCACATTCAAAGTGATTGTCTAATGCAGCAATCCAATCAAGTAACTCTTCTTCATTTAAACTTCCAGTATACATTGGAACATCAACCTTTACCTTAGGTTTATCATTCTGAACTGCCCTTAATAGTTTTGCAAATCTTTGATCTTCAGGATTCAAATCTTCATCTACCTCTTCATACTCTTCACCATCATCTTCTTCTTCTGATTCACTGTCTTCCACTTCTCTTCTTTTGTTCTTCTCCAAGGCTGCAAGCCTGGCTTGAAGTGCTTCTGCAAGCTCTTTCATCTTCCTCATCTCTTTAGCATATTTTTCCTTCATTTCCTACAACTCTCTGGCACTACCATTACCTTTAAGAGGCATCCTGTCAACCTCTCAATCCTTCTACTTCTGCCTTCTCAGTGAAAAAATCAACACACAATAGCCCAGACTTTTTGTTGAGTTCTGATACCACTATGATGTAGAGCATCCACCACTCAAAACCCTAACATACAATTTCAAATGTATGTCTATGCATTTCTTAATATGCATACAAACTTTATTGTATAAACCTTTCTCTTTCCTTGTCTATCGGCAACACATAATACCATCGGCTGACCAAACTACCTTCACTCCAATCACTGTAGCACTTATATCTACCATGAGATACATTCTTCCTTGCACATACAAACTTCTATCTACTGTGCCTGCAATCCATTTGCATCTGCCACCTTTTCTATATTGAATATACAACTCATGACCTATCGGTGTCGGTTACCTCCACCATTCCTATCGGTCGCTGCTTGCATCCAGAGAATGTAACTACACATTGTATATTCCAATATACATGCATAACATACAACCATTGTTTCCTTCACCGACATACACTTGATCGTTGACTTTGTTGTATATGAACCAATGTATGTTTCAACATACAATCTAAACATACAACCTGTGATATGCAATTGACGGATACTCACAGACTATCTCACCCATACAACTACAGTATACACACAGACTATCTTCGACATATAAAAGACATATACTCATAAATTGTATAACTCAATATACTTTTACAACATACAAACCCGATGTATAATTGCCAGATACTCATGAAATGTACTTAGATGTGATAGGGGTATACATAGGGAATGAGCCTTCATACAAATGTGATATACACAGAACATGCAAAAGTGATATATTCATGATTTGTATATCTCTAAAATCCTACGGATTTTCATCATTTTAACTTGCTTTATACTTAGCAATTTCTCATATCAATCTCCTCTTCAAACACGCAACTCTCTGCACTTTGACAATCTAGCACACAACCATGCTAGAACCCTTTAATGCATTTCCTTGCCCGATCTGCAAGCAAGAACATGGAAAAAATAGAAAACAAAATAAAACCCTAAACTAATATATACAACCATTCCACCGATTTCACAGAATTCAACTGGTTGAATGGATAAATGAGTCCATCTCGACCTCAGGACATCAAAATGATTTGGGCAGAGAAGTGTATACACACAAAATAGGATTTTATTTATACTTTCAAAAATGCTTACAAATGCTCTATTTACAATTTCACAACTGAATTGAACTACAACTGACTACAACCATCCTACCCCATTCAATCTACACTAGGGGTATTTATTTACTCACAAAGAGTAGTACTAACTTGGCTCCCAGCGGCTGGGAGACACTTCCAATCGGTTGGGAGATCTAACTAAATAACAAACTCTTAACCAACAACCTAAAAATAGTAAGCATTGGTCAAACTGACCTTATTACATTGAAGGGTCATTTAGGACCTTATTGAAAATAGAAAAATAAACATAAAACAACTAAATTCCTTAAGGAGGCCATTGTGGGTTAGGTGCGCATACACCAAAGTGCTTGTTTAGGGATTTGATGATGTGGTAAAAGTGATTTGCCTAGGATAGGGATGTGACTAGGATAAGTTTAGGATGGTTTGAATGACTTAGCTATGAAGGGTTGGATGATGACTAGGCTATGTTTGGAATGAGAGTGATTGGGTTTGAATGTTATTGGAAGAATGTGTAGGATGACTTGTCTTTATGTGTTTGGGTGTTTAGAGCTTGATGTGGCAATATTCAAATAAATGATTATGCATATACACACATAAATCACTCATGCAAGACACATAAGCAAGTTGTTATTTTGGAAGAATGTGATGATGGTTAAGCAAGCATGTGAAGACAATTCAACAAGTCCTAGTCAAGGCAAGGCCACTATCACAAGGAGGTTCTAGTGAAAATCTGGGGGACTGGCACCCCACGAGCATCCAGTAAGTTACTTAAGACTTTAACGAACCCTACTAGGATTTTTAATATACACAATGGTACACCTCCTTTTGAGTTAGCACTGTATAGTGAGTGCTAATACTAGTTAGACTTGGCTTTCACCTTATCCTCTAATTTTTATAGCAGACCAGATGAAAGTACCACTGGAGGTCATTCCCTTGGGATGAGTACCTCTTTTCCCACCAAGGCAGACCTCTCTAAGGCTAAACAAAAGCAACAGAAGTAAATGTTTTTGATCTCCAAGTTCATGTTAAGATGTGAGGAGAGAGCATACACATTTACTTGGTCACCCTCGCATGGGGTTCATTAACCTTAGAAATTCAATGTGTGGAAGACAACGCAAGAACTTGTTTATTTTAAAGCCCAAATCCAAATGCGATGGAAGACAATGGTTCGTTTTAGCCCAATTTTTGATGTGATAGCAAACAAGTTGTTTGTTTTATGCCCAAAATCCAAATGTGTTTGCAAACAAGATTAAAAGATAAGAGATAAAATGATTACACATGGTTAATTCACTATCCAAATTGTTGTCGATGTTGATGCCATGTTGTTCTAGCTCCTTAGATGCCCCTACAAGTCACCAATTCCAAAAAGAAACAAGTAAACTTGCATAGAAGGTGATTATATGAAAAAGATGAAATCTGATAATAAAAATTATCTGATGTAGAAAAATGAATTGCATAAATAGAAAGTTTAGAAGATTCTAAGCAATTTAAAAAAAAGTTTCATTGAAATCCGATTGATGGTGCTCAAGATATGCTCAATTGAAGTTTAAAAACAAGTTTGACTTTGACTAATAAAAAAGATAGTAAATGATACATTCACCTCATAAAACCTGCTCCACTATGTAGTTCGTCCTCTCAGCTTTCCAGCAAGTCCTTGTTTACACAATTTGGCCTCTGTATGTGAAAGTTATGATAGAAACACCAAAATGCATAATGACAGCAACCAAAAGTGAGTTACAGTTACTAGATGCGACCAACTATTGATTATAAGCAATCTAAATTTGTCTGTAGGCAATACGTTATAGCTCAGATGCGACCCAGAGAAGACCAGATACGAGTGACTATAGCTTAAAAACAATGCGTAAAAGCCAAAAGTGAATGATTAAAGATCAAAAGTGACCACTAATTGTGAAAAATAGGTATAAATAGAAAAGCCCTAATTTATAGGAAGCACCTCAGAGATCTAAAAGCAATTATGTTTGGCTTAAAAGCGATGCGAAAAATGGCAGAGGTGATCACTACGCACTCAAAAGTGATGTAAAAATGGATGGAAGCGGTTGGTAATAGCTCATATATGACTAAGAAAAGGCCAAAAGTGACAGATAATAGCTCAAAAGTGATCTGGAAAGTTTTAGGTGACAGAATGCAAATGTTAACCATAAGCGACCAAGTTTACCAGAAGCAATCAGATTTTGATCAAAAGCGAATTGAATTTTACCAAAAGCTAAAGACTGTTGTTCAAAAGTGATGCAAATTTGACCATAAGCAATTAGTTTTTGATCAAAAGTGAACTGATTTAGCACAGGTAACTAGTTTTTGAACAAAAGCGACCTGAATTACCAGAGACGAATTTCTACAAATCGGTTGTTGTTTTCTTCGCCAGATGCTCCATTTTTCATGAAATCTAGGTAAATTTGTACTCAAAATTTATGGAAATATCCCCTCAGATGCAATGGTGAGGTTAGATTTGGGCTAAGAGATCATCTACATACAAGTTTAGCCAAATCTTTACAAACTAGGGTTAGAAAAATACAAATTTTTTCTACAAAAGCTTGCAAGGATGAAAGATTGATGCTCCAAGAGATCTAAACTTCACAAAAACAAATCAACAAAGGAGTTAATCAAGGACATGAGTCCCACCAGATGTGCTAGAATGTAGTTAAGGTAAAATTGCAAATCAGGGTAAATATATAATCAATAATGATAAAACGCTAACAATGCACAATTAAGCACAAGACAACTTGAAAATCAAAATAACAAATGTAAATACAAACTGATCTCCATGTCAAACTCAATTGATCTCCATTGCTCTTCTCCACCTTGCATGAGCATACAAGATTTTGAAGGATGATTGTTAGAGGAATGTTGGGTGCTCAGTTCTGCAGCATACATTAAGATGAAGATGATAGAATGATGTGATAGATTCAATAGTGATTTTGATAGAATGAGAATACCCTAAGTATAGATCCTTCTCCCTTTTTCTCTCTCTCTAATGGCTCAAGAGAGGCTTGCTTTATAGGAAAGGCTTGGTTCCAATGGACGGCTAGGATCAATTAAGGCTTTAGATGAAATGGATGGATATGATTAGGTTAGGTTTCATTGCACATTAAGAAATTGTAGTCATTTGACAAGTGTCAGGAGAAGGATAAGGCTTATGTGTGCTTGTGTAGACAAATACTAAAATTAGGTCCCATTAGTTGTGCATGTGAAGGATTTTAAATAAAAGTTGTACTACCACATGATTTAATTGAAAGGTGGACAAGTGTTGGAATATGTGAGGGAAATTAATTAAATAAATAAGATTTATTTAATTAATTGTAAAGGTGATTAAGATAGGATTGGGATATGATCTAGAAATTAATTAAAAAAAAATTGTTTAATTAATTGGAAAGTGGGATTATAAATGTGAAATTAATTAAATAAATAAAATTTATCTAATTAATTGGCTAAGTGGGACAAGGATGGGATTAAAATGAGATTTTAATTAAATAAATAAAATTTATTTAATTAATTAGCGAATGGATAAATGGGATTAAGAGTGGGATTAGGAAAAAATGCTACATGATGTCTAAGTGATGTTTTTGACTAGTTGTTGCAAGACATGAACAATTTTGGGACAAATTTTGGTGTTTATAGTTGTAACTTCATGATGCAAGGAATGAACACTTGATGAAATTAAGCTGAGAATTGTAATGGTAGCAAAGGTGACCTCTGATTTTTCACCTAATATCTACAATAGTAGGTTCAATAAACCCAAGGATTTTAGGTGTGTCATTGTGAGAAACATTCCCTGAATACTCAACCCAGTCTTATTGAATACAAAATTTCACAAGTAAAACAACTTTCTAAATTCATGATAGTCACAACAAGTTATGCATAAATTTCAAATAATTAACCTAAATGATCTAAATTTTCCATTGTTTTCAGTAGTTGTTAGTCTGCTCCTTCATACTCTAAATCAAAATAAACATCCCTACTGAGGAAACACAACAAAGCAACCAAAACAAATAGACTATACAAACAACTATACAAAAATGTACACTATGATACACATGACTGTCATGGCACTACTTCAGGCATGAAAATAGTGTTTGAGAAATTGTCCATTAACTGGTATTGGAACATCTTCACCAGTTAAGGTCTTGAGCCTATAGGTGTTGTCTCCTAAAATTCCAAAAATTTGAAAGGGACCTATCTAGAGTTTATCAAACTTACCATGATCTCCTTTCCTTTCATGTGCTTTGTCCCACATTAGGTCTAAATCTGAGATCTTGAAAGCCTTAATTCTTGCTCTTTTGTCAAACCAGCGCTTGACAATAGCTTGATGTTTAGCAAATCGGTCAATTGCTTCACTTTTTTTTTCTTCCAGGTGCATCAACTGAAGCAACTTGAATTCTTGTTTATTATCTATGCCTAGGTATTCTTGTGCAAACTGCAGTGTAGGAATCTTTAAGTTAATAGGGAGGATGGGATCCACCCCATACACTAGATGAAAAGGAGAATTTTCTAATGCAGCCTTATTCTTGGTCCTATCTACCCATAATGCATATTTTAATAAAGTGTTCCACTCCCATGGGTTCTTTTCAATCAATTTCTTTATGATGTTCAATAGGTTTTTGTTTGTGGATTCTACTAACCCATTCCCTTAGGGATAATAATTTGAGGAAAATTTCAAAACAATCCCATAATCAAAAGCCCAACTTGATAGTTTAATTGAAGCAAAAGCAGACCCATTATCACATACTAATGCATATAGAACTCCATACCTGGTCACTCTATTGCTTTCCACAAACCTAATGACATCCTTAGCATTACATGTCTTACTATTGACAGCTTCAGTCTACCTGGTACAGTAATCAATAATAGTTAACACATACCTATGGCCTGAAGATGATGGAGGATTGATAGGTCCAATGAAGTCCATTCCCCATTGAGCAAATGGATGCATCTCCATCACTGGCTACAAAGGTTGAGTAGCATATCTTTCTCTATTTACAGTAACCTGACACATATGACAACATTTAATGTGTTCAATAGTATCTCTAAAAATTGTGGGCCAATAATACCCTACCCTAAGGATAGCATGAGTGGTGGCTAAGGATGATCCATGTGCAGTCCCAAACTTATCATGCAATTTTGCTAGCACCTTATCTGCTTCTAATCTCTCCAAGCACCTTAGGTATATCCCCTCATAGTTTTTCTTGAAAAGGACTC
This sequence comes from Cunninghamia lanceolata, assembly GCA_027924645.1. Taxonomy (NCBI): domain Eukaryota; kingdom Viridiplantae; phylum Streptophyta; class Pinopsida; order Cupressales; family Cupressaceae; genus Cunninghamia; species Cunninghamia lanceolata. Next base: position 15,865,522 of record BSBN01000606.1, read on the forward strand.
CTCCTTTTATCATGTACTTCTGTGACCTTATCTTCAAGGCTCTCCTTTGTGAGGTCTATTCTTTTGAAGGACATCTTCCAGTAGTCAGGATGTGTTTGATGTCTGAGTACCACTCTCCATCTTCCTTTGTGTTTACAACATACTGTCGGGTCATTATGGGATCAATCTCTGATATCATCTGGCTCAATGCATGCCCTCTTACTAACTTCATGGGTGTTATGTCCATATCATACTCTTGGAGGATAGTGATCCATTTAGCTCTTTTCTCACCTGGTTCATTTTGCATTAAAAACATTTTTACTACTACATCAGGTACTACAACAATCACTTTACTTCTTAAAATGTAGTGCCTGAACTTCTTAACTACTCGAACTAAAGCAAGTGCCTATCTTTCAATGTCCATGTATCTGAGCTCTGCAACTCTCAAAGGGTAGCTCATGAAAGCTATAGGCTTTTCTTCCTTTTCCGCATTTCTCTATGTCAACACTGCTATAGACATATGCTCTGAAGCAAAGGAGTAAATGTAAAAATCCTTGGTCTAGTATAGACTAATCAGAACTGGAGAATTAGATATGGCTTTCTTAATATCTTCAAAAGATACCCTAGCTTCTGGTGTCCACTCAATTTTAGTATCCTTTTTGAGCATGGAATTCAAGGGTCTGATGATCTCTACAAAGCCAGTGATAAATTTTCTAACAAAATTAATCTTACCAAAGTAATATTTGAGCTCCTTCCTACTTCGAGGAAGCTATATCTTCATGATGGACTCCACTCTATCAAGGTCAATTATGACCCCATTTTCTGTTATCAGGTGGCCTAGTAATTTCCCTGTAGTTACCCCAAATATGCACTTCTTAGGGTTTAGGGATATCCTGTATTGTTCACAAATCTTCAACACCTTTCTCAAGTCCTCCACATGGTTCCCTCTATTTTTAGAGAAAACTATTAAGTCATCCATGTATATGACTATGCATTTACCAATCAAGCCTCTAAAGGCTATGTCCATTGCTCACTGAAATGTTGCTCTAGTGTTTATTAACCCAAACAACATGCACCTATAGACAAAGATTCCCCACTTTGTGGTGAATGCGGTCTTCAATCTGTCAATTTTGTCCACAATTACTTGGTTATAACCAGAGAAACCATCCAAGAATGACATCATCTTGGCACCATTCACAATTTGTAGGACTTCATCTAGAGAAGGCAAATGATAACTATCCTTTGCAGAAGCTCTATTTAAGTTTCTGAAGTCCACACACAATCTGATGTCACCATTTTTCTTCCTTACTGGGACCAGGTTTGCCACCCATGTGGAATGTCTCATAGGAAATATGATTCTAGCATCAAGAAGCCTTTTAACCTCTTCAAAAATCATGGGCTCTAGTAAAGCATTGATGGGTCTTTGTTTCTACTGAAAAGGCGTAACGTTTGGCTTCAAAGGTATTGTATGAATGATGACTGATGTGTCGTAAGTTTTTAGGTCATCATACATCCAAGAAAAGACATGGATATAATCTTTGAGAGCTCAGGTTATTCCTTCTAACTCTTCTTCTATACAGACCTTCCCAAAGGACATTTCTTCTTTTATCACCCTATCTAATGTTAACTTGTGAGTACTGTCCTCCATCTGCTTTTGGGAGATCCTTCTATTTTAGCATGTTGTCTAGATCAAATGCTCTTTCTAGTTCTATCATTCCCTTAGGAATCTTATAACTAGGCAACTCTAGGATTTCTTCTTCTTTCCAGATATGATCTATATTCCTCTTATCTATGATCTATGCCTCAAAAATATCCCTATTGGATATGAAATCTAGAATATGCTGATCATCATCAAATACTTGAAGATTAGTTACATTATCTAGCATAGAAGGCACTAATACTAATTCAATTGAGAATCTTTTTAGACCAGATATGGACAAAGGTTTCAGAGTACTTGCAGCCTAGGCCAGAGCATCTGCCCTATGATTTGGTTCTCTAGGTACATGGGTGATGTTGAATGCATCAAAATCTTCTATCAAGTCCCATACACTATGTCTATAATTGGATAGCCTTTTTTAATTGCAAGAGTATATACCTCTTACCTATTTGACAACTAATTCTGAGTCTCCATAGACATGCAAAATTTTCACTTTCTTTCTAAGTGCAGACAGTATCCCATGAATTAGAGCTTCATACTCTGTCACATTGTTGGTGTAGGGGAATTGTAATCTATATGCTGCTAGGTAGGATTTTCCAGATGGATCAATAAGATCTATCCCCACTCTAGCCCCTTGTTTTGACTTGGATCCATCAAATCTAAAGATCCATGGCTTATCTCCAATCAAAGGCTTATCTAGGTCTTCTTTTTCCTTTTTGCTCGGGCAGCTGCACCAATTGATATCCGTTTTAATTTTGGTATCTTAGCTCTCTCAGACTTCACTTTATTAGCCTTATGTGAAGCTAATATTTCTTCTTTCTTTTTATCATCAAAAGGTAAATCTTTTGATCTAGGCAATATTTGCCTCTTTAGAATATGCAGACATAATGAACAAGTAGTTTCTGAATGTGGTGCTTCATGTAACTTTCACCATCCTTCAATCAACACATCTTGCGGAGGTCTTTGCTACTGAGTCATTTTTTGAATTTCTTTTGATAAAAACTCTTCAAACTTGGACACATTATTGCCCCTATCTTCATTAGACAACTCATAATCTAATTCTACTAAATAATCACTCCCTAGAGTGATTTTCCCTTTGCCTTTAGCATTACTTTTGTTGCATAACATAATCTCTTATGTCATCTGAATAGAACTTTCATCTTGATATGTGCATTCTCTTATTCCTGCAGAAGACAAACAAAAATTAGTTTTTCTATCAAAATCTGCAGAACTCACCATGGGTGGTGATGAAGATGCCTCACTATATGCTTTTTCTAGCTCCAACATGTCTAAATAGGCATCACAAGTCCTTTTAGAATGTGCCTCATTATGTAACATGTACCATCCATCAACTAGAATATCATGAACAGGCACTTTTAAAAACTGATATCGTTGCACCTCTTTGAGAAAATGCATCTCAAAATCCTTGAAATGATCTACGTCTACTTCACTTTCTAGGTTATGATCAGACTCTAAAGTTATTTTATCATCTTGAAGGTCATCATCATGATTATGAACATCAAACATTAGGATCTCCTCTATGTTGGAAGTTTGGGGTCTGATGGAGTAAACTCCAGGTTCCACATCTAGATACATGATTTCATTGGTTTTGTTATATTCAGTGATCATATGTTTCATGCGAGGTTCAAGATCTATCCTTATCTGATTTGGTATCCCTCTCTAGGGTAACCACATATGATTGAAGTCAGTTGATAGGCATCCATTAAGGGTTTTTGACCAGTCTCTGCTGAGTAACATCCCATATGTATCAGGCATATCAACTACCTAAATATTGATATAGTACTAGATTCTAGGATCTTATGCTAACTGCATGTGAATGTGAGTCAGTTCTCCTATCACACTTACCTCTGTCTTATCCAATTGTGTCACTTTCTCTAATGATTTAGCATGATGTAATCCTAAAGCATTGCATATGGATAGGGGCATTACATTGGTAGATGCTCCTGAGTCTACTAAGCAGTTGTGCAAATTTTTACCAAACATCCTTATGGTAAGGAGGAAAGGAGGTGACTCACTCTTGTCTTTGTATAGGGTCATGTGAGAAGTCTTTGCAGTTTGAATAGTAGCTGAGGTTTTATGTTTAACATTAACATCTCTAGTAGCATGATCTTTATTTGTAAACTAGCCTGAGGTATGACTATCCGTCTTTTGAGCAGGATCATCTAATGATTTCATGAAAGCATTCTTGATAGCAGGGGTTTTAAGAAGCTCTAACAATGACAGGCTGATTTTAACCTTTTTCATTTCATCTGTTAGATATGTAACCAATTTGTCAGATGCAGGAGGTAGATTACCAACTTTTGGTGTTGTGTTCTGTGGTGCCAAGTACTGAGCATTGACCTTGGGAAATCCAGGGTTATTACTTGCCTTAGGATCAGGTGGAGTGTTGAAATTGTTTAGAGGCAAGGATGTGGTCAGAGGATTAGAAGATCTATTTGAGTTATTCCTAAAGTTGTAATTATGCCTACCCTGAGGTTGCTATTGATAAGCATTTACCTCCTCATGTTCAATTGATGGTTCATTCTCATCCTCAAATGGAAAAGTATAATTAGATTCAAAAGCCATGGTTGGTTCCTCACATGTTGAGGTGTAATCCCGATGAGGTGAAATTGTCTACTGATAAGGATGATGCATGAAAATTTCTAGCACTAAGGAAGAATCATATTCACAGGGGACAATTTCATTTCCCTTAGCATAAGGTGGATTTTCTGAAGTATTGGACACTTCAGCTTGGAAAATGCTTGCAACAATCCTGAATTGAGGATAGTCTAGCTCTGCATGAGCATTGGTGTTATGTATCCTACACCATTTTGTAAGTCCTGCCTCTACAAGGTTCACTCGAATGGTCTTTTTAGGTTCACTAGGAGGTTGGTTATCTAGAGGTGATGGCAGAGATGTTGATAACTGAGAGGGGGGGGTGAATCAGTTATCCTAATTATTTCTCTATCTGAACTTTCTTATTAATTAATGCAGCATTGAATCAAACACAAAAAACATTACCATGAAATAAGAAACACATGACACAGTATTTTTGACGTGGAAACCCTGTTAAGGGAGAAAACCACGAGGTGATTAACCCAAAAATTATTCTCTGTTAGAAGAATAGGAAATTACAAAATGGCACTTGCCAATTAGGGCTCACTGCCCGAGCACACTGCTCACAAGAGGCTCACTGCCTACAATAAGACACACTGTCTACAAAGTGATAAGAATCACAGTCTTGAACTGATTGGAAGCATCTACATATGCTGAAGTTCAGTTCCGGTTAGGCTCAGTACACTGATCTGCTGCACTTCATCTTTCCTCTGTTCTTTATTCTGCTATCCTTTCACATACCGGATCTTTCTTGCTACTTCTGCTCTGTTCTGGACTTGTTCGCATATACACTCACACATACACTCCTTTCACAACTAAATCCATCCTTTATATATATCCGCACAAGTAATTTCATCACCTTTCTAGTCGGCATCCGGAACAGTTTAGTTTCTTACAAACTTTGTTCTGTCGGCTGAATCCTTGCTCACCAAGCAATGCGGATCAAGCATATACTTGTAGATATCATCAATCATGTCGGCCAAACATGATTCATGCCTTCACAACCTTTATCATTAACAGTAACACATCCGGAAAGTAGTCTGATACTCTGTCAGTCAGTTCTTCCTCTGTTTTCACTGTCTCTCAGGAATCCGGTACTCAACTATTCATATCTTTTTCCTTGTCCATCACCGGAGGCTAAATCCTTGGAATATACCACTCAAGGTAGTCCTCTTGACTTCCCCAAATCCGCACTGCACCAAGACACTTCCTCTGAGAGATCCGGATCAATCTGTCGGACCTTGCCACATGCTCTGTTCTTGTTCACCGGACCACAACAATCTTTATTCTGACTTCCGGTAGAGATACATTATGACTTGCGGATATGTGGGATGACCTTTGTTGCCATCAATGACAACAACCATGAATCCATATAGTGTCTCTTGCCAACAAGAGAACCATTATTTGGCCTGGTGTTCCACACTCTAGGTTGTCTAGGAGGATTATTGTTGCCATTATTGTTATTGTAATTATTGTTGTACCCCCTATCAGGATAATTAGGTCTATCATTAGCATAACCTCTGTTCTGATTCAGTTGAGAATAGAAGTTCTGACTCCTTAGATGAGTGACCTCAGTGGTAAGTTTCCTTAACTGTGTTGATATTTCTTTGATTTCTTCTTTCTCTTCCTGAGCCTTGGCCACTACATTCTCTGTCTGAGGTTTAAAAAAGGAAGATCCATTGTTATTGTTGGATTGTTCCACAACCTAAGGTACTTGTGTTTGTCCTAAATATTGTAACATCTGGCCATTGCCATTTGGTGGTGGCATGATATTAAGTGGAGGGATCTGCAAAGGGGCTGGCATGATACCCGGGGGTATCATGGCTCCATTGGTCTGTTGGTGAATAGGATATGTAGGATAACCAGGAAGTGTAGGAAAGGCAACATTTGGTGTGGGAGTAGAAGCCAATTGCTAACTAACTTTGATGGCTTCTTTAAAAGCACCTACTAAAGTTGTTACACCAAGATGTGTACTCTTGATAAACATAGAAGTCAAAGGATCCAAAGTTGGATAATATATGCTCCTAGCAGCTTCATCTATAACATCTTTTGGAACCTTGCATTGAAGTTGGCAATAGGCTTTCCTTCAAATCTCTTGGTTGTGGCAAATAAATGATAATTCATTGAAGGGTCTATAGGTACTTTGAACCTATCCTTAAAATCTTTCTCCAGGACAGCCCATGAACCAACTAAACCCTGACCAAGAATAATATACTAGTTATAGGCCTCTTCCCCTAAGGAAAATGGAAATAACCTGCATATAATGTCCTGATGCTCAATTCTAGCCCTACAACAAGCCTCCTTGAAAGTTCTGATGTGATCATCAGCATCCTGATATGGATCGTACCTAGGACAAATTTTATCAGGATTCTTAGGCAAAGCATGATATGCATTAAAGGTCAGAGGTGACTCTGCTATAAAAAATGACATTGCAACTGGTGGAGGTTGGACCTGAGGTATGACAGGTTGAGGTTGGACCTGAGGTGTGATAGTTTGAGGTTGGACCTGCGGTGTTTGTAAGCCAATAGGGGTTACACGATCATGCTTTGGTGAAGCTCCTTATGCACTAGAACTAGGAGTGTGATGAATGTCCATAGTTCTAGGTCTATATCCCCTGATAGGTATTTCTTCAAAGAGTCCACTAGATCTAGACCTGGTATTTGGCCTGAAAGCCAGGATTTCTTAAATTTAAGGAAAACTAGCTAGTTTACTATAAAGATCAGTGGAAACTCCCTAGCCAAGGCTGTATCTATGGTCAGAATTTGAAACTGACGAGATATTTAAGCGAACATTTTCATATAACTTGAAATATAGAGATGCTTGAGTCTTACCTTTCTGTCTACATCATCAAATCAGACAAAACTTACTGATGATGAGAGGCCCTCCTTCTAGTGCCAATCCTATGTTGATGGTGATGTTAGTCACACACAAACACACAAATAAAAGTTACACAACCCTTATTTATCTTCAAAGATATGATGAATTCAAAGAATTCATGATCCCAAGTCTCCGTTGATTAGTTCATAATCTACTGAGGTTACTTGGTGGTTGATGTGTGTTGTTGTTAATCATTCAAGGGCCTTACACTGATCAGTAGATTCTATTTTATCTAAATATGCTATATAGAAAGGTTACTTTACATAGTATATTTCTTCAAATAATGTGTCTATAGGTTGATATTTGCATGAGTTCTACCATTATTTGTAATTATTTGCATGATATTTTCAACACTACATGCATTTAGCTCAAATATGCTAATGATATTCAATTATCTATAGGATGTCAGTATATTTCTTTGTTCTGCTTATTATTTATCATGATTTGCAATTATGGAAATGATTTCAATGAAATTAAGAAAAAGAAATAACAAAGATAGGGTTTAAAGAATGAGATTCTCAAAATTACTTGATAGAGATCACTGATCCACATACATGTTCCCATACAGTAATGAAGAGAAGGAAACTAGAGTCATACTTCACTAGGACAGTCCATAAATCTACATGATCTAGTGCAAATCTTCAAAGGAAAAGTTGACAAGAACATGCAATGAAATGAAAGTGCTTCTATTTGAACACAAGATTCACCATTACATATCCAGAAATTAACTTGAAGATTACGTAAAGTTTACAATCAAGATGTAATCTGAAACTTCATCTCCATTCAGTATGCTTAGAAACAAGTATATTTACAATGATCTGAGGAAAGAACCTTGACATTTCAATAGTTCAATCCTCATTAGTCTCAATAATTCGATCTCTTCTCAATTCTATAGTCAATGGCCTTATTTTGCTAGATATTTTGTTTCCAAAATCTATCTCCCTCTCTTACAAAGTAAAGGGGCTTAATATATATGTTTGAGTATCTCCAATATGGTTCCAAATAACCCTAATTAATCAACGGTTTGCATCCATGCAGTGTGGCATCAAACGGTGGAAACCAAAATCCCACCAAAATATCTCCAAGCAGTATACTCATCCTGAGCGCCACTCTACCAATAATGTTTCCACCTACAATCTCCTCTGCATTTAAAGCCTTTACTTCTCCTACTATGTTTGTGATCTTTTGTGATCCAATCCGCCGCTTAGGATGTCATCGTCATTAAGTTTCACTTGCTATTACCTTGATCCTGCAAATAGACACAAAAAAAAGGATTAAAAAATATGCTTTAAGTCACTTCGTCAATGCATACCTGGTCAGAATGTTAGATGGGCATTAATCATAGCTGCTAATGTGCTTTTAAAACCCCCTTCTTACAGTCAGTCCAAATCTGCATATACATCTTTTTGTTTGCATTTCCTCTATTTTGTTATCGTGTTCACATTTGGAAGGAATCCACCTACTACATATGTGCATTAAATGTTATGAAGCAATGAGGGGGTTATCATCAGAAGATTGGGTGATATTTGAAATATGACCCCCTTTGTACAATATGACCTTCCACTTTTGAGCGGCAAAACTGATGCAAAGGATCAGGTGATGTTGAGAATATCGGGTCATGACTTTGAGATCAGGGGATGTCTGGAATGTGACCCCCACAACAAAAATGACCCCCCTTTGGAAAGATCAGGATGACATCATCAAGTCGATGACTTGGTTTTATCATTGTAGTTACCATGATGTCATCGTCATGTTATTGGATGGGGTGATCGTTGGAAATATACTTGTGCAAGGTAAAAAGGATGATGACATCACCATTAGGGTGATTTCCTTTGTTCATTGGGATTAGATGACATCATTGTCATATCGACATGGGGTGATATTTTGTGAGGGGGTGATCTTAATAAGATCAGGTGATATTTAGAATATCGGGTCATGACTTTGAGATTAGGGGATGTTTGGAATTTGCGGACCAAATGATTATCAGGTGATAAAAATGCATCAGGGTGATCTAATGTAAGGTGACTGATGTTAAGAAAAATGACCCCCCCAAGAATATCAGGTTTGACCAGGACTTTGACTTGGTTTTAACTTCCTTATTTAAATTTCAGGGTGATGCAAAAGGCAAACTTTCCTAGAATTTTACACCCTTTCACATGACAAGCTTCCTAAGGAAAGATTCAAACTTTGAAATTTGGGTTTAGACATCAAGATCACAAATACACCTGACATTAGGCATATGCACACTGACTAATGCTATTTTCACCATTATCACCCAGAGCACAAAAGTAAGGGAACAAGCCACCACAAGGGTCCTCATTTTTCTAAGGAGCAAAATGGGGCATGTTGTGAACATCACAACAGTGTGCAGGTTGTCTTCTCGAATGGAGGATGGAAGATGAGGAGAGGAGCTATGGTGCTTGCTAAGGATATTAAAAAGGGTACCATGTTTCAGCTAGATGCATGCACTATTTAGTACAATATTTATTTTATTTCAAAGAAGAGAGCTTCATATTTTTCATCCTCACTATTAGAACCAGCAGTGAAGAAGTGTGTTGCATCTACTTCCAATGGTCATGCTTTCTAGGTACCTAAGGGTGCTCATGGTTTGGAGATGAAACTTCCTATTGAGAAGACAATGTTGTGGCATGAGAGACTTGATCACACTCATGGGAAGGGTCTTAGAACCATGATAAATAAAAACTTCATCGATTGGTTAATTGATTGTAATATTGAGTTTGATTTTTGTAAAATAATTGTATATGGAAACCAAAACTGTGTTCAACTTTACTCTAGTTCTCACAAATATTATGCGGTGTTGGATATAAATCATTTTGATGTGTTTGGTCTTGTGAATGTTCCTTTGATTTCTAAATATCTATATTTTGTGTCATTTAATGATAATTATAGTAGAAGGACATGGATTTATTTCCTTAGAAGAAAATTTGAAGTCTTTGGTGAGTTCAAAGCATTTAAAGCTTTTGTAGAGAATTAGACTTGTAAAAAGATTAAGTGTTTGAGTGCTAAGTTTTGTTTAGTAGATTTTGAGAAGTTCTTTAAAGGACATGGGATTGAAATACATAAGAAAACTCCATACACCCCTTAGAAAAATGGAGTTTCAGAGAGGATGAACAAGACATTGATAGAGAGGGCTAGGAGTATGCTTAGTAGAGCTAGCCTCAAACATAAGTTTTGGGCTGAAGCTGTAGCCACTACCTGTTACCTAATTAATAGGTCTCCTATTTCAAAACTTGTTGAGAAGAAACCTATGGAGGTGTGGTATGGTAAAAAGCCTTCATTGAGACATCTTCGATATTTTATTATGCGGCATGTGCACATGGGCCTAAGGAGAAAAGATCAAAATTGGAGAACAAGGCAGTTAAGTGTATCTTCATTGGGTTGTTGCAAGGTGTGACCCTTGGTCTCCTTGTTCAGCGCTGTGCTACGGTGGTTTGCGACAAGGGCTTAACCGCCTCTCGTGCTTGTTAAGTCAAGTGGTTGTATCGGGCATTAATAGGTCGATCTTTTGGTGCAACGGCAACTAACAATTGGTATCAGAGCCGAGGTCACGGGTTCAAACCCCGCGCTTGCGCTGAGGAGGGGATTGTTGCAAGGTGTGACCCTTGGTCTCCTTGTTCAGCGCTGTGCTACGGTGGTTTGCGACAAGGGCTTAACCGCCTCTCGTGCTTGTTAAGTCAAGTGGTTGTATCGGGCATTAATAGGTCGATCTTTTGGTGCAACAGCAACTAACAATTGGTATCAGAGCCGAGGTCACGGGTTCAAATCCCGCGCTTGCGCTGAGGAGGGGATTGTTGCAAGGTGTGACCCTTGGTCTCCTTGTTCAGCGCTGTGCTACGGTGGTTTGCGACAAGGGCTTAACCGCCTCTCGTGCTTGTTAAGTCAAGTGGTTGTATCGGGCATTAATAGGTCGATCTTTTGGTGCAACGGCAACTAACATGGGTATGGTATCATTGTCAAAGGATGGAAGCTTTTGGATCTTGTGGCCAAGAAAGTCTTGTATAGCAAAAGTATTATTTTTAGATAAGTAAGTCCTATTTTTCTACAACTAGAAGAAAAATGAAAGAGGATATGGTTTAGTTTTCTTCTAACCCTAAGAAGACTGAACCAAAAGCTCCTATTGGACCTAGTGATGAGGAGAGCTCTAGAAGCTCTAAAATCTTAGAAGAAGAAGAACCTCAACCTCAGGTTTTGAGGGGGTCTACACAAATTAGGAAGCAACCTGAGAGGTTTGCTTACTCATTGCTTTATTCTAGTCATATTTTTTCTTAGATTTCTAACACTGATGAGACTATAACTATGAAAGAGCCTACAGGTATGATAGATGCAGGTTCCTAGAAAGAGACCATGGAAGAGGAGATGCATTCTTTGGAAAATAATAATACTTGGCACTTGGTGGATCTTCCTGAAGGATGAGACCCCTTGGATGTAAATGGGTGTTCAAAAAGAAATTTGGTGTAGATGGTAGTGTTGAGAAGTATAAGGCTAGATTGGTTGCAAAGGGGTATTCCTAGGTTGATGGAATAGATTATGGGGAGATTTTGTCTCTTGTTGCAAAGATGACATCCATTAGATTCTTATTATCACTCGCTACAACATATGTGTTTAAGTGGAAAAATGGCGGAAGCAAGATGGAAGGTTACAAGTCTCATGCTTTCACACACTATAACATTAGGGAAGCAAAAGCAAAGTTTAGGGATAAACTACTAAGTTCCTATGTTCCCTTTTCCTATTAAGATTGTCTATGTGACTGTTTGAATAAGGTTTTACAAGCAAATATCTCTCTCTCTGCATGAAACCCTAATTTGCTAATCAAAATGTAATAACCTAATTTTTGACACAGATACAAATGAAATGATTATAAAAATACAGAGTAAACAATTCAAAGATTGTGTACCCAGAAACTGAGGGGTTATTGGACTAGGGAACTAGTGGCAATGTCCCTAAAGTTTCCAAATGTCAGGATTTCCTGCAACAACTATTTCACAATTTCTAAAGTTTTCCAGATCCCAAATAAATAACCTAGTTAGACTAGGGTGCTAGTGGTAGTGTCTCAAAAGTTTCGCAATCTCGAAATCCAAATTCTATGATGACTGTGTCTACAATATCAATCTTCCTACCACTCCTTTCAGTCAGCTCTTGACAAATGCAACCTGTTGGTTCCAAAAAATGCAGGTTGCTAACCCTAAGAGGATGCCAGACTCTATGTTTGGATTTGCAACGTTTTTGGACCAATTGACAAAGCTATTAGCTCCGTACACTTCAGGTCCTGCAAACCTAGGCGGGTGTACCTTTGTAACTAAAGCAGACTTAACACTATATGACTTGATTGGATTAGTAAATCTATCACAATGGCATAAAATGTAATAGATGCAAGCTTCTAAACTACTCCTACTCCTAATACTAAGATTTGAGATGTAATTGTTTGAATGAGATTTTATGGAATCCTAAAATGGAATTGGTATGACCAGTGCCTATTTCTGTTGGGCTAATGGAGTCAAGGTGTATATGATCTATGATTTACTTATAGGTTACATTCCTAATTGTTTGGCACATGTGTTTGTTTATAGCTTGTATAAACATGCAAGAATGTGACTGACAAACTCTACTTAGTGATCCACTCGAATCTTACCAGGTTACTGTGACTTATTGAAAGGATTTTTTTAATCCTTGCTTGAAGGAACCGATCAAAAGAATCACACAATGACAGCAAATGTGTATTGACAAATGGAGTTGATGCTCAATTTGAATAACAAGACAATATCGAGTTGGAGACAGTATGGCAATCTTGACAATTATAGGGCTGCTCTTACCTATCCAAATGCTACCTCCAGGTTACTGTAATCAATCAAAAGGATTTTATATCTGTAATGGAAACCAATTAATTTGATTACACGAAAACAACAAGTGTGTCTCGATGAAACTGAAATATCAACTTGGAAACTCAGGTTCAAATAACAAAGAAATAACAGTATGGAGACAACCAAATAATTGCTCAGCTCAACAAACAATAGACACCAATATTAAATCATTTATTCATACATTTTCTCTGCTATACAGTTTCGAAAGATTTTACAATGTACAACATAATATTTTTTTTTGGCAACTGGTCAATCCATCCAGTTATCTAACTGATGTTTTTCCTAATCTACTCTTGATCCTAATCTACTGATGTCCTTCCTAATCTCTGTTTGCATCTCCATATATATCTTGTATTTTTAGGGTTGCAACCCTTCACATACCGGTGCATCCTTTGGTATGATTCTTCATTAAATTGTTTTAGGCAAAATAAAATATTTAATTAGTTGCCATTGGCAAATTAAATATTTTGATTAAACTTCAAGCTCAATTTTACTCGTACATATGTTTACCATACTTAATCACCCATTTTAACTCCTCGAGTAAAAATATTTCGTATTACATTTACTTTGTGTGTCTTCACTTTGTTTTGCTAAAAATATTAATTTGGGTAAAAATATTACCCCATTCTCTCTTCCTCGGTGAAAATACTTTTGCTGCAAATCATTCTTTAGGTTTGATGTCTTCTTAAACCTCAGAAAAATATTTCATTTCTTGCACCACTAAATATTTATTTATTTATATTTTTTATTACTTTTCCTTTGCAGGGTCCATCGGTCTAACATAAGTTTATCGGGAGCTTTAAAATACTACATACTGATATGCTATTTCTTGCCGATAAAACCTCCATTTTTTACAAAGTTTGCTCACCGATAACTTTGAAATATCATCTATTTTCTTGTATAATTTTATATTTTTTACACAATGTTTCCCAAACATATTTTTGGTGGCCCACCCCATCGGTGTAATGCACATCATCGGAGAGATCTAAAAAGTTTGCTCTGATCTATTTGGTCTTGCCGATGAGTTATATTAGGGTTTCTTTTTCAAATTTTCAACTGTGTATTTACCAGCGAGAATGCAGGGAGGATTCTAGCAATGATCTGGCTTTACACCCGTAATCGTAGTATTCTGTGAGATCACAAATAGCTTATGCACTTTGCTTAGATTTTCACATTCTACAGGCATGTCCATCGGAGTATTTCAACTATAATATATGTCAAAAATTCTCGTTTCACTTAATAATGTTATCTGAGGATAAAGAGTGTTCTTCATGCCCTCGCCATTTTAATATTCAACCATTTACATCCCTTCCAGCAACAATTGCATCAGATGGATGAAAAGCTTGTGTAGAACACATTTGTATATGATGCAGCCGGATCTTCTTCACATCTTTTTCATTTGTAATTTTCTTCATCTGGAGTCTTCAAAATATGAATTACCATTCTATCTGTTACTCCAATATATTTTTATCGGTGGGACATAACTGTATCGGGAGCTTTAAAATATCTCCTATCGATATGTCGTCTCCTGCCGATGAAACCTCCATCTCTGTGAGGGATAACAATTTTTATTAATGCAAAATATAAAACATTAGCCTTCAGTCCTTTAAAATTTAATTATTTCCCTACATGTGATGAATAATATTAATCTCTTGTGGTCACGCTCACTCAATCTTCGGAGTAGAAATATTTCACTCGTTAGGGTAACATTATGACATATTAAAATAATACCCTTGTTAGGGTTTGCCTTCATTCCACATGTATTTTGATTATTTAATTAATTAATTGTATCCTTTCTCTTTGATGGCAATCTTCACGTATTCACTCTTTGCTGGAATTATTTCACCTTTAATAAAATGTCATCAAGGTGAAATAACCTTCACTCTATAATCCTTGGTTTCACGTCTTGATAAAAATATGTTATAATTTCATTGTCAAGAGGTGAAAAAATATTTACCTCTCCTTGTTTTAATTAGAGGATACTAGATGTACTTTTGCGTGAAAATAAAGTATTTCATAATACTTTATTTTAATCTTTGTGTTGAATTTTTGGATTCTATTTTCCATTGTGTATTTTTACCTTTACTTGGCAAATATTTGATTTGGGTAAAAACAATTACCACCCACTTGTTTCACTCGTTGCCTTATGCATTTTCACAAAAAAATTTATTTAGGTAAAATAATTACCTATTTGATTAACTTCTCTAGAAAAGTATTTTTCTTCTGAGTAGAAAATATTTTGAATAAATTCTCACCTTATAACTCCTTCCATGAAAATAGGATATTTATTTGCACCTTTTGTAAATATTTATTCTCCTTTGAATAAACCTTTCATCTCACGGGACTCCATCGACAAGACTTGTTAGATCGGTGTGACTTGAGATTTTCACTCCCATGGTATATCTCTTGCCGATGAGTTTTCCATCGGTGAGACCTATATGATGTCTTGCCGATAAAAATTTTTTTTATAGCTTTTGTTCATCAGTGAGACTTTTGCTGAAACTGTGTCCATTGTAGCAAATTGTTATATCACGAAAAAGGATAAAAAGTATTCCCAGTTCTTTTAATTCCATTTCACACACCTTGCATGGTGATCAAAACAGGCCAACTAACCTTCGGAATTAGCTTGAAAAACTAATCAAAACTTTTCCCGGAGCCACAAAAATACACCAACATGTTGAATTGTGATAGGGGAGTATGGTTGTCAGACAGATTGGCATGAAGTTATTGGGATTAAAAGCTGCTCGCAATCAAAGTAGCTCACTCAGCGTGTTTTGCACCTGTTTTAAACTCAACTGAAACCTATTATTTTGCCTCTTTGGAAAAATATCAAATCTAATATTGAGAAGCTGTCGTCCTGGGGATTAGTTCATTTAGGCCACATGAACATGTGTGCAAAAGGATTTTTCATTATTCCTCTTCCTTCATAAGATATCAGATGTCAAAGTTGACCTTTCTGAAGCTGCCTGGGAATGCAGTCACAGAACTGTGTAAAATCCATTTGGATTCGATTTTAAAAAAATATCAAACGAAGTGCCAGGGCCTTGAGAATTGGCATGTAGGAACATTAACATGGGAAGAATTTGAGACATCAATTGGTTTTTTATGAAAATGACCCGATTGCTAGATATTACCTTCCAAATTAACCTCCTTGAAAACTACCCCTTCAAAACCTGATTCGAGCTCACCAACTTGCAATTTTAAAAACCCATTAAACCTCTTCCTGGGAAGTTGTAATTGGAAAGTTGAGTTTATTTAGGCTTGATGAGTGCATGTGTAAGAGGATTCTTCGCCATCCATCTTCTGTTATGAAATGGTAAGGGCCAAAGTTGAGCTCTCCGTAACTTTCTGGAAATGCATATGGCAACTGAACTTTTTACATTTGCTTTTGATTTTGAAAAAATAGCAAACGAGATGTTGGGGTCCCAAAAACTGGCATGAAAGTACATTATCATGAGAAAAATATGGAACACTAATTAGTTTGTCAGGATCATCATTTAGCTGCTAGATATCAACCTCCAAAGTTGGCCTCTCGGGCTGATTTCACATTGTGCAAGTAACAAACCTTATCAAAACCCTCCAACTTGGTTCTTCAAAACCTAGTCAAAATTGATCGTAGGAAGCTGAAATCAAGTGTGCTCACTTACATATGGCAGACAAACATGTTTATGAAATAATTTTGTATGAAGATGAACTGGCTCCGAATTATAATGCTTCAAAGTAGGCCATTTTGAGCATATTGTGCAGGTGTATCTATGAGTGTTGAAATTGAATTTTTCATATGGGAACCTAAAATCTTGCAAAAATTGGTATGAAATTTTAGGTCCCAACAGTGGCTCTGTCTGGGGATGTATGCCCCCTGCGGGCATAGCAAGATCCCAGATTTCTGGGGAGCAGACCAACGCCTTCTTCATTGGGTAACAGAGTCTACTTTTTGCCCCAAAACTGATATGGTCAAAAGACCATATTAGAAAAGAAAATCCACATCTTTCCCCTGTCAAAAACCTTGTTCTGATCATGTTGTAATGATACCCCATCTGCTTGATTGAATCTGTTCATATAGTTCAATAATGCATCATAATTTATGCTGCAAGTGTGTTATGTATTATTCGGTATCTGGAAGTCAGGCATAGTCTGAACACCTTCATCATTGCATGACATAAGGAAGTCATGATTATCAAACCTTGTAGGATGTCTTATTTTATCATATCTATTATTATTCACCAAATGTTAGTTTTTTAATTGAATTGGAAAATGGAATAAATCAAGCTGCTTCTGACAAATGCTATAATCAATGCTGATTCCAACATAAAACACCGTATCTTCTTCCTTATTACATCCATCTTCCCCACATGCTTGAGAGTCAATAATCTGCCAATCATACATACTGGAATCATCAACCTCCTCTGGTTCAATGGACATCTTTATCTCTAGATCAGTGTCACAAGAGAACTTATGACCACTATCTGTCTCTTCTTTGCAAAAATGTGACTTGGGAAATATGGCCTCGTATATTTCATCACCCTTACCATGTTGAATAGATTCACTGTCAAACAATATATGCGCCGGACATAGTATTTGGGTATCATCTTTATGTACATATCTTTGATATTCTTTGGTGAGCAATTCTGAAATATGCTCACTGTCAAGTGTGCATGTTTCTTCATCAACCCTCTTACTAAAATTTTCATCATTCTTTTCATCACTACTATAATGCTCAAAATTTGATGTATATATTTCATCAACCTCATCATTTATAGACTCTTTATCAGAATATCCACCTCCCTGACTGTCTAAATGCCTTTCATCTTCTTGATAACATGGATTTGAGAACACTTGAAATTCATTCTCTGGCATACCTTGGCAAAATGTTATTTGATCTTCTTCCATCTTTTCATCATACAATGGGTTTGAAAAATTTTGAAAATCATTTTCAGATATGTACACTTCCTCCTCATTGTGAGTTTGCCTTGCCCTGTTTGAAAATAGTCATCCTCTTCATCTTTTTGTGCTATATCATCATATAATAATTTTGAATAGGCTTGAAGATTCTTTTCTGCCATGTGCACTTCCTCTTGATCAAGATCTTGAAAATATTCACCTTGGTTATCTGAAAAGATTTCATCCTCAGGATAGCGTGGGTTTGGAAACATCTGGAGTTCATGTTCTGGTATACCCATCTTTTGAAAACAATGTTCTTCTTCCTCCCAATATTGCTGATTCATATATTGCGGTGGGTGGGCTGGGATAAAATTTGTTTGATATGGAGGCTGATAATAAACATTTTGTTGGGTGGGTTGATGAGAGTGCAAATTCTGATGTGACATAAGTAGATGATGATATTGTGGAGCATATTGCTGTCCAGGTGGTGGATAGTATTCATTTTCTTGGTATGTTGCTAGTCCATTCATATCTGGCTGCATTGCTATATCAGTTTCTTCATATTTAGTATCATCAGATCCAACATTGATAATATCCTCGTGCCTTTTCCTTTCTATGATAGGAATCAATTTAACCAATTGGTCTATAGTAACTGGCTTTAATGATTCAGGCCAATTAGTAGACATAGGCACATAAGCAAGCATGAATATTTTAATAAATAAGGATACACTAGGTTTGAGATGAAAAGGTATCTGTTCATAGATATCCCCCAACCTGATGAACAACTTATATCTAGATTCTCCTTCATGTCTCCTTATTTCAAAGAATGCATCTAAAGGGGGTATGTTATATTTTTTCATATTTCATCAATTTTATTTTCAGAGTCGCCACCTCTTGTGAGAAGAGGAAAATTTCATCTTTCTGGGTTCTTGCCAGTAGAGTCTACCAATATGTATTTGAATTTTGTGTAGAGTCGCCACCTCTATTTAGAGGACTAATCAATTTTTCTGAGTCTTTCCTTCCACCAGCAGAGTTTTGCCTTTTAATTTTCTGACTCTAATAACATGGTTTGCTACCAGGTTTCTCTATGTGTTCTCCCCAATAGAGTCGCCATTTTGTTGGTTCCCAAAAATGCAGGTTGCTAACCCTAAGAGGATGCCAGACTCTATGTTTGGATTTGCAACGTTTTTGGACCAATTGACAGAGCTATTAACTCCCTACACTTTAGGTCCAGCAAACCTAGGCGGGTGTACCTTTGTAACTAAAGCAGACTTAACACTATATGACTTGATTGGATTAGTAAATCTATCACAATGGCATAAAATGTAATAGATGCAAGCTTCTAAACTACTCCTACTCTTAATACTAAGATTTGAGATGTAATTGTTTGAATGAGATTTTATGGAATCCTAAAATGGAATTGGTATGACCAGTGCCTATTTCTGTTGGGCTAATGGAGTCAAGGTGTATATGATCTATGATTTACTTATAGGTTACATTCCTAATTGTTTGGCACATGTGTTTGTTTATAGCTTGTATAAACGTGCAAGAATGTGACTGACAAACTCTACTTAGTGATCCACTCGAATCTTACCAGGTTACTGTGACTTATTGAAAGGATTTTTTTAATCCTTGCTTGAAGGAACCGATCAAAAGAATCACACAATGACAGCAAATGTGTATTGACAAATGGAGTTGATGCTCAATTTGAATAACAAGACAATATCGAGTTGGAGACAGTATGGCAATCTTGACAATTATAGGGCTGCTCTTACCTATCCAAATGCTACCTCTAGGTTACTGTAATCAATCAAAAGGATTTTATATCTATAATGGAAACCAATTAATTTGATTACACGAAAACAACAAGTGTGTCTCGATGAAACTGAAATATCAACTTGGAAACTCAGGTTCAAATAACAAAGAAATAACAGTATGGAGACAACCAAATAATTGCTCAGCTCAACAAACAATAGACACCAATATTAAATAATTTATTCATACATTTTCTCCGCTATACAGTTTCGAAAGATTTTACAATGTACAACATAATATTTTGTTTTGGCAACTGGTCAATCCATCCAGTTATCTAACTGATGTTTTTCCTAATCTACTCTTGATCCTAATCTACTGATGTCCTTCCTAATCTCTGTTTGCATCTCCATATATATCTTGTATTTTTAGGGTTGCAACCCTTCACATACCAGTGCATCCTTTGGTATGATTCTTCATTAAATTGTTTTAGGCAAAATAAAATATTTAATTAGTTGCCATTGGCAAATTAAATATTTTGATTAAACTTCAAGCTCAATTTTACTCGTACATATGTTTACCATACTTAATCACCCATTTTAACTCTTCGAGTAAAAATATTTCGTATTACATTTACTTTGTGTGTCTTCACTTTGTTTTGCTAAAAATATTAATTTGGGTAAAAATATTACCCCGTTCTCTCTTCCTCGGTGAAAATACTTTTGCTGCAAATCATTCTTTAGGTTTGATGTCTTCTTAAACCTCAGAAAAATATTTCATTTCTTGCACCACTAAATATTTATTTATTTATATTTTTTATTACTTTTCCTTTGCAGGGTCCATCGGTCTAACATAAGTTTATCGGGAGCTTTAAAATACTACATACCGATATGCTATTTCTTGCCGATAAAACCTCCATTTTTTACAAAGTTTGCTCACCGATAACTTTGAAATATCATCTATTTTCTTGTATAATTTTATATTTTTTACACAATGTTTCCCAAACGTATTTTTGGTGGCCCACCCCATCGGTGTAACGCACATCATCGGAGAGATCTAAAAAGTTTGCTCCGATCTATTTGGTCTTGCCAATGAGTTATATTAGTGTTTCTTTTTCAAATTTTCAACTGTGTATTTACCAGCGAGAATGCAGGGAGGATTCTGGCAATGATCTGGCTTTACACCCGTAATCGTAGTATTCTGTGAGATCACAAATAGCTTATGCACTTTGCTTAGATTTTCACATTCTACAGGCATGTCCATCGGAGTATTTCAACTATAATATATGTCAAAAATTCTCGTTTCACTTAATAATGTTATCTGAGGATAAAGAGTGTTCTTCATGCCCTCGCCATTTTAATATTCAACCATTTACATCCCTTCCAGCAACAATTGCATCAGATGGATGAAAAGCTTGTGTAGAACACATTTGTATATGATGCAGCCGGATCTTCTTCACCTCTTTTTCATTTGTAATTTTCTTCATCTGGAGTCTTCAAAATATGAATTACCATTCTATCTGTTACTCCAATATATTTTTATCGGTGGGACATAATTGTATCGGGAGCTTTAAAATATCTCCTATCGATATGTCATATCCTTCCGATGAAACCTCCATCTCTGTGAGGGATAACAATTTTTATTAATGCAAAATATAAAACATTAGCCTTCAGTCCTTTAAAATTTAATTATTTCCCTTCATGTGATGAATAATATTAATCTCTTGTGGTCACGCTCACTCAATCTTCGGAGTAGAAATATTTCACTCGTTAGGGTAACATTATGACATATTAAAATAATACCCTTGTTAGGGTTTGCCTTCATTCCACATGTATTTTGATTATTTACTTAATTAATTGTATCCTTTCTCTTTGATGGCAATCTTCACATATTCACTCTTTGCTGGAATTATTTCACCTTTAATAAAATGTCATCAGGGTGAAATAACCTTCACTCTATAATCCTTGGTTTCACGTCTTGATAAAAATATGTTATAATTTCATTGTCAAGAGGTGAAAAAATATTTACCTCTCCTTGTTTTAATTAGAGGATACTAGATATACTTTCGCGTGAAAATAAAGTATTTCATAATACTTTATTTTAATCTTTGTGTTGAATTTTTGGATTCTATTTTCCATTGTGTATTTTTACCTTTACTTGGCAAATATTTGATTTGGGTAAAAACAATTACCACCCACTTGTTTCACTCGTTGCCTTATGCATTTTCACATAAAAATTTATTTAGGTAAAATAATTACCTATTTGATTAACTTCTCTAGAAAAGTATTTTTCTTCTGAGTAGAAAATATTTTGAATAAATTCTCACCTTATAACTCCTTCCATGAAAATAGGATATTTATTTGCACCTTTTGTAAATATTTATTCTCCTTTGAATAAACCTTTCATCTCACGGGACTCCATCGGCAAGACTTGTTAGATCGGTGTGACTTGAGATTTTCACTCCGATGGTATATCTCTTGCCGATGAGTTTTCCATCGGTGAGACCTATATGATGTCTTGCCGATAAAATTTTTTTTTATAGCTTTTGTTCATCAGTGAGACTTTTGCTGAAACTGTGTCCATTGTAGCAAATTGTTATATCACGAAAAAGGATAAAAAGTATTCCCAGTTCTTTTAATTCCATTTCACACACCTTGCATGGTGATCAAAACAGGCCAACTAGCCTTCGGAATTAGCCTGAAAAACTAATCAAAACTTTTCCCGGAGCCACAAAAATACACCAACATGTTGAATTGTGATAGGGGAGTATGGTTGTCAGACGGATTGGCATGAAGTTATTGGGATTAAAAGCTGCTCGCAATCAAAGTAGCTCACTCAGCGTGTTTTGCACCTGTTTTAAACTCAACTGAAACCTATTATTTTGCCTCTTTGGAAAAATATCAAATCTAATATTGAGAAGCTGTCGTCCTGGGGATTAGTTCATTTAGGCCACATGAACATGTGTGCAAAAGGATTTTTCATTATTCCTCTTCCTTCATAAGATATCAGATGTCAAAGTTGACCTTTCTGAAGCTGCCTGGGAATGCAGTCACAGAACTGTGTAAAATCCATTTGGATTCGATTTTGAAAAAATATCAAACGAAGTGCCAGGACCTTGAGAATTGGCATGTAGGCACATTAACATGGGAAGAATTTGAGACATCAATTGGTTTTTTATGAACACGACCCGGTTGCTAGATATTACCTTCCAAATTAACCTCCTTGAAAACTGCCCCTTCAAAACCTGATTCGAGCTCACCAACTTGCAATTTAAAAAACCCATTAAACCTCTTCCTGGGAAGTTGTAACTGGAAAGTTGAGTTTATTTAGGCTTGATGAGTGCATGTGTAAGAGGATTCTTCACCATCCATCTTCTGTTATGAAATGGTAAGGGCCAAAGTTAAGCTCTCCGTAACTTTCTGGAAATGCATATGGCAACTGAACTTTTTACATTTGCTTTTGATTTTGAAAAAATAGCAAACGAGATGTTGGGGTCCCAAAAACTGGCATGAAAGTACATTATCATGAGAAAAATATGGAACACTAATTAGTTTGTTAGGATCATCATTTAGCTGCTAGATATCAACCTCCAAAGTTGGCCTCTCGGGCTGATTTCACATTGTGCAAGTAACAAACCTTATCAAAACCCTCCAACTTGGTTCTTCAAAACCTAGTCAAAATTGATCGTAGGAAGCTGAAATCAAGTGTGCTCACTTACATATGGCAGACAAACATGTTTATGAATTAATTTTGTATGAAGACGAACTGGCCCCGAATTATAATGCTTCAAAGTAGGCCATTTTGAGCATATTGTGCAGGTGTATCTATGAGTGTTGAAATTGAATTTTTCATATGGGAACCTAAAATCTTGCAAAAATTGGTATGAAATTTTAGGTCCCAACACAACCTATACATGCAAAAGGAGGAGAAAGATGGTGGTGTCTATATAGGAGCTTGCCTCAGTCAAGCCCCATTTTCAATATTCCTACCTCAACAATAGCTGAAGATTAAGATCTACAAATGTGTGTGTTCATCGAACAAATGTGCATGCATCAACATAAAACCCTAGATGACTCAAGCATCAAGGAAAAATGAACAATTTGCTTCACTCAATGGACAAACACAACTTCACGTCAAGGAGATGAAAGCAATGAAGACATGCATGAACAAGAAGGCAATGCAACCATGTCTATGAAGGATTCCAAACTTGATGTTGAAAGATTCAACCCTTCTCCTGATCATGCAAAAGGTGTACAAACCCTAGGAAGAGCATTATAGTCTCAAGATCTTGATTCCTAATCTCCATCCATTGTCTCCATGATAGAAAATTCAAATAACTTCAAAGAGTTTCAACAAGTCACTGATCTTCAATAGCAATTTTGGTAGAGTTTTGGTATAAAGTTTGTAAATAGATTGTGTGTGATAAAATAATTTTCAAATGTCTTTAAATATCTAACCTTAGGAATTTCAAATTTTGAAATAAGATGTCGACATTGTGCAAAAACTGAAAGTTTGAAAATGGAATCCTAGAATGCATAGCGAGGGCTAACATCCCTCCAAATTTCAAGACCCTAGAAAATACGATAGGACAAGGGCACTAGTGCCCAAGTCCAAGTGATAATTTCCTTATTAGGATTTCCTCAAGGAGGTTAGGGGATCCCAAATATGAGCTCACTTTTCACTTTCAGTCTTTAGTTATTCCAAAATACAACATTTCTTCTAGTTAGATATAGGTCAATCAGGGTTTAGGAAGGTCTGAAATAAACTAGGTTAGAAGGTCACCAAAGGAGAGGAGATAAACTATGAGAAATTGAACAATTCCATGCATGAGGACAATTTCTGACATAACATTTAGCCCGCACTTTAGTGGCCATGTGGCACTACGTGCATATGCAACTAAAGGAAAGTAAGTAGATCAATCATGGAAAGGATACCCAAAAGGATACTGTATAGGATGTCAAAGTGTTGTCGCAAGAGAGGAAGAAGCCCCTAAGTCTGTAATCCTATAAGACCATAAAGTTAGGAAATGCATCCTGCAAATGTACACTTGTCAGAAAATAAAAATCAAATCAAACTACAACCAACACCAATAAGTTAGTCCATAACTAGTAAGGAGGTTGAGTGATGAGACGTGATGAGGGAGGAAATCTTGGGAGATATATGCCTCCCCTTGTTTCTTCTTGCTTAGTCCAAAAAGGAGAAACAAGGAGATATCTACATACATCAATTTCGAGGAACCTTGATAAGAGAGGCATTGTGAGGGTTTTTTGGACAAACAACACCCAAGCACAACACATTCGATAGGATAGAGAGTGGAACTAGGATTCCAACGTAGCAGATGACATGAAAATTTGAGTTTGATAGCTCATGATAAATGCTTAAGAGTGAAATTGCTCAATTTTTGTACCTCGAGTGATAGGAATTCTCATCCACTTAATATATGTAAAGGGATTTGTCACTTTTCACTATTATTTATTACTTGTCATCATGTAGAGGAGAGGAGGAGGAGGAGGAGGTTGACAATGCTTACCTAGCATCTGTACCAACTTTTGTGACTAGAGATGCTTTGAGCCCAAGTGGTAGAGAGATGTTTCGAGGACGAGGTAGAGTCCTAATCCTTGCTTGTGCTATTATTCTTTTTGTATTCATTAATTTTTGTCATTCTCTATGCCTTTTAGGACATTCTAGACAAGGATTCTCCTTAGGGGCACCCAAGTCTACTGAGGGTGCCTAGGTCCTCCTGGGGTGCCCTAGTCCACCTAGGGTGCCAAAGGTTGACTTCGGTGCCTAGGTCCTCCTAGGGTACCAAAGTCTAGAAAGGATAAGGGCCCCAAGGTTTGGGCACTAATTGATATTATAAGTACTAGGTGAGGATTTAATGCTACATACTAGTTCAAATTCTCATTGTTTGTTATGCAGGTTGTTCCTAGGATGCAAGAGCATATAGGTGGTCACCTGCTACTACTTCTTCGAGATCACATTAGTACCATGATAGATATTGAGAGAGGCCACTTAAAATTAGTAGGGATCTAGTGGGTTTTCAATATGACCACAATTACATTTCATTGTAGTATGTTGATTACATTGATGGAGAGGTGGAATGCAGATACTTTGAATTTCCATCTATCTACAAGGGAGATGACTATCATGCTAGAGGATGTCTACTAGAGCTTAGGTCTACCTGTACATGGGGAGACAATGAGGGTCATAGTGCATCAATTAGCAAAGTATACTTGAGAGAGTTACATGTACTGCTTAGGCCACAGAGTCGCTCAGGTAGACCATGGGCACATTCAGATTAGGTTACTAGAGCAAGGATGTGCTGACATCCCTCTAATTTTGAGGATTATGATTGTTACAATAGCATTAGAAGTCACAATAGATGGATGAGGTACTCCCCTTCACGGGGGCCTTGTTCACACTATCAAGACAATGGAGGAGTAGGGGATAGTCTATGTGTGGGGGCACATTATGCTTGCGCACCTCTACCACAAGTTGGGATGGTATGTCCATTATGAGGAACATGGCCTGATGTGTTGCACACTACTATAGGTTTGGCCCTTTGAGCATATTAGATGCATGTGGCCTATAGGTTTTCCCATAGAGAGAACATTTACTTATCGATGAGTTCGTGCCTAACCTCTTGTCATATGTTGGAGACACGGTGATCTACTATACTAGAGAGTTATATTTGATAGATTGTAGCCCAACAATATTATCTAAATACCATATCACAACTATATAACATGTCCAGGTCAGTGGAGATAGTTACCAGGGATGTAGAAGGATTCACTAATGGCTAATCGCCTTGTTTTAGATGCCGACAAGATGTACCTATGATGCATCTGAGCTATACATGCTCTATACATAGCATAGTTAGGGTGAACAACATCTGATGACTGATAGTATCAAATGTAGTGGTTAGTGATGATGATGGTATAGAGGATGTAGAGCTAATATTTGATGCAGACGACATTGGAGTTACCCGAGTGTACCAAATCTAGTGACAGACAGTGCAGCCTACTACTATCTATCTATCTGGTCACCCTATAGGTGATCCCTAACCTTGGGTCAGTCACACGAGTGACACAAGGGTAGAGTATGAAACTAGTAACTTTGCAATATTCTATGATCTAGATAGTGATGAGGATGATGATGATGAGGAGGAGATCCCATCATGGTATGTCTTTAGAGTGAGACCTGGGGGTGATTAGTAGGAAGCAGACAATGATGAGGAGGTTGAGTCTTAGTCACAATCAAGAGCTTTTAGTCCAGCCCATGCAGATGTGAGGATATCAAGCTAGTGTGAGAGATGGGAGACTAGTAGTCATATACCCCCACCCATAGAGTCAGTTGTAGATCTAGTCACACCATCATCTATCCAAGATCCATCTTATCAAGATGGAAATCTAGGTAGGATGCTTCTTTTATGTATAGATGTAGTTATTTATGATTATTTATTTATGATGTTTATATGAGGTATTGATAGCTATTGCATTTGTTTTTTGTAGTTGGTATATACACATGGTGCTAACTTGTGAGTCACGTCATAAGAGAGATAGTTCCTACCAATGTGGTTGAGTAGTGGATGTGGATGAGATACTCACCACAACCATTCGCAGGGTGACATGAAGAGATCTTTATGCCTTTTGTGAGATATAAATTATCAGTAGACTCTATTCTAGTTCACTCTACATGGGAGAGAGAGAGGATTTACTTTAGAGAGCTGACCATGTGGAGATGGAGCTCCAGGCACTATGAGATCAGGCTATAGTAGTACTCGCACTTGAGGGAGATCCTATCACGAGTGATATCTTACTTCCTGAATCACGTCAAGCAAGAGCTAACTTGGGATAGGCTCTAGGTAGAGCTAGAGAGAGACACATCTAAGAGGGATCGATATCAACATATGTACCAAGAGTCACATGATGAGGTACTAGGACAAAGAGGAGAGATCAGGTGGTTACAATTGTGGAGTGTTTCTAGGAGTCATTTGCGATCCATAGCTACACATGGTCAGGCCTCTATGACATGTGCACCACAAGGTCTCGAGGGCATAGGTGACTAAGGTTTAGCTATGTGATGTATATTATGTACTATGACATCCCATTTAGTTGTAAGGGATAGTTGATTTTGATGTATCTGTAAACTGATGTTAATATATATAATGTTTTTCTATTGTTATTTTTAATGTTGTCTAATCTATCTCATGTGATTTATGTAAAATGCAACTAGTGATAAATGTTAAATGCTCATGTGGAAATGTGATTAATGCTAATGTGGTACTTAAACAATTCTTTGCAGAATATATAAAAAAAGCATAATGATTAATGAATTTCACACATAACCATTATTTTATGCTTAACATATTTAATACAAAGGTGATCTTTCAATAAAACATGTTTTAAACGAGATACAACAATGATTAACTGAAAAAGGTGCTATGTTAAATGAATTAAGACAAAATAATCATATCTTGTCAAAATTGAATCTAAACTAACTAATAAGTTTTTCTTTTTATCTAACATAAAATCTTAAGCATAAAATTTCTTGAGGTGCGTAGCATTAATAGGTCCTTTAAGTGGTGTACTTTGTTCATCAGCTAGCTTATACACTCCTAATCTAAAGGCTTCAATAATGATATATAGTATGAGCTAATTAGGGTTGAAATTTCCTTTTTCTCCAAGAAGTGCATTAACATTGTGTTGATTCTCATAAAGTACTAAGTCTCCAATGTTGAATGAACGGTGTATGACATGCTCATTGTATGATCATTGTATACTCTTTTGATGGGCCTTAAGATGCTCAAGAGCATTAATACACTATTCATCTAGCATCTCAAGTTGTTATAGTTTCTTTTCTCTTTCCATGTCATCATCAATAACAACTCTTAAGGAGACTCACAATGAAGGAATTTTGAGTTCCAAGGGCACTACCATGTTAGCACCATAAACTAGATTATATGGAGTACTTCCTTTAGCTATATAGATGCTTGTTCTATAAGCACATAGTGTGCAGGATAATTGAGTATGCCAATCTTTCTGATGCTTGTTAACAATTTTTCATAGAATTTGTCCAATAACCTTGTTTGAAGCTTTTGCTTGGTCATTCGATTGAGGATAATAAGGTGTAGAGAAGCAATGTTGAATGTGATATTTTTCTAGAAATTGCTTCACATCCTTGTTTTTGAATGGCATGCCATTGTCAGAGACCAAGGAGGAAGGGATGTGAAATTGAGAGATTATGTTATCTTGTATAAATGAAAAATTACTCCAGCAGTGGTGGATTGTAAAGGGATAGCTTCAACCCACTTTGTGAAGTAATCAGTAGTGGTACTGATAAAGGTATGTCCTTGAGAAGAAGGTGGGGAAATTTTACCAATTAGATCCAAGCCCCAAATAGAAAATTGCTGAGGTAACACTTCGGCACAAAGTTTCTAGGCAAGTGCTCTGATTAAATGTTGATATTGTTGACATTGTGGGCACTTCTTGACATAGGAGAAAGAATCTTGTTCCATACATTGCCAATAATATGCCAAATGTATTAATTTTTGTACCAATGGTTTTGCTCCAAAATGTCCTCCACAAGTGCTAGAGTGAGCTTCTTCTAAAGCTATCAAAATCCTTGAATTTCTAAGACATAGGAGAAGAACACCATTATAACTTCATCTATATAAGACATTAGGTAGAATGATATTGCTATGTTGGAAAATGTCCCCTTCAGGGCTTTTCCCTCCTAAGGTTTAGCTCACAAGTCCTTTATTAGTGATGACTTCTAGTGAAGAAACCCTAAGTTTTATGGAAAATGGTACCTAGGGGATGCACTTATGATGAATCCTACTTGAAATAGGGGGGAGGACTTGGGCAGCCACGTCCTAGTCCTACCCTATTTTAGGTCAAGACCTATTTTCATGTTTTGGTTATGTGACCGTTATTAGGTCCTATGCTGACACCTCAAGTTTAAATTATGAATTTCTTTGTGGGAAGTTGTTTAGTTGCATATATAAGCATGTTTAGGCATTTATTTGAAAACTAGAGATGGACATGAAAAATAGAGATGGACATTATGAATCATAATCTTATGCTAAATTGATTCAAGGATTTCATTGTGTTGTAGAGCAGCATTGTTTTGTTATTTGTTTGTTTATGCAGATTTGGCTCAATCTCCTCATGGTATGAAAGAAGATTCTTCCTTCCATGAGAGATATACCATCATGGTGACATTCATTTGTGTTTTTAATCATTTATCACTTGGTTTCTACCTTTATCCCATAGGGATATGCACTCTTTATTTGATAATGGTGTTCAGAAGACTTGAATGTCTATCTGGGGCTTGACTGAGGCAACCCTCTAAACACCACAACCCCAACCCACTTTTCTATGATTACAAGTTATGGGTTTCAAAAGAAAAAGAAGTGGAGTTATAGGGAGCTATTATAGACTATCTAAAGTTCAGAGAAAAGAAGAAAATTATGGCTTGGACTAGGACACTCACTCATTAGTCCTCTAGATTTTGATGTGGTGAAATAGTTGTGATAGCAGAATTATGTTGCAGACATTCTTTAGAAATCCCAATAGAAATAGGTACATTGGACTAGGGCACTCACTCATTAGTCCCTAAATTTTCCATACACCAAACTTCAAATTTTGGTATGTATTTGATTGTCATTTAATAGCTCTGTGTGCAATCATTTTCTGTGATTTGTCTGTTTGTTTACGATTTTATGAAATTAGGATTTTCAGCATAATTAGGCTTAATTTTACAACAAATTCACACAATTCAAATCTTCCCCTCTATTCCAAGTGATAGGAGATCTATAGTAGATTTATCTACTCAGTTGAATGTCCTTGAATGTTGTGGTGAAAGGAGGATCTAACATAAACCCTTGAAATAAACCAAAACACCATCTTCATCTTTTTACCACTAACTATTTTGGTGAAACCATGTTTTTAAGGATTTTAGCACCTTGCTAAGTTTTATACTTCACATTTGCATTCATTTCATTCATTCATTTTATTGTCATCTTATTGCATTTGAAAAATTACAAAAAAAATTGAAATTTGGAAAAAATTGAAAGAATTGGCATTTTTAGCTTGCATTTTCAAATAATTTGAATTAGTTTGCATTTAATTTCATATAATTTCTATTATTATCATGATCTCTAATTAAATTCACAGGAATTCATCATTCATCATTCATTTACATAGCATTTTCAAGATTAATTTGTTAAAAATTGCTTGAAATTGTGCATTTTCATAAAAACCTAGTATTGCATTAACTAGGGTTCGTAGTCAAAATATTGTTTTAGATTTTAATACTGTTTTAAACACTCATTTAGGACTGATTTATAATTTTATTATTTCATCATAGTGTCTTTCTTGCAAAAATTGATTTCTAGGGTTTGAAAACCTTGCATTTTCATTAGATTTGGCCTTATCATCTCTCTAGAATTGCATCCTAGGCATGTTGTCAAGGATTTTGAGTTACTAATTGGATTTTATCAGGGTTATAATCTTCTTTACCTCCTCATATTCCTCACAACACCCTTTCTACTGGCCCTTTCCATTGAAAATTGGTGAAAATTGCTTTTTTTTAGTGTATTTTCACTAGGTTTTGACTTGTCCTCATTATAGGATTGCATAAAAGGAAATTGTGAAAGATATTTTTGCATAATTGGGCTTTTTTTAGGCTTATTATTTTCTCCCCCTCTTGAAAATTTTCACAACAAATCTTTCATTAGTAATTTGCCTTGAAAATTTGTGAAAAAGGTGAAGAATCAAGCATTTTGGATCCTAAACATACCTTGCTCCTTGGGTTTGTTCTATTAGTTTTTGCATTGAGTGTTGCATGCTATTGTATGAGTATTATAACCCATTTCCCCTAATATAAATATCCCTTTAATAAAAATTAGAAGACTCATTGGATCTAGTGCTCCTCAAGAAAATGGTATTCCTACCTTTGAAAATCCACTGAACACCTTATTTACAAAAGGAGAGACAAATTTTCAAGACACTATAACTCATACAACCACTATGGAAGATAAAATATTTAGTGATGTTGATGACACTATTGAGGCAGTAACACATATACCTAATGATCAAATAAACAAACTTGATAAAAAGCTAGCTGATTTTCAAGCATTTAATGAAAATGAAAGGTTAGCAGAAGAAGCTATAGATGTGATTCAGAACATAAGAGAGTTGATAAAAGAAGGACAAGATGGCATTAATGTTATTCAAGGTTTAATGAATATAGTACACAATAATGTTATGTTAGTGACTAAATGTGCAAATGGTATTAATAACATGTCGTCACTACCTCACATGCAAGTATCAGCACGTATACCGACTATGAGAATATCTACATTTACATCAACAATTTTAACCACTAATGCAAATTCTTGTAGTAATGCTACCACTAGTGTTGGAGTATCTAATGGCACTAATTCAAAAAATTATAAAGCTATGGGATTTAGCTATTAGAACTTGGCACCTAATGTGACCTCTTACTCTCAACCATCGCTCAATCCCACCTATTCCCAACCACCTTCCACCTATCACTATGTTCAACCACCACTCACATATTCACAACCTCTACTTGTCACTACTAAATCTCAATCACCTCTACACTTCAGTTCTAATTCCTTACAACAAACCCCATCTCCTTATGATTCCATTTTAAACCAACTATTGCAAGGCATGACTTCTTTACAACAAAAGGTGACAAGATTGGTGAATTCTTTACAACCTAATATACCAACTTATCATTCCCGTAAACCATATCTTAAGCAATCATGAGAACTCCTATACCTAAGAGGTTTGAGACCCATCGCTTTGAAAAATATGGTGGAAAAGGTGATCCTAATACTCATGTGGTAGCATTCACGGCTATGTGTAGTGATTTTCACTTTGAAGAAGACTTGTTAGCAAAACATTTTCTGCAATCTCTCAAAGATATTGCTTTAGAATGGTTTTACTTTTTACCTCCAAACTCAATACACTCTTTTCATAGTTAGTCAATCAATTTTTACAACATTTTCAAGCAAACATTGGACCTCAAGTCTCTTTGATTGATTTAGTTCATTGCAAGCAAGGTTTGAAAGAGAAGTTAACTAAGTTTATTAGTCGGTATCAAGCACTCTATGTGCAAACTCAATATCAGATGAAGTATGAGGATGTTGAGAAGATGTTCATTACAAATCTACAACTTAACATCTATGATAAGATTCTCTTGATGAAGCATAACTCTTTTCAACATTTATGCACCGCCCTTCATGATTATCAGCTTTCGTCTAGTCAGTATGAAAATCAAAACTCATCAGCTCATGTTGGTCATAGGTGAACCTTCAAAAAACAACTTGAAGAGGAATAATAAGAGTTTAATCAAGGTTAATGGGCTGAATTCAAACAAATCTTCACAAGTATCTTCTCTTACTAATCCAAGAAAGACATAATTTTAACAAAAAAATTACTTCGATATCTGAATCCTATCATTCTATCATGAATCAAGCTATAACTAATAACCTCATGAAGCTTCCTCTTACTAAATGAATGGATCTGAGTGGAATGCAAGGACATTATTTTGATGCTAATGCTTTTTTTCACTATCATCGACAACAAGGACATGATACTGAATGATGTATGGGTCTTAAACATGAAATACAAGACCTCATCGAATTGAATGTTATACATGTATCTAGTGTGAATGATAATGAAAATAAGTTGGTTTCTCCTCTAAATCAGAATTTACAAATATTTACTAATCTTTTCCCTATGCATTCCAATAACAACATGATGGAACAAAAGACACTCAAAATAGAAGATGGCTATATGGATTATGATGAAATTGTGGGTATGATATAAGTGGATAAGGAAAAGTTGGATAACTCACATCATCCATGGAGAAATGGTATTTATGCTGAGGTTCCTCCTCTGTTAACCCTTCAAGGATCGAGAGATAACCAAAATGCATTGGTAAAACAACTGGAAAAACCAAAGCAATAGATTATGACAAAAGAAAAGATTGAAACTATGCAAGAAAATGATTGATGAAATCAACAAAATAAGCTAGCTAAAAATAAGAAGCATAAGATGATTATCATCAATTGGAAATAACAGTGGTTCTCCTCCTCATAAGCAACAAAGGATATAACATATACAAAGATATGAGAAACAAGCACCGCATGGATATTCTAAGAACAAAGAATAATCTAAGGTGAACAACTCAAACTTTACATAAAACTTGATGGAGCATCTCTCTAAGATACCCGCAAGTTCCAAAGTCAAGACCAGTTTTACTTCTAGGTAAGTATTTCTAACCCTTTACCTATGTGTTGTGTTTCCTTGTAATGTGTTGTGTTGTTTAGGCCTCCTAGGATGACCCTTGAATCTCTTGTAAGGTCAAGGATACTGGGAGACTGCCTCTATTGTGACCGTTCTTCTATTTGTGTCATCATTATTCTATATTGCCTCTCCTCTATTTTCATTTTTGTTTTTTGTGTCAGAGGGGCATAACATTATAGTTGGTAACCTCAGGGCACCTTCCTATGTGACAAGCCTAGGATACTTGTTCTCCTCTCTTGATTTATTGTTTACCTTCCTCTAGTGGTTATATATAGCTAACGAATGATGAAAAATAAATTATACTGATAAGGACCAAGTGTCCCTTCAGTGATAAATCAAAAAATGGACCTAGTCCATATATGATGATGGGGTTGACATATATTATCTGACGCTTGGCTAGTAGAATCAATCTTTGTGATATTTTGATGTTGTCTTATTGCACTAACAAACTATAACAATACAGGTGCTCCATGCACTTTGTTTATCTTTAAATCTTGCCTCATTTACATTCATTTCTAAGATCTTTGTAGTATAGCTCCACGGTTATACTTGATTTCTAAATCTATAGTGTAACCTTGGCCTTTTGATGTAGCTACATTCATGCATTGCTTTTGATCATGTGATGTGGTTATTATCTTATGGAAATATTTCTAACCTATTTTCTTGCAGGAATGTGTTTGTGGGAACATTTGGCAATCATAAAGTACATGTCACCTCTGGGGGCATGGGATTTGTGAGAGATCTTGTTCCCTTGTGTGTTTTCTTCCTACCTTAACATGCTTGATATTAGTACAACATATCAACCACCTTAAGGTGGGGGCATTTAAAGGAAAGTTGTCTAACAATTTTGATACTAACGAAGCATTTTTGTAAGACATCTGTAGAGGCAAGATGTTGTTTCTCCACCTAAGCGCACATCTTTATTTTTATAATGCATGTAGACACCTAAAAATGTCTTCTACCATTGAACCAACTCCTGACATCCCTAAACATGACAATTTCCCTCCTAACCAATTAATTAAATTTTTATTTAATTAATTATCCCTTCATTACCCTATTTTCCATCATATTATCCCCAAAATTGAATTAATTTCATTAATTCAATAGTCTAAAACCTTTGCCAATTGATTTAATAAATATGCAGTATTTATTATTTCAATTTCCCTCTATCCTAAGTCCTAAATCCACCTCACAAAATCCACCTCATCTCTTCCACCTCACCATGTGGCACATATAATTAAATATTCTTAATATTTAATTAGCTAATATCCTCCATTATCCACTATTGAATTTAAAATTCAATTGTCCCCCACTATCATCCACTAATTGAATTTTTAATTCAATGGTCCTCCACTAATTGAATTTTTAATTCAGTGGTCTTCCACTAATTGAATTTTTAATTCAATGGTCTTCCACTAAATGAATTTTTAATTCATCCTCTATCCTCCACTCTTTCCAAAAATAAATTTTTAATTCATCCGCTATGAATAAAAGATTCACTTTTATTCCTAGCCCTTGATCTTAACTCTTGATCCTCACCCTCCATTCCTTTTTCAAAAATCTATAAATGAAACCCTCACCCAAGCCATTCATAATAACTTCTTCTTGCATCAAAACCATGCCCAAATTTCTCTCAAATCTCTAATCTACCTATCCTCTAATCCTTCATCTACATTTGTGTTGAAAGCAAGAGCAATCCACATTTCAATCAAATAGGGAATATCATGTCTTAGGAGCTCTTGGGTGCAAGCTTCCTCCTCCCTTGATGAGATTGGGTCTTCATGTGAGGTATAACTTTATGTTTTATGCATTTAGTTTGTGTTTTCGCTTCATTTTGTTTTCCTAATCTACATTGGCATGCCCGGTGGGACCCACAAGGTCCATATCTAATATTTTTTGTGAGTTTTTGTTTTGGAGACGTGTTATTTTTGCAGGTCCTGAGGACTTTCTCTACTAACTTTCACTCACAAATCCATCTGGCTTTTTTTGTCTTCCTTCTATTTCTTGGACTTTGTATTCTATTTGCTCTCTATTTCTATAGGTATCTTGAATGAAGAAGGGGAGACTATGGCAAAAATTTTCTAAAATCATCTGTTGACCAACTTTGTGCCATATTGATGCTATTTTCTATATTAGCACTATCTTCCCTCTATTTTAGTGCTATTTTTCTGTACTAGCTTAAGGATCTATGCAAGGTTGGGTCTCTTTTCTACAGGTCATCCAAGACCATCATTTCAAAACTACTAACTTGTAGGGATTTAGTAGATTAGACACATCTTCATTGGTGCACCTAAAAAGAATCTTTGTGTGCCTTCATATAAAAAACATTTGATTTTGGTGCAACTAAAATTAATCATTGCTTGCAACAAACAACTATCAAAACACTTCAATTTTGGGCTTTTAAAAAGAACCACAAATTGCATCAATGAAATCATTAGATTAAAAAGAACAACAATCTGCATTCTTCACTCATATAATCAAGAAAATCAATCTAATTTGTGTGAAGTGTTTTTGTGATTTATTCTTGTAGTGTGAAAAGTGTATGCTCTTCCCTCGCACTATTT
Source organism: Cunninghamia lanceolata (assembly GCA_027924645.1). NCBI lineage: Eukaryota > Viridiplantae > Streptophyta > Pinopsida > Cupressales > Cupressaceae > Cunninghamia > Cunninghamia lanceolata. The sequence goes on from BSBN01000606.1 coordinate 15,902,069, forward strand.
GGTGACCTTGGAATCAAAAGCTTCTCACAACACTTGCATTAATCACCCCCAACATAATCCAAAGATATAAAATGAACCTTGTTTAGTGTGATGTAAGCATAAAGGATACGTATGCTCTCCCCTCGTGTCTTTGTATGAAATTGGGGATCAAAAGTATTTTTGTGGTTGTTTTTCTTTTGTTAAATCCTTAGAGCGCCTGCCACCCCACTTCGAATGTGGGAACGACCCAAGCGGCAACAAGCTAAAGCCAATCTCTTTCAAGCCGCTATATAAATTAATGTGCTTGTGATGAAAGTCACAAGCAACAAGTGTTGTTGTGTTATACTTACAGCCAACCTCCCCCAAAACCCTCCAAGGAGTAACCCTTGGAGGCTAGGAGACTCCATAATGGAGCGTAGCGCTGCCGCATGTATAACCACCTGAATGAAAGCACTTACTACGAACCTTTGTTTAGCAAGCCAAAATCTTTCACCTTAGGTTGTGCATGCTTGATAAATCTTTCACAAACAAAACCTTTGGCCATTGTGTTTTCTTGCTTGTTTGTTTGTCTACTTGCCAAGAAAAATCAAATTCATCCATCAATCCAACCATTCACATCCTTTAGTGCCATTCCTCTCTATTTTAGCACCATTTCCATCTGTTTTAGTACCTTCTTCATCCATATCCAAATATCAAATTTTCCCATCAAAAACATCAATTATATAAGCCCATTTTCAAAAAAATTCCATATTCCAAGTCCAATCCAAAATCAACATTGATCCCAATCAACATCCAGTCCCCCAACATCATTATCAAACTCCAAATCCAAATCAACCCAATCAAAAATCAAGACCTTAATTGATTACCTAATCAAATCAACCCAATCAACCCTCTTGCTTAAGACCATTAGTCTATCTTAAGCATAGAGAACCGTTCATCAAATCAAATCAAATCATCCTAAGGTCTTGAAATTTGATCCTCAACATCACAATCATCCCCCATCATCCCATACTCTCTCCCACAAAATGGATCTTTATGAATCAATACAACAATTACAACGACTTAGAAAAGTCTATGCGAACATGGATCCTAATGCTAAGGAACAATTCAAAAATGACATTAAAGATATCCGCTTAGCACACCTCATCATTGGAGAATCCCAAACCCCTTCCCCATCTTCATCATATCAACCCTCATCACATCAACCTTCAACATCTTACATATCCACACCATTGACATCATACCAACCTTCATTATATCAACAAACACCCTACACCTCATCCACATCCACATCATATCAATCGTCATTCTTTCAACCTTCATACCAACCTACCTCTTACATATCCACACCATCAACCTCCCATCAATTTTCATCATATCAACTTCCATCATATCAACCTCCATCATCCTCATATCAACCTCCATCATCCTCATATCAACCTTCAACCTCATACCAACTTCCATCATATCAACCTTCATCATATCAATCTTTACTCTCATATCATTCACCATCCCCTTACACATCCATGCCATCATACTTATCCAATCAACCAATCTCTCCAGTTTATCCATCCCCCAACCTTTGTCATGCTAACTTTGATCAAGGGAACACCAATCTAGCACACCTTATATCCAAAATCCAAACCTCATATCAACAACCAAAACCCCCATCTCCTAATCCCCATCCTCCACTCCCGCCATCACCATATCCCTCCAACCTTATCAACCTTAATCCATCACCTTATGTATCTCCTAATCCACCAACCCCTATCACCCATCCACCATCTAATCTACCATCAAATCTTCCAAGTCCCAACACTATCACCACCCCTCCAACACCACCATCTAGCCCAACACCTATCCTTGAACCTACCCACGAGCCATCATTACTTAATCCTATCACCCACCTATCCAATCCTTATCCTAATCCTACACCATCCACCATCATTATCCATTCATTATATTGCTCTTCAACCCATAAACTCATGAAGGATACCATCCATTAGCTATTAGCAAGGAATCAAACACCCTCATGCAATCCAACATCCATCAAATCTATTGAACAACCCCCTATCATAAGTTAAGAACCATCATGTAGCCATGTTCAAGAACACATAAGCCAAACACCTATTGCATCCATCCAAGCACCTATCACATCTATCCAAGTCACTCCCACTTCTATCCAAGCACACGAGCTATGTCAAGAAACAAATCCAAAGCATGTTGAAACATCAACCTCTTCTCCTAATCAAGATCTACCCATCCCATCTAATCCCATCCCTGATCCCCTCCCATCTATGGATCACCTTATTTATCCCACACCTTCTTCTACCACCCCTTTACCATCCCCCATGAATCCTTTACCTCCATCTACCAATCCCATCCCAAATCCATCCTCCTATTCACTTGGAAAAAGCACCTTCATCTGCAGTAAACCCCTTGTAGGATGTGAACAACTTCCATCCACCCCCTATCTATCTCCAACAAATAATGGATTCGCATCTTGTTTCCAAAGCACCAAACATCCCATTGCATGTCGCATGCTCCAACTTATGAACTATTAAGGCAAAGGATTAGGCCTTCAAGAACAAGGCATCTTGGAGCCCATCCACATCACATTCCATCCATCATCACATGGCCTTGGCTATGCATCCCAAGAAAAACAATCTACACAAGTTGATACCATCCACTCACCTTCCAAACTCCATTCATCCCATCCCAAACATGGTGCATCTCATCGCACTCCCAAAACACATGTCGCCATCCCTCGTCCACCATCCTACCATTTGCAAAAGCATGTGACCATCTATCTCCCTCCATCCAATTTACCTCCACTACTTCCAACTCCAAAGATCCCTATCAAATCCACTCTACCTCCTATCCTACCAACTCCCAACATCCATATCCACAAATCCTCTTATCCTCCCATCCTACCAACTCCTAATCTCCCTATCCTCAAATCTCCTCAACCATTTATCCATAAATCCACTTTTACTTTCTCCACCCATAAAACCACTAAAATTCCCAATCAAGACCAACAAAAGCACACATCTTTCAAACATGAAGCTTCCCCCAAATCCATGGGATTCAAAAATTTGAATGCTTCAACTCATAAAGCACAAAAGCCTAAAGATATTATCCCTTCCAATCAAAATGAAAAACCAAAAGGCTATCAAAGCCCACACCCTCACAAGAAAAAGCAAAAGCAAAAATGGTGTCGATCCCTAAGCAAAGATCAATCAAAACAAATGAGGCATCCACATCCCAATCCACCCCAAAATCCCAAACACCCCGCTCCCCTTCTAAAAATCCCCCAAAGTCTAAGTCTATTTGGGTCCCTAAAACCCCAAATCAACCATCTAAATATCCCCCATCCCAATCCCCATTACTCCTAACTCCACATCCCAAGTACAAGCTTCCAAATACATCATGATGTGTGCAACCACTGGTCTTGGTTCCCCTCCATCACTTGTAATTCCCACATACCTCCATCTGTCCATCTTTCATTCACTATCCTACATATCTTCCCCATCACATTCCTATGGTCCATGCTTTTGCATAATCCAGATCATAACCCACATAATCCACATCATAATCCATTATCCACCATCCATTCCATCTTCTCCTATCTACCAACATCCATGCAATCATCATCCATAATGCTATCCAACATGGGACCATCTTCTCCTTGCTATGGAAACAGACGCTAGAGTCCCCATTCCATAAAAAATGCAAAAAAAAAGCAAAAAAATCAAAATATCAAGAAAATAGTAAAGAAAAAAAAATTTGTCCAATGGTGAAAACCACTCCTTGTGGTGCTTTGGGCAAGTACCATGATGAAAACCCCTTGTGGGTGTCATGCGTAATCCCTTCTCCATTCATTTTGTATCCCTACACTTGGGGGCAAAACCGTATCCTTCATCCACATCCATAATATCCTTGCACATCTTATCCACTGTCTTATCCTTATCCTATCATATTCTTATCCACTATATCTCCCACCTTAGATCTTGATAAAGACAAGGGGCAAAATATCAACAACATGCTTTGGAGACCTCTTGGCATACTTCCTTTCCAAGTATATCCTCCATTCATCTATTGCACAGACCATCCATTCACACATGAGCCCATCATGCAAAAATTCTTTAGACATTGGGGCATATGATTCCTTGCAAACTAGCCCTTGGAGAAAATCCTGCAATCCCCCATCCATATATCATGCATACATATCCTCCCCCTCATCCTTATCTTCCATCTATCTAACACGCATCCCTATCACTTGTCCATTCATCTATCATGAATCAGCTATCCAATCCCCCTATCCAACCCCATCACTTTCACCTCTAGACTTGGTGTTCCCTTGTCATTGGTATTTAGCACAAAGGCTATCCACATGAAATCCAATGCAACCATCTCATAATAAACCATTCCTTTTCAAAAATCAAAAAATTCAAAAACATCACAAAATCAAAAAATTCAAAAAAATCACAAAATCAAATAATAGAAAAACATCACAAAATCAAAAAATACAAAAACAATAGAAAACACACAAAATTCCAAAAATAATCTATCCATCACACAAATAAAACTTGCTCCATCACACTCTCATCATCATCGCATTTATCATCATCCCACATTATCATCACATCTATCCTCAATAAGCCTACACTAGATCCAAGCATCGCATCACCTATCAAAGCATCATCCCACTCCCAAAACATATGTCGCCATCCCTCCTCCATCATCCTACCATTTGCAAAAGCATGTGACCATCCATCTCCCCCAATCAAATTTACCTCCACTCCTTCCAACTCCAAAGATCCCTATCAAATCCACTCTACCTCCTATCCTACCAACTCCAAACATCCCTATCCACAAATCCACTCTACCTCCTGTCCTCCCAACTCCTAATATCCCCATCCTCAACTCTCATTATCCATTTATCCAAAAATCCACTTTTTACCCCTCCACCCATCAACCCCCTAAATTTCCCAATCAAGGCCAACAAAGGCACACATCTTTCAAACATGAAGCTTCCCCCAAATCCATGGGATTCAAAAGTAATAATTTGAATGCCTCAATGCATAAAGCACAAAAGCCTAAAGATATTATCCCTTCCAATCAAAATGAAAAATCCAAAAGGCTATAAAAGCCCACACCCTCACAAGAAAAAGCAAAATCAAAAATGGTGTAGGTCCCCAAACGAAAAGAACCAAATTCTAATGAGGCATCCACATCCCAATCCACCCCAAAATATCAAATATCCCGATCCCCATCTAAAAATCCCATAATTCCTAAGTCTATTTGGGTCCCTACAACCCCAAATTGACCATCCACACATCTCCCATCTTGATCCCCCTTACTACCCACCCCCCATCCAAAACATAGGCTTCAAAATCAAACACAGTGTGTGCCGCCATTGGTCTTGGTTCCCCTCCACCACTTGCAATTCCCACATACCTCCATCTCTCCATCTTTCGTCCACTATCCTACATATCTTCCCTGTCACATTCCTCTAGACCATGCTTTTGCATAATCCACATTATACACACCATAATCCATTATCCATAATCCATTCCATCTTCTCCTATCTACCAACATCCATGCAATCACAATCCATAATGCTATTCAACATGGGACCATCTTCTCCTTGCTATGGAAACAAACGCTAGAGTCCCCCTTCCATTAAAAAAAAAAAGAGCAAAAAAAAGCAAAAAAAAAAATCAAAAAATCAAGAAAATAGTAAAGAGAAAAAAATCCATCCAATGGTGAAAACCACTCCTTGTGGTGCCTTGGGCAAGTACCTTGATGAAAACCCCTTGTAGGCATCATGCGTAATCCCTTCTCCATCCATTTTGTATCCCTGCACTTGGGGGCAAAACTGTATCCTTCATCCACATCCATAATATCCTTGCACATCTTATCCACTATTTTATCTTTATCCTATCATATTCCTATCTGCCATCCCCTATGTATCCTATCATTTCCCATCCATCATATCTATTATATCTTGTTTCAACCATCTCTCCCACCTTAGATCTTGATAAAGACAAGGGGCAACATATCAACAACATGCTTTGGAGGCCTCTTGGCATACTCCCTTTGTAAGTATATCCTCCATCCATCTACTACAAAGTCCATCCATTCCAACATGAACCCATCATACAAAATTCTAGGCATTGGGGCATATGATTCCTTGCAACCTAGCCCTTGGAGAAGATCCTAAAACCCCCCATCCATTTATCCTATATCCCTACCCAAACCTTTATCCCCCGTCCTACCCCTTATCTGCATGTATCTATCCATTTACCAAAATCTCCTATCTATTATCCTTTTATCGCCAATCCCACTATCCAATCCCATCACTTTCACCTCTAGACTTGGTGTTCCCTTGTCATTGGTATGTAGCGCAAAGGCTATCCAAATGAAATCCAATGCAATCATCTCATAATAAACCATTCCTTTTCTAAAAATCATGAAAACATAAAAAAATCAGAAAATAAAAAATTCAAAACAATCATAAAGTCCATAAAATCCCAAAAATATCCATCACAAAATCAACATCATTCAATCAACATCTCATCATCTCCCAACATCCTCAAAATCACTAAACATCTTGTCATCTTCCAACATCATCACATCTATCCTCAATAAGCTTACACTAGATCCAAGCATCATATCACCTATCAAGGCATCATCCCTTATCAAAAATCATCAACTATCAAATCAGCATCAATCATAACTTGTCACCATCATATCTTGAGGCAATCTTACATCAACAAAACATGATCCAATCATCAATCAATTCTTGCCTTAGGATATGTCGTTCCTATGATAGGCAGAATCTATCCAATCATCACAACATCATCAAATCATCAATTGATTCCTGCCTTAGGATATACCTTTCCTACGATAGGTAGAATCTATCACATCATCATCCATTTTGGCAAAAGATACAATGGTTACTTGTTTGGTTCGTTGGTCTTTTTGTTTTTGCTTTTTATCTTTTGTCCTATTCGAAGATCACATCAAAGCTACCTTGATCTTATTATATCATGGTATGTGGCGAAAACATCTAGAATGGGGCATAGTCTTGCTTTTGTATGCTGTGCTTGTGGGTTGGTCTCATTACTCCAAGCTAGTATTCATATCTTGATTGATCATAGGGTCAGTTCTAGCATATTGATCTCCTTATGCATCTAAGGTTCATCATAGCTTTTTTGTACTAAAGGCTTATGCTATGAGTCCCCTTGCCCCATCTAGACAAGGTTGTACTATCTTGGGCATGCATGAGATCATCCCTTTGTCTGCGTGTCTAGTCCATGCAAATGTTGGATAAACATCATCACCCCGGTCTTCTATACCTTGGTGAACATATCCACTGCTATATCAAACCTAGGATTGCTCAAATTCAGTTTCAGCATAATGATCATCCACCAATCATCTCTGAACATCATCATCCTTTCATCTCACCATCTATCCTCTAACCACATCTACCAATCTGTCCCATCCATTTCGAGAGCACAACCATGTTCTTGCAACACACCTGTCCTCTCGAGGGGGCATCACCCTTACCAATTATCCCCAAACCTTACCCTATTCTTCCAAACCAAAATCTTTTTTCTATCCAATCCATCTCTATGATTTAACTTCTTTGAAATGATGTTACTTAGCCGCAACACCATCTCAAAGAGGGGCAAATGTAGACACCTAAAAATATCTTTTTACCATTGAATCGACTCCTAACATGCCTAAACATGTCAATTTCCCTCCTAACAAATTAATTAAATTTTTATTTAATTAATTATCCCTTCATTACCCTATTTTCCATCATATTATCCCCAAAATTGAATTAATTTCATTAATTCAATAGTCTAAAACCTTAGCCAATTGATTTAATAAATATGCAATATTTATTATTTCAATTTCCCTCTATCCTTAGTCCTAAATCCACCTGACAAAATCCACCTCATCACTTCCACCTCACCATGTGGCACATATAATTAAATATTCTTAATATTTAATTAGCTAATATCCTCCATTATCCACTATTGAATTTAAAATTCAATTGTCCCCCACTATTATCCACTAATTGAATTTTTAATTCAATGGTCCTCCACTAATTAAATTTTTAATTCAATGCTCCTCCACTAATTGAATTTTTAATTCAATTGTCCTCCACTAATTGAATTTTTAATTCAATGGTCTTCCACTAATTGAATTTTTAATTCAATTATCCTCCACTCTTCCCAAAAATAAATTTTTAATTCATCCACTATGAATAAAAGATTCACTTTTATTCCTAGCCCTTGATCTCAACTCTTGATCCTCACCCTCCATTCCTTTTTCAAAAATGTATAAATGAAACTCTCACCCAAGCCATTCATAACAACTTCTTGCATCAAAACTGTGCCCAAATTTCTCTCAAATCTCTAATCTACCTATCCTCTAATCCTTCATCTACATTTGTGTTGAAAGCAAGAGCAATCCACATTTCAATCAAATAGGGAATATCATGTCTTAGGAGCTCTTGGGTGTAAGCTTCCTCCTCCCTTGATGAGATTGGGTCTTCATGTGAGGTATAACTTTGTGTTTTATGCATTTAGTTTGTGTTTTTGCTTCATTTTATTTTCCTAATCTACAATGCAATCATAAGCCCTCTGCAGAGGTGAGATATCATGCATATCCTTTTATTCTAAGTCCTTCTGTGGAAGGTAGGGATGGTGTATTTCTTAAGGAGATTGCACAATTGTCATGCCCACATTTTCCATGCCATCACAACACGCATTCACGCATGTCATGTCCACATGTGTCATGTGGTCATGATATGAACTATCAAAAATTTTCCTTTACTACCCTGAAAACCCCCTCATATGCATAAGCGTGCTCAGTGGCGTAGGCTTAAGGTGAAAATAATATAGTTGACGGCAGCGTGCCAAATACATGTGTGCACACCCTAGATAAGGAAACGCGTGGTTCCTTGACTTAGGTTAAACTCACGAATTATAATTGAACAATAGTTGTTTTAGGAGATAGATCATTTTTCAATAAAGCACGGTCATTTGTTCTTCTTTCCATTTTCTAGAATTTAATACTAATTTCTTCTCCTTTCAGACTTAGCATTTTCAACCAAGCCTGTTCATTTGCCCTCTCTTAATTTTGCTTGTATTTCTATCATGTTCATTTTACCGTTTCTCTGAAATTTTATATATATATATACCACCATTATCTCAGTTCACTTAACTCTCAATTTCATTCCTTAACTATAAAGAAAGTATAGAATAATTTAAAAACAGAGCAATGAGTTAATTTTGTTTTTGCAAAGATAAACATTGTATTGCCGAATTACAACTCTTTAAGCATCTATTCAATTCGTATTATACATTATGCATAAATAAATCCCACTTTCCTTGATTTAAGATTTCTATTTCAAGTCAAATGTTTTAAACTACATATAGTTTGCCTCCAAATGAATAGTGAAAAGTGAATAGTAAAAGTGAATAGTGAATAGTGAAAAGTGAATAATAAATAGTGAAAAGTGAATAGTAAAAGTGAATAGTGATAGTGAATAGTGAATAGTTTGAGGATGCAATAATGAAGTCCCCCTGCAAGAATGAAGTCCTCTCCTACAAGAATGAAGTTCACCTACAAAATAAATGAAGTCCCCTGCAAAATTCCTGTCTCCTAATGGCTTAGAGAAGGGTCTCATTTATAGATTTTTGGAGAAGGGAATGAAAGGTGAGGATCAAGAGTTGAGATCAAGGGCTCACATTATTTGTAAATTTTAAATTCATAATGGATTCAAAATTATTCACTATTCACTGTCACTATTCACTTTTAGTATTCACTTTTCACTATTTACTATTCACTTTTCACTATTCATTTGAAGGCAAACTATATGTAGTTTAAAACATTTGACTTGAAATAGAAATCTTAAATCAAGGAAAGTGGGATTTATTTTTGCATAATGTATAATACGAATTGAATAGATGCTTAAACTCAGAGTTGCAATTCGGCAATACAATGTTTATCTTTGCAAAAACAAAATTAACTCATTGCTCTATTTTTAAATTATTCTATACTTTCTTTATAGTTATTTATAGTTAAGGAATGAAATTGAGAGTTAAGTGAACTGAGATAATGGTGGTATATATATATATATATATATATATAATTAAATTAAATTTTAGAGAAATGGTAAAATGAACGTGATAGAAATACAAGAAAAATTAAGAGAGGGCAAATGAACAGGCTTGGTTGAAAATGCTAAGTCTGAAGGAGAAGAAATTAGTATTAAATTCTAGAAAATGGAAAGAAGAACAAATGACTGTGCTTTACTGAAAAATAATCTATCTCCTAAAACAACTATTGTTCAAATATAATTTGTGAGTTTAACCTAAGTCAGGGAACCACACGTTTCCTTATCTAGGGTGTGCACATATGTATTTGGTACGCCACCGTCAACTATATTATTTTTGCCTTAAGCATACGCCACTGAGCACGCTTATGCATATGAGGGGGTTTACAGGGTAGTAAAGGAAAATTTTTGATAGTTCGTATCATGACCACATGACGCATGTGGACATGACACGTGTGAATGCATGTTGTGACCACATGGAAAATGTGGGCATGACATTTGGTATCAGAGCACATGTTTCAACATTGGGAGCTCTGGGGTTTGCATGTTGTTTGGGCATGACAACAATCTTGTCATTTTTAAAAAGTCCTCTGAGTAGGTGGGGAGTGGATCTTAGACTATCCTAACCATTGATCATGTCTTCAATGATTGTTATGGAAAATCCTAATCATTGGTGTCTACCTATTATGTGCTTAAGATGGATGCAAACCTAGCAGTAGGTTTCTTCTATTGCTTGTTTCCCATGTTTTCTCCATGTCTTCCTTGTGTGTATGACATGTTTGTTCCCAAGCATAGTGTAAAGACTGGTGGTGATGAGTCCCTCCTATGCTTTGGGATTTGTATGGTGTGTCTATTCTTAAGTGTAATCTAAAGACTGGTGGAGATGAGTCCCTCCAACACTCTAAGATGTATATTACTTATCTAATTCCCCACATGTAGTCTAAAGACTTGTGGCAATAAGTCCCTCCTGCATTATGAGTTGTGTGTTTACTTTTCTTGTACTTGCATTTACATTCATATGGGAAAAATGAAAATGAGAAAAGAAATAATCACTACATTCACTATATTCACTATGTTTTTTATGTCTTCAATGTTATCTTCTCTATGTCTTGTGTGATTGTTACTATTTTCTCTGTGTTTTGCGTGCTTGTTACTCTCTTCAATGTGTTTGGCCCAGCTTCACCATTCTTGGCATGTTTGTTGTGTTTGTTGACCGTACTTTAATGCATGTATGGGCCTCGCATTTAAGCATACATTAAAGTGGGGGCTAAATGTTATGTCAGACTATGTCCCCTTGGGGCCTTTCCCTCCTAAGGTTTAGCTCTCGGGTCCTTTAGAATGCATTTAGATCATCTTGCATGTTAGTGATGACTTCCAATGAAGAAACCTCTCAGTTTTATGGCACATGACACCTAGGGGGTGCACTTGTGATGAAACCTACCAGAAATAGGGGGGAGGACTTGGGCACTTGTGCCCTAGTCCTACCCTATTTTGCGTCAGGACCTATTTTCATGTGTTAGTTATGTAACCGTTATTAGGTCCTATGTCAATAGCTCAAGTTTGAATTATGAATTTCTTTATGGGAAGTTCTTTAGTTGAATATATAAGCATGTTTAGGCATTCATTTGAAAACTAGAGATGGACATTACAAATCATGATCTTATGCTAAAGTAATTCAAGGATTTCATTGTGTTGCAGAGCAACATTATTTTGTTATTGTGTTTGTTTATGCAGATTTGGCTCCATCTCCCCGTGGCATGAAAGAAGATTCCTCCTTCCATGAGAGCTACACCATCGAGGTGACATTCATTTGTGTTTTCAATCATTTATCATTTGATTTTTGTCTCTATCCCATAGGTATAAGTACTCTTTATCTAGCAATGGTGTTCGGAAGACTTGAATGTTTCTTTGGGGCTTGATTGAGGCAAGCCTCTAAACACCACAATCTCCAACCCACTTTTTTGTGATTACAGGTTACAAGTTTTAGAAGTGAAAGAAGTGGAGTTGCAGGGATGTATTACAGACTGTCTGAAGTGCAGAGCAAAGAAGAAAATTAGGGCTTGGACTAGGGAATCCACTCATTAGTCCTCTAGAGATTGATGCGGTGAAATCTCTATGAAACAGAATTGTGTTGTAGACAATTTTCAGAGATCTTGATAGGAACAAGTACATTGGACTAGGGCACTCATTCATTAGTTCCTAAATTTTTCATACACTAAACTTTAGAATCTGGTATGTATTTGATTGTCATTTAATATCTCTATGTACAATAATTTTTAATGATTTGTCTATTTGTTTACGATTTTATGAAATTAGAGTTTTGAGCATAATCAGGCTTAATTGAACAACAAATTCACACAATTCTAATCTTCCTCTTTGTTTCAAGTGATAGGAGATCTATAGTTGAGTTATCTACTCAGTTGAATGTCCTTGAATGTTGTGGTGAAAGGAAGATCTAACATAAACCCTTGAAATAAACCAAAACCACATCTTCCTCTTTTTACCAATAAACAAATATATCACACTACAAGTTTATGTAGGAAAACTCAATCATTTTAAGTCTTTGAATTAGGGATGGTTCCATTGCGCAAATAGTTGAGTATATGGGAGAAGCACTCATCAGAGTTTATATCACAATAGAGATCAATACTTGCAACTATAGGATCTTTGATGACCAGTGTTTTAAGATTGTGAATAATAAAGGTAAATTCATCAGAAGAATCATTAGGGGATATAAGGGAAGCTATGCTTTCCATTGTATCCACATGTTGATTGTCTCTCCTTGGAATATTATCAATTGAAAAGGATGTAAATAACATTAATAGAGACAAAGCAAAGTCACAATATTGAGATAATTTGTCTTTCTTAGCTTGATATGATCCATTTATTTGTCTTACAATAAGTTGTGAATCGCCATATATCATAGGTTTTTGAGGTTTAAAGCCATGGTGGCACAAAGTTATTGAATAAAAGATTCATACTCAGCTATGTTGTTTGTGCATGAGAAGTTTAAGCGGTAAGACATAGGAATCAACTTAACTATAGGGGGTATCAATATAACACCAACACTGAAGCTAGTTTAACATCTTGATCCATCAAAATACAATTTCCATTTATCTTCCTTATCAATAGCTAAGATTTGATCACGAGGGAATGTCTCCTAATTTTGTATAGCGAAAGGAGAGGGTGGCTTAGCTAAATGGTCGGTTAATACTTGTCTTTTAATTGCTTTTTAAGATATAAATTTGAGATCAAATTTAGTTAACAGCATAACCCATTTATAAAAGTGACTAGAAAGGTTTGTTTTAGAAAATAAATGTTCCAAAGGGTCAAATTTTACCATTACATATATCTCAACATTTAGGAGATAATGCCTAAGCTTTTGTGTTGTGAAGACAAGAGCTAAGTATTGTTTTTCAATGATGGTATATCACACTTCATAATCGAGCAATGTTTGGTTGATATAATATACAACACGTTCTGTGCCTTTAGTATCATGTTGGGCTAATAAGGCTACAAGAACATTATTAGATGTTAAGGTGTAAAGGATTAAAGGTTTATCAGAAATAGCAGGTTGTAAAACATGAGGTTTAGTGAGATAACCTTTTAAGTCCTCAAAAGCCTTCTAACATTCTAAATTCTATTGAAATTTTGAATCCTTTTCAGTAGTTGAGTTAAAAGGGTGAGTCCTATCCACGAGTTGTGACACAAATTGATAGATGGCCTGTATCTTCCCTTGTAAACTACGAAGTTGAGATATGTTTTTAGGTGTTGGCATGTTAACAATTGCATCATTTGTTCATATCTACTTCAATACCATTATTTGAAACTATGAATCCCAATAATTTCCCACTATCGACACTAGATACACACTTATAGGGATTTAATTACATGTATTTCTTTATTCGCTCAAAGATCTGTCGGAGAGTCATAGTATGATCTTGGTGATTAATAGACTTCACCAAGATGTCATCAACATAATCTTCTAAAATATTGTGCATGTAATCATGAAATATACGAGTCATAGCGTGTTGGTAAGTTCCTCCATAATCCTTAAGTCCAAAGGACATGACTACCCAAAAAAATGCTCCCCATGGTGTTATTAAAGTTATTTTATATTGATCATGAGAGTTTATGAAAATTTGATTATATCCTAAAAATCCAACCATAAAGGAAAGTAGTTCATGGCCAGCTATTGAATCAATAATCACATCAATGTTAGGAAGGGGGAAATCATCTTTCAAAGATACAAGATTCAAGTCTTTAAAATTAATACACATTCGAATACGACCATCAAGTTTAGCAACAACTACTATATTCCAAATCCAAGGTGAATAGTCAATAGGGTGGATAAATCTTTCTTGTAAAATCTTTTCTATCTTAGCCTTAACAAGTAATGCAATCTTAGGATTAATCTTGTGAATCTTTTGTTTGAATGTCTTATCATTTAGTTTCAATACATTATTATGTGTTACAATATGAGGATCAATACCAGGCATATCTGAATAATTACAAGCGAATAATTAAGAAAATTCATGTAACAACTTTCTCATGTCCTCTTTTTCTTCTTCACTTAAGCAATCACCTATGGGGATAACTTTTTTAGTGTTATCTTTCTCCATGAAAATATCAACAATCTTTCCATTAAGTAGAGTATTATGGTCTAGGAGATCAAGTGATTGTAGCTCTTTAGATTCTTCTTTAGAATTTAGAGTAGTATTTATCATGCTAGTGGACATTGCAAAATATGAAGTACCATTCAAACAATAAGGTAATCCACCTTTATGATGGTAATGAGGAATATTGTCGTAAGCACCCAAGAATTCAATTATCACTTCATCTGTTGAAAAGACATCTAAGGGGATCACTCCTGTGGGGCAATTAGTGTCAATCATCTTAGGAAAGATCAAGTTAAGTGTAGATATTCTATTCACATTAAGAGTAGGATGTTTATAGGCATTAGATTCCCTAGTAGGGTTATATCCAATGCCACTTGACTAATGTCACAAAGTAGATTCTATAGGTACATGAATACGTTGTTAATTAATACCACAACCATTATCTACATAGTCAAAATTCTTATAGAGGATTTGAAATCCTTGACCATACAGAGAAGCTATTTCTTTAGATGAAGGTGGGGCTTCATAAGTCTTATAATTTGTAGTGTGAGTAAAAGTATTATATGTATTTGTTAGTAAAAAGACTTTAGTATTTGAACATTTAGATGAGATTGATGCAAAACTTGATGTTTCAAGAACAGAGTTGTCAAATGAAACTATTGATGATTGTTTTTACACATTCATAACAAAAGTTAAAATTCACAAAATGAACCTAACTATCTTGAATGATATGAGGAAATCAATTAAGATTACTTAATCCCAAGTTTTCATATGGTCAAGTGTTGACCTGTTGGACAGTTCAGTAGGTTGATGCGAAGCTATAATATGCAAGGGGCCTTACTTTATTTAAGGTGATTAATGACTTACTAGACTCGAATTATGCAAATTATTAAAAATATCAACAAATTATTTATCTCTTTGCACAAATTTTTACTGTATCACAAAGCTTTGTATGATTTATAATAAAACAAGCTTTTCTCTTCAAATTATTATGAAAATTTCCAAATATTAACTCAATTGTTCTTATTTCTTTCAAATGTCAGACAATCTCCTTTAAATTTCTGCATTTAAGCTAAGTATTTCAAATGTTTGGGAAAAGTTAGAAAAAATCAAATTCAACATCAATTTGCTATAGGATCTAAATGTTCTGTCATGCACGATATAAGAAGTAAAATAAACTTGATCAAATCAGCAGACTAAATCATTAAATGCAAATGTCCTGAGTATTTTCATGAACATACATTCAAGATTGCGAGCTTTAAGAGATATTATTTCAAATACAAAGAAGAGCCAGAACACACTCTGATTTTAGACGCAGAATTCTAGATTCATTTATATTCAAAACACATAGTCATAAATGATTTACAATGTATGAATGACTCTTAGCTTCATTAATCAACTTCATAGAAAACTTACAATGCTTTACAAATACAATAAGAAAGATGGACATTCCACACATTCCTTAGTGCAGACACAGGTGACCTCCTCTAAACTAAAATACTCCTTCTACTCAAAGTATTGGAAAAAATTCAATCGCTAGCTATCTTGTAAAAATACCTCTGTAAGTAATATACAAGTAGCATAGTTCCTTATATAGATTTTGAAACTTCTCATTGCTATGGCAACAACTCCATCTACGGTTGATATCTTTCCATTATTAATCAATGATGCACATTCATCTCTAACCATCTACCAAAATATCTAAATGACATCTTTTCCTCCTCTCAAAGGATGTTGTTGGAATCTTTTCAAAAACAAGATTCCCCTTTTTCTTTGACTTTAATCCACTAATACTCTTTGCATGGTTTCCTCTCTTTTTTCACCTCGCCCCTTGTATCTTTCTTCTATTTCGGGGCCATCCTATGGAAACATGCATCTTTTAACTATTGTTCTACTTTCTTGTCTAGGGTTTTCACTATGAATTTGTACTTTTTACCATTTTACCCTACCCCAATTTGTCTTTTCTATTTTGACCTTTTAAATTTGTTAATCTCTACCCAATTAATTAACAGTTAAAATAGTAATTTGACAAATGCCTACATTTTTAACTAAAATTATTGAAATTAACATCTGCATTTTACCATTTGAAATGTAGCAGTGTTTTAGGATAAATACCTATATTTCCTGATCATTTAACCACTGTCGTTGACTTACTTTTACCTTTTTACCTTTGCCCAGGTGCTGTAATTCTTTCACTTTGATGAGTTCTGCTCAATTCACTGTAAAAATTTTCTTTTCTATAATTTTTTAGCTCTAAACAAGGTATATCGAAAGCAAAATAACATTGAAATTACACTAACTCTTGTTAAATTTTACTCTTCTTGAGTATTAGACCTATATTAATTACAACAATTAATGCACCAAAAGTTCAACCTTCATTACAGTGTTTGAATTTTCAAACTTTTTTTTATCGTTACTTTAATTTTGCATACATACCTTTTCTTTGTATTTTCCTTTGTATGTTTTGTTTGTATGTCTTCTTTGTATCTTTAAACATACAAGCATTTTATGCAAGAAATCAAACTAAAGCTCTTTCCCTTCTTCACCTTTTCCATACATCCTTGTACCTTTCACTTTTGTATATCGCGCTTTGTATATTTTCTTGTATGAGCACATATACAAACATCCTTATGCAAATCCTCTCCTTACCTTTTTGTCTCATGATATTTTTGTTTCTTTGTACCTTGAATATGTATATCGTGAACATACAAGCATTTAAATATACAAAGAGTTTTCTGTATTGAACTTCTTTTCACATCCAGTTTGTATATTTAACTTGCATCTATCACTTTGCATTAGCTTGTATCTTAGAAATATACATTGTTATTATACAAAGCCTAATATGCAATCAGTGGGGTCCACCTTACTCTCACTTGCATCTCTGTGATGCATATAAAACTTGTATCAAACCCTTTAAATACAAGTCCGGATACATACAACATTTAAGTATCACCTTGTCGAACCTCTCATTTTATAAACCATATTTTATTTACCTTTCAGCTTCGCGGCATGTATAAAGTACAATGCATCTTCTAATATACATTAAGTACTGATGCATCCTTTATATCGGATTTTAATCTTTTCTAAATTTTACAATGTATGTATATTGCAATGTACCTCTCTAAAACATACATACAAAGCACGAAATATACAACAATTACATCTCATTTCATAATCTTTTCAGTTCCATGACTTGCATATCCCATTGTATGTTTCACTTTCGCCAAACATACAAACCAAAAATACATTCAACAGACTCAACCGATTATTCATTTAAACTTTGAACACCATCAGGTCCAACTTGTATGTCTCTGAAGCATACATATACAAAGTGCGAAGTATACAACAATAAAACCAACTTTAATGATCCTTTCGGTTCCGCGGCATGTATGTAGCTTTGCATATTTACTTTTTATGTTTCTCTTTTACCAAACATACAAACATAAAATACATCCAACAGATTCAACTGATTATGCATTTAAACTTTGAAATGTTTCAATCCTGACTTGTAGGTAAGAATAAAGTGTTAACAAAATGCATACAAGTATAATGATATGCCAAAACCCAACAACTCCCACATGCAACTTATACAATGACCCAATATACAAAGGACTTTGTATATGAGTGACTTTGTATGTAAGTGACCTTGTATTTACAACTCGATATACAAGCAACTTTGCATATGCAACATACAAACCCTCCCATTGTACATTTTACCAAAACACTCATAACTTGCAAAATATTGGGAATTCTAAAGTGGTTCAAAAAGCAACCCTTATTCATTTTTGACAAGGAATTCACCCATACTCTACCCTAGTACTTGATGCTATTTTTTCTTTATTTTCAACAAGGTTTGTACTTTCACTTCTCTTTTCCCTTTTACCACCAAGCAGATCCACACACACAAGCCAAAAGCACAGCGACAGCAGGGGTCCTCATTTTGATAAGGAGTAAAATGGGGCATGTTGTGAGCATCACAACAACTAGCAACCAAACAAAATAATCAAATTCAAACCATTAAAGAAAACTAATTGAAATAAATTCATAACTTCCAACCATCTTTTCTACAATCATTATCTAACTTGAGACCTCATGTATTCAATAAGGTGCATGAATTTTTCCATTCAGTTTTAAGTGGGTGCACATGATTAATAATCCTCATCTTAAAATTAGTTGAACAAACTAGTGACTGATATTAACCTACATAGTTGATGTCAATCAAATAGGGCCTTGCTACCAGCATACATCTATAGTCCCGACAAGGTTATCATTACAATTCTCCTAAGTAGAGCCCCACTCCCAGCAAGCGTCTATAGCACTATTAGAGTTACATAGATGGCTTAATCTAGATTTTCAGTAAAATCTATTTTATTTATTTATTTATTTTATATTTTGTATTTGATAGAGATTATATAAGATATTCCCATTGTAACTTCATGATGCAAGTGTGATAGGTGAAAGTCAGGTGTGGAAGATCAGACATAGTCATGAAACCCTAACCCTACCATCATCAAGGAATCTAATCTAAATGAAGCCAAAAGAACAATGCAATGCAAGCATAACATCACCTAGACCGTGCGATTCCTTGTTTGAGAGGGAAATGTGGACTGGTTCTTCAATAA
The DNA here is from genome assembly GCA_027924645.1 of Cunninghamia lanceolata. Lineage (NCBI taxonomy): Eukaryota > Viridiplantae > Streptophyta > Pinopsida > Cupressales > Cupressaceae > Cunninghamia > Cunninghamia lanceolata. The sequence continues at coordinate 15,921,427 of BSBN01000606.1, forward strand.
TGAACAATCACAAAGCTGAAAGCTGCCATTGATGGATGATAAAAGCTCAAATGCTCGAATGCTCAAGATGATAATGGAGTTGCTATATGATTGCTGGATTGCTAAATACTATATGAATTCTGGATTGCTAGATTTCTGGATTGCTAGATTTCTGGATGTCTCATATGGAATGAGAGGCTGTTTATATAGGACTCAACCAAGATCAATCAACGGTGGAGATTCAAAGGCTATGTGAATGGCTAAGATTGAAAGTTACTAAATTTAGGTCCAATTAGTTGTACATGTGAAGGATTTTAAATGAAAGTTGTCTTACAACACATGATAAATGGGAAATGGACAAGTGTTGAAATGTGATAAATGATAAAGGCTTAATTCAAATAAAGTATTTGAATTAGTGGGATATGAGTTGGAAATTAATTAAATAAATAAAATTTATTTAATTAATATGATAAATGCATAAAATGAGATAAGACATGATGTGGAATTAATTAAATAAATACAATTTATTTAATTAATTGGCTAAGTGAATGAGAATGGGATTTTAATTAAATAAATAAAATTTATTTAATTAATTGGATAATGGATTAGGGATTTAACAAGGTGTCGCTAGACATGGACAAATTTGGGTGTCTACATTTTGCCCCTCTTTGATACAATGTTCGATAGAACGTTGTGTCAAAGAAGATGTGAGATATGTTCGATAAACAAGTTATGCCCCAGTGTAACTGGCAGGTGATGCCCCCTCGAGAGGTAAGCCAGGCGAACCAGGAAAGACTGGGTTGGCGCTCGATAGAAGAAAAGGCAGAAAAGAGGGCAGAGGCGAAGAAAATAGGCTGTGGTATAGAAGAATTAGGGTTTGGAGAAGGGCTATAAGTAGGGGCTGCAAGGGCAAATAGGCTCATTTGTGCTCATTTGTGCTTAGAAACCTAGAGAAATCCAGAGCTCCTGAGAGTGAGAGTGGCAGAGCGAGCAGGATGGTGATTCCACGCAGAGATCATCGTGCGGAGCGGGTGAGGACACATGGACGACCAGAGGGAGCAGGCGCACCGGTATGTCTCAAAACTTTTCCCAAAAGCGTGCATTTAATAGCCTAGAAGTGTAATTAATTTACACACGTCACCAAAAGCGACTAGTTTAGGACATGGCACATATAGGTCGCTTATGTAGGAGTAGAGGTCGCTTAGAGTAATGTAGGTCGCTTATAGGCGCGGGTAGGTCGCTTAGGAAAAAAGTGGTCGCATCTTGTCGGCGGGAAAATAGCAGCGGAAATGCGCGTGTAGATGAAAACTAGTCGCTTATGAGCAGATAGTAGTCGCATAGGGTAGTTTAGCTCGCATAGGACTAGAAATAGATCGCATATGGTAGATAGCGCGCATATAGGGCGAAAATGGTCGCTTAGTGTGAGTTGGCTCGCTTATGATGAGAAAATAGGCGCATATAGGAAAAGGGCTCGCGTTTGGAGTAAAAAGACTCGCATGTGGGATATGGCTCGCAGATAAAGTAAGGATGAACGCATATGGTAATAGTGGTCGCTTTTAGGAAAACAGTGAGCGCATGTGCAAAAGAGCTCGCATGTAGGCAAAACAGAGGCGCATATGGTGAAAGGGGTCGCTAATGAGCAGAAAGAGGTCGCTTGTGGTAAAGTGAACCGCATATGGTAGGTGTAGGAGAAAATAGCAAATAGATAGGCAGATTTGGATATGAATGATTAACGGAATGGACTGACAAGAGTAAATGGATGATGCAGGATGTACTACCGCCATTACTATCACGGGAGCCCCATCCGAGAGATTTGCGGCTAGTGAGACGGTTGGATGCAGAGGAGCTACTGGTGTTAGAGATCCTGGGTTTGGAGCATGTGTCACGATTAGAGCCAGTGCAGGCACATCGAGGGCTGATGACTGCGATGGTGGAGCGATGGATGAGCGAGCACAGTTCATTCTTGTTACCGACAGGAGAGGCGACCATCACCTTAGAGGATGTGTTCTGGATTTTGAGGATTCCGATAGATGGGGATCGAGTAGATTATGATCCAGAGATGGGCCCAGCTGCATTCAGGAGATTGTTTGGGACACCAGACATCGGAGCAGAGGGTTCGGAGATACCAATGGGGAGGATGGAGGAGCTCTGTGACAGGTTGCAGCGAGTGGTAGTGGCTATCATTAGATGGCTAGTGGGTGATAGGAGAGCGAGAGGGTTTCCTGTAGGATGGGGGACAGTGATGGAGGGCATGTTCTCCTATGGCACGAGATATGCATGGGCAGAGTGCGTGTTGGGACAGCTCTATCATTACCTACATGATTGTGCATATATGTTCGGAGCCAGTATGTCAGCAGGAGTGACAGTGTTGCACGTATGGGCTTATGAGCACATTCCAGTGACGAGACCAGAGGGATGGGTGGCTAGAGCAGCAGGAGAGCCATTTGCACGGATGTATAGAGGAGCCTTGACGTATCGACAGCGCCGAGGGGTGGTATACTGGCGACGGAGGTTGGATGAGATAGACAGGTTTGTATGGAGGCCATGGCTAGGATGTGAGCAGTGGGAGGAGGAGGATGCCGAGCTTGCTTATGCGAGACAGGCGAGGTACATTTTTGGACGCGGCGTGTACATTATAGAGCGCTATTTGCCAGAGAGAGCCCTGCGACAGTTTGGAGAGGCACAGGCAGTACCTGTAGGGGATGCCATTTTTGGGAGGACGAGGCAGGAGGTGTTCGATTGGGGTCCAGAGGTTGTGGTGGACACAGCCTTGGCAGAGAGAGATGGATTGCAGCCAGTAGCATGGCAGTGGAGACAGGGTCTGGCAGATCCAGGTACATTGCCAGAGTATGATGCATACTGGGCGACAGCTAGGCCGACTCGGTTGACACGAGATGGAGAGATTGGGGAGATTGGGATGGAGAGACCAGTTCGGAGGCGACGACGACGGGCTCCACCAGCACAGGCAGTAGTGCCAGCTGCACCAGGGATACAGATGCCAGGGCAGGTGCCAGGTCAGCCAGCTATATTAGCACAGCCACAGGCACAGATCGGAGCAGGGGATGATGTGGGTATTCAGCAGCTGCGGAGACGGATCAGAGAGGAGAGGAGATGGAGGCAGCGAGCACAAATGAGGCTGAGGAGGGTGGAGATGGATAGGCATCAGGCCGTGATCAGTCTGAGGCATGCTAGAGCACAGGCACAGGCTTATCAGACGCAGCTACAGTTGGGAGGGCAGAGAGGAGATGGACAGGATGATGGTGCGCTCGCGAGAGTTACAGGAGAGAGGGATATAGCTAGGCAGCATGAGCAGATGATGAGGCTTGAGCGAGATACTGCAGTACAGCAGGAGCAGGCTATGAGAGCAGAGAGAGATGGTCTGCGAGCTGAGAGAGATAGTCTGCTAGCTGAGAGAGATAGGGCAGTACAGCAGCTGCAGGTTATGACTAGTGAGCGGGATAGAGCAGTGACCGCCTTGGGGACTGATGGAGCTACCATGTACTTAGCCACACAGTTGACAGCAGTACAGGCCGAGCTTCGGAGAGTGCAGGGTGAGGCTGAGTATTATAGAGGCTTATATTATGGAGCTGTGCCGGCAGAGCAGAGACAGCCTAGCTTCAGGAGCAGGTCAGGGGCTTCGAGCTCACGGAGGTCAGGTGGATCTCGGTCAGTAGCTTTAGTGATGGGGCCACCGAGAGATGGAGGACCAGGTACAGGACCTGTTGGTGGTGGTGGTCATGGTGAGGGAGCTGGCAGTAGTCGCTAGGGCATACCTTGTTGACATTGTATCATGATGAGGCCTAGAGCCATTGTTGTACATTCATTCTTTTCAGGGCTCAGCTTGTATTGTAGACACTTGTATTTTGACACACATGTATATATATATAGCAGTTTTGGCGATCTATATGATGTTATAATGGTTGTGATGTTGATATTATGATGGCTATGCATGTTATGTGTATGGATTATATATGGATTATGGATGGATATTTATGCAAATGGTAATTGATAGAAAATAGTTGAAAATGGAAAAGGTAATGACATGAATAGATGTATGCATATAGGTAGATGGTAAAGAAAAAGATATGTAATGGACTTATGTATGGCTAACACTTGTTTTGCAGGAGCGGGAATATGGACAAAGGATGATGGAGATGATTGATCTTGGCTGAGGATGACGGAACGAATGGATAGATAAAATGGATAAGATAAGATGATGATGGGCAGCTTTCAAGTAATTGCTCAAAATGAAAAGAAATGCAGTCCTTATGTTTGATATAGCATATGGATGTTATGCACCAGGGTATAAGAGACCAAGGTGTCGAGGTATCCAATGCGTAACTAACGTGTTACAATCTTGTCTGAACGCATGTGGTCAAGATGTTGAGCCAACATGCACAAGATATGAATAACAGCTAGTGTTGGACTTTGACGCGACAAACAATGGTTTGAGCTTATCTCCACTACACATAATGATAGCTTGCTGGTTATATGTATGGAGTTAGTCTTAACATAGAATAGTCTCTAATGCATAAGAGACTGTTTAGCTGCTCAGATGCTAGAGATATTGATATGTAAGATGCTAGTCCCAACACGTACAAGATACCAAGACGCATAGGAAGAGAATAAGATCATCCCGCAAACACGGCATACGAAAGCTATATGACCATGCCCCAGTTCTTACTTCATCGCAACATACCAAGATATAAAGAGATCATGGCAGTCTTGACTAGGTATAGAAAAGGGACAAAAGATAAATCAAAAGATAAAACAAAAGATACTATCATCACGTTCTCTTGCCAAATTTGGGTGCTCGTGGATAGATTAAGCTGGCGCCTTGTTAAGAGGAAAGCTACATCCTGTTGAAGGCTAAAGTTGTTGATAAATGGCTATAGCAAATGTTGGCTTAAGGCATTCGGACAAATAGCTTCTGGCTTACCTATGATTGGTTAAAGTGCTTGAGCTTGTAATATACACATGGATTGCTTCCTGTTTGAGCTGATCAAAGAGGAGAAGATGGATGATGAATGAAGATGAAGAAGATGGGGGGATCATCGGTGCTTGAGTACTGGAAACTTCCTTCGTATTCCAGACTGCCTACATACCCTGTATCCACGGGATCAAAGCACATTTACGATGAAGATGAGACATGATGAATATGTAGTTCTGGGTTTTATTGATGATGTAAGTGATGAAAGATAGAAGAATATGAGCTGAAAGATTGAAGAATATGAGCTGTAAACCAATGATTAATTGATTGATTGATGATAGTGTTGTCATTGCGGGGAAAGCTATATCCCTAGATCAACACAAGGTTGTTTGTTGAGTTGGTTGGCTAGTTGATTGATTGATTTGGCTTACAACAAGGCTAGGATCAAGACCATGGATTTTGTTTGGATAACTTGGCTTGATTGATTAACTTGATTGGTATAGCTTTAAGGATGGGCTTGCATTTGGATTATTGTTTGGATTGATTTGAAGATTGATGAAATGATGAATGAAGATTGATTTGATGAAATGTTGATGATGGGATGATATGTGGTGGATTGAGCTACTTTTGATTTGATTTTGATTGGATTTGTTTTGATTGGAGTTGATGTGATTGAGTTGATTTGTTTTGTTATTGCTAGGCTGATTGTTTGATGATTGGCTTGATGTGGTTGAGTTGATTTGCTTTGGTGTTGATGGTGATGATTGATAGGATTTATTTTGATGGTTGGCTTGATGCGCTTTGGTTGTGATTTTTGCTATTGCTGGCTTGATTGTTTTGATGATTAGATTGTTTTGAATGATGACAGTGATGGTGTGATGATTAGAGTGTCCACTCAATCTAAGCATAAGCAAGTGTTCTCAGTGTGCTCAAAGGATGTAAAACAAACAAGGTATTGCCCTTGTCAAGTCATAAACCAATAATTGATTGTTTGATTTGTTGATGATAATAGATAGTGTTGTCATTGTGGGGAAAGCTATATCCCTAGATCAACACAAGGATGTGGGAACGCTATATCCCATTGATGATGATTGATGATTGTTTGATTTGGCTCATGACAAGATTAGGATCAAAAACTTGTTGATTTGATTGGATAATGTTCCTTGATTGATTAGCTTGCTTGATATGGATTAGTGTGACTTGGATTTAAGATCATTGCTTAGATTGATTGGATTGATATGATTGGAAGAAGTGATTGATTGAAATAGATGAATGAATGTTATTGATAAGAAGAATTGATGATGATGATTTGATTTTGATTGAATGTTGATGGAGTGGATTGTTTCGGATGATGGGATTGAATCGATCATATTGCTTGGATTTTTCGTTGGATATTTGATTTTTTTTTTGGATTTTTTTGAAATGTTTTGAATGTCAATGGATTTACAATTTGGGTAGCCTTTGTGCTTGATACCAATGACAAGGGAGAAAACCAAGTCTAGGTGCAAGGATGGATGTAGGATGGATGGATAAAAGGATGGGCAACAAGGGATGGAAGGCTCATGATATATGGATGGATAAAAGGATAGGCCGTATAAGGTATGGATGCTTGCCTCATGATAAATGGATAGGTAGGCTATAGTGGAAAGCTCATGATAAATGGATGGGGATAAGCTATAAGATGGAAAGCTCGTGATAAGGATACGCCATAGTGGATGGATCATAAGGGATCTACAATGTGATCTTCAAAGGCTATGTTGCATAGGAAGAATAACTTGCCCCATTCTAGGTGGTGATGCTTAGGATTTTTACATGCAAAGTTCATGACCAAGGGATGACATGATAGATTGGTTTGAATGGGATGGATAAATTGTCAATGGATAGGACTTGGTTTGGAAAGAAGGTATGTCAAGAAATATCCAAACATGTTTCAACATTTTGCCCCTATGTCTTCATCAATCATCAAAAGGCAGAATGATGGATTAATGGGTTCAATAGGATAGGCATGTTTATGTAATGGCTAAGGATGGTAGGATGGTGAATGATAGGTTGGAAATGGATAGGTTGGATGAGACAATGTGCCCCCAAGTGTAAGTGACAGAAGATCAACCTACACATGACGCCTGTTTGCCAGGTTTTCATCATGGTACTTATCCAAGGCGCCTGTTTACCAGGTTTTCACCATTGGACGAAGGGATTTCTCTTTACTATTTTGATTTCTTTTTTTTTTTTTTTTTTAGATGGGTTGACAATTACACATGGCGCCTGTTTGCCAGGTTTTCACCATGGTAATGGATAGGAGGGACTCAAGTGTTTAGTGCTATGAAGATTGGTAGTCCTGTTGGAGATGGATGTCATCGCATGGACCATGTCGTTATGCTCATAGATGTTGATAAGGGGTTGCATGGATGGGAGATGGATTAGGTAGATAGTAGATTATAATGTGAAATTATGAAAGGTTCATGCAAGGATAGATGGATGGGGATAGTGGATTTTGGTGTGGATTTATGTAGGACTTAGGCAAAAGCATGGACCATAGGAAGGTGATTGAGGAGATATGTAGGATAATGGATGGAAGATGGGGAGATGTAGTGTGGAGGTGCTGCAGAGTGGAAGGGAACCATGACCAACGGTTGCACACACCGTGTTAAACATTGAAGCTTTTGATGAGATGGTGGTGTAGGAAGCAATGGGGTTGTTTTCTTAGGAGATGGTTGATGAAATGATTTTGGAACCCACATAGATTTAGTATTTTTAGTGCTTTTTCTTTGCTTGTGGGATTGTTGAAGGAAATGGAAGTTTTGGATGGAAGTAGGCTTTTGGATGGATATAGGTGATTGGGATTCTTGAGATGTGGATGAGGATACCTCATTTGATTTGCTAGCTATTTGCTTAGGAACCCAAACCATTTTTCTTTTGGGCTTTGCATTTGGAGGTAAGGGTTTAGATGGCTGCCTAGATGAACTTTGCTTTGAATTTGATTCTTTATGTCCTAAGGTATGAAGATCTTTAGGATTTTTGGTATGATTGTTAGATTTATAAGGTGAGGCACCAAAAGTTTTGCTTTTGAATCCCATGGAGTGGGTGGAGTGGATGGAATGATTGGAAGCTTTATGCTTAAACGATGTGTGCTTTTGTTGGCCAAGATTAGGGATGTAAGGATACTTATGAATGATATGTATGTCAGGTGTTGGAAGCAATGGTGGCAAGGTGGGTGGAGGGATATTTGGAGTTGGTTAAAGTGGAGGCAAGGTGGATGGCGGAAGGTGTACAGTTACATGCTTTGGACATTTATAGGATGATGGAGTTGGAATGGCTACATATGTTTTGGGTAGATGATGTGGGGTATGATGGAAAGTGATAGGTTTAGGATGCATGAAGGGATTACCAACATCTTGGCCTTGTTTACCTTGGGGTGTGTATCCAAGGCCATATGAGCACGGAGGAACTTTGACATGGTTTGGCTCCAAAATACCTTGTTCATAAAGGCCTAGACCTTTGTCTTGGTAGTTCATGTTTTGGAGTATGCGATGGACTATGGGACTTGGTGTGCTTTGAACATTAGACTTGAACTCTTTATTGGATGGAGAAGATGAAGTAGATAAAGGTCTTTGTTGTCCTAAGGAAGAACATTTATGGAGGAATCTGGTAAGACCAAGTGGACATGATGGTGGATTTGAAGTGAAATCAATGGTAGATGGGGATGAAGGATCATTAGGATCTTGATTAGCATTGTGTTCACTATGATCCAAGCTATATGTTTGATCTTCTGTGCTTACTTGGGGGACAAGTATCTCATCATGATAAGTGGATGTTTGCTCATTATGAATAGGGCTAGATGGTAGATGACTAGGAGCAATTTTGATATCTTGCTCATGGATAGATATAGGATTATGGATAGGATCAAGGTGCTCATGGATAGCTTCTTCATAGGTATCATCTTGATCATAGAGAAGGTACATGTTATGGATAGGTTGAATGAAAGTGTTTTGATCTTGAGTTGGACTAGGGCTTAATGTTTCCACATGCTTAGGATTAAATGCTTGACATACCTCTTGGGTTGCTTGAATGGAAGTGGAAGGCTCTTGGATAGGATCTTGGTCAACAACATGAGAACATGATGACTCTTGACTTGGATTAATGATAGAAGGTTCACAAATAGGCTTGATGGATTGTAGGTCACATGATGGGCTTGAAGGGCTAAGAATGTTAATGGAGGGCTCTTGGATAGGCTCAAGGATATGTGAAGCATATGATGGGATTATATGATTGGACATGACCTTTGGAAGTTCTTTGGTAGGCTCATGAATGGGTGTTTGACATGGAGGTAGTTTATTCCTAGCTAGTAGCCAATGGATCACATCCTTCGCAAGGGTATGAGTGGATGGGAAATATAATGGATGGATGATAATGGTAGATGGTGTTGGATTAGGATTAGGACAAGGATTAGGTTGAGAGCTAATTGGATTGGATGGATTAGGATTTGGACTAGATGGGGGTGACACATAGGATGGGGATGATGTAGCATGATTTCCCATTATAGGTGGGTACACCTTGTAAACAATTGAGACAAATATTGGGCATTGATTTGTATTGTGGCCTTTGGTCCTATGGTATGCACAATAATCATGTTCATCATATGGACTTTCTTCACATGGTTTGACTTCAGGAAGTTCAATAAGTTTTGCTTCAAGCATTCTTTGTAAAACTCTCTCAGCCATATCCTTTGGTGAAGGATTAGAATGACATGGTGATGGAGGTAATGAAGGGCTTGGTGGTTTGGAGGTGATCAGTGGACTAGGAATAGGATCACATGGTGGTTTTGGGATAGGCTTAGTTGGCTCATGTGATGGCATGTGATTTGATGGTGGAGGCCACTCTAGATTGGTATCTCCCTTGTCAAAGGTTATTAGATCTTGCATAGGATAACTTGGGCTTGTTTGATTTATGTACAAGGGGCCATTGGGATTTGGATATGATTCTTGTTGGAAAGGTAGATTTAGATCTATCAATGGTGCTTGGTGGTCTTGTTGAAAAGGTGTACTTGGACTTGCTTGATTTATGTACAAAGAGCCATTTAAACTTGCATGTTGTTCTTGTGATATCACTTGATTTCCTTGTAGATGGGCTTGGTAGTGCATTGGAATGGTGGTATGAGGAATTGGATAAGCTTGAGGTGGAGGTTGATAGGTTGATGTGGCATTGACTTGGTGGATAGGTGGATTAAGTTGATAGGAAGTGGATGGATATGACATGTGGCTATGAGGTGGATTAGGTTGGTATGGAGTGGCTAAGGATTGATGTACTTGTTGAGATTGACTAGTGGCTAAAAGGTGTTGGACTTGGGCTACGAAGTGTTGCAGTTGAGGTGATTGGCTTGCGTGGGGTTGAGCTCTTTGGATGAAGAATTGTAATATTTCAATGACGTCTTCGTTTAGGGGTTGTGATCCTTGATAAATATTTTGGAGGAATCTTTGAAATTTGATTGTTGGGTCCTCTAGTGTAGACATGTTCTCACCAAGTGTTTGTCTTAAGTCATTTTAGCAAGTGCTTGTTTAGGGATTTGGATGATGATGTGGCTTGTTTGGATGACTTGGCTATGTTTGAGATGAAGGTGATTGGGTTTGAATGTTATTGGAAGAATGTGTAGGATGACTTGTCTTTATATGTTTGGGTGTTTAGAGCTTGATGTGGCAATATTCAAACAAATGATTATGCATATACACACATGAATCACTCACACAAGACACATAAGCAAGTTTTAGTTCGAAAGAATGTGATGATGGTTAAGCAAGCACATGAAGACACTCAACAAGTCCTAGTTAAGGTAAGGCCACTATCACAAGGAGGTTCTAGTGAAAATCCGGGGGACCGGCACCCCACGAGCATCCAGCAAGCCACTTAAGACTTTAACTAACCCTACTAGGAGTTTTAATATACATAAAGGTACACCTCCTTTCGAGTTAGCACTGTATGGTGAGCGCTAATACCGGTTAGACTTGGCTTTCACCTTATCCTCTGATTTTTATAGCGGACCGGATGAAAGTACCGCTTGAGGTCGTTCCCTTGGGGTGGATACCAAGGCAGGCCTCTCTAAGGCTAAACAAAAGCAACACAAGTAAATGTTTTTGATCTCCAAGTTCGTGTTGGGACGCGAGGAGAGAGCATACACATTTACTTGGTCACACTCGCATGGGGTTCATTAACCTTAGAAATTCCATGTGTGGAAGACAATGCAAGCACTTGTTTGTTTTAAAACCCAAATCCAAATGTGATAAAAGACAATGGTTCGTTTTAGCCCAATGTTTTGATGTGAATTTGCAAACAATTGTTCATTTTATGCCCAAAATCCAAATGTGTTTGCAAACAATGATTAGAAGATGAGAAATGAAATGATTGCACCTGATTATTTTGCTATCCAAATTGTTGTAGATGTTGATGCCAATGCTGCTCCAGCTCCTTAGATGCACCTACAAGTCACCAATTCCAAAAAGAAAGAAGTAAACTTGCATAGAAGAAAGCTATTATCATAAACTAGGGTTTGAAAAGAATTATTTTTTTGACAAAAAATCTATTTGTACTATAGATCTGAAAAATAATGATATAGAAAAATAGATTTAAATATTTCTAACCACCTGCAAAAAACAGAATGTGATTTGGTTAGCTAGATTGAAAGATATGATTTTTTTTTCTAAAAGTCGCGCGTCAAAAATTTCTGAAAAATTAGAATCGCAGGGTCAACTTCAAATCGTCATAACTCTTTGAATACTGAGCCAAATCTTTAATGTAACCACTTTTCGAAAAGCTCTCGAAGTCCTCTTTCCAACGAATCTAAGATCTCCTTTTTCCAGGACCTGTGTAAAATAAAAAACCCTCTGCAACGGATCTGGTCCTAAATAAAAAAAATCAGCAAAAGGTCGCGCGTCAAAAATTTCTGAAAAATTAGAATCGCTGGGTCAACTTCAAATCATCATAACTCTTTGAATACTGATCCAAATCTTTAATGTAACCACTTTTCGGAAAGCCCTCGAAGTCCTCTTTCCAACGAATCTAAGATCTTTTTTTTTCCAGGACCTGTGTAAAACAAAAAACCCTCTGCAACAGATCTGGTCCTAAATAAAAAAAAATCAGCAATATAACATATCTTCAACCTACAAATCAAAGTGTATAAACCTGCAAAAAAGATCAAGCGAAGTGAGTCCCACCGGGCGTGCCAAATGTAGTTAGGGTAAAATTACAAATTAGGGCAAATGAATAATCAGCAATGATAAAAACCCTAGTAATGCACAATGAAGCACAAGACAATATGAAAATCAAAATAACAAATGTAAATGCAAACCGATCTCCACGCTATGCTCGATTTATCTCCATTGCTCTTCTCCACCTCGCATGAGCATGCAAGATTTTGAAGGATTATTGTTGGAGGAATGTTGGGTGCTCGTTTCTGCAGCATAACATTAAGATGAAGATGATATGAGGATGATAGTTGAAGGATGCAAAGGCTCTAATGATATTTTGACAGAATAATGGTACTTGAAGCTCAATGCCTTTTAGAAAATTTGGCAGAATAATGGTACTTACAGCTCAATGCATGCTAATGGCTTATGAGGGGTTTGATTTATAGGAAAGGCTTGGTTCAAATGAATGGTTGAGATTAAAAAGCTAAATGATTGATGTGGATGGCTAGGATTGATTTGGTTATCCCACTCTTCAAGGGAGTTGTAGTCATTTGACAAGTGTGAAGGAGAATAGGGCTCATGTGTGCTTGTGTACATAAAAAGTACTACATGTAAAAGATATTAAATAAAGTATGTAGTACCACTTATCTTTTTTTAAATGAAAGAGACACACATGTCGGCTAAATGATAAGATAAATTAATTAAATAAATAAAATTTATTTAATTAATTGGAAAGTCGGCTTATGATGAGAACTTAATTCAAATAAAATATTTGAATTAGTTGGGATATGAGTTGGATATTAATTAAATAAATAAAATTTATTTAATTAATTGGATAGTGGGATTAGGATATGATTGAGAAATTAATTAAATAAATAAAATTTATTTAATTAATTGGCTAATGGATAAATGGGATTGAGAGTGGGATTTAGGACAAAATGCTACAAGATGTCTAGGATAATGTTTTTAACTAGGTGTTGCAAGACATGGACAAAGTTAGGACAAATTTGGGTGTCTACATTTTGCCCCTCTTTGAGATGATGTTCGAGATGATAAGATTTGTGTCGAGTAACATCATTTCAAAGAAGCTAAGGTATGGATAGAGGAAAATGGATAGGCTAATGATGATGTAAGGATATAATGATGATGGAAAGATAGGATGATGATGCCCCCTCGAGAGGATATGCAGGTTGGACAAGCACGGGTATGCTCTCAAAAAGAAATGGCTTGGTTAAGAAAGATGAGGGAATGGATAGAAGAAATAATGATGTGTTATGCTGCAATGAAGGTGAGCAACCATGATGTTTGATATAGCACTAGACATTATGCGCCAAGGTATAAGGACCAGGGTGACGATGTGTCTCGTGCCCCAGCGGAATACAACCTTGTCTGGATACAAGATATGAATATTAGCTGGAACGGTATTGATTTGATGCAAATGCAAGATAAAATGATAACACACACAAGCAAGCAAGCAAGCATGCACAAATGATTCAAAAACAAACAAGGTATTGCCCCTGTCAAGCTGTAAACCAATGATTAATTGATTGATTGATGATAGTGTTGTCATTGCGGGGAAAGCTATATCCCTAGATCAACACAAGGTTGTTTGTTGAGTTGGTTGGCTAGTTGATTGATTGATTTGGCTTACAACAAGGCTAGGATCAAGACCATGGATTTTGTTTGGATAACTTGGCTTGATTGATTAACTTGATTGGTATAGCTTTAAGGATGGGCTTGCATTTGGATTATTGTTTGGATTGATTTGAAGATTGATGAAATGATGAATGAAGATTGATTTGATGAAATGTTGATGATGGGATGATATGTGGTGGATTGAGCTACTTTTGATTTGATTTTGATTGGATTTGTTTTGATTGGAGTTGATGTGATTGAGTTGATTTGTTTTGTTATTGCTAGGCTGATTGTTTGATGATTGGCTTGATGTGGTTGAGTTGATTTGCTTTGGTGTTGATGGTGATGATTGATAGGATTTATTTTGATGGTTGGCTTGATGCGCTTTGGTGTTGATGCTGATGATTGATAGGATTTATTTTGATGGTTGACTTGATGCGCTTTGGTTGTGATTTTTGCTATTGCTGGCTTGATTGTTTTGATGATTAGATTGTTTTGAATGATGACAGTGATGGTGTGATGATTAGAGTGTCCACTCAATCTAAGCATAAGCAAGTGTTCTCAGTGTGCTCAAAGGATGTAAAACAAACAAGGTATTGCCCTTGTCAAGTCATAAACCAATAATTGATTGTTTGATTTGTTGATGATAATAGATAGTGTTGTCATTGTGGGGAAAGCTATATCCCTAGATCAACACAAGGATGTGGGAACGCTATATCCCATTGATGATGATTGATGATTGTTTGATTTGGCTCATGACAAGATTAGGATCAAAAACTTGTTGATTTGATTGGATAATGTTCCTTGATTGATTAGCTTGCTTGATATGGATTAGTGTGACTTGAATTTAAGATCATTGCTTAGATTGATTGGATTGATATGATTGGAAGAAGTGATTGATTGAAATAGATGAATGAATGTTATTGATAAGAAGAATTGATGATGATGATTTGATTTTGATTGAATGTTGATGGAGTGGATTGTTTCGGATGATGGGATTGAATCGATCATATTGCTTGGATTTTTCGTTGGATATTTGATTTTTTTTTTGGATTTTTTTGAAATGTTTTGAATGTCAATGGATTTACAATTTGGGTAGCCTTTGTGCTTGATACCAATGACAAGGGAGAAAACCAAGTCTAGGTGCAAGGATGGATGTAGGATGGATGGATAAAAGGATGGGCAACAAGGGATGGAAGGCTCATGATATATGGATGGATAAAAGGATAGGCCGTATAAGGTATGGATGCTTGCCTCATGATAAATGGATAGGTAGGCTATAGTGGAAAGCTCATGATAAATGGATGGGGATAAGCTATAAGATGGAAAGCTCGTGATAAGGATACGCCATAGTGGATGGATCATAAGGGATCTACAATGTGATCTTCAAAGGCTATGTTGCATAGGAAGAATAACTTGCCCCATTCTAGGTGGTGATGCTTAGGATTTTTACATGCAAAGTTCATGACCAAGGGATGACATGATAGATTGGTTTGAATGGGATGGATAAATTGTCAATGGATAGGACTTGGTTTGGAAAGAAGGTATGTCAAGAAATATCCAAACATGTTTCAACATTTTGCCCCTATGTCTTCATCAATCATCAAAAGGCAGAATGATGGATTAATGGGTTCAATAGGATAGGCATGTTTATGTAATGGCTAAGGATGGTAGGATGGTGAATGATAGGTTGGAAATGGATAGGTTGGATGAGACAATGTGCCCCCAAGTGTAAGTGACAGAAGATCAACCTACACATGACGCCTGTTTGCCAGGTTTTCATCATGGTACTTATCCAAGGCGCTTGTTTACCAAGTTTTCACCATTGGACGAAGGGATTTCTCTTTACTTTTTTGATTTTTGATTTTTTTTTTTTGTTTTTTTTTTTGCTTTTAGATGGGTTGACAATTACACATGGCACCTGTTTGCTAGGTTTTTCACCATGGTAATGGATAGGAGGGACTCAAGTAGCTAGTGCTATGAAAGTTGATAGTGTCCCTTTAGAGATGGATGATGTCTTCGCATGGACCATGTCAAGTGTGCTC
Organism: Cunninghamia lanceolata; assembly: GCA_027924645.1. Classification (NCBI taxonomy): domain Eukaryota; kingdom Viridiplantae; phylum Streptophyta; class Pinopsida; order Cupressales; family Cupressaceae; genus Cunninghamia; species Cunninghamia lanceolata. Next base: position 15,937,194 of record BSBN01000606.1, read on the forward strand.
ATAGATGTTGATAAGGGATTGCATAGATGGGAGATGGATTAGGTAGATAGTGGATTATGAAAGATTCATGCAAGGATGGATGGATAAAAGGCTTATGCAAAAGCATGGACCATAGGAAGGTGATGGAGAAGATTTGTAGGATAATGGATGAAGGATGGGGAGATGGAGGCATGTGGAGGTGTTGCAGAGTGGAAGGGAACCATGACCAATGGTTGCACACACCGTGATAAACATTGAAGCTTTTGGTTGGATGACGGTGTAGGAAGCAATGGGGTTGTTTGCTTGGGAGATGGTTGATGAAGTGCTTTAGGAACCCACATAGATTTAGTATTTTTAGTGCTTTTGCTTTGCTTGTGGGATTTTTGAGGGAAATGGAAGTTTTGGATAGAAGTAGGCTTTTGGATGGAGATAGGTGGTTGGGATTCTTGAGATGTGGATGAGGATACCTCATTTGACTTGCTAGCTATTTGCTTAGGAACCCAAACCATTTTGCTTTTGAGCTTTGCTTTTGGAGGTATGGGCTTGGATGGTTTTGTGAATGTACTTTGCTTAGAAGATGGATGATTTAGAGACTTTTCACATTGATGCCCTAAGACATGAGGGTCCTTAGGAGTTTTAGTTGGATTTTTGGCTTTGTAAGTAAAGGCATCAAAATTTTTGCTTTTGAATCCCATGGGGTGGGTGGAGTGGATGGAATGATTGGAAGCTTTATGCTTAAACGATGTGTGCTTTTGTTGGCCATGATTAGGGATGTAAGGATACTTATGAATGATGGGTATGTTAGGTGTTGGAAGCAATGGTGGCAAGGTGGATGGAGGGATATTTGGAGTTGGTAAAAGTGGAGGCAAAGTGGATGGTGGAAGGTGTATGGTCACATGCTTTTGACATTTATAGGATGATGGAGATGGAATGGCTACATATGTCTTGGGTATATGATAAGGTTTGCGATGGAAAGTGGTAGGTTTAGGATGCATGAAGGGATTACCAACATCTTGGCCTTGTTTACCTTGGGGTGTGTATCCAAAGTCATATGAGCATGGAGGAACTTTGACATGGTTTGGCTCCAAAATAACTTGTTTGGGAAGGCCTAGACCTTTGCCTTGGTAGTTCATGTTTTGGAGTATGCGATTGACTATAGGAATTGGTGTGCTTTGAACATTAGACTTGAACTCTTTATTGGATGGAGAAGATGAAGTAGATAAAGGTCTTTGTTGTCCTAAGGAAGAACATTCATGGAGGAAGCTGGTAAGACCAAGTGGACATGATGGTGGATTTGAAGTGGAATCGATGGTGGATGTGGAAGGATGATCATTAGGATCTTGATTATGTTCGCTAAGATCCAAGCTAGTTGTTTGATCTTCTATGCTTATGTGTTCTTGAGAGGCACATGTCTCATTATGACAAGTGGATGTTTGCTCATTATGAATAGGGCTAGATGGTAGATGACTAGGAGCAATTTGGATATCTTGCTCATGGATAGGTATAGGATTATGGATAGGATCAAGGTGCTCATGGATAGCTTCTTCATTATGGATATCGTCTTGATCATAAAGATGGTAAATGTTATGGATAGGTTGAATGAAAGTGTTTTGATCTTGAGTTCGACTAGGGCTTAATGTTTCCACATGCTTAAGATTAAACCTTTGACATACCTCTTGGATTTCTTGAATGGAAGTAGATGACTCTTGGATAGGCTCTTGGTCAACAACATGAGGACATGATGACTCTTGAATAGGCTTGATGGCTTGTAGGTCACATGATGGGCTTGAAGGCCTAGGTGTGTTAATGGAAGACTCTTGGATAGGCTCAAGGATAGGTGGACCACATGATGGGATTATAGGATTGGACATGACCTTTGGAAGTTCATTGGTAGGCTCATAAATGGGTGTTTGACATGGAGATAGTTTATTCCTAGCTAGTAGCCAATGAATCACATCCTTTGCAAGGGTATGAGTGGATGGGAAATATAATGGATGAGCAATAATATAGGATGATGTTGTAGACTTATGATTAGGATTAGGTTGAGGGCTAATTGGATTGGGTGGATTAGGATTTAGACTAGATGGGGGTGACACATAGGATGGGGATGATGTGGCACGATTTCCCATTATAGGTGGGTACACCTTGTAAACAATTGAGACAAATATTGGGCATTGATTTGTATTATGGCCTTTGGTCCTATGGTATGCACAATAATCATGTTCATCATATGGACTTTCTTCACATGGTTTGACTTTAGGAAGTTCAATGAGTTTTGCTTCAAGCATCCTTTGTAAAACTCTCTCAGCCGCATCCTTTGGTGAACGATTAGAATGACATGGTGATGAAGGTAATGAAGGGCTTGGTGGTTTGGAGGGGATCAATGGGCTAGGAATAGGATCACATGGTGGTTTTGGGATAGGCTTAGTTGGCTCATGTGTTGGTGTGTGATTAGATGATGAAGGCCACTCTAGATTGGTATCTCCCTTGTCAAAGGTTATTAGATCTTGCATAGGATAAGTTGGGCTTGTTTGATTTATGTACAAGGGGCCATTGGGATTTGGATATGATTCTTGTTGGAAAGGTGGATTTAGGTCTATCAATGGTGCTTGATGTTCATGTTGAAGAGGTGTACTTGGACCTACTTGATTTATGTACAAAGGGCTATTGGTACTTGCATGTTGTGTTTGTGAAATCACTTGATTGTCTTGTAGATGGGCTTGGTAGTGCATTGGAATGGTGGTATGAGGGATTAGATAAGCTTGAGGTGGATGTTCATAGGTTGATGTGGCATTGACTTGGTGGATAAGTGGATTAAGTTGATAGGAAGTGGATGGATATGACATGTGGCTATGAGGTGGATTGGGTTGGTATGGAATGGCTAAGGATTGTTGTACTTGTCGAGCTTGACTAGTGGCTAAAAGGTGTTGGACTTGGGCTATGAAGTGTTGTAGTTGAGGTGATTGGCTTGCATGGGGTTGAGCTCTTTGGATGAAGAATTGTAATGTTTTAATGGCATCTTGGTTTAGGGGTTGTGATCCTTGATAAAGATTTTGGAGGAATCTTTAGAATTTGATTTCTAGGTCTTCTAGTGTAGACATGTTGTCACCAAGTGTTTGTCTTAAGTCCTTTTAGCAAGTGCTTGTTTAGGGATTTGGATGATGATGTGGCTTATTTGGATGACTTGGCTATGTTTGAGATGAAAGTGATTGGGTTTGAATGTTATTGGAAGAATGTGTAGGATGACTTGTCTTTATGTGTTTGAGTATTTAGAGCTTGATGTGACAATATTCAAACAAATGATTATGCATATACATGCATGAATCACTCACGCAAGACACATAAGCAAGTTATTAGTTTGGAATAATGTGATGTTGGTTAAGCAAGCACGTGAAGACAATTCAACAAGTCCTAGTCAAGGCAAGGCCACTATCACAAGGAGGTTCTAGTGAAAATCCGGGGGACCGGCACCCCACGAGCATCCAGCAAGCCACTTAAGACTTTAACTAACCCTACTAGGAGTTTTAATATACACAAAGGTACACCTCCTTTCGAGTTAGCACTGTATGGTGAGCGCTAATACCGGTTAGACTTAGCTTTCGCCTTATCCTCTGATTTTTATAGCGGACCGGATGAAAGTACCGCTTGAGGTCATTCCCTTGGGGTGGATACCAAGGCAGGCCTCTCTAAGGCTAAACAAAAGCAACACAAGTAAATGTTTTTGATCTCCAAGTTCGTGTTGGAACGCGAGGAGAGAGCATACACATTTACTTGGTCACACTCGCATGGGGTTCATTAACCTTAGAAATTCAATGTGTGGAAGATAATCCAAGCACTTGTTTGTTTTAAAGCCCAAATCCAAATGTGATGAAAGACAATGGTTCGTTTTAGCCCAATATTTTGATGTGAATTTGCAAACAATTGTTCGTTTTATGCCCAAAATCCAAATGTGTTTGCAAACAATGATTAGAAGATGAGAAATGAAATGATTGCACCTGGTTAATTCGCTATCCAAATTGTTGTAGATGTTGATGTCAATGTTGCTCCAGCTCCTTATGATCACCTACAACAAAAAAAAAAAAAAAAAATGATATTATAATGCAGGCATACAAAATAGGCTCATCAGGCAAGGAAAATTGTAATTTTATATGCATAGCCGAATTAGATTTGATTATTTTGATAGATTTTTGATTCGAAAATTAAAAAATCAAAGAAGAGACCCTCATTAATTTTCAAAGAGCTTTCCGAAAATGTAAAGAAATCAGAAAAATTCCCTGATTTGCGCCCAGAAATGCGGATTTATGAAAACGGTATAGTCGGCAAAGATCTGATTTTTTCGCATAGTAAACGACCTCCAAATTAAATCTGTAAAACATAGACCCCCATTATAATTTCAAGAGCTTTCCAAAAATGTAAAAATTTCTGAAAAATTCGTTGATTGATTCCCAAAATTATGATTTTATGAAAAAACATAAAAACATGATAAATCCCGCAAAAATCGCGATAAACCCAAAATTTTTCTGCTGTAGCTTCCTTATATCATGGATAAACTTTTGCTAAAATCTTGTAGAAAAATTCCAAGCCGTTTGGAAGATATGATGAAATCTTTGAAACCTTAGGGTTTTGTCGAAAAAACAGCGGATCTGCAACAAAAAGTTAATTAAACCTGCAAAACTCAACAATGGGGATTATATGAATGCAAATTTTTACTACAAAAACCTGCAAAAAAGATCAAGCGAAGTGAGTCCCACCGGGCGTGCCAAATGTAGTTAGGGTAAAATTACAAATTAGGGCAAATGAATAAACACCAATGATAAAAACCCTAGCAATGCACAATGAAGCACAAGACAACATGAAAATCAAATAACAAATGTAAATGCAAACTGATCTCCACGCTATGCTTGATTTATCTCCATTGCTCTTCTCCACCTCGCATGAGCATGCAAGATTTTGAAGGATTGTTGTTGGAAGAATGTTGGATGCTCACTTCTGCAGCATAACATTAAGATGAAGATGATATGAGGATGATAGTTGAAGGATGCAAAGGCTCTAATAATATTTTGACAGAATAAGGGTACTTGAAGCTTAATGCCTTTTAGAAAATTTGGCAGAATAATGGTACTTGCAGCTCAATGCATACTAATGGCTTATGAGGGGTTTGATTTATAGGAAAGGCTTGGTTCAAATGAATGGTTGAGATTAAAAAGCTAAATGATTGATGTGGATGGCTAGGATTGATTTGGTTATCCCACTCTTCAAGGGAGTTGTAGTCATTTGACAAGTGTGAAGGAGAATAGGGCTCATGTGTGCTTGTGTACATAAAAAGTACTACATGTAAAAGATATTAAATAAAGTATGTAGTACCACTTATCTTTTTTTAAATGAAAGAGACACACATGTCGGCTAAATGATAAGATAAATTAATTAAATAAATAAAATTTATTTAATTAATTGGAAAGTCGGCTTATGATGAGAACTTAATTCAAATAAAATATTTGAATTAGTTGGGATATGAGTTGGATATTAATTAAATAAATAAAATTTATTTAATTAATTGGATAGTGGGATTAGGATATGATTGGGAAATTAATTAAATAAATAAAATTTATTTAATTAATTGGCTAATGGATAAATGGGATTGAGAGTGGGATTTAGGACAAAATGCTACAAGATGTCTAGGATAATGTTTTTAACTAGGTGTTGCAAGACATGGACAAAGTTAGGACAAATTTGGGTGTCTACAGCAAGGAGTGATCACTTACTGAAATTAAGCTAAGAATTGCAATGGTAGCAAGGGTGACCTCTAATTTTTCACTTAATATCTACACTGGTATGTTCAACAAACCCAAGGATTTTAGGTTTGTCATTGTGAGAAACTTCCCTTGAATACTCAACTCATAGTTATTGATTACAAAATTTTACAAGTCAAACAACTTTTTACATTCATGACAGTCACAACAAGTTATGCATAAATTTCAAATAATTAACCTAAATGTTCTGAATTTTCTATTATTTTCAGTGGTTATCAGTCTGTTCTTGTATACTTCAAAGAAAAATAAACATCCCTGCTAAGGAAACACAACGCATAAACAAACCCAACAAAAAAATAAAACAAAAAACAAAACTGTACATTATTTACATTATGATACACAGAAACTAACAACCCTCACCTCAAGCCTGAAAGTAATGTTTCAAGTGTTGGCCATTAACTGGTAATGGCACATCTTCCCCAATCAAGGTCTCGAGGCTGAAAGTATTGTCTTCTATTATTTCCGTGACCTATAATGGACCTAACCATAACTTGTCAAATTTTCCATGATTTCCTTTTTTTCATGTCCCTTATCCCAACACAACACTAAGTCTGATATTCTAAAGGTTTTGACTCTTGCTCTTTTATCAAACCATCTCTTAACTACTGCTTGATGCTTACCAAAATTTTCAATTTCTTGATCTCTTTTCTCATCCAATTGTAGCATTTGGATGATCCTAGCTTCTCTATGATCATCAAATCCTAAATATTCATTAGCAAACTTCTAGAAAGGTATTCTTAAATTCACTGAAAGTATGGGATCAATCCCATAAACTAGGTGATAAGGTGCATTGCCTAAGGATGACTTAACCTTAGTCCTATCTACCCATAGTGCATATTTCAATAATGTGTTCCATTCTCTAGGATTCTTTTCAATTGGCTTCTTTATTATATCCAATAAAATCTTATTTGTAGACTCAGCTAACCCATTCCCCTAAGGATAATAGTTTGAAGAAAATTTTAAAACTATTCCATATTCAAATGCCCATTTAGAAAATTTCAAAGAAGAAAAAGCGGAGCTATTATCACATACCAGTGAATATGGAGCTCCAAACCTTGTTATGATGTTTTCTTGAAGGAACTTGATAACTACCTTAGTAGTAGAGAACTTACAACATGTGGCTTCAGTCCACCTTGTATAGTAGTCAGTTGCTATTAGTATAAACTTGTGTCCTATAGATGACGGAGGATTTATGACCCCAATGAAATCTAAACCCCATTGTGCAAATGGCCTAGACTCAATCACTGGTTGTAGTGGATTAGCCTGATTCCTTCCTTTATCTTCTATAGTTTGACAAGTGTGACAACTTTGAATGTGACTCTCTGTATCTTTAAACATTGTAGGCCAATAGTATCCTACTCTCAATATTTTATGCGTAGTAGCTAAGTGGGAACCATGAGCGGTTCCATACTTATCATGCAGCTCTAACAATACCTTATCTGCTTCAGCTCTATTTAAACATCTTAAATATATTCCTTCATGGTTCTTGAATAGAAGACCTCTTTGTACCATGTATTTCTATTTTTTAATCTTTAAGGCTCTCCTCTAAGACGATTTCATCTTGCTTGGGTACTTTCCTGATATCAGAAAAGTATTCAAATCATCATACCACCCTGATGCATCACTAGAATTCAACACATATTGTTGTTTTACCAAATTTGGATTTGTGTTAGCTATGGTTTGCACTAAATCTTGTCCTTTGACTAACTTCATTGGAATAATTTCTTTATCAAACTCTTACAGTGTTGTAATCTATTTAGTTCTTTTCTCTCCAAGCTCATTCTACATTAGAAACATCTTAACTGCTACATCTGGTACTATGGCTTTAACCTAACTACATAAAATATAATGTTGAAACTTTTCACTGCTCTTACTAATGCAAACACCTATCTTTCTATATCTAGATATTTCAACTATGCATCTTTCAGAGGTGCACTCATAAAAGCTATAGGTTTCTCTTCATTATATTTTCCCTTCTATGTTAATGCAACTGTAACTGAATGTGAAGATGCAAAAGAATAAATGTAGAATGGCTTCATCTAATTCAGACTGGCCAACACAGGAGCATCAGAAATAACTTCCTTGATATCCTCAAATGCAGCTTTGGCTACTAGTGTCCATTCTATAACAGCATCCTTCTTAAGCATAGCATTCAATGGTTGCACAATCTCTACAAACCCTATAATAAACTTCTTGACAAAGTTGATTTTACCTAAAAATGATTTTAATTCCTTCTTAGTGTTTGGTAGTTGTAATTTCTTTATTCCTTCTATTCTATCAGGATCAATAGATATCCCATTCTCAGGAATGACATGTCCTAACAATTTTCCTTCAGTTACTCCAAATGAACATTTCTTAGGGTTAAGAGAAATACCATACCTTTTGCATCTTTTAAGTACTCTCCTCAGATCCTCAGCATGAGTGGATGCATCTTTGGAATAAATAGTTAAATCATCCATATAAATAACAATGCATTTACCTGACAACCCATGGAATGCAATGTCCATGGCTCACTGAAAAGTGACACCTACATTGATTAGACCAAAAGGCATTCTTCTGTATGCATAATTACTCCATTTACAAGTAAAAGTGGTTTTCAACCTGTCTTCCTTATCAACTAAGACTTGGTTATATCTTGAAAATCCATCTAGAAAAGACATCATCTTAGCTCCATTAACTGCTTGTAGCACTTCATCTATGGGAGGCAAGGGATAATTATCTTTTTTAGATGCCTTGTTCAAATTTCTAAAATCTACACATAACCTAATGTCTCTACTCTTCTTTCTCACAGGTACTAAATTAGCTACCCAAGTTGAATGCCTGACTGGGAAAATTATTCTAGCAGACATCAATATTTTAACTTCAGAAAAAATAAGGGCTCTAAAATGGCATTCACAAGCCTTTGTTTCTACCTAAATGGTTTGATATCTAGTTTCAAAGGTATTACATGAGTTATGATGGATGTATCATATGTCTTTAAATCCTCATATGTCCATGCTATGAAATGTTTGTACTCTTTCAGAACATCTACAATTTCTTTTCTCAATTTCTCAAAGCAAGCTTTTCCAACCTGTACATTCTGAGGATTCTACTTTGTTCCAAGGTTATATGGATTACACTTACCTCCCTCAATTTTGGGCAAGTCTTTTTGTCTTACTACCCCATCAAAGTCAAAAATTTGTCCCAACTCACTCACTCCCTTAGATAGGAAATTACTTTTCAAGTTGATTATGTCTTCTTCATCCCAAGACACATCAAGCCTTTCCTGTTCATCAATAATCTAAGCTTCAAATACCTCATTACAAGTTAGAAAATCAACAACTTGCTGATCCCCCTCAAATACCTAAAAATGAGTAACATTATTTGGTATGCTAGGAACATTTACTAATTCAACAGCAAATCTTTTTAATCCTAACAGTGTTAAGGGTTCTAAAGTGCTAGCAACAACTGCTAATACATCTGGTCTATGATTCAATTCTCTAGGGATATGTTCTATGTTGAAAGCATCAAATGAATCTACCAAATTGCACACCCTATGTCTGTAGCAAACCATCTTTTTATAGTTGCATGCATATAATTTTCTTACCTATCTAACCACTAACTCACAGTTTGAAAATACTCTGATCATTTTTACCTTTTTCTTAATAGACACGACAAGTCCATAAATCAATGCTTCATACTCTACTACATTGTTAGTACAAGCAACTTGTAGCCTGTATGCTGCTAAATATGACTTCCCATGAGGATCTATAAGCTCTACACCTACACCTTGTTTGGATTTAGATCCATCACATTTTAATGTCCATATGCCATCTTTATTCTTTTGACCCTTTACTTTAGCATGTTTTGCCTTTTCTATTATAGGTGGTGTGTTATCTTGTTCTGGCTTACTTGTACATTTATCCTTTTAGTTTGTAAACCAACATGGCAAACACTTTTGTCTTTTGTTTCTTCTTCAAAATCTAGAAATGATTCATTTATGTTGTTTTGAAAATATCTCACTTGATGATTAGGATTAACCTTTCCTTCTTGCAATTACATTCCCTTTGTGCATTTAATGTACTGATACTCAATAATATCTCTGCACATTCCATAATTCTCTTCAGAATGTGGCCTATCATGGACTCTACACATATTTTTGTACAATTTGCATTGAACTAGAATATTTTGTTCCATGCATTTTTCCATTTCCTGTTTAATGACCCAACCGAAACTACTTATTGCATTGTTTTCTTCATCAGAAGAATTTCCATTAGACTCAATGAATAATACTGTTTCCTTACTAACATGTTTTTCTTTAAAATTTAACATCAAGATCTCTTCAATTTGTACTCCCTTGTTAGTGACCCTATAAACACCAGGTTCAACCAAAGCATACAATATCTTATTAGTCCTATTGTATTCTACAATCATGTGTTTCATCCTGGGCTCAGCTTCTATCCTGATTTGATTTGGAACACCTCTCCAAGGTAACCACATGTGTGAGAAATTAGTGGCCATATATCCATTCAATGTTTTAGACCAATCTCTACTCAACAACATTCCATAATTCATAGGTATATCTACTACCTGAATGTCAATAAACTAACTCACCCTAGGATCCGAAGCTAACTGCATCTAAATATGCATTAGTTCACCTATCACATTAACCTCAGTTTTATCCAACTATGTAACAACTTTGGTAGATTTGGTAGGGGTCAGCCCTAAAGTTTTGCATATCCCTAAAGGCATTACATTAGTTGATGCACTAGAATCTACCATACAATTATGTATCTTCTTTCCAAACATTCTAATGGTTAACAAGAAAGGAGGAGCTTCTTTCATGTTTGCATACATCACCACATTAGTATTGGAAGGATGTTCAGTTTTCTTACTCTTTTCTTTGGGTTGTGCATCCCTACTAGGAACATTCACCTCAACAGAAACCTCACCTATCACATATGCATCCAAGGATTTTATGAAGGCATTTCTGACCTGGACTTTTCAATAATTCATATAAAGGTATACTGACCTTGATTTTTTTTATTTCCTCATATAGATAACTCATCAACCTCATTGTTTCTACTGTCTCTGTTTTACCTATTGGGACCTTTTGTGCTACTGTTCCATTATTACTATGATGATTGGCCTTTAGTATAGTGGGATTATTGCTAGCATTCTGATCGAAAGGAGTATTGAGATTGTTAGGAGGAGTGGAAGTAGTGAAAGGACCCCCTGGCCTAGTGTTATTTCTCAGATTATAAGTATGGTTTTTGTTTGACTGCTAAAAAGCCTATACTTCTTCTATCTCATATAACACCTCATTTTCAATTTCAAATGGAAATTGAAATGCATTCAATACTAAGGTTGTTTCAGGATATAGGTTTTCACAAAAATAAGGTTCATCCTCTAACAATTGATCCTCTTCTTCCCTAGTTGTAAAGGTAAAAGTCTCTAAGACTAAAGCAGTATCATATCCTGAGGGCACTATTTCATTACCTTTGGGAATAAGAAACTCAGAAGTAGGATCCTGTACATCTACATTGAAAATACTTGTTGCCAGATGAAACTGAGGGCAATCTAATTCAGCATGTGCACTGGTATTGTGAATTCTGCACCAATTCTTTAATGCTACATTGGCCATTTGAATCCTAGTTGTTTATTTTGTATCCTGGTTATCCAAATTCTCAAATGGAGAAGCTAGAGTGCCATTATTTGGCCCTATGTTCCATGTCTTGGGTGGCCTTCGCTGATTCTGATTTCTATTATTATTACTCCAGGCTTTATTATCTATAGCTGGTCCTCTATTTTGCATCTGTTGTCCTAGATTATGATTTTGATTCTGACTGTAATTCTAGTTTTGATTTGAACTTTGACCCTGGTTATAGTTTTGATTATGATTTTGGTTATGGTTTGGGTTGTAGTTTTGTTTTTGGCTCTGGTTATGATTTTGGCTATATCCCTAGTTATTTCTGTATACACCTAAAATTGACATGACTCTACTTAAATAAATATTTTATATATTTATTTCACCTTTATATTCTTCTATCAATAAATAAATAAATTTATTTATTTATTCGATTCATCTCCTCTCATTTAATTAAATAAATTACATTTATTTAATTAATTAAATTCATCTACATCAACTTCATTATTCTGAATAATTAAATAATTTTAATTATTTAATTAAAATATTTTATTCTTCCAAATTTAAATAAAATGCAATTTTATTTAAATAAAATCTAAAATCTCCACAAAATAAAATATATTTTTATATTTTATTTATTCCTCTCAAATTATCAACAAATAATTAAATAAATTTATTTATTTAATTATGCTTTCTTATCTTGTCAAAAATCTTTCTTATCTTCTAAAAATAAAATTCCTCTTGTCATACAAAAGCAAAGGCTGAGTTACCAAAAAAAAAACAGTTTTAAAGCATCTTTAAAGCAAACTTGCTCTTAAATTAGAAAAATAAAATCTAATTTAAGAAAATAAAAACTCATCCTCATCAACAAAGTAGTTAACTCAACAAAGCTACTTTTTGAATGACACATCTTTCTTCCGTTTGTTGCACGTTCCTCAACAATCCTCCTCTGTTAATCTTCTCATTTCTTCTCAACCGTTGATCTTCTCTCATCTATCTCTATAAATACAACCCTCTTCTTCTTCATTTCATCCATCCATCATTTGAGTAAACTTATGCTATAGAAACACAAGTGTGCCTTTGGCACAACCATTTCCTTTTCATATCATCCATCATTAGTGTGTTGAAGCTCATCTTCAATCACACGAAGTATCATAGCCATTCCATTCTTGTCATCTTGAACAAGCAAGGGAGCATATGCTTCTAAGGGCTTCACTACTATCAAGTTCAAGAATAGATAGGCAAGCAATGGAAGATGAAAGGTAAAGAGGTTGTAAGTATCACACTTTGTTTATTTTTAAAATCTCTTTTTCCTTCACATTCTATTGATGTTTGGGTTTTTGTTATTCAATTGATTAATCCCATTTTCACCCTCACATTTTGTCACCCACTGTGGGGCCCTTGCCCCTCTAACTAATAAAAAACTGAGGTTTTCTAAGAGACAGGTTTGTACAGGTGCAGATACAGGGTTCTGACAGAAGCATCCAATGCATTTATTCTCCAAACTATCGCATCTACCTCTTGCTCCAACGCATATAGAACTCTGGCACATCTAACCTCCAAGACGACACATCTACCTTTTGTTTTAGTGTGTTAGCACTAATTTTGGTTTGGATCTGAGCGCAAGGTTTTGGAGGGTTTTTTCCTTTTTGGGACCTAAGTTTCCTTGTTCATCGCTATGATTTTCTCTATCGGCAAAACTTCTTTTTGGGTACTCAGATTTTGCTTGAACCATCATTTTGAACCATCACGTTGAACCCTTTTGGCTCAAAGTTCAACGGTTCATGGGCTTAGGCTCCATCTTTTCCTGTCAGTGAATTCTTTGTTCACCTGTGTTATCGACGTTGAACTTCTCGGTTGAACTTCTCTTTTGAACCATCGGGTTGAACTAGTTCAGGGTTCAATGGTTCAAAGCCTTGGGATTTTGGTCTTATCAACGTAATGTTCATCATCAGGTGGACGGTGGAGTGTTGGCCTGACGGTTTGCCTCTGGTCGATGGGAGGTTAGCGGTTTGCAAGGTTGGTTTCGGTGTCACATGGACTATCGGGCTAACCGTTGGAGGGTTCACCGATATACAATGTTTGGCCGATGGGTATGTTATCGGCGAGAGCTATATTGTCGGCCTGAGTGTTTTGAGTTATGCCGACGACGGGAGGTTTGGCCGATGAGGAGTTGTTGGTGTGTGTCTGGCCGATGGAGGAGCAGAGTGTAGCTCGTTGGTGCATCGGCGAGACTACTGTGATCGGATGGGGAGATTTTGGTTGCTCCAATGGTGTAAGTCACACTGATGGAGGTGGTCTTTGGTGTGACTTGTGTTGTCGGCGAGGATGGATTGTGTTGGGCTGACAGTGGAGGGTCTGACCGATGAAGGGGGAAGCCGATATGTTATCGGCGAGAGTTGTTCTATTGGCAGCAGTCTTTTATGGTTTGCCGATGGAAGGAAGTCACCCCGATGGGGAATGCCATCGGAGTAAGGTTGCTTATTGGGTTAGCAGTTGCAGGGTCCGCTGATGGGGTAGTGTCAGGCCAATGAGGATTTGGAGTGGTCATCGGTGAAAGTTGGTTTGTCGATGAAGGAGCTTTTGGCTAGGCCAATGGTTCTTCTCTGGCCGATGGGGATGTTGGAGGCTTTCAGGAGTTGTTCATCGGCGTGATTGGCTGTGTCAGCTGAGGGATTTTTTGCTTGGCTGACGATATTGGTCTGGCCGATGGTGGTAGGATGGTAACTGCTAATGGGGTGTGAGCTAGTCATTGGAGAGACTCATACTATCGGCAGAGATTTGAAGAGTTGGCCCAATGGTGCATCTCTGGCCGATGGAGGGGATTGTAAAGTAGCGGTCGGCAGGACAATTGAGCTCGGCAGGAGATTCGTGGGCTTGGCTGATGGTGTTGATCTCGGCGATGGGCTTTAGGTGAAGGAGCGTGTGTCGAGCGTGGCAAAAGCACTCGACACCTATTATGCAAGTGGCTATGCTTTTAAACTACTAAGGTAGTCTCCTCACTGTGCATGTGGGACTAATCTCCCTGTATAATTTGAAACTGCGATAGAACGTGTTTTGGCAGGAATTTCTTTTTTGAAGTGTTGCGATAGTTTTCAAGCGGCCGTAGGTGGTTGAGCCATCAATGGCGACTATAGTAGGGGTATGGGCGAGTTGTTGAATAGTCATGTACCCAATTTTTGGCGTGAGGACTTCCAGATGGTGGCATAGTGCTCGAGGCCACCATTGTCTACTTTCTGTCTCTGCAGCAATAAATTTTGAGCACCATTCCTTTGAAGGATTTATATCTAGCAGATTTTTGTAAAAGCCTTGTAATTAATTGCTATGGTACACTTTCTGGCTGATATAGGTAGACTGTGTTACCATTGTTTTGGTTGTTGAAAGTTGAACATTTGGCTTTGTAATACAATACAGCTGATTTGGTTGCTCTGTACAGCAAAACCTGTGAGTTTATGTATCTCTTGTTGTACATTTTTGCATGAATCCACTGATTTCATGGTTAATTCTATATGAGAAATGCTATGTTAGCATGTGTTTTGTTAATTCCGTCTCCAATATTGCATGTATCTTTCTTCTGAGTCTAGATATTTAAGCAATGTTTGAGACTCTAGAACATAGAATTCCTGTGTTGAATGTCTGATCTCTTAACTTCTGCTCAAGGGGTAGATTAAATTGTTCTCAGATTGAACATTGGGAAGGGTATACTACAGTAGGGATGCCATAAGTATAGATAGCTTAACACTCTGTATTGGGAGATATCTGTAAGGCAGGTATCATATGTGTCCCCCTGAAATCCAGTTTTAGTTGTTCATGCATATCATTCACAGGTGTATGTCTATTGACTCTAGGCCCTGGATAGGCACCGATTTAGCTTTGTCTTTGTGTTATATACCATGTCCAGCTTTGCATCCAAATATAAAATCAAAACCAAACTCTAAAACAACCATTAGGACATTAGAATTAGTTTTAGGATCCTCAGTCCTCTATCTACAACTGCAAATAGGCCCAAAGCTAGCCCCTTTGCTCTTATCTTACAGTTTTGGTCTACTTACAGGAGGACTTATCTACTTTCTGTCAGCATCCCAGCCTTGTATGTATATCCTCATGGATGTTGAGTAGGGAATACCCCCCTAGGTTTTGCAGAGCCTAAAGAAGAAGAGGAGATAAAATATAGAGTCTATCTCCTACACTGTTGGCCCCTGGCCCAGAGATCCTGTTGATCATTGATTGCTACCTTGTAGGGAAATCTGGGAATAAGCATCCAGTCTGGGAAAAAACCAATAGAAATTGGTGACTCCGCTGGGGAAGGAAATTTGAGAAAGGGTTATATCTTGTGACCCATCCGAGTCACCAATAGAAATTGGTGACTCTACTGGGGATGGTGATTTGAAAATTGTTATTTTTGTCCTCCCTGGTGAAATATCTGTGTGCCCATCTGAGTCACCAACAGAAATTGGCGACTCAGCTGGAGTTTGTGAAAGAACCCTGATTTTCAAAAGAAAACAGTTCCTAGTAATAGGTGGTGACTCCGAAGTAATCTCCCAACCGGTCAAAGTAAAACTTATATGCAGGGGAGAAGATCCCAACAAAATCCTTTATTTGAAGAGTTACTAGTAACAAGAAGAATGATGTACAGAAGAAAGGGAGCTATCTCAGTCAGTCATGAGGGTTCCCCCAGAAAAAATGATGATATGCAAGATAACCCTAGGCCATCAGGACAACATGTGCCTTACTTTTCAAATGCAGAAGCTGATATTCAGGGTGCATATGAGAGGCAACAGGGTGGTAGCGTGAGAATGAGGTCAGAGGTGTTCCAAGAACGCCCATTTCTAGACCCTAGTGAAAGGTTTGAAGAGGCAGAGTCTCTGAGGGATGATGAAGATGATGATCAGAATATGGTAAAACCATCCTCCTCTAGGCCTAGTGAGGAAGAACTAGCTAATGAAATTAGGAGCTTAAGGGCTGAGTTCGAATATCAGTAGGCAATAACAATCAGAGATGACCTGAGGAAGAAAGTGCAAGCTTTAAGGGCTGCCCAAAATTATTCAATTCCTACCCTTGAGAATGCTAATGTGCAGAGACATCAACAGAGAAATGAAGTGCAACATCAGCATAATGATGAGAGACAAAATGTGAATGATGCTAGGATACCACTGAACAATGTAAGAAACCAGAATGCAAATAGAAATATTAATATTAATCAGTTTGACAGACAGCCCATGCAGTTAGATAGATTCAAACAGCTGGTATTTGATGGTATTCCTGGGTATCCTAACCCCATTGACAAGCATCTAAGGCTGCAGGTGCCTAAATTTTTAGGAAACAACACTGTGTCAGGAGAAGATAATCTAAAAGCTTTTCAAAATGTCATGGATAACTTTGAGGTTGAACATGAGGATGTTTTCATGAAGTCATTCATGCAATCCTTAGTTGATGAAGCCAAGGAATGGTATAAGAATCTGCCTGACCAGAGTATTTCATCATGGGATGATTTTAAAAGGATGTTCAAGGAACACTATGGTGACAAAACTGACCCTAGCTTTTTTGTAAATGAGTTTACCAGTATCACTAAAGGGTCAAATGAGCAGGTTGCAGATTTTAATGCAAGATTTACTAAAGTGTTAAACAAATTGCCACATCACATGAGGCCAAATGAACCTATGTGCATAATATTGTATATCAATGCCTTTGATGCAAAAACTGCATATGGATTAAGAGATAAAAGTCCTGCCACTATCAGGGATGCTTTCAGAATTGCAGTAAATATTGAGAACAATAGGAAAGCATCAAGCAAGACTAACATAAGGGATGATGTGAAAATTCTACAGAATCCAAACAAGCCTCATAACACTCAAGGTAATACATCTGCCCCTGAAGATAAGATAGACAAATTGGCAAATGTTGTTAAGGACCTAAGCTACAGACTAGCTAGAAGTGAAAAAGGGATAGGTCCTGATAGGCAAGTCTATCAAAGGCAGGAAAACAGGCCATCATTGCATGACATGCCTTATAATACCAATTGGCATAATGGTAAGCCTATATTCCCACATAACAACACAAATCAGAGGACTCAACATGTCAAAGAAACCCCTGATCCTCTAAAGAAAGCTGTAAATATTGTTGATGATACTCCATGGTGTATAATTTGTCAGATGCCACATTCACAGTCACAGTGTATGATTGCTCAGTCCTTGTGTGATAATACTACATCTTGTAATGAATGCAATAAGCCACATTATGTGCAAGATGATGATGTTAATATGATGTCCACAAACAATGGATACCCCATTTATGATGCTAATGAGAGTACAGATGATGGAATTTGGGCCTGTCAATAGGACTTTTATGATGAAGGTAATGAAGAGAGCTATGTTTATGCTCAGAGCTTGCATAATTTTCTGAGTAACTTACAACGACCTTTTGATGAGGAAATTAGGGCCTTCACAGCTGCAGCAGTTGCCCAAGTCAAGAGTAACTACAATCTCATAGGTAAAGCTCAGATAAGCAGCTTGCATCAACCAGAAGATGTTTTTGCAGGTCAGCCAGTGCATGGTCATAAAGGAATTGAACCACAAAAAAGGCAGTGGGGTAATAATAAATAGAATTTTAGACATAGAACAGGTCATGAATCCCAAGGACCAAAAAATAGAATCCCTCAGGCTGAAGATCAAAGTAAAGGTTCCCAAGACAAGAATGATGATCAGGGAACTATGAAAGTAAAAGCTAAATCAGTTCAGGATAAAAACAAGATTGTGGAGCAAGCTACAACTGTTATACAAAATTATGCTCCATTTGATATAGCTCAAGTCCTCTCCCAGGTAAAAGTCTCTGTTCCACTTATGGAACTGATGAAGGTTGAAGAGATCAAGAATAGGACAGTATCCCTAATTTTAGGGGTGCCTTTTCAAGCTAAACAAAATGTTCAGATCCAGGGTGAGAAGCATGTCATGTGTAATGAAGAAGATGAGGCTCCTGAAGTCTATTTATGAGTGACTATGACAAAGTGTGCTTCACAAGTGGAACCATTTTATGTATCTCTGGTTATAAATGGAAAAATAATCAGAAATTGTATGCTTGACTCTGGAGCATCTACAAATGTCATGCCTTTAGCCATCATGCAACAAGCTAGATTGAAAATTGACAAGGCATGTGGAAAATGTTATGCTATGGATGCCAAAGAGGTACCAGTTATTGGAATCATGAAGGATGTAGATTTTAAACTGGTAGCATTTCCTGAAAAGAGATATAAAATGAATATAACAGTGGTTGACATCAAGCCACAGTATGGTATGTTGCTGTCAAGAAGATGGGCTACACTAATTGGTGGAAGTATGCAGCTCGACCTGTCATATGCCATGATTCCAATGAATGGCAGGGATGTTAAGCTAATCAGAGAACAAAGATCATCAGAGACAGTGGAAGACCAAGAAGCAGAGGAACAGATATGCATTGTAAACACTGACTGTGATAACTTCAAGGTTGTCTCAGATGATAGAGAAGATAAAAAGAAAAATGTCTGCAGTGAAGAGCTGGACCAGCACTGTCTGTGGACCATGTATTTTGATGGAGCTTGTGCAAAAGAAGGCTCTGGAGCTGGAGTTGTTTTCCTGTCTCCAACTGGTAAGCTCCTCAAATTTTCTTTCTTGCTGAGTTTGTTTGCACAAACAATATTGCAGAATATAAGGCTTTAGTCTTAGGCCTAAATATAGCTCTCAAACATGGAATCAAAATGCTAAGAGTATTTGGGTATTCTGAGCTAATTGTATTCCAAATTAGAGATAGGTATGCTTCAAAAAACAAAAGATTGAAACAATACAAGCATGCTGTTTGGGATACCATTGAACTATTTGATGCATTTTCAATAGGCTGGGTAGAGAGATCAAAGAATGTTATGGCTGATTTCTTAGCTAATGTTGCAATAAGGCCAGATGACATCACTCTGTCAAATGTTACAAATGTAGAAGTTAAAATCAGGCCTGCAGTACTAGAAAATATATGCAGTTGGCAAGTGTTTAATGATGATAGGGATTTGTTAAAATTTTTGCACTGCATAGATGAATATGAGAATCAAGAAATTGATTTCCAAGCTTTTGTAGAGACTATAGATGGAAAAGAAACTCTTGTGGGAAAAGACATAATTCAATTGAAGACTAATAAAATGCCTAGAGGGTTAGTAGCTTTGGAAAGAGCTTTTGACAGTAGAGACAAATTGGTCACAAGGACATCTCCCACAAATAAGGAAGATTTAGAAGAGATAAATTTGGGGACATCTCAGGCCCCCAAGAAGGTATACATTGGTAAACAGCTCAAACCACACATCAAGAGTATGCTGATTGCATTACTGAAAAGGTATAAACATGTTTTTGCTTGGTCATATGAGGACCTAAAAGCCTATAGGGAAGATCTATTCCAGCATGAGATCCCATTGAAGCCTGGAGCTAAGCCATTTAGACAAAGGCAAAGACCTATTAATCCTACCTTAGCTCCAAAGATGCAAGAACTTAAAAAGCTTAGGGAAGCTGGAATAATTGTGCCAATCAGACATTCAACTTGGGTGTCTAACCTTGTCCCAGTCAGAAAAAAGAATGGTGATATTAGGCTTTGTGTTGATTTCAGGAACTTGAATGTATCCTCTTTAAAGGATAACTATCCACTGCCTAATATGGAACCTATGTTGTAGAGAGTGACTGGTTGTGAACTCTTATCCATGATGGACGGATTTTTAGGTTATAATCAGGTGAAGGTAAAGGAATCAGAACAGTATAAGACTGCCTTCACCACTCCATGGGGAACTTATGTATATGTTAGAATGCCATTCGGATTAACAAATGCAAGTGCTACATTTCAAAGAGCAATGGATGTTGCTTTTGCAGGGTTGATTGATTCAATCCTGGCTGTATATCAGGATGACTTGACTGCATATTCAAAGAAGGAAGAGCAGCATTGTTTGCATCTAGAGTAGATTTTTATAAGAGCACTAGAGTATGGTATTTCTTTAAATCCAAAGAAGTGTGCTTTTGGGGTAGTTGAAGGAAAACTCCTAGGGCACATTGTTTCCAAGGATGGAATCAGGATAGATCCAAAGAGAGTGGCTGCTATTGACAGAATTCAAATGCCAAAAACTGTAAAAGGAGTTCAGTCCTTCTTTGGACAGATAAATTTTGTTAGGAGATTTGTTCCCAACTTTGCAGAAATTACAAGGAACATTTCTAAGATGATGAAGAAGGATGTAACTGTCAACTGGGAAAGTGAAGCAGTAGAATCATTTCAAAGTATCAAAGAGGCAATCAAGATGGCCCCTGTTCTTAAATCTCCTGATTTTTCTAGGCCATTCCAAGTATTTTCATTTGCTTCCTTTCACACTATTGCTGCATGTTTGCTACAGAAAAATGAAGATGGTTTTGAACAGCCGATAGCTTTCTTCAGTATGTCCTTGCAAGCTTCTAAGTTGAAGTATGATATTATGGAAAAATAGGCATATGCACTAGTCAGAGCCATCAAAAGTTTCAGACCATACCTGGTAGGATCACATATAATTGCATATGTACCCCATGCAGCAGTCAAAGACATATTCACTCAGCAGGAGGTGACTGGAAGAAGGTGTAGATGGATAAACAAACTGCAAGAGTTCAACATAGAGATACAAATTACCAAGTTGGTAAGAGGACAAGGATTAACCAAGATGATGGCACAGTCAAACTTGGAAGCATGCCAAGTTAATGCAGTCTAAAATGAGAGTGTAAATGTATCAAGATTTGAATGGTACAAGGACATTATATACTACTTGCAAAATCTGAATTGTCCTTCCCATTTCAGTGACAGCCAAAAGAGGACTTTAAAGTTACATGCAATTAGGTATGTTATTGTTCAAGGTGAGCTATACTAGAAAAACCCTGATGGTGTGTTGCTGAGATGTGTGGATGAAGATGTGGCTAACAATGTTTTGATTGATATGCATAAAGGATTGTGTGGTGGACATTATACTGCCCAAACAATAGCTCATAAGACTCTCAGAGCAGGATATTGGTGGCCCACTCTCTTTTTAGATGCACAAAGGTTAGTGAGGAAGTGTGGCCCTTGCCAAAGATTCTCAAGAAAATTGAGATATGATGGTGCTTTACCTCTCAGAACTGTAACTGTGGATGCTCTATTTCAGCAATGGGGAATTGACTTCATAGGGGAAATTGCAGACAAGTCAAGTGGGGGACATAGTTGGATTTTAGTGGCAACTGATTACTTTACCAAATGGATCGAGGCCATTCCAACTAAGAGAGCTACAAGAAAGGTGGTGATGGATTTCATACTAGAAAATGTTATCATCAGGTTTGGAGTACCATTCAAGATAGTCACCGATAATGCTATGTGCTTCAGATTAGGTGAATTTGTTGATTTTTGCAATAGCTATGGGATAAATCTATCATATGCATCACCATACCACCCACAAGGAAATGGTCAAGCAGAATCAAGCAATAAAAGCATCATGAAAATTATCAAAAGGATACTGGACAAGAACAAGAGAGCTTGGGACTCAAAATTAAAGTTAGCAATATGGGCTGACAGAGTGACAGTAAAAAAGGCTATTGGAATGTCACCCTTTGAGCTAGTATATGGTGCATCAGCCAGATTGCCCATAAACAATCTCCTACCAGTTTATAGATTCACCCAGGAAAATGATGAGGAGATTGAAGACTCCATGACAGAAAGAGTGAATCAGCTGGTTGCATTGGATGAGAATAGAAGGAAAGCACACCAGATTAACCTCAAGAGACAACAAGATATGAAATATCAGTTTGACAGGAGAGCTACAAAAATGAAGTTTCAAGTCAATGATCTGGTGCTCATATGGAATGCAAAAGGTCAAGAAAAGGGTAAACATGGTAAATTCAAACCCTTATGGATGGGCCCATATCAGATTTGCAGCATTCATGGGGAGGATTCTTATTTCCTCCAGGCCCTAGATGGTGAATTTCTGGAATTACCTGTGCATGGCCAATTCCTTAAGTTCTATTTTGCATAGATGACTTGTCGCTGTGCACATTTGTAAAAATATGTATATAGTGTAAATGTTCTATACAGTTCGTGCTTTTTTGGCTTTTTTGCCTGGTCTACCCAGAGATCTAGTTCTCACTGCAGGTTTTTCACCTGCATGTCCCCATTCGGAGCCAATGTTAGCACTAATTTTGGTCTAGATCTGAGTGCAGGATATTGGAGGGTATTTTCCTTTTTGGGCCCTAAGTTTCCTTGTTCATCGCTGTGATTTTCTCTATTGACGAAACTTCTTTTTGGGTACTCAGATTTTTCTTGAACCATCATTTTGAACCATCGCGTTGAACCCTTTTGGTTCAAGGTTCAACGGTTCATGGGCTTAGGCTCCATCTTTTCCCGTTAGTGAATTCTTTGTTCATCTGTGTTATCGGCGTTGAACTTCTCGGTTGAACTTCTCTTTTGAACCATCGGGTTGAACTGGTTCAGGGTTCAATGGTTCAAAGCCTTATGATTTTGGTCTTATCAGCGTAATGTTCATCATCGGGTGGACAGTGGAGTGTTGGCCCGACGGTTTGCCTCTGGCCGATGGGAGGTTAGCGGTTTGCAAGGTTGGTTTTGGTGTCACATGGACTGTCGGGCTAACCATTGGAGGGTTCACCGATATACAATGTTTGGCCGATGGATATGTTATCGGCGAGAGCTATATTGTCAGCCTGAGTGTTTTGAGTTATGCCGACGACGGGAGGTTTGGCCGATGAGTAGTCGTTGGTGTGTGTCTAGCCGATGGAGGAGCAGAGTGTAGCTCGTTGGTGCATCGGCGAGACTATTGTGATCGGCTGGGGAGATTTTGGTTGCTCCGACGGTGTAAGTCACACCAACGGAGGTGGTCTTCGGCGTGACTTGTGTTGTCAGTGAGGATGGATTACGTTGGGCCGACAGTGGAGGGTCTGACCGATCAAGGGGGAAGCTGATATGTTATTAGCGGGAGTTGTTCTATCGGCAGCAGTCTTTTATGGTTCACCGATGGAAGGAAGTCACCCCGATGGGGAATGCCATTGGAGTAAGGTTGCTTATCGGGTTAGCGGTTGGAGGGTCCGCCGATGGGCTAGTGTTAGGCCGATGAGGATTTGGAGTGGTCATCGATGAAAGTTGGTCTGTCGGTGAAGGAGCTTTTGGCTAGGCCGATGGTTCTTCTTTGGCCGATGGGGATGTTGGAGGCTTTCAGGAGTTGTTCATCGGCATGATTGGCTGTGTCAGCTGAGGGGTTTTTTGCTTGGCCGATGATATTGGTCTAGCCGATGGTGGTACGATGGTAACTACTAATGGGGTGCGAGCTGGTCATCAGAGAGACTCATACTATCGGCGGAGATCTGAAGAGTTGGCCCGATGGTGCATCTCTGGCCGATGGAGGGGATTGTAATGTAGCGGTTGGCAGGACAATTGAGGTCGGCAGGAGATTCGTGGGCTTGGCCGATGGTGTTGATCTCGGCGATGGGCTTTGGGTGAAGGAGCGTGTGTCAAGCGTGGCAAAAGCGCTCGACACCTATTATGCAAGTGGCTATGCTTTTAAACTACTAAGGTAGTCTCCTCACCATGCATGTGGGACTAATCTCCTTGTATAATTTGAAACTGTGATAGAACGCGTTTTGGCGGGAATTTCTTTTTTGAAGTGCTGCGACGGTTTTCAAGCGGCCGCGGGTGGTTGAGCCATCAATGGCAACTATAGCAGGGGCATGGGCGAGTTGTTGAATAGTCATGTACCTAATTTTTGGTGTGAGGACTTCCAGATGGTGGCATAGGGCTCAAGGCCACCATTTTCTACTTTCTGTCTTTGCAGCAATAAATTTTGAGCGCCATTCCTTTGAAGGATCTGTATTTGGCAGATTTTTGTAAAAGCCTTGTAATTAATTGTTGTGGTACACTTTCTGGCTGATATAGGCAGACTTTGTTACCATTGTTTTGGTTGTTGAAAGTTGAACATTTGGCTCTGTAATACAATACAGCTGATTTGGTTGCTCTGTACAGCAAAACCTGTGAGTTTATGTATCTCTTGTTGTATGTTTTTGCATGAATCCACTGATTTCATGGTTAATTCTATATGAGAAATGCTATGTTAGCATGTGTTTTGTTAATTCTATCTCCAGTATTGCATGTATCTTTCTTCTGAGTCTGGATATTTAAGCAATGTTTGAGACTCTAGAACATAGAATTCCTGTGTTGAATGTCTGATCTCTTAACTTTTGCTCAAGGGGTAGATTAAATTGTTCTCAGATTGAATATTTGGAAGGGTATACTGCAGTAGGGATGCCATAAGTATAGATAGATTAACACTCTGTATTGGGAGATATCTGTAAGGCAGGTATCATATGTGTCCCCCTGAAATCCAGTTTTAGTTGTTCATGCATATCATTCACAGGTGTATGTCTATTGACTCCAGGCCCTGGATAGGCACTGATCTAGCTTTGTCTTTGTGTTATATACCATGTCCAGCTTTGCATCCAAATATAAAATCAAAAACAAACTCTAAAACAACCATTAGGACATTAGAATTAGTTTTAGGATCCTCAGTCCTCTATCTACAACTGCAAATAGGCCCAAAGCTAGCCCCTTTGCTCTTATCTTACAGTTTTGGTCTACTTACAGGAGGACTTATCTGCTTTCTGTCAGCATCCTAGCCTTGTATGTATATCCTCATGGATGTTGAGTAGGGAATACCCCCCTAGGTTTTGTAGAGCCTGAAGAAGAAGAGGAGATAAAATATAGAGTCTATCTCCTACACTATTGGCCCTTGGCCCAGAGATCCTATTGATCATTGATGGCTACCTTGTAGGGAAATCTGAGAATAAGCATCCAGTCTGGGAAAAAATCAACACAGTTCTTATGACATTATGGTGCATTCATCCTCTGTGACAGTGCATTTGATGTCTATTTCATCGCCTACATAATACTTATGCATATACCCTACGTTTTGGTGCTTTTACATTGTATAACAATGCATTTGTTAAAATAATGCATGTATCTTTTGTTACCATGCTTTTGACATCTGTCTTAGTGCTTTTGTACAATGGCGCGTGTAAGTTCTGTTTCTGCGGATTCAGACTGCATTGCGGTGCTTTTGTTCTCCTCTCTATTTTTAGGGTTTTTGTCTGATTTTGTGTGTTTGAGCTAACATTCATTTTTGTAGGATTAGTGGCTAGATTAGATCATTTAGCTACTTTGTCTAGTTCATTTAGACTAATTAAGGGAAAAGTAAACAAATGCATACATGCAAATTCCACATAGTCTCTAACTAGGATGGAAAGTAATTGAACCCATTGCTATCTTTGCATTGTTAATTTCTTTTCCTAGTTAGATCACTGCTATCTTACAAAGGGAAAAATGAACATTGCTATGTCTTAACCACTTCCAAGTTAACAACTATGTGAGTGCACAAGTAGAATAGCCCATTTCGTTTTTTTTACTTTTAACTAGGTTTGGATTAGTTAGTGTATTATATGACTATGAATGAAAATAGGCTTGTGCTCTCCCCTTAATTGGGTGACCAAAATGCCAGACTTGTCATTCCATCTATTTAACCTTTAAGGGGGCCTGCCCTTGGATGCACGCTTGTCCAAGTGGGAATGACCTTGAGTGAAAATAATTTTAATCCAAGCCCTACCAATCCACTTAAAATAAATGTGCTTGAGGTGAAAACCTCCTACAACGAGTGTTGTTGTGTTACACCAATGGCCAACCTCCCCCAAAACCCTCTAAGGCGTAACCCTTTGAGGCTGGGAAACTCCATAATGGAGAGTAGTGCCGTCACACGTGTAACCACTCGAACAATTACCTTGACTATGAACCAATTGTGTAGTAAGCTAAAAACCCCTATTTGTTGATGCAAAGGGCGGAGCTCTTGAAGCGGCCTTGATTCATGTGACTCTTAGTAGAGGTAGCAAGGACAATCCTAAGGTTTGGTGGGGGTACGAGCCTAAGGAAACCCAGATCTAGTATGTGTGACAAGTGAGTGTCGTGGAGGGGAGCTGGTGCTACCAGATCTTGTAGATACACGCTCTGAGTCTGCACAGTTAGAGGATTCAATGAATATTGTCCCATCTAGCTTAGGGTGTACTTATTTTTGAGTCAAAATAGTCCAAAAATATAAAAAAATAATAAAAGATAAAAATCATGAAAACTTTTGTGTTTGCTATGTTTTTGCCATAATTGAACATCAAAATTCTCAAAAACACCAAGTTTTTCAAACCAAAAAAAGAAAAATCCTGAAAAATGTTCCAAAATTTTGCAAACTTTCTGAGAAAACAAGCTAAAAAACTAAAATTGTGCATTTACCACGACCTATGGCACATATGATCCGACTGTCAGCGCATCTAAACTCTGTTGTGGCGCATTTGGAACTTTACCAGATTTGCGCATTGATCTTACTTCTGGCACATTTGTATTCTACTTCCAGACATCAACAAATACATATAGAGCTGCATGATCATAATTGTATCCATAAACATATCCATACACATTTACATATTATATCATTTGAAATCCATCTAGTGTGCATCGTATATACAAAGCATCATAAGATAGATTGCATCCATAACATATAAAACATAGAATACATACATGTTGAACATCAGTAAACTGTATCATCATATAAATCATCAAAACATGTGTCCAAATGTACAAAATATCACATCTATCCCTCTCTTAGAGTCATATCATAAACTGTATATAATGTACAACAAAAGCGGTGATACATGTCTCAGGGCAAAAGTGGTACATATACAGGCTATCTCAGCCATCACAAATTTGTACATCAAAATCAAAAATGGTACAAGTGTCCAAAAACTGGCTACCCTTGTTGCCGTGGAGCACTACTCCCTGAGCTGCCCTCTCCTTTGTCTCACCTTGATTGCTAAGGGGCCCTCACTGATCCCACAGGTTGAGATCCCCCTACCCTCTGGGATGCCCCTGACTGGCTCCTGAAGCTAGGGGCACACTGGTCTACTAACAATGCTCCGTGATATAAACCCCTGTAGTATTGAGCCTAGGCCTATGCTCTAGTAAGCTCACTCTGGACCTGAGCAAACTGTGTCTATGCCTGCTAGACTTGTGAAACCAAGAAGCTAGAGGTACCATCTATGCCCATAGCTACCACAGTTGCATCCCTCTTTGCTCTCATAGCCCACATGCTAGCTAAGGCTACATATCTCTCTAGTCAACTCTGATATCTATCCTACATCTGCATCTCTACGAGACTCTGTTACTCTCAGATGAGCTCTTAGATGCCTAACCTGACTCTGTAATGCAACCATGGCCTACTGTTGTAAATTAGGCTATGAAGCCTATTCTACCTATCTCGGTGCCATTTGTTGTGCTAGCACCTATCCCTATACTAGTTGCTACGCCACCTATTATGGTGGTGACATCTGCCTCTGCAGTGATCCCTACTACGTTGGCACCTGTGCTTGTACCTGTCCTACAGCCTGCGGCTACATAGCTGCTTGCTAACCCGAAGGCCCCTCTCCAGACCTCCTCCTCCTATGTCTTGGTCTACCACCTCCTCCATCTCCCCCTCCTCCTCCATCATCCCTGTGACCTCCTCTCCCCCTCCTCCATCTCCCTCTCCTCCTATTGTTAGGGTTAGCCAGAAGAAGATATCAATTAAATGCAAATAAAGATTAAATAGAGGAATGGAAATACACAGAAATAATAACAACGAGAGACAAGTCTTAACGTGGTTCACCAAAATTCAGGCTACATCCACCAAATAGAGAGTCCAATATTATTATCCAGTAAATCAAACTAATTATAATCAACAATCCCTGCAACTCAATACCACTGCAAAATGTTACAATACAATACAATACCAAAACCCTAACCCTTAGCCGCTTTTTATCAAGCTTTTTGTCGGTTACAAAAATAGGGTTTTCTTATGTCGGTCAATGAAAAAATAACTCCCGGTGTAATATAAAATAATAAAAAACCGTGTGAGGTTTCAGGGGCGTTTCCCCTGAGCCCCCACGGGGGCACTGCCCCTCGACTCTGCCATGTATCGTGATAGGGAACGTGCCAGGGGTGCTGCCCCTGGACCCCGCAAGGGGCGCTGCCCCTTGACCTCGTAGGAATTTGGGGGGAAACCACGTTGATAAAAGTGGGGTAAATATAACCTCCAAGTCTGATTAGGCTCCATATAACAACAATCTCCCACTTGGAGACTGATCAGACTCCACACCATATCATCTCCCACTTGGAGACTGAGCATAACACCACTGACCCTGTAGCTCCCACTGGAAATAAGCACCCTGGACTCTGTTGTTCTATTTTTGTTGTTTTCAGTCGAGAAGACCAACCGAAGCTGAAGAGGAGCTCAGCTTCTCCCTTGTCACTGCCTTTGTAAACATATCTACTGGATTGTCATCTGTATGAATCTTTGCCAGCTGTAACTATCCATCATCCAACACTGACCGAATGAAGTGATACCTCAACTATATGTGTTTGGTCTTTGAATGCAAGGCAGAATTCTTTGCAAGATGTATGGCGCTCTGACTATCCATAAACAAATAACTGTTAACCTGTTGTGTGCCTAATTTTTTCATGAAAGATTGCAGCCATATCATCTCCTTGCTTGCCTCTATTACAGCTACATATTTTGCCTCTGTGGTGGATAAAGCAACCACCGTTTGCAACCTAGAAATCCAACTCACTACTGTTCCACCTATAGTAAAGACATAACCTGTAGTACTCCACCTGGTATCAATATCCCCTGCCAAATCTGAGTCTACATAACCTTCTAAATTAGTATTAGAGCCCCCAAAACAAAAGTGTTTATTAGATGTACCTCTCAAATATCTGAGAATCCATTTTACCGCATTCCAATGCTCTAATCCAGGATGACTCATATACCTGCTAACGACTCCTACAGCATGTGCAATATCTAGTCTAGTGCATACCATGGCATACATCAAACTTCCTATAGCTAAAGCATAGGGCACCTTGGACATTTTCTCTTCCTCCTCTTGTGTCTTAGGACACATGTCCTTGGTCAATTTCAAATGACTAGGCAAAGGTGTGCTGACAGCTTTTGCATTCTCCATGTGGAATCTTTACAACACCTTTTCAACATAAGTAGCCTGAGATAGAGTCAATTTTCTGTTCTTCCTATCTCTACAAATTTTCATACCAAGGATTTGTCTTACTGCCCCCAAATCCTTCATATCAAATGACTATGCTAACTGTTATTTTAACTCTCTTATGTGATCCATGTTAGACCCAGCTACAAGCATGTCATCAACATATAAACATAGAATAATGTAGCTGTCATTATCCAACCTCTTAAAATAAACACAATGGTCAGAATTACACTTGCTGTAGCCTTGCTCAGCCATAAAACTGTCAAATTTCAAATACCATTGCTGAGGTGCTTGTTTCAGGTCATATAAACTCTTCTTCAATCTGCACACCTGTTTCTCCTTACCTTTGACCTCAAATCCTTGGGGTGTTCCATATATATCTCCTCCTCCAAATCACCATGGAGAAAGGTAGTTTTAACATCTAGTTGTTCCAAATGTAAATCTTTAGCAGCCACAATACTTAAAACAGTACGAATAGAAGTCATCTTGACAACCGGAGAAAATATCTCATCAAAATCAATACCCTTTTTCTGTGAAAATCCTTTTATAACTAACCTGGCCTTAAATCTTTTCTTACCTCCATCTTCCTCTTTCAACCTGTAAACCCATTTATTTGGTAAAGCCTTTTTACCTGCAGGTAACTTACATAATTCCCAAGTCTGATTTTTCAGCAAGGAGTCCATTTCTTCTTTCATTGCAAGCTCCCACTGAACCTGTGTATCCACCTGCATAGCTTCATCATACCCTTCTGGTTCACTAGCATCAGTTAACAAAATAGAATACAAAGAGGGAGAAAACCTTTCAGGAGGTCTACTTATCCTTGTTGACCGTCTAACATTCACTGGAGTTTGTGGTATTTCTGTTGCTGTTGCAGAGCATGAGGAACCACTAGAACATCACTATTTAGAGTATCATCCAGCACCACATAATGTTTTTCTTTCTTCTCATGCTGCTACAACTGATCTTTGTACAACACCTTCTCATTGAATATAACATCCCTGCTTCTCACAATTTTTTGATTTTCAAAATCCCAAAACCTATAACCAAATTCATCAATGCCATATCCAACGAAGGTACATTTTTCTGATTTCACATCCAACTTGGTTTGATTTTCATAATCTATATGTGCAAATGCTTCACAGCTGAAGGTTTTCAGAAAAGAATAACTCACCTTCTTGTCTGTCCATGCTTCCTCTGGAATACCACAACCTAAAGGAACTGAAGGACCTCTATTAATTAAATATATAGCAGTGTTGATAGCCTCTGCCCACATGTTTAAAGGTAGTCCAGCATGTAATCTCATAGTCCTTGCATGCTCCTTTATTGTCCTATTCATGCATTCAGCCACTCTATTTTCCAATGGAGTCCCTGGAACCATTTTCTGCCTAGGAATTCCATTAAAGGAACAATAATCTTCAAATTCTTTGCTGCAATACTCACCACCATTATCAAATCTGAGACATTTTAATCTGTTACCTGTCTCATTCTCAACCAAGCTTCTCCATTTTTTAAATGTTTCAAATACATCAGATTTCTGTCTAAAGAAATAAATCCAGACCTTCCTAGTTGCATCATCTATGAATGTAACATAATACCAAGAACCACCGAGAGAAGATACCTGAGCTGGTCCCCATACATCTGTATGCACAAGCTCCAACTTTTCATTTTTCTTTTGCTTCCCATCCTTGAGAAAACTGACTCTCTTTTGTTTTCCATACACACAACTTTCACAAAAATCCATATTAATACATTTCAGACTTGGTAAAACTTTCTTAGAATGAAGTACCTTCATACCTTTTTCACTCATATGCCCAAGTCTGTTATGCCACAATGTTGTCTCAGAACCTGCAGCAACTTTTCCAGTCTCTTCCTGCAAACCTATAGCAACTGTTCCTGAACCTGTTTGTTTTTTCTCTGTAACAGCTAAAGTAGAAGGAACAGTATGACCTGTACAAAGATATAAGGTGCCTACTTTCACACCTTTTGCTACTACTAAGGCACCTTTTGAAACCTTCCAATTTTTATCAGTAAATGCAACAGTGCAACCTTGTTCAGTTAGCTGCCCTGCTAAAATTAAATTCCTACTGAGCCTTGGAACATGCCTTACCTCTTGTAGTAGCCAATGATTTCTATTCTACAATTTAATCTTGATTCTTCCCTTTCCAACAATCTAACAGGGTTCATTATCTCCCAAATAAACCAGCCCAAAATCCCCTTGGACATAATCATGAAAATAACTTCTATGGGGCGTAGCATGAAATGAGGCCCCTGAATCTAAAACCCATGAATCATCAGCATTATCTAGAGAAAGAATCAAAGCATCATCGTCAGACTTATTGCTTACCACATTTACTTCCTTATTGCCTTCTTGTTTGTCTCCTTCTTTGTTCTTCTGAGACCAGCAATCTTTCTTCAAATGACCTAGTTTTCCACAGTACCAGCAATCCTTCTATCCTCTGGTTTGGGATCTTTTGTCCTTTGATTTTCCTCGTGACTTGCCATGACCTCCAGAACCTTTTCCTTTCTCCTTTGATCTGCCCCTACTTTCTGCATTCAAAACACTGCCTAATGTGGATCCACCTAAGCTTTTCCTACGAATTTCCTCACTCAGAATAACACCAACAACATCATCAAATTTTAGGGTAGTTGAACCAGAAATAGAGTTACTAACCGCCATTACCAAACTATCCCAGCTTTTAAGTAATGAACATAATATCAAGAGAGCTCTAACTTCTTCATCAAATTTTACATTAACAGAAGTCAATTGACTGACAATCGTATTAAATTTATTTAAATGATCTGTCACAAATCCACCTTCAACCATTTTCAGATTAAACAAATGCTTCATAAGAAATACCCTATTTGAGGCTGAGGGTTTTTCATACAATTTTGCCAAAGCTTTCATCAGACCATCTGTTGTCTTCACTTCCGTTATATTGAATGCCACCGATGGTGCCAAGCGCAATCGAATGGTTCCCAGTGCCTTTCTGTCAAGAAGATTCCAATCCTCATCAAACATTGTTGCCAGTTTCTTGGCTACTCATTCCAACGGCATCCATAAATCCTTTTGATACAGGTAGTCCTCCATCTACATCTTCCATAACTGACAGTTCTTCCCATTGAATTTGTTGACCTTCAATTTACCCTCATCTGCCATTGCTCCCACTCAACCATGAGACTTTCCTGCAGACAATAATCGAGCACAACCTAGCTCTGATACCACTTGTTAGGGTTAGCTAGAAGAAGATATCAATTAAATGCAAATAAAGATTAAACAGAGGAATGGAAATACACAGAAATATTAACAGCGAGAGACAAGTTTTAACGTGGTTCACCCAAACTTGGGCTACATCCACCAAATAGAGAGTCTAATATTATTATCTAGTAAATCAAACTGATTACAATTAGCAATCCCTGCAACTCAATATCGCTGCAAAATGCTACAATACAATACAATACCAAAACCCTAACCCTTAGCCACTTTTTATCAAGCTTTTTGTTGGTTACAAAAATAGGGTTTTCTTATGTCGGTCAATGAAAAAATAACTCCCGATGCATTATAAAATAATAAAAAACCATGTGAGATTTTGGGGGCGTTGCCCCCGAGCCCCCATAGGGGCGCTGCCCCTCGATCCACCCTGTATCGTGACAGGGAACGTGCCAGGGGTGCTGCCCCTTGACCCCGTAGGAATTTGGGGGGAAACCGCGCTGATAAAAGTGGGGTAAATATAACCTTCGAGTCTGATTAGGCTCCTGTTGGTCATGATGTTAGTCATTCACAAACATAGAATAAAAGTTACACAACAACCTTTACTCATCTTGAAAGATACGATGAATTCAGAGAATTCATGATCCCAAGTCTCCGTTGATTAGGTCTTAATCTACTGATGTTACTCAGTGGTTGATGTGTGTTGCTGTTTTCCATTCGGGGGCCTTACGTGTTTCTGCAAAGTTCATCATCATTATCTTCAAATATCCTGCTCTGGATGTTTGCTCTGCATAAGTCTCCAACAATTCTACCTCTGCACTGTAAAGTAAGTCAAATAATGTGCCTACAAGCTGATATTTGCATGATTTCTACCATTATTTATGATTCTTTGCATGATATTTTCAATACTGCATGCATTTAACTCAAATATGCTAATGATTTTCATTTACCTACGGGATTTTAGCATATTTCTCTGTTTCTGCTTCTTATTTATCATGATTTGCAGTTATGGTGATAAATTTATGAAATTGAAAAAAGGAAAAGGGTTAAAGAATGAGATTCCCAAAACTACTGGACTTAGATCACTGATCCACATACAAGCTCCCATACTTGCAATGAAAAGAAGGAAACTAAAATCATACTTCACCAGGATATTCCACAAATCCGCATGATCTAGTGCAAATCTTCAAAGGAAAAGTTGACAACAACATGTAATGAAATGAAAGCGCTTCCAGTTGAACACAGCATTCACCAGTACATATCCAGAAATCAACCGAAGATTACGTAAAATTTACAATCAGGATGTAATCTGAAACTTCATATCCATTCAGTATGCTCAAGAACAGGTACATTTACAGTGATCTGAAGAAAGAACCTTGACATTTCAACAATTCTATCCTCATTAGTCTCAGTAATCCGATCTCCTAATTGAATCTACAGTAATTGGCCTTCTTGCCAGATATTTCAATGTCTCCTGCTTTATTTTACAAGCTCTGGCCTTTATATAGAGCAAAAGCCAGAAAACGGTTACAGTGATCCAAGGATCAGGATCCTCTCACAACAATCAATGGTCCAGATGAAAAGCACATGCTTCGCCAGTTGGCAAATGCACAGCTGGCACAGAATATTCCAGCATCTTCAACTTGATTCGGTCTCCAGCTGGCGAACAGCATATTTGACAGTATCCTCCTCACTTCTGGTTCATGTTGCCTCCATGTGCAACTTTGCAATGCTCAGCATCAGCAGCAGCATCATGACTTCAATGTTTAGCTTCAGTAGCAGCATCATGACTTCCTGCAAATAAACAGACAAACATCAAGTTCATCATCATGTGGATAAACAACAGGAAGTAAACACTTTATTAAACATACCTCCCAACGTGCAGCTACAGGCACTTAGGCTTTACCATTGGAAAATATGCACTAAATGCATAAACATCATAAAACCACCAGGTCAACCATCGTTGACCAAAATCAGGCAGTCGGGCTTTTAAATTTCTATCGCTTCATGTTTTCCCGCCCATTTCCATGTGTATCAGGTTCAAATATGATCAGGTATCTCAAAATATACAAGGAAATAACCGCTCTTAACAAATTACTTCACATCTGGCTTTGCATGCTCTGTTTGAATGTTTCGGGTCATCATCATATTCGCGTCGGTGCGACCACATATGATCAGGGTGACAAATTTAGACTCGGCCAATGGCAACAGTTATACCTACGTCAAAAAATCATGATGATGCCCAACTCTATGTCTTCTATCTAGCTGCAGGATATCACGAAATATGATGCTCCTCCCTTCTGAATGCTCTGATGAAAAGCACATCAGGATGTTTCATTTCTGCATATTGGGGAAAGAAAGACATCATCATCATCATCATCATGAAGACAAACAGGAGGATGTGGAATATGATCCTGCTGCTGAGGAAAGGAATATGATGGTGACGTCATCGTCATATTCAGGCTTCATTAAAATGCAAAGGATGACGTCACCGTCACGTTCGGTTAAGATCAGGATAAAATGTAATATCGGGTCACCTAAGGAAGATGATCGGGATGAAAATATGATGACCCCTTTTGCGGCCAAGGTAACCCTCTCGAAAGATCAGGATGATGATGGTCATCATCATCATATCCGCACTAGGTGATTTAAAATATGATCCTGCTGAATGTCCAGATGACGTCATCAGGATATCCGAGGCTTTTGTTAATCTTCGAACATGACGTCATCGTCATCAGGATATTTGTGAACCGGATCATGCTTTGGAAAATATCCTGCCGAAGGAGAAAGGTGATGGTGATGTCATCCTGATATTTGCTTCTTCGTTTATCAGGTCGGGATGACGTCATCAGGATATTTGCAAAAGGTTATATTTCTCGGCAGGAGGATACTGCGAAATGTCGGGTAGAGAAACAAGATCATGATGATCTTGACATCATGACTTAGGAATGAAATATCACCCTCCCTTTGAAAGATAAGGTGATCATCATGATCACGCAAAAGGAGATCAGGAGGATATTACAAAATATGATCCTGCCTTGAAAGATCATGATGATGATGATCACCAGGACTGTCGTGCGCATGCAAATTTTGCAGATGGTGGGTTTCTTAAGTAGGGTGATATTATAATATCAGCATTATATTATAATATCGGGTGATGTTAGAATATCATGATGCTCGCGATGTTTCCAAGGTCGCTTGACGGGTAAAACACACTATCACTTAAGATTGACGTCCGGATATTGGGACTGCAGGATATTTATCAGGTGATAGACCAAGATCATGATGATGACCTTTCGTGGTATAAAAGACCGCTCGACGGGGAAAACCTACTACGACTTAAAGTTGACGTCTGGATATTTCAACCTCAGGATATTATCAAGGGCCTTTTCAAATATGATGATGATGATCTTCATACAGCAATTATCAGGTTTGACCAAAACTTTGACTGTGCATAACTCCCTCATATGGACGAATTTTCGGGTGATGTAAAAGACAAACCTGCATGGAATTTCAAGCTCTTTCTAAATATGAGGTCATAGAAACAAAATATGAACTTTGACAAACTAACCTCATGATGATGACCAACCTCATCCTGACCTTCATGATGATGATGCACCTGACTTATTTTTACCAAACCGCCAGAAAGCAGACAACACAAGCCAAGCCAAAAGTTGGGTCCCTGTTTTGACAAGTTAAAATGGGGCATGTTGTGTAACCACACAACAACTTGCCACCAAAGAAAACAACAAAATTCAAATAATTCAAGTGATATGATCATATTCATCTATAGTATTCTAATTCTTTCTAAGTAAAATCATCATGATCTTTGAATGATAAAGTTTCATCAAGGTAACAGTGCTAACAAAGGATCATGTGTGTGCATATGATTAATTATCCTCATCTTGAAAGTAAGTTGAAAACATAAGTAACTAGTGTTAAACTACATAGTTGGAGATCATCCCTCATAGCCAACCTGGATAGAGCCTTGCTGCCAGCAGGCGTCCATAGCCCCGGCAAGGTTATCTATACAATCTCCCTAAGTAGAGCCCCACTGCCAGCAGGCATCTATAGCCCCGGTAGAGTTACTTAGATGGCCTAAGTTTATTGTTTATATATTTTCTATTTATATACTTATATTTGATATCATCATGTCAGCTCATTTATACAAGGGGTGGTCACTTGCAGCTTTAGGTTGGAGATTGTACTGGTAGCAAGGGAGTCCCTTTAGATTTTTCACTTAACACCTATACTCATATCTTCAACAAGCCCAAGGCTGTTAGGTGTTTCATTGTGTTTGATTCACTTTGGACAAGAAAAGGCACCTGATGAAAAGATATTATAAAACCTGATCATGAATATTTATCAGAATGAATTACAATCTATATCTAAATCTGATCTCATCACTTGAATCCTAACAATTTAGTTATTTTCTTAGGTGATGAAGTGCATCATCTTGACTTACCAAAACAAAACTCAACCAAAACAACACAAAACAGAAGCAACACTGTACAAACAACTAACCTACAAAAGGAAACAACAGAAACAGAACAAGAAAGCAAAACAAGCAGACTGTACAAACAACTAACCTACAAAATTATATACAAACCACTACTAGGCAAACAAAAACTAGAAAAAGACCTAAGGACACCTGTATTTGCATACTTCTTTTGATTGTGCAGGAGCATCAGGGTATTAGTTATGGTTCTCAACCTAGCAAATTTATCTTTATATTCTGAAAAATATTCTGGTATTCTGAATTCACTGTATTCAACAGAACAACTCTTGATGATCAGCAACTGAGGAAGCTCATCCTGTTCATGATTAATCCATATGCATGTCTTATCTTCTGAATTTCCATAATCAAAATAGTATTCAACATCATTTACTGTGGAAAGGAGAAATACAACCTGGTGTATTTCTGGCTTTGCTGGACATGCTTCTTCATTGGCAGTTGGTCTTCCATTTGTCATTATATTTTCACTGCTTGGCTCAGCGCCTGGTCCCTCTTCAAATTGAAGGATGTATGACCCTTGATGTATTAATTCTTCATCTTTATCCAGCCTTATCCCTTCATTCTGGACGTTCAGTTTATCTTCCAGTTTAGGAAACTTCTCAATATTTTCTTCAATTTCCTGCACATCAGCATCTAAATAAGTATCTTTATTATCACAACCTGATATACAGAAATTTATCATTTCTAAATCATTTGACTGTAAAGGAGAAACAACTTTCACTTGATAAGGACACTCCCCTGTTTCATTCTCAAAATATTTCTGGAGTGACATCTGATCATGCACAACAACTCCAAAGTCTTCTACATCTTCATTTTTCAGGAATTGTTCATTAAATAATTCACATCTTCTATCTAGTAAAGGATCTGGTTCCATTAACCTGCAACATTCTTGCATTTGATCATTTAATTCAAAGAAGTCAGGTAATAAATCAGCATTTATTTTCTTCTCTATGACTCCCTG
Organism: Cunninghamia lanceolata; assembly: GCA_027924645.1. Classification (NCBI taxonomy): domain Eukaryota; kingdom Viridiplantae; phylum Streptophyta; class Pinopsida; order Cupressales; family Cupressaceae; genus Cunninghamia; species Cunninghamia lanceolata. Next base: position 15,975,404 of record BSBN01000606.1, read on the forward strand.
AGTTACTATCATAGGAACTTCATCATCAGCAGTAGTGCATTTAAATTGTTCTACTATCTGTTTACATTTCTCTTTACCATAGAATGACTCCAGGAAAGACATTTCATCTTCTTTATCAAAAGTATTAGGATCAGAATCAAAAATATTATCCTGATGAGTGATTTCCTCTCTAAAATTTTCACAAGATTCATTCTTGCATACTGACTGATCCTTACTTGTATTAGGAAGTAGAGAACTCCTGTCAATCTCACCATAGAATGAATCCAGGAAAGATGTTTCCTCTTCATTACCTTCTGGAACTGATTTAGCTATTGTATTTTCTAGAATCTTTTTCAACATGACCAAGCAAGGGTAGCAATCTCTCTCTGAATGCTCTTCATCATGTAATCTGCACCAGCTTTCAATCAAGACATCATCAATGGGCAAACCTGATATTTGACTACACTGTATATTTCTAGACAAGTATAATTCAAAATCTTCAGATCTGTCCACTTCATTGTCTGGACAATTAATAACTTCTGGTGCTGCATCTGCTTGTTGCTCCAGAATTTCTTCATTTTCCTGCCGGACCTCTTCATTTTCTTAGCAAGTTTCAGCTCTGAACACATCCGGGAAGAATATTAGTCCTTTCAAATATAAATCCAACCTTGTGAGGAAAGTTAAACAATTAATTTCACTGTGTTCTACAGTCTGGTGTATCCTGCAACAGGTAGATAAACCAAAGTTAGACAAATTGTGAGGGTAAAGCTGCCTACTCAAAGTTTCTTGAAATAAAGGAATGTTAATTTGACAATTGCCTTCATATACATCCATCAAAATGAGATTCTATTCTTCAATTTTTTAGTATTTTGCAATTTTAAGGAGATCTATCATATCTCAGACTAAAACTTGAAAGTCCAGAAAATCAAACAAATATTTGATGCTTTGGGCTAGATCTTTGCAAAGGTGCAACCAAAACATCTCGGGTAAGAGATATTTGCAGACATTAACCTCAAATACTGAAATATTTATGCAATATTTGTAGAAATCTAGAAATGTGACAGGATATTAGTGAATTCAGAAAGATCTACTGTAAAGCTTGCAATATTTATGTGAGATTTGGAAATCTTTACATAGAATGTGCATATACAAACTTCTCACAGCAAGTATTTACGTAATTTACTGAAATTCACGGATGAGGTTACCTTACTCTATGCGTCATCAAACCTGAAAATACTAATGATGAGCGTGATCTTCTGGGCCTGCCCTCCTTCTAGCGCCAATTTATGTTGGTCATGATGTTAGTCATTCACAAACATAGAATAAAAGTTACACAACAACCTTTACTCATCTTGAAAGATACGATGAATTCAGAGAATTCATGATCCCAAGTCTCCGTTGATTAGGTCTTAATCTACTGACGTTACTCAGTGGTTGATGTGTGTTGCTATTTTCCATTCGGGGGCCTTACATGTTTCTGCAAAGTTCATCATCATTATCTTCAAATATCCTGCTCTGGATGTTTGCTCTGCATAAGTCTCCAACAATTCTACCTCTGCACTGTAAAGTTAGTCAAATAATGTGCCTACAGGCTGATATTTGCATGATTTCTACCATTATTTATGATTCTTTGCATGATATTTTCAATACTGCATGCATTTAACTCAAATATGCTAATGATTTTCATTTACCTACGGGATTTCAGCATATTTCTCTGTTTCTGCTTCTTATTTATCATGATTTGCAGTTATGGTGATAAATTTATGAAATTGAAAAAAGGAAAAGGGTTAAAGAATGAGATTCCCAAAACTACTGGACTTAGATCACTGATCCACATACAAGCTCCCATACTTGCAATGAAAAGAAGGAAACTAAAATCATACTTCACCAAGATATTCCACAAATCCGCATGATCTAGTGCAAATCTTCAAAGGAAAAGTTGACAACAATATGTAATGAAATGAAAGCGCTTCCAGTTGAACACAGCATTCACCAGTACATATCCAGAAATCAACCGAAGATTACGTAAAATTTACAATCAGGATGTAATCTAAAACTTCATATCCATTCAGTATGCTCAAGAACAGGTACATTTACAGTGATCTGAAGAAAGAACCTTGACATTTCAACAATTCTATCCTCATTAGTCTCAGTAATCTGATCTCCTAATTGAATCTACAGTAATTGGCCTTCTTGCCAGATATTTCAATGTCTCCTGCTTTATTTTACAAGCTCTGGCCTTTATATAGAGCAAAAGCCAGAAAACGGTTACAGTGATCCAAGGATCAGGATCCTCTCACAACAATCAATGGTCCAGATGAAAAGCACATGCTTTGCCAGTTGGCAAATGCACAGCTGGCACAGAATATTCCAGCATCTTCAACTTGATTCGGTCTCCAGCTGGCGAACAGCATATTTGATAGTATCCTCCTCACTTCTGGTTCATGTTGCCTCCATGTGCAACTTTGCAATGCTCAGCATCAGCAGCAGCATCATGACTTCAATGTTCAGCTTTAGCAGCAGCATCATGACTTCCTGCAAATAAACAGACAAACATCAAGTTCATCATCATGTGGATAAACAACAGGAAGTAAACACTTTATTAAACATACCTCCCAACGTGCAGCTACAGGCACTCAGGCTTTACCTGTGGAAAATATGCACTAAATGCATAAACATCATAAAACCACCAGGTCAACCATCGTTGACCAAAATCAGGCAGTCGGGCTTTTAAATTTCTATCGCTTCATGTTTTCCCGCCCATTTCCATGTGTATCAGGTTCAAATATGATCAGGTATCTCAAAATATACAAGGAAATAACCGCTCTTAACAAATTACTTCACATCTGGCTTTGCATGCTCTATTTGAATGTTTCGGGTCATCATCATATTCGCGTCGGTGCGACCACATATGATCAGGGTGACAAATTTAGACTCGGCCGATGGCAACAGTTATACCTACGTCAAAAAATCATGATGATGCCCAACTCTATGTCTTCTATCTAGCTGCAGGATATCACAAAATATGATGCTCCTCCCTTCTGAATGCTCTGATGAAAAGCACATCAGGATGTTTCATTTCTGCATATTGGGGAAAGAAAGACATCATCATCATCATCATGATGAAGACAAACAGGAGGATGTGGAATATGATCCTGCTGCTGAGGAAAGGAATATGATGGTGACGTCATCGTCATATTCGGGCTTCATTAAAATGCAAAGGATGACGTCACCGTCACGTTTGGTTAAGATCAGGATAAAATGTAATATCGGGTCACCTAAGGAAGATGATCGGGATGAAAATATGATGACCCCTTTTGCGGCCAAGGTAACCCTCTCGAAAGATCAGGATGATGATGATGATCATCATCATATCCGCACTAGGTGATTTAAAATATGATCCTGCTGAATGTCCAGATGACGTCATCAGGATATCCGGGGCTTTTGTTAATCTTCGAACATGACGTCATCGTCATCAGGATATTTGCAAACCGGATCATGCTTTGGAAAATATCCTGCCGAAGGAGAAAGGTGATGGTGACGTCATCCTGATATTTGCTTCTTCGTTTATTAGGTCGGGATGACGTCATCAGGATATTTGCAAAAGGTTATATTTCTCGGCAGGAGGATACTGCGAAATGTCGGGTAGAGAAACAAGATCATGATGATCTTGACATCATGACTTAGGAATGAAATATCACCCTCCCTTTGAAAGATAAGGTGATCATCATGATCACGCAAAAGGAGATCAGGAGGATATTACGAAATATGATCCTACCTTGAAAGATCATGATGATGATGATCACCAGGACTGTCGTGCGCATGCAAATTTTCAGATGGTGGGTTTCTTAAGTAGGGTGATATTATAATATCAGCATGATATTATAATATTGGGTGATGTTAGAATATCATGATGCTCGCGATGTTTCCAAGGTCGCTTGATGGGTAAAACACACTATCACTTAAGATTGACGTCTGGATATTGGGACTGCAGGATATTTATCGGGTGATAGACCAAGATCATGATGATGACCTTTCGTGGTATAAAAGACCGCTCGACGGGGAAAACCTACTACGACTTAAATTTGACGTCCGGATATTTCGACCTCAGGATATTATCGGGGGCCTTTTCAAATATGATGATGATGATCTTCATACAGCAATTATCAGGTTTGACCAAAACTTTGACTGTGCATAACTCCCTCATATGGATGAATTTTCGGGTGATGTAAAAGACAAACCTGCATGGAATTTCAAGCTCTTTCTAAATATGAGGTCATAGAAACAAAATATGAACTTTGACAAACTGACCTCATGATGATGACCAACCTCATCCTGACCTTCATGATGATGATGCACCTGACTTATTTTTACCAAACCGCCAGAAAGCAGACAACACAAGCCAAGCCAAAAGTTGGGTCCCTGTTTTGACAAGTTAAAATGGGGCGTGTTGTGTAACCACACAACAGCTCCATATAACAACACCTATCAGCTGCACCCTCATCATCTGTGTCCTCCTCATCTATCTGAGGAGCTAACTCTCCAAGACCTGAGTATCTAGGGAATGGATGTGCCACGAACCACTCCTCATAGTCTGGCGTCATGCCAACATCCACTATCTCCCTCCTCATGGGCCAAGTTGCATAAGGGATCTGCTAATAGTCTGCCAACACCTCCTCGTATGATGCCACAAGACCCCACCTATACCTCTCTGTGTGAATTCTGGCAAAACATTCCTGACCTTGTGGTCTGCCTTGTACTTGGCCAAACTACCTCTAAACCCTACTCACAATCTATCTCTCTTGAATATACCTAGTCCTGCCAATCAACCATCATGTCTAAAAGTAATAAGGCAACTCATTGGCCTCATCCTCCCATACCTTGTAATCTACGTATGGGCTCCACATAACTGCATCCAAGTTATCCAACACATGTCTCCAGTACTCCAGCTTTCCGAGCCTGTGCTGGGAAATTGCACTTGCATAGCCATAATTGTAGGGATCACCCCTCTACCTATGAAATAGACATATCGGCTATGTGATAGCTATGTGCTCCCACAACCAAAAATACAAGAGAGAAATACCTGCTGATAAACTAAATCCTCTATGGTACATCACCTCATACATATCTCTATATAAGTGTGCCAGCATGCACACACCCCATGCATACCATGTCCCATCCATAATCATGCTCTCTAACACCCTCCACCAGCTAATCGGGAAGCCGTGTGACCTCCTATCGGGGCATACTATGCCACTAATCAATCCCGCCACTATGCCTGTGAAGTAGTCATAGCAGTCATGTATATCCTACCATGAAATTACCTACTCCACCAACCTCGGCTCATGAAATATGCATCTGCACTCCGCTAATCCAACATCCCATTGTGACTCATACTCGACTAACTCTCCCTGGATGGGGAGGTGCAGAATTTGATATATGTCCTCAAGAGTGATTACCATCTCCCCCATCGGAAGATGGAATGTGCCACCCTCACTGTGGAATCACTCCAAACTATAGTCAACATTGCCCGGTTCACACAAACCTTAGGCATGAAACAAACATAGTGCAGACCCATAGCACCTAGCACCTCACGATCTATCTCAGTCAACATGTATCATTGTAACAACAGCAATAGGAACTACTCTCCTGACATAAGGACCTCCTGAATATCCTCTTGCAACCAAGCAAGGCATAATGTCAAAGAAATCCATATCAACAAAAACCATACCAAAACATACAAACTATCCTATCAATGACTTAACTTATCAAATTAATCAAAATAGCATATCATCTCTTAACTAGATTCTCGGCAATCTCAGAGATCTCTTTTTAATTAACACATCGCTCATGGTGCCAATTGGGTTAATTTTGTTAAGTCAACTGATTTTCTAGGTGGCAAATGTACTGATCCATATCATATGCACCACTCCACCATGAATGTATTGCTCTTTGACATGTATGTGCCATTCTAGCACATGCACTACTTATTCTATCACATGTGTTGTTTCCCAGCAAATGCGCCAATTCCAAGCATATATGCGCTAAGCTAGTATATGCACCATAACATATCTCAAATATGCCACATCTAGGCATATGCACCATTTTAGAGTGTATATACACCAAATGACAGTTTGGCGCATCTGTCTATGTAATTTTCCCTAAGCATTTATTGCTCTAATAAATGACTTTTAGCAAGTTTTGACAAACTACATACCCGGGGTCTTGGCTCCGATGGCCAATCGAACCATTGGATTGACTCAAACTGGTGCTCCTCAGATGGAATATCCATCTCTCTAGCTGCAATGCTCTCCTAAGCTCTCAAAAGACCAATCACCTAAGGACAAGTGTGGAAATGAATAGAACTTGTGGACCCAGCTCCTATTTATAGCATGTGAACCATATCTGACTGTATGACAACTCGAACTACTTCCCATGTCTGTTTCTCTGAACCATAGCCCATTTTTCTCCATCCTAACCCATTTTTCACCTTCTTCTTCATGAGATTATCCATCTCACACCTTTTGCTTTCTTCCCATCCAATCTCTCGAGGCGGCATCTTGTCATTAAACTTGTACCAGAGGCAAACTAGGGTATAAATCATTGTCAAAAATTCTTATTCTTTGAAACATCGTGATAAAACACATTGCATCAAAGAGGGGCAAAATGTATACACCTAAAATTGACATGACTCTACTTAAATAAATATTTGAAATACTTATTTCACCTTCATATTCTTCTATCAATAAATAAATAAATTTATTTATTTATTCAATTCATCTCGTCTCATTTAATTAAATAAATTACATTTATTTAATTAATTAAATTCATCTACATCAACTTCATTCTTCTAAATAATTAAATAATTTTAATTATTTAATTAAAATCTTTTATTCTTCCAAACTTAAATAAAATCCAATTTTATTTAAATAAAATCTAAAATCTCCACAAAATAAAATCATTGGTCTTGTGCCCCCTATTGCCATTCTTGATAAAGCTTTAGTGGAAGCCTCCATCCCTACAACCTTGCTGAAGAACAATTCCAAACCATGGTAGGTCACATTACCTCACCTCATTCCCTATCATTCATTGAAAAGGATGATATGTCAATCACTCAACCCCATAACGCCTCTCTTCATATCGAAGCCTTCATACACAAACACAAGATAAAGAGAGTCCTAATTGATGCAGGACCTGGCTTGAATATTTACACCTTAAAGATAATCCTTACATTGGGGTTTTTAGAAAAGGCTATAGATCCAAAAAAGAAGATCACTATCAAAGCCTATGATGTGGAGGAGAGAACTTACAAGGGAATTGTTACTTTATCGATCAGAGTGGGACCTATTGTAAAAGATGTGGCTTGTCAAGTCCTCAATATGGAGCTCGCATATAACATCCTTCTTGGAAGACCATGGATAAATGCTCTAAAAGTAGTACCTTCCACATACCATCAGTGTATCAAGTTCCCCCATGAAGGTCAATAGATCACTATACAAGGTGACCCCAATATGTTTCAATACTACAACTCTATTCAATCTAAACCTGGAGTTGTGATCCCTAACAACCATGCCTTTGCTTCATCCTCCTCTTGTGTTGACCTAGCTACACTTGATTCCTCTTCAACAGCTCCTCAACCTAACCTCAGGCTCAAAGATAAAGGCTTGGGTGAGTACACAATCTCCCAATCCCTCTGCTTAGCACAACTCCCCTTATCTCCTAGGTCATATGGAAGACCTACTCTAAGAAAACCTAAAGAAGTTATCGATACCAAATGACCATTTATCAAATGGGGAAGCCCCGGATATGAAAGTGACCAAAAAGATATCCTACAATGGTTATAGAAGGAGGAAGGTAGTTCATCAACACAACATGACCATCCCACTATACAAACTACACAATATGGTCAAGGTTTCTAAATGCTACAAATAATGGGATATGAAGGAGATGGTCCACTCAGCTCAAGAAAGGATGGCATCACTAAACCCATCCAAGCTCTAACCTTAACAGCTTGAGACACTACAACACTAGGATATACTGGAGCATCAAGAACTGACAGAACAAACATGAATAAAGGTAAACAACCAGAAACATCTACTAGCAATGTGGTTGAGCAAATTCAATGAATGCAACTAGGGAGTGAGACTGATTCAAATGAATATGAATGGGACAACCTCTTTGAGCTATCTTGTGATGAAAAAGACATCGATGTTGTCCACGAGTATGACCTAACCCACGCAAATGAGGAACAAGGCCCAAGGGTTAGACTGCTAGAGTCTGACCTGCATAATAACAATAGTGAAAGTCATGAGGAATGAATGATACCCCCTTAATGGATCCACTAATAGAGAGTAACATTGCAGACTTTGTCCATGCTTTTAACAACTCTTTCATAACCATTAACACCATTGCAATGGACCAACCCAACAACCCATTACCTTTTGTGCACCACGAACTCATAGACTGGGACTTAGAAGGTACCACCCCTGAGCTTGATACCTTTGAAAATGACGAAGCCATTATAGACTATCTTGAGCTTAGAGATCATATACCCGTAGGGGACCACAGAGATGGCTATGTTATAGAACTCAACAAGAAGGCCTATTTTGGAGAGAGTACCAAGCATTTTAGTCTCAAAAATATAAAAATGAAAGAATGATTTAATGGTGAAAACCACTTCGCGGTAGTGTTAGATCAAGAAAAAAGTAAAAATAAAGATGTATCCAATGGTGAAAACCTCTCTGAGGCACTGAAGGATGGAAGGCTTGACCTTCTACCCAATCTTACACATTAGGAGAGATCGTCAATCTTGATAGAACTAGCAGAGCTGATCAATGTCAGTACAGGTGATGATCCTAGAATGATTCGAATGGAAAAGGCTTTAACAAAACAAGAAAAAGTAGCATTCACTAACTTCTTCAAGAGAAAACAAATCAACTTTGCATGGACATATGCAGACATGCCAGGGCTAGATCTAAATCTCATCATGCATCACTTATCTCTAGTTCCAAGAGCTAAACTAGTAAAGAAAAAACTTAGAAAGATGCACCCGCATGTGGCCCTCATGGTACAAGAAGAGCTAAAGAAACTATTATATGTCAGATTTATCAGACCTATAGACTATCTTGAGTGGATCTCCAACATAGTACCAGTGGCTAAATCAGATGGCAGAGTCTGAATATGTAATGACTTCAGGGACCTGAACAAAGCTTGTTCGAAAGATGATTTCCCCCTGCCAAACATTGACATGATTGTAGATCTCATGACAGGACATACCATGCTATCACTAATGGATAGTATTTCTAGATATAACCAGATAAAGATTGCACCTAAAGATCAACACAAGATGGCATTCACATGTCCTTGGGGCAGCTACTATTGGTGTGTCATGCCATTTGGTTTGAAAAATGCCAGTGCAACATATCAGAGAGCTATGACCACAATCTTCCACGACATGATGCACACTATAATGGAAGATTATGTTGATGACATTCTAGAAAAATCACTCACAATGAAAGGACACCTGGTACTACTAGACAAAATCTTCACAAGACTAGAACAATTCAAAGTGTGTCTCAATCTAAAGAAGTGCATGTTCGGAGTTACTTCAAGCAAGCTACTGGGATACATAGTGTCTGCAATGGAATCGAAGTCAACTAAGCTAAAGTGAAGGCCATCATGAAAATGCCACCTCCCAAGAATCTAACAAAGCTAAGGTCCCTACAGGGAAAACTACAATCTATTAGAAGGTTCATTTCTCAATCGGCAGACAAGTGCCGCCCATTTTCTCACCTTCTACATAAGAATGTCCCTTTCAAATGGAATGATTCATGTGAACAGGCATTTTAGTAGTTAAAAGAGTATCTAATGAAGCCACCAATATTGATACCACCGATTCAAGGTAAACCGTTGCTACTATACATCTTATCTATACCAATGGCTTTGGGAGCTCTACTTGCACAGCAAAACTATGAGGGAAAAGAACAAGCAATATACTATATTAGTCAAACACTTGTTGGGTATGAACTACAATACATGCCAATTGAAAGAGCATGCCTTGCTATGGTCTTCACCTCACAAAAGTGGAGACATTACATGTTGTCACATTCTGTTAAACTAGTAGCAAAAATTGATCCACTCAAATACTTACTCAACAAGGCAGCCCTAACAGGTAGATTATCAAAATGGATCATGCTTCTCTGTGAGTTTGATATTGAATATATAGACAGGAAAGCAATAAAAGGTCAAGTACTTGCAGATCAACTGACAGATGAACCACTAACAGATGACATTACTTTGAGCTTTGAGTTTCTAGACAAATCTATCTTTCATATCACTACAACAATCTAGAAAATGTACTTCGATGGATCTTACACTCAGCATGGATCAGGGGTAGGTATCTTGTTGATTACACCTAATGGTGACACCATTCCTAAATCATATAGATTAATGTTTCCCTGCACTAATAACATGGTAGAGTATGAAGCCCTAGTCATCGGTATTAAGCTAGCAATTGAGTGGAATATCAAAGAAATTCAAGTCTATGGTGACTCACAGCTGGTCATAAATCAAGTGAATGATGACTACTAGACAAAAGATGGGAAACTAATTCCTTACAAATGGATGGTAGATGACTTCAAAGAATACTTTGTCAAAATCTCTTTTGACCAAATACCACGAATCGAGAACAAAGCTACAAACACTATGGCAATGATTGCATCTCTCCTCGATATTCCAGGAAATCGATCACGTTATGAGTTCTTGGTAGAGCCAGTGTCCTATCCTGCATATGACACCCCCAAATCCCATATCATTTTGCACACTATTGGAGTTGATTCCCCCCTCTACAAAAAAATCTTTGCCTACCTTAAAGAGAATACCCTCCCACCAGACCTCTCTAGTAACCAAAAATGTACCTTCATCTGTTAGGCATCCTAGTATGCCATTATCGCTAATACCCTAGATCACCGAGGTCTCAATGGTACTCTCCTTAGATGTCTCAATAGTGACAAATATCAAACCACCTTGAGCGAAGTGCATGAAGGTTTATGCGGTACCCACTCTAGCAGCCCTGCCCTAGCTAAGAAACTCATACGCATGGGATACTACTGGCCAACTATGGAACAAGATGTTAGATTTAGGGTAGACAACTGAGAGGGGGGGTGAATCAGTTGTCCAAAACATTTCTTCCTTTTCAACACTTATACTCACTTAGCAATATAACAGTAAATCAAACATGAAGCTTAATGCATTTAATGAAGAGCAGAAACACATCAACACATGAGACACCAAGATTTTAACATGGAAAACTTGGTTAAGGGAAAAACCATGGGATGACTAACCCAAGATTGTATTCTCTGTTAAAAGAATAGTAAGAACAAAATGGAACATGTCAATTAGGGCTCACTGCCCAAGCACACTACTTACAAGAGGCTCACTACCTACAAGAGACACACTATCTACAAAAGAATAAGTATCACATACTTGAACTGGTAAATAGCATCTTCACCATGCTTGAGTTAGTTCCATTTAAGCTCAAACCTTCTGCCCTGTCTTTCACTCTTCTCCTCACTATTACACTCTCATCTCCACAAGTCACACTTTGAAATGACTTCGTAATCCCTTATTTATACATGACATCAACTTAGGAATAAGCATCTAAGTCAGCAAACATCCACAAGATGAATAACTCATCCAGTCGGCTAGCCTAAGGAAGAACACCTTCATCTGGAAGTATATCTTCAATTCCGGGCTCTAACTCTAATGCAGACCATCAACACGAACTGAACATGATCCAAGGACCTCCACAAGCTTGCCTGAATCACCAGGAACATCCGCACTTCCTCTTCTTATAGAAATCTCTCTCTCTTGCATCTAGAACCTCAAGAACACAGTCTGTTATTACTGTCACAAAGGAATAAATTCTTTTGGACGTTCAAACCATGAACAAATCAAAGTGACACATCATGAGGGCTTCCCCAACACTCTTTCCAATCCGCAGAACATGACAATGCACTTCTAGATCCCACCAGACCTTTCTATAACACTTTGTTATCTCTGAACATTTACTGGAACTGGTTCTACTTGATCAATCACAACTTCTTCATATCTTCATGCGGACCTCTGAAATCTTAACTGGAACATCTTAAGACTCATATCCACAAACCCTTTAATCTGCATCTTCTGATCCTCAAACTGTCTTGAGCTTTTGCCTTGCTGTCATCATTGTTCCTAACTGAGACTAATTTTCTCAATATCCTCAACATATAACTCATCCAATCCTTATCACTGATGCAACAAAAGTATGTTGACATCAATGACAACACCAGTTAGGCCCATACTTGCAACAATCTCCCCCTTTGTCATTAATGGCAACATATGATGTGAAAAACTATTTTGACCATCAAGACAAGAACTTCTTCTCTATTGTCACAACTCCCCCTATTAGCAATCACCATTCTTCACATTTCTTGTCTCTCATTACTGCTCCCCCTTTGATCAGCAACCATTTTTTTTTCACATGTCTTCTCTCCCACTTTGACATCAATGGCAAAGGGTTCATACTTGCAACTTTACTACTTCAGAATCATACCTACTGCTCCCCCTGAGTAGCGGCTCCCCATCATCAATCCAGACCACAAGATGTCACTATGATATGCACTGGACTAATGGACCTTAGTGCATCTTATTTCATCACCAGAGGGGCAATAACCCCTAGCTTCTCCCTTGGATACTCAAAAGAATCCTTAGGTAGAGGCTTTGTAAAGATGTCTGCAATCTGATTCTTGGATGGCACAAACTCCAATCTGACTTCATTCTTGTTCACTTGCTCTCTCAAAAAGTGAAACTTGATGGATATATGTTTAGTCTTTGAATGCAGCACCAGATTCTTGGATATGTTAATTGCACTTGAATTATCACAGAAAATTGTGATAGGCTCCTCATACTCTACTTTGATATCCCTTAACATCTGCTTCATCCATAATACTTGAGTGCAACCACTTGCTGCTGCAATATATTCTACTTTAGTTGTAGACAAGGATATTGCCTCTTATTTCTTGCTTAGCCAAGAAACCAATCTCTTTCCCAAAAAGAATGCTCCACCATTGGTGATCTTCCAGTCATCCATATCTCCTGCCCAATCTGCATCTGTATATGCATGAAGAGAGAAATCATGATCTCTAGGATACCATAGACTGTACTCAATTGTCCCTTTTAGATATCTGAAAATCCTCTTGATTGCCATGACATGAGATTCTCTAGGATCAGCTTGGAATCTAGCAACAAGACCAACAACCTGGATAATGTCTGGTCTAGTTTGAGTGAGATATAACAGTCCTCCAATCATTGATCTATACTTTGTCTGATCAGCCTTAGGAGAGTCATCATTTTTGCTTAGCTTACATCCAGTTACCATGGGAGTGTTCATTAGCTTTGAATCTTCGCTTCAGTCCATACAGTGTCTTTTTCAACTTGCAGACCATATCACCATTGTCAGACAATTGAAATCCATCTGGTTGCTCAATGTACACTTCTTCTAGATCACCATTCAGGAAGGTAGACTTGACATCCATCTGATACACTTTGAAATCCTTGAAGGCAGCAAATGCAAGAAATAATCTGACTACTTCAATTCTTGCCACCAGAGCAAAAGTTTCTTCAAAATCAACTCCTATTTGAGAGTAGCCTTTGCAAACTAATCTGGCCTTATTTCTGATCACTTCACCAACTTCATTCAATTTGTTTCGGAAGACCCATTTGGTTCCAATTACATTCTTGTTTCTAGGTTTGGGAACAAGATCCCAAGTGTGATTCTTCTCAATTTGCATCGGTTCTTCCTCCATTGCCTTAGTCCAGTTTTCATCATTGCAGGCTTCATTTACTGTCTTAGGTTCAATCTTTGAAATTAGACAATACTCATTTGAGTCTTGAACAATTCTTCTTCTTGTTTGTACACCTTTGCTTTTGTCACCTATGATCTAATCTTCAGAATGGTTCAGTCTCACATACCTTGGAACTTTGGGAGTTTCTTCCACTTCTAACTCTTGATTGGACTCATTGAATCTTACTTCTTCTTCCTGACTTACCAGATCAGTTTCAATATGTTTTTTAGAAGAGTCTTGGCCACCTTGAATCAAACCATCATTTTGATCATCTTCTTCATACTCATAAAACCTTGAGGGTTTTTCAATTCCTTCATCGACCTTCACATTAGTACTTTCTATAATATTTCTCAATCTCTTATTATAAAATTGATATGCTTTGCTTTGAGTAGAATAACCCAAAAATATTCCTTCATCACTTCTAGCATCAAACTTGCCTAGATCTTCATCTCTTTTGATGTAACATTTGCTACCAAACACTTTGAAATATCTTACAGTAGGTTTAATACCAAACCATAGTTCATAAGGAGTCTTACTGGTATTGTTTCTTATTTGAACTCGATTGAGAGTATAGACTACAGTGCTGATAGCTTCTCTCCAATAGATCTAGGGGACATTTGCTTCCATTATCATGGTCCTAGATGCTTCTTGGATGGTCCGGTTCTTTCTCTCAACTACTCCATTCTGCTGTGGAGTCCTAGGAGTAGATAACTGTCTCCTTATTCCATGTTTCTCACAGAAATCTATAAACTCACCGGATGTGAATTTTCCACCTCTATTAGACCTCAGACATTTCAATTTCAATCCAGTCTCATTTTCCACCATAGCCTTGAATATTCTAAACTTCTCAAGAGCTTCTGATTTTTCTTTCAGAAAGGTTACCCACACCATCTGGGAATAGTCATCAATTAGCAACATGAAGTATCTATCACCTTGTACACTCTTGATTCTTGCCGGACCACATAAGTCAGTGTGAACCAAGTCTAATAATCCAGTAGAAGATTGTTCCTTGCTTTTGAATGAGATTCTTCTTTGTTTTTCCAACTAACATTCTTTGCACAAACTATTAGTAGGTTTTACCAATTTTGGAAGATATCTAACAGCCTGAGTATTGCCTATCTTGATGATATTATCAAAGTTCACATGACACATTCTTCTATGCCATAACCAACTTTGATCAACTTGAACAAACAAGCAACTTTTACTAGTACCAGCCAAGTGAAAGATGTTACCTTTTGTTTGGGTATCGGATGCAATCTCTATTCTAGAACTTTCAAAGATTTTGCACTTTCCATTCTTGAATCTGAGATCATAGCCTTTGTCCACTAATTATCCAACACTGAGAAGATTGTTCTTTAACCCTTCAACATATAATACATTACTGGTTTTGTTCTTTCCATCAAATGAAATAGTTCCTCTACCTCTTATTCTACCAACAGAGTTATCACCAAACTTTACCATTCCTCTTTCATATCTCTCCAGATCTATAAACTTGTCTTTGTCACCTATCATATGGTGAGAGCACCCACTGTCAATGACCCAATCATCCTTCTCTTCAACTTGGGCAGCTAGGGCTTTTTCTTCAACTTTATGATTGATAGATTTAGAGGGTATTGGATCTTCTTCCTTGATGGTAATGAACACCCAGTCACTTCTAGATTTGTCTCCTTTTTCTGACTCATCATCTGTTACTCCATCATCTCCTTCATGAGCATAGTAACAATTCTTTTGGAATCTTGGTCTATTACTGTTTGACCTAGAAAATCTTTTTGGACACTTTGATGCAAAATGACCAATCTTATTCCAATTAAAACATTTAAAAGGCAATTTTCCCTCATACTTACCGGATCCTCTTGGCAATCTTTTTGCAATAAGAGCTTCAAGATGAGTAGTTTTAGCTTCTTCTTCTTCCAAGTCTTTTCTTGCATTTTCATACCATGATAGGTTCCTTGAAGAGTTTTCTCTCGGATCAAACCTTTGTTTCCCTTTTATAGAGACACTGGCTTTGAATGTAGATTCAGTCTTTGGAGGATCATCTCCAAATTCATCCATTTCAAAAGCAGCTAGCTTACCAACCAATTGATCTCTCGTGACTATTGTGTGAGCTCTGAATTCTTTGATTGCAAAAGCCTTGATTTTATAAGACTCAAGAAGGGATTTGAGAACTTTGCCAATGATCTCATCTTCACTCAGGGTTCCACCTACATTTCTGATTCCACAAACCAACTCATTCACTCTTGGCATAAAAGAGGTAATATTTTCATCATTTCTCATCTTTAGTTTTTCAAATTTCTGTTTTAGACTTTTTAACCTTGCACATTTGACAAACTAGTCTCCTTCATGCAAAAGTTCTAGTTTCTTCCAAATCTCAAAGGCAGTTGGTAGATCAATAACATTTGAGAGTTCTGAGTCAGATAATGTGCTTAAAAGAGCTTCTTTGGTCTACAGATTGTTTTCAGCATCTATGATTTCATTTAGGGT
The DNA here is from genome assembly GCA_027924645.1 of Cunninghamia lanceolata. NCBI lineage: Eukaryota > Viridiplantae > Streptophyta > Pinopsida > Cupressales > Cupressaceae > Cunninghamia > Cunninghamia lanceolata. Next base: position 15,991,747 of record BSBN01000606.1, read on the forward strand.
TGTCAGACCACCCTATGGAGGTACATAAGCTTTTGTGACCATGGACCAGTATGCAAATCCCATGCATTGCAAGTGACATTCCATGCGACCTTTCCAAAGAGCAAAGTTAGTTCCATCAAACTTTAGACTATCCTTCTTATAGGATGACATCCTGGATCTCCTCAAGTGGTTAAGCTCCTTTCAAAGGAACTTGGCGCTGATACCAATTGTTAGATTTAGGGTAGACAATTGAGAGGGGGGTGAATCATTTGTCCAAAACTTTTCTTCCTTTTCAACACTTATATTCACTTAGCAATATAATAGTAAATCAAACATGAAGCTTAATGCATTTAATCAAGAGTAGAAACACATCAACAGATGAGACACGAAGATTTCAACATGGAAAACCCCGTTAAGGGAAAAACCATGGGGTGACTAACCCAAGATTGTATTCTCTATTAAAAGAATAGTAAGAACAAAATGGCACATGCCAATTAGGGCTCACTACCCAAGCACACTTCTCACAAGAGGCTCACTGCCTACAAGAGACACACTATCTACAAAAGAATAAGTATCACATACTTGAACTGGTAAATAGCATCTTCACCATGCTTGAGTCAGTTCCATTTAAGCTCAAACCTTCTGCTCTGTCTTTTGCTCTTCTCCTCACTATTACACTATCATCTCCACAAGTCACACTTTGAAATGACTTTACAATCCCTTATTTATACATGACATCAACTTAGGAATAAACATCTAAGTCGACAAACATCGACAAGATGAATAACTCATCCGGTCGGCTAGCCTAAGGAAGAACACCTTCATCTGAAAGTATATCTTCAATTTCAGGCTCCAAGTCTAATGCGGACCATCAACACAAACTGAACATGATCCAAGGACCTCCACAAGCTTGCTTGAATCACTAGGAACATTCACACTTCCTCTTCTTATTGAAATCTCTCTCTCTCCTGCATCCAGAACCTCAAGAACACAGTCTGTTATTACTGTCACAAAGGAATAGATTCTTTTAGACCTTCAAACCATGAACAAATCAAAATGACACATCATAAGGGATTCCCCAACACTCCTTCCAATTTGTACAATAGGACAATGCACTTTTGGATCCCACCAGACCTTTCTGTAACACTCTATTATCTCTTAACATCTACTAGAACCAGTTCTACTTGATCGATCACAACTTCTTCATATCTTCATGCAGACCTCTAAAATCTTAACTAGAACATCTTAAGACTCATATCCACAAACCCTTTAATCTGCATCTTCTGATTCTCAACCTGTCTTGAGCTTTTGCCTTGCTATCATCACTGTTCCTAACTGAGACTAATTTTCTCAGTATCCTCAACATATAACTCATCCAACCCTTATCATTGATGCAACAAAAGTATGTTGACATCAATGACAATACCGGTTAGGCCCATACTTGCAACACAAGACTCCTATCATTTTGTAAAGAAGTGCAAGAAGTGCCAAGTCCATGGGAACATGATACATGCACCAGCATAGGAGCTGCAGCCTTTAATGGCTCCTTGGCCTTTTTGTCAGTGGGGACTCGACTTTGTGGACAAGATTCACCCTTCTTCCTCTAGTGGTCATAAATTCATAATCACTACCATTGAGTACTTCACAAAGTGGATTGAAGTCGTGTTCTTAGCCAACATCACAGGTAAGCAAATTGCCTCTTTTATTCTGAACTATATCATTTGTCATTATGGTGTCCCTTCGTCCATTATCATAGATGATGGATGACCTTTCAAAAATCAAGATGTTAGGGAACTATGTGAGAAATTCCATATCTAGCACCACTTTTCTACCCCATACTACCCCCAAGGCAACGACCAAGCTGAGGCATCAAATAAAACTATCCTGAAAATCCTAAAGAAGATTGTCAATGATGCCAGCCGTGATTGGCATATCCAATTGAATCTCACACTATGGGCCTACCGCAAAAGCATCCACACACCCACAGGTGCAACACCATACTCCCTGGTCTATGGATCTGAAGCTATCTTGCCCATTGAAGTCAAGATCCCATCCTTGTGAGTTTTGTTAAAAGGCCTCATATCTGATGAAGAATACAGAGTAACTAGACTTCAAGAGCTAGATCTACTTGAAGAGAGAAGGCAACAGGCCTTTAACCATCTAAAAGCATATTAGCAATGAATGTCTAGAAGCTACAATCATAGGGTAAAGCCCTGCATCTTCCAAGTTGGTGATCTCATCCTTAGAGAGAACCCCAGAAATCAACAAGACAGAGAAAAGAAAGGAAGGTTCAAACCCAACTGGTTAGGTCCATATGTTGTCATTGCAGCTTATGGGTCAGAAGCATATCAATTGGCTACATCTGAAGGTGAACTATTTGATGATCCTATCAACAACATGCATTTTCACAAGTTCTATACTTGAAAGCCCCAATGTAAGGGAGTCTTGAAAAAATCCAAAAAAAATTGAAAAGTGTTCAAAACAAAAAAAATGAGAAAAAATGAGAAAAAACAAAAAAATCATCCTATGGTGAAAACCTGGCAAATAAGCACCTAGGATAGGTACCATGGTGAAAACCTAGCAAACAGGTGTCATGTGTACTCTTAGCTTTCATGCAAATAAAACCAAGTGGTGAATACCTGGTAAACAGGCACTATTTGTGACAAACCACTTCCTCCATTTGTGTCTAAGTTTATCTCTCTTGTGTCTTCCATATCTTTCATCTTGAACCAATCCTTTGAACCGTTGTCAAACTATGTCACCTCTGAGTTATCATGTAGGCAAGGCCATTCTCAATGCACCCCCGAGGCTCCACTATCCCATCGGTCCCATATCTAGTTCTTCTATCTATCTGAGTCTGCACTACTATCTATCGCTTAGGTCCTAGATCCATATGGTTCACCCCAAACTACTTTGCCTCTGCGTCATCACATAGGCAAGGCCATTTAGCAATGAGCCCCCAAGGCACTAGGTTAGTCCCTTAGGGTCTGTCTCTCCATGTCTGTTTGTCCTATCGCCCATAATAAGTTAATCCTTGTCTAAACTAGGGGTACCTCCTCACCCTGGTTGCGGATTAGGATTCTTGAGTGCCACATTGTTGTGATACCTTTCACTAGATGAGCAAGTGTAGCAAAAACAAGCTACGCAAACCAAAATTCTTGACATGAAGCATCAACCTATCCAAAGCAAAGAAGAGCACCATACTGAAATAATTCAACCAATTCTCTATCAATTATGGAAAAAAGACACATCTAATGCAAGAATGCTTTTGTGAGAAGGTTAACTTAACAAATTCTTGGATTTTTGTCATTATGTCTTCCTATGCTACTCGAGGATGCCAAAAGCTAGAGATGCTATGATGGGGGCATAATCTTTTTCTTTGTCTGTTGCTTGTGGATTAAACTTTAGTAATGTGATGACTTTCTTTCTAAAGACACGATCAGCAAAAGATCATCAAGGATTTCGAGGTTTGAACATGAATAGGGGCAATCCTTGTCTGTTGAAATACAAGAGGTACTCTGGTCATCTAGATTCAAGTTTGACTAGATGCTTGTATCAACTTGCTATATCAAAATCCATGTAAGGAATACTCAGGTCATCTCAGTTTAATTATACCTAGACGCTTGTATTCCCTTACAACATTTCAAAAAGTGAAAAATACCAAAATGTGCCCAATGATGAAAGCAAAGTACTTGCACTATCAAGATGACAATCCATATCCATCCCATATCCATCCCATATCCAAAAATCCATATCATCCATACAAATAAACCCTATAGCATATCAAAGGAAAGCCTGTATTTATTCATTCTCTTCTCTATATCATCTTTGTGTCGATTGAGTACATTTGGACATATCAAAAACATAGCATCAATAACATATCATATCACAAGAGCTAGTCATTCATCATATTACATCATTTGCATACATCATAAAGTGCATTAGATCATTTACATACATTATAAAGTGCATTAGATCATCCACATACATAGGCATCCATACATCATATTCAAAAAAAAAATCAAAAACATCGACAAATACATATAGAGCTGCATGATCATAATCATATCCATAAACATATCCATACACATTTACATATTACATCATTCGAAATCCATCTAGTGTGCATCACATATACAATGCATCATAAGATAGATTGCATCCATAACATAAAAAACATAGAATACATACATGTTGAACATCAGTAAACTACATCATCATATAAATCATCAAAACATGTATCCAAATGTACAAAATATCACATCTGTCCCTCTCTCAGAGTCATATCATAAACTGTATACAATGTACAATAAAAGTGGTGATACATGTCTCGGGGCAAAAGTGGTACATATACAGGCTATCTCAGTTGTCAAAAATCTATAGATCAAAATCAAAATTGGTACAAGTGTCCAAAAACTGGCTACCCCTCCTGCTGTGGAGCACTACTCCCTGCATTGCCCTCTCCTCTGTCTCCCCTTGACTAATAAGGGGCCCTCACTGATCCCATAGATCAAGATCCCCCTACCCTTTGGGATGCCTCTGACTGGCTCTTGAAGCTAGGGGCATGCTTCTCCACTGACACTCCTCCGTGATATAAACCCCTGTAGTACTGACCCTGGGCTTGTGCTCTAGAAAGCTCACTTTGAACCTAAGCCAACTGTGTCTGTTCCTACTACACCTGTGAAACCAAGAAGCTAGAGGTACCATCTATGCCCATAGCTGCCACAGCTACATCCCTCTCTACTCTCATAGCCTGTATGCTAGCTAAGGCTACATCTTTCTCTCTTGTCAACTCTGATATCCATCCCACATCTGCATCTCTGTGAGACTATGCTCCTCTCAGATGAGCTCTTAGATGCCTAACCTGACTCTGTAATGCAACCATGGCCTGCTACTATAAATTAGGCTATGGAGCTTGCTCTGCCTATCCCAGTGCCATCTATTGTGCAGGCACCTATCACTATCCCGGCTGCTGTGCCACCTAGTGTGGTGGTTACATCTGCCTCTGCAATGATCCCTACTATGCTGGCACCTGTGCCTGTAGCTGCATAGCTACCTGCTGACCCAAAGGCCCCTCTCCAGACCTCCTCCTCCTCTATCTTAGTCTATATTGTACTAAGTAGCTAGAGTGGTGGAGGCTCCTCTAAGAGTGACTCTATTACTATGGGTGGTAACATTGCAATCTAGATCCTTGTTTATAGTGATCACATTGATGTGTGAATCACTTTCTAAGATATGGTTAACAACATAGTCAAAGCTAACATTTGTGTAATTTATGTTGTTAGATCCACCATTATTCTTGTTGGAAAGTCCTCCCTACTCATAGTTGGGAAGAGGATCCTTGAATACCTGATGATCACTGTTAGATGTATGTCAATCAATGGATATCTTGTTTTCTTTGATCAAGTCTTGGATCATGTGTTTGAGTGCTATACAATCATTGGTCTTGTGCCCCTTGGATTCAATTGGACATGCCAATCATGACCAACATCATTGACAGTCTTCTTTAGGATTTTTAGAATGGATTTATTTGATGCCTCAGCCTGAACATTACCTTGGGGGTAATGGGAGGTTGAAAAGCAACACTGGATATGGAATTTGTTGCATAGCTCCCTGATATCTTGGTTTTTGAAAGGTCGTCCATTATCAGTGATAATGGATGAAGGGACACCATAATGACAAATGATATAGTTTAGGATAAAAGAGGTAATTTGCTTGCCTGTGATATTAGCTAGGGGTACGGCTTCAATCCACTTTGTGAAGTACTAAGTGGTAGTGAGTATAAATTGATGGCCGCTGGATGAGGGAGGATGGATCTTGCCCACTAAGTTGAGTCCCCACTGACAAAAATTCCAAGGAGTCATTAATGGTTGGAGCTCTTGCACTGGTGTATGTATCAAGTTCCCATGGATTTGGCACTTCTTGCACTTCTTTACAAAATGATAGGAATCTTGTTCCATTATTGGCTAGTAGTATCCCATGCATATGAGTTTCTTAGCTAGGGTAGGGCTGCTAGAGTGGGTCCTACATATACCATCATGTACTTCACTTAGGGTGATTTGATATTCCTCACTATCGTGACATCTATAGAGAGTACCATCAAGACCTCGACAATATAAGGTATTGGCAATAATGGCATATCGGGATGCTTGACAGATGAAGGTGCATTTTTGTTTACTAGAGAGGTCAGGTGGGAGGGTATTCTCTTTAAGGTAGGCAAAGATTTTTCTGTAGAGGGGGGAATCAACTCCAACAATGTGGCAAATGATATGGCATTCAAGGGTGTCATATGCAGGATAGGACACTGGCTCTACCAAGAACTCGTAACGTGATTGATTTCCTGGAATATTGAGGAGAGATGCGATCATTGCCATAGCGTCTACAGCTTTATTCTCAATTCGTGGTATTTGTTCAAAAGAGATTTTGATGAAGTATTCTTTGAAGTCATCTACCATCCATTTGTACGGAATCGGTTTCTCATCTTTTGTTTGGTAGTCGTCATTCACTTGATTTATGACCAGCTATGAGTCACCATAGACTTGAAGTTCTTTGATATTCCACTCAACTACTTGCTTGATACCAATGACTAGGGCTTCATACTCTACCACATTATTAGTGCAGGGAAACATTAATTTGTAAGATTTAGGAATGGTGTCAGAGTTAGGTGTAATCAACAAGATACCCGCCCCCAATCTGTGTTGAGTGTAAGATCCATTGAAGTACATTTTCCAGATTGTTGTAGTGATATAAAAGATAGATTCATCTAGAAAATCAAAGCTCAAAGGGCTGTCATCTATTAGTGGTGCATCTACTAGTTGATATCTAAGTACTTGACCTTTTATTGCATTCTTGTCTATATATTCAATATCAAACTTGCTAAGAAGCATGACCCATTTGGACAATCTACCTGCTAGGGCTGCCTTATTGAGTAAGTATTTCAATGGATCAATCTTTTCTATCAGTTTGACAGAGTGTGACAGCATGTAATGTCTCCATTTTTGTGAGGCAAAGACAACAGCTAGACATGCTGTTTCGATTGGTGTGTATTGCAGTTCATACCCAACAAGTGTTCAATTGATATAGTAGATATCCTATTCTTTCCCATCATAGTTTTGTTGTGTGAGTAGAGCTCCCAGATCCGTTGGTGTAGCTGAGATGTAGAGTAATAGAGGCTTGCCCTGAATTGGTGGCATCAAAATAGGTGGCTTCATGAGATATTTTTTAACTACTAAAATGCTTGCTCACATGACTCGTTCCATTTGAAGGGGATATTCTTGTGTAGAAGGTGAGAAAATGGGTGGAACTTGTCTGCTAGTTGAGAAATGAACCTTTTGATAGATTGTAATTTTTCCTGTAGGGACCTTAGCTAAGTCAGATTCTTAGGAGGTGACATTTCCATGATGGCCTTCACTTTAGCTAGGTTGACTTCAATACCATTTGCAGACACTATGTATCCTAGTAACTTACCTGAGGTAACTCTGAACACACACTTCTTTGGATTGAGATGCACATTGAACTGTTCCAGTCTTGTGAAGATTTTGTCTAGTACTACCATGTGTCCTTCTCTTGTAAGGGATTTTGCCAGAATGTCATCGATGTAGTCTTCCATTATAGTGTGCATCATATCATGGAAGATTGTGGTCATAGTTCTTTGATATGTTGCCCCAGCATTTTTCAGACCAAATGGCATGACACCAATAGTAGGTGCCCCAAGGACATATGAATGCAGTCTTGTGTTGGTCTTCTGGCACAATTTTTATTTGGTTATATCCAAGAAAAACATTCCATTAGTGACAGCATAGTGTGCCCTGCTGTGAGATCTACAATCATGCCTATGTTTGGTAGGGGGAAATCATCTTTCAGACAAGCCTTGTTTAGGTCCCTCAAGTCATTACATATTCAAACTCTGACATCTGGTTTAGCCACTGGTATTATGTTGGAGATCCACTCAGGATAGTCTATAGGTCTAATAAATATGACATCTAATAGTTTCTTTAGCTCTTCTTTTACCATGAGGACCACATGCGGGTGTATCATTCTAAGTTTTTGCTTGATTGGTTTAGCTCCTAGAGCTAAAGATAGGTGATGCATTATGAGATTTAGATCTAGCCCTGGCATGTTTGCATATGTCCAAGCAAAATTGATTTGTTTTCTTTTGAAGAAATCCATGAATGCTATTTTTTCTTGCTCTATTAGAGCCTTTAACATGTGAATCATGCTAGGATCATCACCTGTACTAACATTGATCAGCTTTGCTAGTTCTATCAAGATTGAT